>OY482674.1:101424362-102624362 GCA_960531455.1 Urophora cardui
CACTGAAAAACTTCAGTGTATGAATACACACGCTTTCGCTTAAAAGTATGCAATGTTTACATACATACATACATACATACATACATACCTACATACATACAGGTGAAACTAATAAAAGCGTGTTAAAAAGGCCATCTTACTCGTTTACTTTATGCTATTACCATCAACCGTTATGTGATCAAAATTATATACATATAATACTATGTGTAATACATATGTATGTGCAGCTGAGTATGAAAAATTAACTAACCTGCTTTAACACATGATTCGGAATCTCCGTTAACTTTGATTTTATTGCAATCTGCGTTCGAATTTTGTTTTTTAGTCATAGACACGTCTTCTCTTGCCATTATCTGCAAAGTAAAACGATCAAATACCTATGTTAAAAATTTTACGTATGTACAAATGTGTGTACATACATACATATGTTTCTAGGAATAAACAATAAAACGAGTCTAATATAATAACCATGTACATTAAGGTAGGCTCAGCTTGGATATAAGGAACCGATTTCATTTATTTACAAAATACTGGGAATTTTTCATTGAAACTTTCAGGAAATATTCTGTGGATATAAATTCATATAATTTTAACACTCAATTATTATTAAATTATAATATTAAAGTTCTCCAGAGATAGAATTCTGTCGGCAGAGGGCCGAAAGCCGCCTACGCATAAAGGTGTTCTACACACAAAATATTTTAACAAGGAATGATTACCTGTGTTAAGAGCTATGTATGTATGTACCTATGTATACTATACATATAATATATTCATTTTTTGTAGAAATGGCTTACTTGTCATCACCCTCACCTTCTCCAGAAATTTTATGCCTGAAAAATGTACCATTATTAAAAACAATTTCGATGTAAGTACACAATTTCAGTTTGTTTATTTTTTTTTGTGAGTGCAAAGTGGCTCTTACATCTTTTTTTCTTTTTCAAATTATTGAAAACTAGTGAATAATAAACAAATTTAACGGCTTTTTGTTGGATTTTAACCAATGGATTTATCACTTTGAAGCCTTTTACTACTATTTTATTACATACTGATGACCAGTAGGGTTTCCTTTCATTTCTTGCATTCACATCTTGATAATTTCCTTGCGCACTTAGGTGCTGAATATGGTGAGAGATTTCATCAGAACTTAATAGTTTTTGAAAAGCGATATCAAGGATCTTGGAACAAGGATATGATGGGAGTTTATAGTTGGGCAATCATACGTGAGACAAATCCAGAAAATTACAAAAGAATCCTCTCCTTTAAATCGCGAAATGCAATTTTTGTTGAATTAATTTTTTATCCCATTCATCGGTGTTTTGAGAGACATTGTGCACTTCAAAACGGTGCCGTGATTTAATCCCAAGTGGCATAACCCCAATTTTAAAATTTGGGATTATGTCACTCACCATGGTGTGACATAATCCCAATTTTTTTACTTGGGATTATGTCAACTATGTGGGAGTGACATAATCCCAAATAAAAGGGAGCCAGAATACCAAATCACTCGAGTAGGTACTAGTGCGAAGCACAATCGCGATTTTTGCTTCCAAATTTTTATTTTTTATAGACATATGTACATATTTATATACCTATCGATCTATTAAAAAAAAAAGCGCCGCAGGCGAAAATTTGGAATCAAAAATCGCGCGATTTTTTCTTCCAAATTTTCATGTTTTTATAGACATATGTATATACCTATCGATCTATTAAAAAAAAAGCGCCGCAGGCGAAAATTTGGATTCAAAATCGCGCGATTTTTTCTTCCAAATTTTCATCTTTTTATAGACATATGTACATACATATGTATACACCTATAGATCTATTAAAAAAAAGGGCCGCAGGCGAAAATTTGGAATCAAAATCGCGCGATTTTTTCTTCCAAATTTTCATCTTTTTATAGACATATATATGTACAATGTACACAAATATTTATATACCTATCGTTTCATTGAAAAAAGTCTGTATATATGTAAATATATTTAATTTTAATGTAATTTTTTAGTTTTAAAGTAATTTTTTGAGAACATGTGTATTTAAGTACATACATATTTCATCTTATACATATACTCAATGTGTTATTGTATACCAACATTAACTTTAATCTCAGCTTTAATTTTTTTGCTTAATGTAATAAAATCTAAGAAAAAATCTGAAATGTTTTTTTGGGCTTGAAAATGACATTATCCCAATTGGGATTATGTCACTACGTCTGGGGTGACATAAGCCCAAGTAAAAAAGTTGGGATTATGTCACCCTAGGGGGAGTGACATAATCCCAAATAAAAAATTTGGGATTATGCCCCTTGGGATTATGTCAGGGTACCTTCAAAACTGATAACACTGGATCACAAAATGAAATTTTTTGTCTGTACTTTGGACGTGACCATCCTATCTATATGTAAAATCGGTCGCTGATTCCGAAAATCGGGCTCATTTTTAATTCTATGGGAAGGTTTTTGAGATATCGGCAATTTACCGTTATTTGGCCACTGGCTCCACTTAATCCTGTATACCTTTTTAACGCAGTGAGCTATCTTCCTTGGAGTGACACTCAACGAAAGAAAATTAAATTTCCTTTTCATCGCTGCTATAACATTTTTCTGTAACTCTTATAGTTTCTGAAATATTGACGATTGCGCGACTTGGATGTATTTACTTGATCGCCTATAACTTTTCTATTTTACCATGGATTTTCTTCGTTGATAGCTTATCTTTTTCCCAATAGAATGGAGCTTCACGTAAAGGAGTAAAACCGAAGGTGAAGACATTGGTTTAAAAGATATTGCCTGACAAAGTCAATTTTTTCTTCAAAAAATCGAAAAAATTCAAATTGAATCGTCAATATTTCAGAAACTATAAGAGTTACAGAAAAATGTTGTAGCAGGGATGAAAAGGAAATTTAATTTTCTTTCGTTGAGTGTCACTCCAAGGAAGATAACTCACTGCGTTAAAGAGGTATACAGGATTAAGTGGAGCCATTGGCCAAATAACGGTAAATTGCCGATATCTCAAAAACCTTCCCATAGAATTAAAAATGAGCCCGATTTTCGGAATCAGCGACCGATTTTACATATAAATAGGATGGTCGCGTTCAGAGTATTTTTTGGCTGTAGAGCAGTGTAATAAATGGAAAGAAATAATATTAAATGTTACTCCTTAATAAAGTTTTATAAAGAAACCGAAAATTTTGGGTTGGACTTTCAATAAAAATAGGTTAATATAAATACTGGTACATACGATTATTGCAAAATTAGTGTTGAAATGTTCACATTTAAATTCTCTATAGGATAGGAGGGCTAACTTTTTCTCCCCATGCAATTTTTCGGACTTTAGGACAGTCGCACCTGAAATTTCTTAAATAAAATTAGATCTTTTTCCAATTTTTTCCATTCGTTTTGCGATTGTAACAAAATTACTTGACCAATTTATGAGTGTGGAGGCAAAAAATGTTTACTGGAATTCCTTTTACCAGTTCTTCTTAGATGTCAAATCGCTAGGATGACGAATAAAATTGTTTGATGCACTTATGTGATGCAATGTCTTGCGTATATGGCTTTTTCTATTTCTACCGATATCTTAGAAACTGAATCTGCCACAAAAAATGGAAATGATATTCGAAATCAGCGTAAAATTTCCCTTTAAAAGAGTATGGTTTTATTTTTGGTGGTTAAAGTTGATCAAAAATTGTCGAAAAGCGAAAAAAAAGAAATCGATAAAGAAATGAAACTAAAAAAAAATTATAAAAAACCTTCTCCTGAACATTTTTGAATTTGGCTTTTACATCTTTCCGGCGCATACGGCTCGATATGTTTGTACAATGTACATACCCATGGTATAAAAAATACAGGTATGTGCACTGCCCTTTTGACGCTGTCTTTTTGATTAAAAAGCAGATTTTTGAAGTTTAATCTTATGTCAGTTTTGGAGTATAGCGATGCCAGACTTTTATTTTTTGAATGCGTAGATTTTTGTTTGAAAGTTTGTGTATTTCAGGAATCAAAGGACAGAAAGAGAAAGGGCACTAGTGAGCAGATTTATGGAACTTCCGGTAGCTCCTCTTCGCTCACTCCACAAGTCTTCATCCACTCTCCGCGAATAAAGGGTATCGTCGGAAATTGGAAAAATTTTATATCACCGTCTTTGCAGCCATATTTGGTATTATTGCACCGCGGAAATAAACAACTCATATTGTTAAAATCTACGGTACATATTTTCTTGTAATTGGATTGGACATATGTACATACATAAGTACATATATAGACTGAAATGCTCACTTGGTATGGTGGTGTACATACATATCGTCGTTTAAAGTACAAAACCGCGTGACATTTTTGCCAAAAATGAGATTTCATCAAAAATACATTCCTGGCGTCCGTCCCCATCCATTCATGCAACAATTTTGAGATTCACACAACGCTGACACAGTTTCAAAACCGCTTTTTTAAGGAAATTTTTCGAACCAATACCGCGAATAATAGGTGTTATTGCTTTATAACTGTACTGTAATGTACTAAAGTTGATTATACTTTCATAAACACGAAATGGATTATAACTTTGCTTTATTGAAGAAAAGTTTTTACGTACGCCTGCAAAACCGCCCATACGTCACTATTGAACAAAATAAAAGACGCAAAACCGCTTATAAATACATAAGTAAGCCAATAACTGCACATTTAACTGTTTTTCCCCAAAATGATATTTGGATTAAGAATATAATCCAAAAATCTACCTTGGTTTGGATGTGGGTTTGCAAAATTCCGAACCGTTTTGAATTAAAGCAGTTTACTGTCTCCTGTAAAATTTGGGTGGTAGCGGATACGCGGTATTGCACTTTATGCGACGATATGGAGTTATAATAGATTAATCTCCAAAACCTCCCCAAACTATATACCAGAGTGATCACAAAGCCTAAATTAAAAGTGATCGTAACTACTAAACTAAATTAAAAACTCACCGAGAATACCGGAAAGGGTAGGCTTGCCATAATTTTTTCACCCCTATGCCTGACTAAAGCGAAATGAAAACAGCCTAAAGTTAGAAAACCATAAAATTCATTCAAGTATATTTAGCAGTCTAAAAATTACAAGTTTATATATGTATGCAAATTTATCACATTTAAAAAACAATTCATAATTCACTGATATTTTTTTGTCAAATATGGGCTATGAATTTGTCTTTTTATGCTTATTAATTCTATTATATCTTCTGTTGATGACTTATCTAAATTATGTTGAAGGAAATAGCACCAAAAGCACAAGTATAAATGAAAAATAATTGTGACAATCCGAACAAACGGGGTTATATATTGCACCAGAAATGTATCTGGTTTTATTGTCCTAAAATCGTAGTTATTACATTCGCATGTAAAATTTTTTATCTGGCACAGGATCCGCGTTAAATGAAGCACGGCTAAAATAAATTACTCAAAAGCTATACTTAATTTACACAAGCGATCTGCCAACCAACGCGAGCCTTGTCATGTCTACCTTCGCAGATGATACGGCTATACTGAGTGTGCACGCAAATCCCATAACTGCTACTATCCAATTGCAGAGACATATAAAAACTTTAGAAGAATGGCTTACTACGTGAAGAATTAAGGTCAACGAATCTAAATGTGTACAAGTAACCTTTAGCCTGAAAAAAGACACATGCCCACCAGTCTCAATAAATGGGAAAATAATAACTCAGAAAGACTTCGTTACGTACCTTGGAGTCACACTGGATAGAAGAATGACTTGGAAAAATCACATTGACAAAAAGATTATGCAATCCAAGTTGAAAATAAGCCAGCTGCAATGGTTAATTGGTCCAAGTTCTAGACTGGGCTTAGATAATAAGATATTAATATTTAATATGGTTTTAAAACCAATTTGGATGTATGGAATTCAACTATGGGACTCAGCATCGAAATCTAGCGTAGAAAGAATTCAAAGGCTACAGTCCAAGATATTAAGAACAATATGCAAAGCGCCTTGGTATGTAAAAAATACAATTATACATAGTAACCTAAAGATAAATACGGTGGCCGAAGAGATAGAGAAAATGCAAGCAAATTATGCGAAAAGATTAGCCAACCATCCTAATTCATTAGCAAAAAGTCTCCTAAAGCAAAGCTATCCTAGGCGGTTAAAGAGAAAGGAGGATGTAAAACTCAATTGTGCATAAGGTCATATTCTGTTAGACCAATATCTCGAGAGTAACTTTAAAAAATGATGAACGTCGCTGAATAATAATAATAATAATAATAATAAATTATAAAAAGCAGCTTACTGAAATTCCTTCCATTCAGAAAGCTACAACAGCATTTACTAATACCCATGTATAACATATGTATGATTGTGTTCCGGACGAGCCTATCCCATTAGGACGTAAAAATTCCTAAGTTCATACACGCAGCTTATTGGAATTCCTTCCATTCCGAAAGCTGCAATAGCACTTATTAATGCAACACACGATTGTGTAATCGATAAGCCTGTCCTGTCAGGCCGTACGAACTTTTAATACTATACAATCAGCTGCTTGGAATTCCATTCCATTCCGACGGCAAAAATACATAAATAATGAAAATGAATAACATAATGAACGAATATGAAATAAAATTACATACATACATACTACATATGAACATATTCTAACAAAAACAAAAATATTCCGATACACATAATAAATGAATTCATAAGTATTTCTTTTATGTCAAATAAAATTGCTTTTCATCCAAATGTTATTTGGCAACGAATAACGTCATTGTATACTAGGTTAAGATTTTATAAAAATTGTCATATTCTTTAAGAATGATACAATAAAAATTATATCCGAGAAAAAAAAAAAAAAAAAAAAGCGTGTGTGAACGCACGCAATTTCGGCTAATCAACGTAATTTAAAATGTAGTCTGAATGTGCTTTTATGACACGGAATAAGAGAAAGAAAGAAGTTATCGATAATCGCACAAGACTTAAACTTACGCTGTGATTACACTCGACAAGATTACATATCTAATGTTTATAATAATAATAATAATACAATGGCGCTATTATAACTCTGACGAGTTTTATGGCCGAGCTTCTCTCCAAATTCGAGGTGTGCTCCTTTTGTTTTTCCTACTAATTGGGTGGACCTACAATTTTGTGCCGGCTCCGAACGGCGAATGCATTTTTTTGTGAGAAGCTTTTTCATGGCATAAATACACTCGGAGGGTATGTGCCGCCCACTGCTGAGAGGTGCCCGCTGCTCTTAAAAACCCCAATAATTGAATTTTTACTAATTAGAAAATTTTTTTTGGTGTTTGCTCGGACTGGGGTTTGAACCCGAGACCTCTGGAATAGCAGGCGAGCACTCTACCCACTGCACCCCAGCGGCCATCTAATGTTCATACGGCTTTGAATAAAACGAAATAAAATTTATACAAAATCTCAATGTACACAAAAAAATTTTCAAAATGCCTGACAAAATTCGTTAGGCGCCTGATTGCCTGACAAAGTATGTAATGCCTGACAATCAGGCCAAATGCCTGACGTATGGCAAGCCTAGGAAAGGGGCTACTTTGTAGTACGGCCAAACTGATATTCCGCGAAGTAAAAATCCGAAATGAATCTTTTATGAATCACTGATGAATTTGGTCTATGACTGAGGAGGCATCAGTGAGTACTTTCAAATAAAGACTGCTGAATTTTTCATACAAATGGTTTGCTTTTTTCAAAAAAAAAACAAGTAAAAGCGCGGCTGGCTTCGGCCGTACCGAAGACTTCATACCTTTCATGAGTGGGGAAATGAAAAGTTACCTAAACATAGCCTGATTTAGTATAATTTAAAATTTCAATCCTGTTGGTTATTTATGGAAGGATTTATTAGAAAAAATGGTGTCTGGGCTATTTAAATGGAGAAGTTATACCCCAAAATGTCCATATCTGAACAATCGGTTGTTGTGGAACTATATGTTATAGTGGTCCGATCTTGACAATTTTCGGTAACCTTGTTTAGGCCGATATGTGTACAAATACTTCAATATTTAATAATAATAATAAAAATTGTACTCAGAAGAATCATATGTATATGATCATACAGCAGTGAAACGAATTTACTGCAGGATGTGTAATTTTTTCAAATTGAAAAAATTTTTTTCAATTCAAATTGAAAAAATTTCTTTCAATTCAAATTGAAAAAATTCGTTACTATGAATACCATGGTAACAATTTATTTTTAAAACAAAGCAGTGAAAAATGCCATTAATGGAGGATTTTTATCATTGAGTATGGCAGCACGAAATGTCATAATCTGCTTAATTGTCAGGTGGTTAATATGGCGACGAAAACTTGACGTTTGTTTTACCTGGTATACTTATACCATGGTACATACCATTCTAATTAATCAGTTTTTGACTTTTATGGTGTAATAAAGTTTTTAGTTCTCAATAGTATAGCGATCAATTATTTTCTCTCACTTTCAAGTTCATTACAAATTTTAGCATTGTTGTAGTACATCTAATATAACTAAGTTTTATATGCAGGGACCGAAAATAACGGTTATATTTTCTAGTGTGTGAAAAGGTTACGCAAAAATAACCTTTATCTTCTTTTGGTCCTTAATAACACTGCTCTACAGCCAAAAAATACTCTGAACGCGACCATCCTATCTATATGTAAAATCGGTCGCTGATTCCGAAAATCGGGTGCATTTTTAATTCTATGGGAAGGTTTTTGAGATATCGGCAATTTACCGTTATTTGGCCAATGGCTCCACTTAATCCTGAATGTCTCTTTAACGCAGTGAGCTATCTTCCTTGAGGTAACACCAAACGAAAGAAAATTAAATTTCCTTTTCATGGCTCCTATAACATTTTTCTCTAACTCTTATAGTTTCTGAAATATTGACGATTAAATTTGAATTTTTTCGATTTTTTACGATTTTTTGAAGAAAAAATTTACTTTGTCAGGCAATATCTTTAAAACCAATGTTTTCAGCTTCAGTTTTACTCCTTTGTGTGAAGCTCCGTTCCATTACCAAAAAAATAAGCTATCAACGAAGAAAATCCATGGTAAAATGGAAAAGTTATAGACGATCAAGTAAATACAGCCAAGTCGCGCAATGCCTCTGGACGGGTATATTCTATGCATGTTGTACCAATACATACACATCTGCAGTAGCAGCACGTTGGCAGCGCAGTAGATACAAGCCCATTTACGGGTATAACATGCATAGAATATACCCGTGCAGAGGCATTGCGCGACGTGCCTGTATTTACTTGATCGCCTATAACTTTTCCATTTTACCATGGATTTTCTTCGTTGATAGCTTATCTTTTTCCCAATAGAATGGAGTTTCACGTAAAGGAGTAAAACCGAAGGTGAAGACATTGGTTTTAAAGATATTGCCTGACAAAGTCAATTTTTTCTTCAAAAAATCGTAAAAAATCGAAAAAATTCAAATTTAATCGTCAATATTTCAGAAACTATAAAAGTTAGAGAAAAATGTTATAGGAGCCATGAAAAGGAAATTTAATTTTCTTTCGTTTGGTGTTACATCAAGGAAGATAGCTCACTGCGTTAAAGAGACATTCAGGATTAAGTGGAGCCATTGGCCAAATAACGGTAAATTGCCGATATCTCAAAAAAAATTATCCCGATTTTCGGAATCAGCGACCGATTTTACATATATATAGGGTAGTCACGTCCAAAGTACAGACAACAAATTTCATTTTGTGATCCAGTGTAACCATTATAAAAACCAAAAAACCGTTTTGGGTCTGAATAACCGTTATGGCAACCAAAAAAGTGTTTTGAGCTTGAGTAACCGTTATGGCAACCAAGAAACTGTTTTGGGCCTGAATAACCTTTATTCAGATTTTTATTTTTTTTTTGGTCAGCTATAAAAATCAAGCCTATTTATTTGTCAATATTTCTGGACGATATTGGTATCAAATGAAAGGTGTTTAGCAGGGCTTTTACATAGAGGTGTATTTCTTAAGATTCGTAGGTCGGGTTCCCAGTGGAAAAAGTGGACCCGGATGCCCTGGAATGTTTTAAGCAATATTAGTATCAAATGAAAAGAGTAGTCAGAGCTGCAATTCCTGCTCAACACCTTTCATTTGATACCAATATCGTCCGGAAATATTGACAAATAATTAGGCTTGATTTCTATAGGTGACAAAAAAAAATCTGAATAATACTGGTTTCAGACAGAAAATTAATGTAGTACATTACGTTTATAATTTAACAATAAATTTTTGTGTTTCACACACACTCAATTAACAAGGAGATGTCAATTTTCATAAAATAATTTGTTGTTATTGACAACAATTTTTGAATAAATAATCCCAGTAAATATTTGGGTCATAAAAGAGTCCGAAAGGAATCCTAAACTGGAGAATTCACACTCATTATGAGCTCACTTTGGAGTCCGAAATGTTTGTATTTCTGTTCTTGAGGTGGTCCCCTGATATGAGCCTAATTTCATACATTTTATGAGCCTGAATATGTAGTAAAACCAAAAAAATTCATTTGATTTTGCATTTTCCTTCCCCTGACCCAATTCTCTTCATCCTCTCTCCCTTCATCACAGATTATTCTCCTCTTCTCTCATTGGGTGCGTTGAGAAGTCGCCACTGTTAAGCAAAACACCGAGCGGAAAGTGATTGTTTTATAGTGTTGTCTGTTGGTATTTTAATTCGGATTCGAGCCTGAAATTCAATACAACGCCATAATATAGTGGAACATTCAACATTATATTGAACTTTAGTGATACTTTTATACCCACTTCCTATTTTTCGAATTACAATTACCATTTAAAAAAAAAAAAAAACAAGAAAAAAAAAATTATAAAAATCATTATATATTATTTCTAATTGGTGTTTTATAAATATCCCTTTTTCTGCTCGCATAATTCACCAAAATTAATAAGTAAGGCATCGTTTTAAAGGTATTAATTAGCTATGCATGCGAAACGGTGTTTTATTGGGCGTGGTACTTTATATGAAAAGTAAGGGGGGTAAAAGGGGGGTTTACCCCCGCAGCGGGGTGTTATGGAACCCACATAAAATTTATATCAAATTAAAGGGAATCAAAATACCTATCGAATGGTATAAAAATATTTGAAATCGGTTCAGTAGTTTTTAAGTAATTGCAATTTAAAAAATGCATAATATAAACTTTGACCTTTAATAACTTTGGTTGTTGTTGTTTCCAAAAAAAAAATTCACTTTTATACTCAACTTAGCCTGTTTATCAATCCTCATACTTCGTTTTTTTGATTTCATAATTGTAGAAATTTCAAATTTGTACCAGATCGTGCTATTTTTTCAACTTTGTGGGGCTGGGGGCACCTCTAAACATGCGAGTAGGTCAATAAAATTTTAAAGGCTTATTACTGGGCTAGAAAGGTGCCGTTTTGGCTTTGGAACAAATTGAATTTCCAAAAAAAAATTTTCACTCCACCTTAATATATAAGAGTATATCAAAACGATCAGGATGAAAAAAATGATTGAACCATGTCTGTCCGTCCGGCCGTATACACTCTAACTTGCGCAAAAATAGAAATATTTTAATGAAATTTGGTACATAGATTCTAATGGGAACAGAGAAAATTGGGGTTGAAAATAAGGCATATGTGTGTATTTCGAAAAGCACGTAAAACATGATAATTCAATCACTAATAAAGCCCGAGTGATGAAATTACGTTATGCAGTTATGAGGAAACGTGCTGAAATTTTGAAAAATGGGCCAATAGGAGCAAATTTTCAAAGATTTATAATTCAAAACTCAGGAACTGTAGCAGATAAATCGATTAAGCCAAGGCAAACGTGTGGAAAAAAATTACCCAAGTCGGCAAGAACCACAATATACGCACATAAAAATATATATAAAATATATAAAAATATATTGCACATACATACCTATATAGGGATAATAAAAAAATTTTATGCGATATCTTTGTCAAACATATAGGCAATTCATTGAAAGTTCCATAAGGTCCACCAAACCAAATAAATAATAATAATGGGCGTGACAGCACAAACCATACCGACTGGCGCCACGTATGTTTTGTTATTTTTTGCGCACGGGTCCGGCTAGTTTTTCCTTATAGCTGAAACAGAATCAGTGTCGGACGAATTTTCGTCGGCCGCGGCGTTCTGTCAAAGGATTAAAATACACGGCAGTATATGAGAATGAACATAACGAAAACGCTGGCGAAAATCGCCCGCGAAAATTCGTCAGAATAGACTTATATCTAATTTGGACGCTACACTGAGAGAAAAAAAATATATGGAGGGGTCAAAGAAATTGTTTACCTATTTTGAACACTACTTTCTTTGTTTTGAGTAAATCTTCCTTAAAACATGTTAAAAGGTTTATAAAATATTGTTGTTACATGCGTTACCATGGTTTCATATACTTGTTTTGAAAAAATTCATACATTAAAATAATGAAAAATTCTTTAAGCGCCATTCCATTCCCAACTTTCCTTGTTTTGAAGACCTGATTTCTTTAATTTTGAGAAATTAATTTCCCATACAAATTCCCATGGCAACGAATTTGTTTGAATGTTTTTTTTATCTTTTTTCCACATTTTTGAGAAAATTTACACAAAACAAAGAAAATTTTGTATTGGGACGCGTGTTCAAAATAAGGAAAATTATGTCTTTGATCGAGAGAAATTTTTTTTTGAGTGTATCGCCTGTCAAATAAATTATTTGGAACTTGATAAAAACATGTAATAAAATAAAAATATATGTTTTTTGATGTGGAAAAAATTGAAAATGTGTACAGAAGAGAAGATTCAATTGAAGAAGTAAGGAAACATAGTAATTATAAAAATATGCATATGGCAATTTCGCATTGATTCTGCTTTACTGGGCTATATTCGCAAACAAATGCCATCGCTGCACCACGCGAAAACACGTCCGGCGATCGGTTCTGTTTAAAGCTTAAGCTCACACATATTTCACACATGTTTATGATTCATATCCGACTCCAAATTATGAGTGCTCTGAGAATGTTTGCTGGGATAATAAATTCATGCCAAAACTAATTGACGGTTGACACTGAAAATTTCAAAATTAAAAAAAAAAACGAACTTACCTCCCAGAGTTGTATTGGATTTTTATTCGATTAAAAATTCAATTAATTAGTAATTGGTCCATTAATAATTGAACTTCTGTATGGAAAATCGAGCTTCATTATTGATTTAATGAAGAAAATGTGGATAATTACTCCATTAACCGCCTGTGTGAAATCAGTATAACGGTTATTCAGGCCCAAAACACTTTTTTGGTTGTAATAACGGTTATTCAGGCCCAAAACGGTTTTTTGGTTTTTATAATGGTTATTAAGGACAAAAAAATTTTTTTTCTCATGATAAGGGTTAAATATGACTTTTATCCCATTTCTCTTATAACCGTTACGTCCCTGATTCGCCGCGATATCCTCGCGTCTGTGTTTATTGGGTATTTATTAGAGCTCTCAATTTTTTTTTGAACATTTTCGAGCAGCCCGAACAATTCGACGCTTCCAAACAATACTGTACTAAGTCGACTTAGTACATTTTCCCGTTTTTGGCGTTTTCAAGTAATACGTGTCTTAATTTAGTAATACGTGTCTAATTTTGGTATCAATCGGACAATCCAATCAAAAGTTATGAGGAAAAGTGTACATATAATACAACTCGAGGTTTTTACAGAATAAAAACATTGAGAGCTTGCCATGAAAAACAACGTAGCAAGTTTTTATTTTTTATTATGGTTTTATATAAAGTGTACCCTAACTTAGATGGTATTGAGTTTTGTTATTAACCTTTCAATCCAAATAGAAGTTACAAGCGAAGTTATTCTTAGCATACAACTGAAGTTTCATATCGAGTTTAAACTTTGAGAGCTTCTCCTGCAAAACACAATTTTCAAACTTAGTACAGTTTTGTTTGGAAGCGTCGAATTGTTGTTCAAATGCTCGAACAGTTGTTTGTATGTTTATTACCCGTATGTTTGTACGGGCATTTGAATAATTCGGGTGTTTTGAAGTTTTTTTTTTCCTTTCTTTATTATTATTTTTCTTTATAATATATATATATTATTATTTTTCTTTATAATATATATATACTAGCTGACCCGGCAAACTTCGTTCTGCCCAAAATAGATTTTTTTTTAATTTGATTTCAAAAATTGTTATTACACCGGTATTATTTTTAATAGAAAATTAACGATTTTTCACTACTTCATTGTGTATACAACTTCAAAAATATATAATTTTGGTATTCAGTTTAAGGCTGCACAATACACAACATTTTTAATTTTCTGTCCCGGAGCGTAAATAAATAGCGAGGACGGTTTTCCAACACGGGAACACGCCATATAGAGCTGACCATGTGAAAAGCATGGCATTTGTAGGTTTATGCCGCATAATTCCAACGACCGCCTTTGAGACTTGTTAATTGTCATCGCAAATGCAAGTTTTACTAGGAACTGCATACGTTTGAATTGGAAAGGCAAATCTGTTGAAGATAAGGGAATCCGGGGAAGTAAGCATTCCTCTCCCTTGAACGGGCATTTGAAAATGCTTGCCACTATTAAATTGTCCATTAGCTTTTTAACAATCAGTCCTGTACCATTGCACAGTTTGGGAGCATGAAGATTGCGTAGCATAATAACAACAGACCCAACTTTGAGACGCAAATGATGAGGAGGCATTGCAGGCAAATCCAGAGAGTTTAATAACTCCACTGGGTAATTTACTACTTCGTCTTAATTTTCAACGCGATCAATAGATTTATAAGAACGCAGATCTCCCGGAATTTGATTTTGAATCGTCCAATTCAAGTCGTTGACATCAATATTTTTTGCTGCTAAAATTGCGCGTGCGGCTAACACATTCGTAGTTACCATAATTTTGAGTGATATTTGGATATACACTGCTAATTAGTTCATCCTTACTTGAAGCGAATTGGTAAATCGCAGTTGGAATCGATATTAATCCACTGCAAGGATCTATCGGAACTTGTCCATTGCCGATTCGCAGCAGCTCTTTTGAAAGAGCGTCTGCATTACTATCGTGTTGCAGCAAAACTCGCATATTGATGGTCAATGAAATGGTTTTAACAAACCTCCACAAATGCGATGACTTCAGACATGCGTTTATATCATCCACCGCTGTTGATTTTGGAATTACGGGTAGTGTTTGTCTGAAGTTGCCCGTCAGCAATATCTTCACTCCTCCAAATCAACGATCATTATTGCGCAAATCTCTCACTGTTCGGTCGAGTGCTTCTAATGATCGCTTGTAAGCCATTATGCACTCATCCCATATGATCAATTTACAGTTTTTGAAAACTTGTGTCATTGCTGATTGCTTTGAAATATTGTAAAAAGGACTTTCGTGTATTTGCAAGTTTAATGGAAGCTTTAATGCTGAATGTGCCGTTCTTCCCCTTTCCAACAGTGTTGCAGCAATTGCGGTAGATGCAAGAGCTAATGCAATACCACGAGCGCATCGAGAAAAAATATGCCACCGTTTCCATTATCAACAGCGTTTATTAGTTGATTATACGCACTGATTTCCTGTTGATTCAACAGTGGAAAATTTGTTTTGTACTTGTTGTTGCAAGTGAGTTATATCGTAAGCACGCTCGCCATGAACGCTTTTAGGGATATTTAGCCTTAAAAATTAAAATCGCATGGGAGGTGCTACGCCCCCTTTTCCCAAAACAACTGTTTTTTTTTCATAAGCATGCTATTGATATCGTTAATCTCCTGATCAATTTTCAGGTCCCAACCTTAAACGCTTTTATAGATATTCAGCTTGAAAAATTAAGTTTGTATGGGAGGTGCCACGCCCCTTTTCTTATAACCCCCAATTTTATGCGTGGGAATGGCTTTCATGTCATTTAGCTCTACAGTCATTTTCAGGATCCTGCCATTTATTCTTTCTGATATATTCAGCTTCCAACGCTAAGTTTGTATGGGAGGTGCCACGCCCCCTTTTCGTATAACTCCTATTATTTTGCGTTAACATGGAATTGTTATCGTTTATCTCCACACCAATTTCCAAGTCCCTACCTTAAACAATTTTAGATATATTCAGCATGAAAAAATTAGTTTGTATGGGAGGTGCCACGCCCTTTTTTCTGATAACCACCACTTTTCTGCGTGAGAAGGGTTTTGATATCATTTAACTCTATACCAAATTTCAGCTCCCTACCTTGAACTCTTTTAGAGATAATCAGCTTTAAAAATTAAGATTGTATGGGAGCTGCCACGCCCCCCTAATATTTTTAATTTTCTCTTCGACTAAACCTTCGCGGGGTTACAACAAACAAACCCCCCTAAGGAAGTATTTGATTTGGTTCAGCCGTTTTCAAGTTTTAGCGTTACAATTAAAAACCAAATCATTTTTATATATATAGATTATTATTTTTCTTTATATATATATATCTGGTTTTTTTTTATTTTTATTTTTCCGATACACATTTTTTTGTTTGTAAGCTCGAATGCTCGAATGTTTGTATAGGCATTTGAACAGCAAACGGGCTTCAAGCAAAAACGATCAGATCGAATTGCTCGATACTCGGGTATCTAGAACCCTCGTACCCTGTAGTAAAAATCCGCAATGAATCACTGCACTATGGTTCAAAATTCAGTTTTTGAGGGATAAAATAGTTACAGTTAAGATATCGGTCTAAAACTTTTCATAGGGTTTTTAAAGGTAAAAGTAATGTCTCATGACATGTCTCTCGCTGCTGCTGCCATACATAGGGGAAACTGTAAATTTATGTTGAATTTGAAATAGAGATAAAAATTTACTTTTCTAAAGGTTTCCGATACGCTGAATCTGAAGTCAGATTTTCGATGCTACGTGTAGTTTTAGAGATATTGTTATTTTAAGTTTATTAACTTTGCGATAGGAAATTTTTAAGTTTTTTATTTTTTTTTAGCAAGTTAGTGAAATTAAAATAGCAATATCTCAGGTACTAAAGAAGATATCCGAACAAGTGTAACGTTATTTTCAAGGGAAATTATTAGGTTGTTAAACCCTATATATAAATGAATTTTATATTTTTATTATTATCAATATAAAATTGTAAAGTATCGCCATTTTCGAAGTTTACTTTGCTCTGAAAAAAGTGAAATTGTAGCCTCGCTTGCAAACTCCCGCAGATAAAATAACATTTGCATTAAAGAGGACACTATTAGCTGTAACTAGATATATAATTTGTATTGATCCTATTTTATACAACTTATTTATATTCTATTTAACACAGAAAAAACTCACAAAAATCAAAACACAACACGGCTTATTTAAACTCAAAAATACATTAATTGTTTCAGAAAAAAGTTTGTTGTTCTTGATTTTACATACCTTTATTAATATTTTCCATTTTATAAACACACTTTATTCAAATTCTTTAGCTTTTTATCACCACTTGAGATTTTTATATAATTTGAGTAAAATCTTTTTTACGAATACAAAAATCGAAACCAAGACTTTGAAAGCTTTCTGACAAATAAGTGATAGCCAGCTGACATTATTTTTTATATTTTTTATTTAGTTCAGTAATGTGTAATAAAAGGTAATTATTTTTTTGGGAAAATCAAAAGTCGATAATTGGGTTTAATTCCTCAATATTTCGATTTTGAACCATAGTGCACTGATGCAATTCACCTATGACGAGGAGGCATCAGTGAATACTTTCATATAAAGACTGATGAATTTTTCATATAAATGGTTTGCTTTCCTCAGAAAAAAAAAAAATAAAAAAATAAAAATTGTACTCAGTTATGACGATAGTGATGAATATTCAACAAGGAATCATCAATGATCATTCAGCAGTGAAACAAATTTAGTGCAGGGTATCCCAGTTGAAATCAGATGTATTGATACACGAATTATGCATGCTGTGTGCATGGAAAAGTGCGTACAGAGCATGATTTGTGAAAATAAATAAATTTTGTTCACATAAAATTATGAATGCTGTATGCATGAAAAATATGAATAATTTATGAGTTTTCGGTGTGTATAATTTGTATATATACATGAAATATCCATGCGATATGCATGCGTATGCATTATAAATTTTTTAATGATATACATATCTACTTTATGATATTTTTCTTTCAATATACTGAGAGCTCCTTGTTTTTTATTTTACGTTTTGTCTTGAAAATTTTCATTTTGTCAAAAATATGTATTCGAAAAAATTTCAACGATCATCATCGTCATCACCACTTTCTACTTATACGTAGAGATTCACCCGATTAATCTGTTGCAAAACCTCTAGCGTTAGCAGTTTGTATCGTCCCTTTGATATCCTCCTTTTGCATATTTGCGCAACTTAACGGGCTGACCATATCGATTTTGGTAAGAAAACGTACGCATTGTAGACGTGCATTATTAAAGAAATATAACGAGATGATCCAGGGTTAGTTCTATCTCTGTATAGTGGGACAAAACCACCAAATTTATTTTCAGTAGATTGTATCTAACAGTTTTATTATATTCCGAGCTGTATTCAATCTTCAGTTTCATAGACATTGAATAACAATATGGGTATTCGTGTCAAAACATCTTTCAGGGTGACTCCCCACCATAATATGACCTTCAATCAAATTGCAATGGTTATAATATCTGTGGCTAAATGAAATTAATTATTATTTTTAATAGGAATTTTAATAATTCTATGAGAATGTTACTGAAACTGTATTAATGCAACATTCATACTACCCTATTAATGCAGAATTAGTACCTTTGTATGTATAAATGATCTATACATCCGATATATGCTGTATGAGTGATTCTATATGCTTTCAGCATTTTTTCAAGAGTATGCATACAATATGATACATATGAGGGGTTAGAGTATGCATGCTCTCTGAGAAACCATACGTGTAAAAAGGAAATAGACGAGCATTTATACCGGCATGCATACACAGCTCCAAATCATGCTTCCAAAATTTATGTTGTATGCATAAGATTCCAACTGGGATGTATAGCTTACAAATGTATTTACATTAGACTGGGTCAATTTTCAAAGCCATAATGTTTCTAACAAATTCGGATTCTTTGTTAAATTCTATAAAAAAAAAAGGCTTCTAGAACATGCCTCTAAAATAAATTTTGAGATTGCCCATTTTCAATGGAAGTTTCTGTAGAATTGATTAAAATATAGTGGTAACCCATATTCTTTTAAATTTAACCAGTAATTTTAACTTTATCTCTTTCCTTTCTTTTTAATTTTGTTTGTCAACTTAAACTTTTAATAATGTATTTAAAGATTGCTTTTTTTGTTGTTGTTTTTGTTTTATTAAAGAACTAGCATATTACTAAAAAAAAAACCCCTATTCAGTTTAAACGCATAATGGTAAATTCCATATTCCACAATTTTTCACTACCAAATATAAAATAAAAATAAATAATAGCTTAAAAAAACTAAAAAACACGCTTTAATCTTAAAAATCGTACTAAAAATTGAGAAATAATTTAATTAGAAACAAAATGATGAACGAAAATATAAGTATTTAAGGAAAAGCGTGGGGTGCTCAGTATGTCAAAAAATATTTAAAATCGGTGTTTTTTTACTAATAATTTTATTTTGACTTTTTTGAGATTTCATATATCGTACTCTTTAATTTCGCAACTAGGTATATTTTTGTACTAGTTGTACGAATCGAATATTTTCATGTTCAAATATTATTGAGCACCCCCACGCTTTTCCTTAAATACTTATATTTTCGTTCATCATTTTGTTTCTAATTAAATTATTTCTCAATTTTTAGTACGATTTTTAAGATTAAAGCCACGCCCCTTTTCTTATAACCCCCAATTTTATGCGTGGGAATGGCTTTCATGTCATTTAGCTCTACAGTCATTTTCAGGATCCTGCCATTTATTCTTTCTGATATATTCAGCTTCCAACGCTAAGTTTGTATGGGAGGTGCCACGCCCCCTTTTCGTATAACTCCTATTATTTTGCGTTAACATGGAATTGTTATCGTTTATCTCCACACCAATTTCCAAGTCCCTACCTTAAACAATTTTAGATATATTCAGCATGAAAAAATTAGTTTGTATGGGAGGTGCCACGCCCTTTTTTCTGATAACCACCACTTTTCTGCGTGAGAAGGGTTTTGATATCATTTAACTCTATACCAAATTTCAGCTCCCTACCTTGAACTCTTTTAGAGATAATGGGAGGTGCCACGCCCCCCTAATATTTTTAATTTTCTCTTCGACTAAACCTTCGCAGGGTTACAACAAACAAACCCCCCTAAGGAAGTATTTGATTTGGTTCAGCCGTTTTCAAGTTTTAGCGTTACAATTAAAAACCAAATCATTTTTATATATATAGATTATTATTTTTCTTTATATATATATATATCTGGTTTTTTTTTTATTTTTTTTTTCCGATACACATTTTTTTGTTTGTAAGCTCGAATGCTCGAATGTTTGTATAGGCATTTGAACAGCAAACGGGCTTCAAGCAAAAACGATCAGATCGAATTGCTCGATACTCGGGTATCTAGAACCCTCGTACCCTGTAGTAAAAATCCGCAATGAATCACTGCACTATGGTTCAAAATTCAGTTTTTGAGGGATAAAATAGTTACAGTTAAGATATCGGTCTAAAACTTTTCATAGGGTTTTTAAAGGTAAAAGTAATGTCTCATGACATGTCTCTCGCTGCTGCTGCCATACATAGGGGAAACTGTAAATTTATGTTGAATTTGAAATAGAGATAAAAATTTACTTTTCTAAAGGTTTCCGATACGCTGAATCTGAAGTCAGATTTTCGATGCTACGTGTAGTTTTAGAGATATTGTTATTTTAAGTTTATTAACTTTGCGATAGGAAATTTTTAAGTTTTTTATTTTTTTTTAGCAAGTTAGTGAAATTAAAATAGCAATATCTCAGGTACTAAAGAAGATATCCGAACAAGTGTAACGTTATTTTCAAGGGAAATTATTAGGTTGTTAAACCCTATATATAAATGAGTTTTATATTTTTATTATTATCAATATAAAATTGTAAAGTATCGCCATTTTCGAAGTTTACTTTGCTCTGAAAAAAGTGAAATTGTAGCCTCGCTTGCAAACTCCCGCAGATAAAATAACATTTGCATTAAAGAGGACACTATTAGCTGTAACTAGATATATAATTTGTATTGATCCTATTTTATACAACTTATTTATATTCTATTTAACACAGAAAAAACTCACAAAAATCAAAACACAACACGGCTTATTTAAACTCAAAAATACATTAATTGTTTCAGAAAAAAGTTTGTTGTTCTTGATTTTACATACCTTTATTAATATTTTCCATTTTATAAACACACTTTATTCAAATTCTTTAGCTTTTTATCACCACTTGAGATTTTTATATAATTTGAGTAAAATCTTTTTTACGAATACAAAAATCGAAACCAAGACTTTGAAAGCTTTCTGACAAATAAGTGATAGCCAGCTGACATTATTTTTTATATTTTTTATTTAGTTCAGTAATGTGTAATAAAAGGTAATTATTTTTTTGGGAAAATCAAAAGTCGATAATTGGGTTTAATTCCTCAATATTTCGATTTTGAACCATAGTGCACTGATGCAATTCACCTATGACGAGGAGGCATCAGTGAATACTTTCATATAAAGACTGATGAATTTTTCATATAAATGGTTTGCTTTCCTCAGAAAAAAAAAAAATTAAAAAATAAAAATTGTACTCAGTTATGACGATAGTGATGAATATTCAACAAGGAATCATCAATGATCATTCAGCAGTGAAACAAATTTAGTGCAGGGTATGTATAGCTTACAAATGTATTTACATTAGACTGGGTCAATTTTCAAAGCCATAATGTTTCTAACAAATTCGGATTCTGCGTTAAATTCTATAAAAAAAAAAAGGCTTCTAGAACATGCCTCTAAA
This sequence comes from Urophora cardui, assembly GCA_960531455.1. Classification (NCBI taxonomy): domain Eukaryota; kingdom Metazoa; phylum Arthropoda; class Insecta; order Diptera; family Tephritidae; genus Urophora; species Urophora cardui. The sequence goes on from OY482674.1 coordinate 101,446,264, forward strand.
ATAAATTTTGAGATTGCCCATTTTCAATGGAAGTTTCTGTAGAATTGATTAAAATATAGTGGTAACCCATATTCTTTTAAATTCAACCAGTAATTTTAACTTTATCTCTTTCCTTTCTTTTTAATTTTGTTTGTCAACTTAAACTTTTAATAATGTATTTAAAGATTGCTTTTTTTGTTGTTGTTTTTGTTTTATTAAAGAACTAGCATATTACTAAAAAAAAAACCCCTATTCAGTTTAAACGCATAATGGTAAATTCCATATTCCACAATTTTTCACTACCAAATATAAAATAAAAATAAATAATAGCTTAAAAAAACTAAAAAACACGCTTTAATCTTAAACATCGTACTAAAAATTGAGAAATAATTTAATTAGAAACAAAATGATGAACGAAAATATAAGTATTTAAGGAAAAGCGTGGGGTGCTCAGTATGTCAAAAAATATTTAAAATCGGTGTTTTTTTACTAATAATTTTATTTTGACTTTTTTGAGATTTCATATATCGTACTCTTTAATTTCGCAACTAGGTATATTTTTGTACTAGTACGAATCGAATATTTTCATGTTCAAATATTATTGAGCACCCCCACGCTTTTCCTTAAATACTTATATTTTCGTTCATCATTTTGTTTCTAATTAAATTATTTCTCAATTTTTAGTACGATTTTTAAGATTAAAGCGTGTTTTTTAGTTTTTTTAAGCTATTATTTATTTTTAACTTTTTAGTGAAATTTTTCATTAAAGAATGTTTTATGCGGACGCAAGAATAGAAGTAAAAAGAAGTCTGATGGGATGTGGTGTTCTCCGATATAGATCTACATACATATGTATTTATAACTTCTACCAAAAATCCCAATATGCAGTGAAGTAAACCAAACCCTTTTATTCAAGGTTTTCCAAACTAGTTTGGAAATACAAAATTTCCCAAACGTTTTGTTATATTTTACAATCAGAAAGTGAAGAGAAGTTGAGGTGAAGCATTTGAAAAGAACAAAAAAAAAAAAGAAATCTGATTGAATAAATTCGAATTTAGACAACAAAGTTCAGAATACGTTTGTAGCGTAATGGTGGGGTATGCTGCCTACGGACCAAGGAGCTCAGGTTCGAGTCCCGAGTGGCGCATTTTTTTTTTTTTTTTTTATTTTATTTTTATTTTTTTTTTTTTAGAGAAATTTTTTTCACCTCACGTTTACAAAACATTGTATAAAAATTGCTTTCCAAACGTGAAATGCAATTATAGAATTAGGGTTCCTTTTCGTTGATTCAGCACTTACTATTAAATGAATTACAAACAAAACCAGTTCTTGCTCTGCATACGTATGTATGTACATTGTACATGCGGCTGATTTCATTGCAAATACAACAAACCCAAAACAGAAAGCTTCAAGCTTCATTTTTGAGTGAATTTATGCATTGAGTTTATCGCCATCGCTATGAGCGATCGCTGGCTGTTGTGCGTTAGTTCGCTCTTTATTTGAGTGGTTATACGTTTTTCTTTGAACATTTGTTTGTGATTTGAGAAGAATGTATTTTTGAGCGTTCGTGAATGAGTTTTTCCGTACCCTGAAAGCTTGTTACTTATTGGCTTATATACGGGAGTGGATTGAAATTCATAGAGGCTATTTTGAGGAAAGGTAACTTAAAAGCCGCAATGAAGCATGAATTATAATGTTGAATGTCCTACTATATGATGCCGTTGGGCTGTTGATGTCATGTTTCGAATCCGGAGGAGAATAGAAATAATAGAGAGAACACAATAAAAGTGAATGTTTGAAAGATATAATAATTTAGTTAAATGTTACAACTTTTAGGATGGGATGAAGTTACATACATACATACATACATACATACATACATACATACATATGTACATACATACATACAGGTGAAGCTAATAAAAGCGTGTTAATAAAGTAGAATCTTCTCCTGATTCACTTTTGGTGGATCAGGTTTCCGATATACCCTGACCTAAAGATGCATAAGATGCTAAAATTGCTGTTTTTTTCCTATCATCATCAAAATTTTTCACCCAATCAAAAGGCTAAGAATATCGCACTAAATGAATTTCAGAAATTCAAATATAGCGTTTATTCATTGTTATATCGCACTTTTTAAATATGCATATTTAATCATATATTACCCCTGAGGCAAAAAATACGCCAATGTATGTGCCAGGTAAAAAAAATTTATGTCACGGATTTCGCCCCAACTGGGCTAAGTTGTTACTATTGCTACTACATATACATACGAGTTGGAAAGGAATTTCTTCTATCTCATTTTCTTACGTGTTTGAATATGCTCGTTTTTACAATTTTCCTTATAAACACAACTTTTATTGAAATTTATATCTCGTGTCGCATTTGAGATTGAGTATACAAATTTACCAACCTTATAGAGTTTTTTCCGGACCTTCTAATGAAAGTAACAAATTAAATAGCTAATGAAAAGTACTACTAAGTACTATACATAAAACAATACTACATAAACTTGAACTGAAAATGGACAAGCTCGAAATTGATTTTACATACATGCTCTAGAAGACTTTTCATATAATTTAATGCAGAATCCGAATTCACTAGAAACACTATGGCTTAAAATCAGTCCATACAAATTGATTGAACATGCATGATCAATTAATTTTTAGTAGACTCAATGCCGTAATTCTGATTATAATAATAATGCTTAGCATCATGTGTTTTGACGTTATCAACTGCAATAGGTACATACTTACTATATACATAGTATTACATGTCACCAGGCATTCAATTGTTATGTACATATATATGTATGTATAAATATCGCTCATTTACTTCAATAGTGTCTTAGCTCCAAAAGAAAAAAGAAAAATTCAAAAATTTAAGTTTCTAAGCATGAGGAAGTGTGCATAATAGGGGTAGGGGAAATAGGTTAATCGAATTATTCGAATATGACTGACATCGACTATAGTCGATTGTGTAATTATTCCAGTTAGCAATATTTGAGTAGCCGAAAGCTGCCAACTATTCCAATAACTGCTCACTTTAGATTATTCAGTTAATCGAACCTTTCGAATATTATACATTCATATATAAATATGAATCCATTTAATCAACCTTTTAATAATACATAATAAAATAATTTACTTTACTGGCAAAATGAAGAATCTGGAACTTTGAACACCCTTTCGGATTCTGGCGGCACGAAAATTAAGTTACCATCTCAATATGTAGTAACATTTTGTTACCATTTTCAGCCCTATGTCATTCCGTTCGTGTGGAATTGCTTTGATAGTGGTACCATAAAGTAGAGCTGCAAAACCATCGATAGTCGGACCACTCGATAGTTTCGATAGTCGATAGTTTTTTATGAATATTTCACTAAAATAAAAAGAGGGATGGGTTTGTTTACAGTTTTCTTTCCAAAAAGTCTTTAATTTTTTACGCAAAACAATAATTAAATAAAAGATCAAATAAGAATTAGATACTTCACTTACACTGAGAGAAAAATCAACCAAAAGTTGGTTAATAGTACTAATTTCACACTTGAAATGGAATCAATGCGAATTTTGTTTAATATTACCATTACCATTGTTGATTTATTAGACAGTGTTTTTGGTTATATTAACCATGATATTTGTTGATATAACAAAATGTTCGTTCAAATCTTCAACCAATTTCTTGTTACTATTAAACAATTTGTTGGTTATATTTTTATGCCAGTAGCAGCACTGCTATGTATGATCTATAAGAGAGTGTTAATATGTTAACTGAATAACAAAGAAAATTCCAAATACTCACTCTCTCGCTCTCTGCAATTCGGGTCCAGCCATTCAACTTCGTCAAGCACAAACGGTGTTGAAGGCGATGGTAACAACAGAGCCGAAGCCATAAAGCTTCGTAAATATTTTTACTTTTTTTTTAGATATGAATTAACCAATATTTTCGCTAATATAACAAATATACACGTTGGGGAAACCAACTTACTGTTTGATATTGATTTTTACCAAAATATTGGTTAATGGTACAATGAAAATGTACATATTACATTTTTTCCTTTTGACATGAATAAATCAACCAATAAAACATTAACCAAGAAGTTGGTTGAAAAAACCATTGTACTTTTTTCTCTGTGTATGTATATAGCATTTTCTGGTTAAATTAAACCTTAAAAAGAGGGATGGTTTTGTTTACATTTTCCTTTTCAAAGTCTTTTTTTTAACGCATAACATTAATTAATTAACAAATGAACAACAAATAGGAATTAAATACTTCACTTATATATATAGCATTTTTTGGTTAAATTAAACCTTTTTCAATTTAAAATTTGCACTTGATTTGAAAAAGGTTTCATTTGACTTGAAAACGCTATAGTAATAAAACTAAAAGTAGTACATTTGTTTTTTAGCATCTTTGGCGCTGACTTGTACATAAGGCACATTGTTTATACATTTCATTAATAGGCGCATTTCTGTCGTACCCAAGCATGAAAAGAATACTCGCTTATTCATAAAATTACCTTCAAAGCAACAACACCAACTCGACTATTTTTAAAATCAATCCAAAAACGCAATAATGTCAATTGACCTTATTTACATTGACCTTGTTACCTGTCACCAATTGAACCACACCTCGCTAAAAGTCAAAATTTTTAATTTTTTGCGATTTTTGAAAAAGTTTTGATTTTCAAATTAAGTTTTTTATAAAAACTTGTAAAAATCATAAAAGTTTTATTTTTTTTAAATTAGCCCGTTTAATTGTTAACGTAATATCAAGGATATCTGATAAAAACATTATTTTTAGCGATTTCTTTCATGTGAAACAAAAAGGATATTTTATGGACGAAAAACTCGGTTAGATGACTCATCCGTGTATAGACAAAAGATAAAATTTGTTTGTGACTTCACCCTCTCATAGGGTTAGCTTAATCAGAGGTTGAGTAAACGGCCCTTAAGCTAAAGATATAGATACTTATGTATTGTGGAACGATCTTTCGTCATCCCTTGTGAAAAAATCGTTCCACAATACATCATATTCCTACCCCGTCGGAAAACCAAGCAAAAAAAGGAATAATGAAAATTATTTAACTATTGGGTCATTCCATCGTGACTCCTGGGACATTTGACTCCAGAGCTTAGTCAACTTTGAATTATAAAACTGACATCGGGACTTAAATTGCTATGAAATATATTTATCGACATGGATAAATATCCAATACAACAAATGCATTAAAAGAATTGGCTAAATAATAACAAATAGCTTTGTAACTACTCAGTAAATGAGTGTGACTCCTGGGACACCGAAAAATCCCTTTGTTGCACCTTTATGAGCACGAATACGAATTTTAGCTCAACTATTCAACTTTCACCTACAATTTTTATATGGTCGAAAAAACATACTGCATAGTACCATATTCTATAAAAATATTTTATATATTCAAAGTCAATTAACTATTTTCAATATTTAAAATTGTGACTCCTGGGACAAGTTTTTGTGACTCCTGGGACAAGTGCGAAATATGTAATATACTAGATTATTGAAATCAGTTTTATTATTGTTTTAGCCCTTTTTGATCAAGTTATTCATAAATCTCTCCCAGCAGAATTGAAACCAATCCAATTAAATGAAAAAAATAAGGTGAATTCAAAATAATACTTATATTTACTTCAAAGTTCTGATTAAATACACTGGATCACAAAATGAAATTTTTTGTCTGTACTTTTGACGAGACTATCCTATCTATATGTAAAATCGGTCGCTGATTCCGAAAATCGGGTTCATTTTTAATTCTATGGGAAGGTTTTTGAGATATCGGAAATTTACCGCTATTTTGTCAATGGCTCCACTTAATCCTGTATATCTCTTTAACGCAGTGAGCTATCTTCCTTCAGGTGGCACCGAACGAAAGAAAATTAAATTTACTTTTCGTGGCTCTATCTCTTATAGTTTCTGAAATATTGATGATACAATTTGAATTTTTTCTATTTTTTTACGATTTTTTTAAGAAAAAATTGATTTTGTCAGGCAATATCTTTAAAATCAATGTTTTATCTTCGGGTTTTTCACTTCACGTAAAGAAGCTCCATTCCATTAGCAAAAAAATAAGCTATCAACGAAGAAAATCCATGGTAAAATGGAAAAGTTATAGGCGATCAAGTAAATACAGCCAATACAGCGCATGATCTTTTCTTTCGTTTGGTGTCACCACAAGGAAGATAGCTTACTGCGTTAAAGAGATATACAGGATTAAGTGGAACCATTGGCCAAATAACGGTAAATTGCCGATATCTCAAAAACCTTCCCATAGAATTAAAAATGAACCCGATTTTCGCAATCAGCGACCGATTTTACATATAGATAGGATGGTCGCGTTTAGTGTATTTTTTGGCTGTAGAGCAGTGATATTTATTTAAAACAAGTCGAATTCAACATCTCTACAAACAATTATTTAAAACTATATAATAAAAACTAAAATCATTTCAAAATTTCGTTTCAGAATCTTCTATTTTAAGTACAGGTTTGCCCTAATACATTAGAGTTCAGAATCGTGTGACTCCTGGGACATATTTCAAAATAGTCTAGAAACCACAGTATGACCCTATTAACTTAAAAAATGTATTTAGACGGTGAACAGCCTTTTAATCCTTACTTTCATAAATATCTGGTTTCATAGGGTCATACCTGAGGTTACCAGACCAATTTTTATGCCTTTTCGTGTGACTCCTGGGACACCCCATATGAATAAATTTTATGAAGATATACACAAAAATCACATATCTTTTTTTAATTTTTTGTGATGCAATTATTTAAATTTTTCTCTGCTTTACTTGAATGACATGCATTTTTTTTTTACAAATGAAAATATAGCTAATATAGCTATGCAAACATGACCAAACTTTTTCCGCAAAATAGTTAGGTGTGAAGTCAAAGTTCTATGGACAAAAATTTTGGGTTTTTACATATTTTTCTATATTTCTGTTACCAGATTAGGAAAATATACACATTTAGTTACAGGTAACTGAATAAATAGGAATGATTAGTAGCATTTTAAATTTTATGTCGTTTTCCTCTTTTGGCTGGAATGTCCCTATTGCTTTTCATTTTATATCAGAAGATATCAAATTGCGAGTAGCTGTACTGTAGACACAAAAGCTGCTGTCAGATACAAATCATTCCGCAGCTAATATATTGGAAACCTTGCACCATGTTCCATGCGAGTTACCGCGTTTTGCACCTTCATTGAATTTAGCTGTGCGAGCAAATTGTTTCTTATTTTAAAGGCAGTACTATTGAATATGAGAAGTTTAAGGCCGCGCAAGAAGTCTATAGTGTTTTGCAAAAAAAAAAGTTGTAAAACGACGCCCTATAAACGGATGAGTCATATAACCGAGTTTTTAGTCCATAAAATATCCTTTTTGTTTCACATGAAAGAAATCGCTAAAAATAATGTTTTTATCAGATATCTTTGATATTACGTTAACAATTAAACGGGCTAATTTTAAAAAAAATAAATTTTTTCTGATTTTTACAAGTTTTTATAAAAAACTTAATTTGAAAATCAAAACTTTCAAAAATCGGAAAAAAATAAAAATTTTGACATTGACCAGATGTCATTTAGCGAGGTGTGGTTCAATTACTACAAGTTGTATATCGTTAGAAGCGTGGATTTTAGTCGCCTCTTACGACAGACATTCCTTACGACGGGTATATTCTAGGCCCCCTAACCCGCTGGGGTATTATTTTTGACCAATTTGATATCGAAATCCAACTCCTCCCCAACATTCAGTATTCTTCTCTTGGGACAAAACTACAAGAATGAATAGGGATAACCATCGATAGTGGAAAAAAAATATCGATAGTAACACGAAATAAAAACTATCGATACTATCGATAGTGCCATCGATAGTTTTGCAGCTCTACCATAAAGTTCGTTGAAGTAATTAAAACGCAGATAAAGCTCAAGAATTGGAAAAAAGTTTGTGCATTTTTCTCCTTTTTGGAGTAAATAATGTCGCTTCGAAAGTTTTCGTTTAAACTTTAAAGCTTATGGGTACGAGTATTATCTAAAAAAAAAAATGTTTTTCTTTCAACTGCCGTTGAGCTTATTAAAATTATTTTTTTATAGAGATATCACTTCTTGAACTCTGTTTGGTGGAACAAAAAGAATATTTTATGGACCTACAACTCGGTTAGGTGACCCAAGGTATAAAAGGTATTTCATCGGATCAAACCCTCTCAACATAAGCTTCAAATTTATGAGCAGACTTTTACAACTTTTACATATATCAGGAAATATATTATATATTTTTTTCTTTTGATTATTTTTTCGATTAACCTTTTTCCTCTCAAGTCGAAAATAATCAAAAGGAAATAATCGAAGTTGAGAATTACCACCTTTTCATTCGAGTACGAATTTGGTTACCTACGGTTTTGTGAGTATATCCAAAAAACCGCAGTAAACGTTCCCTCCAGCCAGTGTTGCCGAATTGACGATTTTATCGTCATTTTGATGATTTTTCTAAGCAATGATTTGACGATTTTTCCCAATAAATGACGATTTTTTCGTTTATTATATTTTTTTTTAGGAAAGTGGCATTATTAAAAATTTAAACCATCTCAGTACAATAATTAAATGGTTATCTTCATGAAATAAATCCTTATATATTGTAAATTATTTTTCAAGGCAAAATGTTATGAATTAGTATTAATGGATGATTGATGATGTTATTTATGTATTTATTTTATTATATAAGTAGATAAATGTGCACAGCTTTTTTTAATATGATTTCATTTTTATACTAATTTTTATGAATTCGTACCTCTTTAAAATTGTTTTTGGGAAAATTTTACATTAAGGAACAACGCCCCGAAATAAATGACTATTTCAGGGGGGGTAGAGGGGCTCTCACAGGATTTGGAACTGAAATCAAAAATTTCCGGAGGCCTGTAGTTTACAAGAAATTTGTTGTTAAAATTTTACAATTTACCAAACAAAATACGAAATCTGCGATCTATTGCCGAGATAAAAGCACGTATTAAAACGAGCGAATGCATATACATATATATGTGTGTAGAACAACATTTTGCGTTGGCGGCAGTGATGCCGTTTTGATACAATCGTATCAAATGTGATACTTTTTTAAGCCCAAGATACGTAGATACTTTTTATTTTGACGTAGAACAAATTTCATACCTTTTTAATCAACATCAAATAATTTTGATACGATTTAATCAAAATCAAAGAATATTAACCTATTCTTTTTCATTTTTAAGATTTTCTAAAAATTGTAACAACCTGTGTTTACCGCGAAAAATATGTATTGTGAAAGTCTTGAAAATACTAAAAATGGGCAACATTTTATCAAACTGTATAGTAGGCATCAATACCCATGGCAGGCATGAGCAAAGAGCGTTATGTTTTATATTAACCATTATTTTAATAGCCTTTATGATTTTCTTGAATTAAATTGAATTCTAAAAATCTAAAATGATACTATTCATTATCTTTATATTTTTATATTGGTAAATGTAATAAAAAAACGATGTCACGTTAAAAACACGAAAGCAGCTTATTTTATTAATTTTAATTTTTTTTCCAAAAATTTTCTGTGATACGAAAAAAAAAAATTGCCGTATCAATTTGTTATACGTGTTAAAAGCCCGAAAACAGCTTTTTTGATTAATTTAATTTTTTTTTCCAAAAAATTTTCGGTGATACGAAAAAAACCATGAAAGTAGCAACACTGGTTGGCGGCCTTCAGCCACGCTTTAAAAAAATAATCCTCAGCCGACATAATTCTCTTTCTGGGGTAATATCTATGGACCCATCCAACCTTAACGACAATTATCTCGTAAACTGTAAATTTCCTACAAGTTTTGATTTCAGTTTTGAGATATCTGAGAGCCCCTGAAAAGGTAATTTTTTTTCGTGGTGCGCTTTCTTAGTGGAAAGCCGACACTTTATTTTTGTTTATAACGTGTTTTTAGTAAAGATGAGATAGCAACAAAATATTGACGATTTTTTCGCTGAAATTACGATTTTTTATTATTATAAAAGCCGTGTTTTTATTTAAGCGCATATAGTTTTGTATGGACAACTAAGCGCGGATAGAGATGTGCGCTTAGAAATCCATACAAAATTTAAGCGCAGATGAATATGCGCTTAAATAAAAACACGGCTAATAAAAACGAACACACATACATACATAGTATGTATAAAAAATTAGCTTGTTTGTCCTCTTGGGGTACTACGTATTAATTTGTCAGTAATTGTAATCGAAAAACGGTTATAATCGGTTAGTTCCCTACGAATATATGCGATTAATAATCGAACCCTTTCGATTAACCTAAAAAACGGTTAATCGATTATTAAATTTTTTTTGCCATCCCTAGTGTTGGTTAGGGATTGTAGCCCTGATTACCTCTTTTCATTTGATACCAATATTGCTTAAAACATTCCAGGCCATCCGGGTCCACTTTTCACACATAACTGGGAACCCGACCTACGAATCTTAAAAAATACACCTCTATGTAAAAGCCCTGCTCAACACCTTCCATTTTATACCAATATCGTCCAGAAATATTGACAAATAAATAGGCTTGATTTTTATAGCTGACCAAAAAAAAAAAAATAAAAATCTGAATAACGGTTATTCAGGCCCAAAACAGTTTTTTGGTTGCCATAACGGTTATTCAAGCCCAAAACAGTTTTTTGGTTGTTATACTGGTTATTAATGACCAAAAAAAATTTTCTCATGATAATGGTTAAAAATTCCCAAAAGAAGATACTTAAAGGTTATTTTAGCGTTACATTTTCACCACACTAGAAAAAAATAACTTTCGGTCCCTGCGGCGAATTCGCGAAAGCACATTTTCGCGAACGTAATTTCTCGGACTCGCCTCGATTTCGTGGAAAGTTCGAGAAAATCAATTTTCGCGATATCATGTTTTCTATTTTTTTTTTTAATTGTTTTGCACTAAAAGTCTCATTATAGTTCTGAAATTTTACATTTATACCTGAACTCGAATCACAGTTCCAGTAGATCAAATCGGTTTATATTATATATTATTCAAAATTGTTTCAATAAGGGGACTTTATTTACTGCTTAAATTTATTTGAAAACCTTTTGTTATTCATGAAAGTTAAACTTTATTTATAAAAATATTTTAAGTGCTTTGTATTATTTTATACGGATTTAACCCATTGCCAGTAAACCAAACTCTGAACTTTTAATTTTTCGAAACGCCATTTATAAAAAAATCTCGAATCGCTAATGAACAAATTCTCGAATCGCTAGTGAGAGGTGACATGCCGACGAATTCGGATTCGCCGATCGATCGCCACGAACTATTGCCGCGATAATAGGTCTGTTCGCTTACTTTCTCCAACAGCATTTACTCAGCAGCCTCCAACAGCCAGGTGTTGGAGAAATGTCATATATCCTCTCACAAGAGAAAAATATCGTAAGAGGTAAAAAAACACAAAATTTTCAGAGTTCAACACCTTTGGGAAAGAGCTGATTTTTATTTACATTCAGAAGCCCCAAATTCAAAGTTGCGGAAAATGTTTAAAATTAAAATGATAATAAAATTGGTGGAAATTATTGCTGTTAAGTATGTACATACATATATACATATAGCATAAAAAGAGTAAATAAAAAAAATATATTTTTTTTTCTTATTTAATTTCTCTTTATTTGTTTTGATTTTCTTTTTGGTCAGATAGACTTTGGTCACCACCATATTGCGATAAGTTCCTCAGTCTAAAAATCGTTCACATAGGCTCGCAAAAAGGTGTTTTTGAAATTTGGAAACGCATCCGGAACTCTCTTTTACAATAATTCGGCACTGTTTGCTCTATATAATTACTAATAGAGTTACATTCTGCCTGAAAACACTGGGGATATACATATGTACATTAGCTGCGTTTTTTTTCGGCAAAGTTTCTCAGATCTTCGCCATAGGGAAGGTACCAAGATCGCCTAAAGTGGAATTTTATTTTTTTTAGTCACGGATTCTCAAGTTTGGACCCGGGCATTTTCAAGTATTCAACTTATTTTGCATATTTAATTTATCCATATTTGTTGCCAATTTAGTGTATTTTTCCAATTTTATAATTGATTTGTATATTTTGCAAATTTTGTAACTTGCAAAAATTCCAGTCAGCTATTCTTAGATCACCTGTTCTCCTGTTGGAAAATTGCTGTTGGCAAAAATTTGTCCAACAGAATCCAACAACTCACAAAATGAAATGTCAGTTTTCTCTCAATTGGCTCTCTTCTGTTGGAGATTTGGCGTAAGAAAACAACGAAAGAGTGTTAGTTTTCAAAAGTTTTCGAAAAACATCAAAAAATATCCGTAAACAAACAAAGTTAATATAATCAGAGAAAGCGAATCCGACGTGAATTCGAGGCGAATCCGTTGTGTTTATTGGGTATATTAATGAATAGATATCTGTATATGTATGTACATATATATACGTCCTCAAGGCATCAATTAAAAAAGGCTATACAATTGACGCGATTACATTCAATAAAAACAAAACGATATCGCTATTTATTTACTTGATTTTTTTGTAGTTAGCTTTCTGATAATGTCAATTTACAAATATTTTCGTTAAACTCTTTTACTCAATTAAAATGGGAATTGGAAGTACGTAAAGCTATTTATTGCTGTGTTTTTTGCGTTCATGTGTATATGCGTTGGCGGCGTTGAATAATTTGGTGTTATAGGCCCGTCACATAGAATACTATGTCAATCCGTCTACGTCGACGTATGTGACTGACAGCTCAATAAACTGTGGGCATATAGTATATATAATATAAATCTATATATATAAGGATGAAAGTTTGTTTGTTTGTTTGTTTGTATGTTTGTTCCCTATGGACGCTGAAACTACCGGGCCGATCACATTCAAATTTTGACACAATGATCACCTGGTATTAGGTTGAAATTATGACCACATTTAATTCTGGTATCTCAACCCCTTCCCGAGATATAGGCCAAAATATGGACCCAGATTCCTCCGAAATATTTTTCTGCATTATTGGTATCAAATTAAAGATATCAATCAGAGCTTCAATAGAGAGTTCATTCCGTTCCAATTTTCCAGTCGGTTCTCCAGATAGAGACCAAAACGTGGACCCGGATGGCCCCATATATTTTTTCGTAATATTGGTATCAAATTAAAGGTGCTGATCAGGGTATCCATATATATTTTACACTATACGGATGTCTCAATCGGTTACCCGGGATTGAGGCCGAAACATGGACCTAAATAGCCCCCGAAATATTTTTGACCATTATTGGTATCAAATTAAAGGTATCAAACAGAGCTTCAATAGGGAGTTCATTCCATTCCAATTTTCCAGTCGGTTCTCTACACCTTTTCCAGTTTAAGTTCAGAAAGTTACAATTGAAGTTCAGAAAATTACAATTGAAGTTCGGAATTTCCAATTGAAGTTCAGAAAGTTACAATTGAAGTTCAGAAAATTACAATTGAAGTTCAGAATTTCCAATTGCAGTTCAGAAAGTTACAATTGAAGTTCAGAAAATTACAATTGAAGTTCAGAATTTCCAATTGAAGTTCAGAAAGTTACAATTGAAGTTCAGAATTTCCAATTGAAGTTCAGAAAGTTGCAATTGAAGTTCAGAAAATTACTATTGAAGTTCAGAAATTCCAATTGAAGTTCAGAAAGTTACAATTGAAGTTCAGAAAATTACAATTGAAGTTTAGAAAATTCCAATTGAATTTCAGAAAATTACAATTGAATTTCAGAAAATTACAATTGAAGTTCAGAAAATTCCAATTGAAGTTCAGAAAATTACAATTGAAGTTCAGAAAAGTTACTCATATGCCCTATGTACATAGTGTCTCGGTTGCAGGAAAATTGGATGGATTTGTTTGAAGATTTAATAAAAATGTAAATTCTCGTGTCTTTAGCGCCCTTCGTTGTACATATGTAGATGCATTTTACAAACTTTTCAATTGCATAATAGTGTTTTCAGACAAAGATGATTTGTATGTTCATTTCGCATCATAAAACGTGTAAAGACTACGGCATGGTATCTCTAAGGCAGCCGCGTTCTTACATACTTGTTATTTACATATGTATTTATTCCGAAATAATGCATTTTATGTAAATAATTAATTTATTTGCTCATATGTATGCAATTCCGAAAATATTTAGCTTCATTGTTCATGAAAAGTAATAACATCAGTTTCATTCCATGTGAATGCGCGAACATTTTTTTCATATACGGTTTCGATTTACACACGTTGCTTGATGCACTTTCTTGCAACCAATGTCAAAATTTCTGCATATATAGACGTTTGTTTCAAGCCCTATAAAACATATATGCGATTAATCGAATTAAAAATGCATCTACCCCGAAGGGCGTTAAAGATACGAGAATTTACATTTTTACTAAATTTTCAAACAAATCCATACAATTTTCCTACAATCCAGATACCAGGGCGTATGAGTAACTTTTCTGCACTTCAATTGTAATTTTCTGAACTTCAATTGTAACTTTCTGAACTTCAATTGTAATTTTCTGAACTTCAATTGTAATTTTCTCAAATTCAATTGTAATTTTCTGAACTTCAATTGTAACTTTCTGAACTTCAATTGGAAATTCTGAACTTCAATTGTAATTTTCTGAACTTCAATTGGAATTTTCTGAACTTCAATTGTAATTTTATGAACTTCAATTGTAACTTTCTGAACTTCAATTGTAATTTTCTGAACTTCAATTGGAAATTCTGAAATTCAATTGTAATTTTCTGAACTCCAATTGTAACTTTCTGAACTTCAATTGGAAATTCTGAACTTCAATTGTAATTTTCTGAACTTCAATTGGAAATTCCGAACTTCAATTGTAATTTTCTGAACTTCAATTGTAACTTTCTGAACTTAAACTGGAAAAGGTGTAGATAGAGACCAAAACGTGGACCCGGATAACCCCAAATATTTTTTCGTAATATTGGTATCAAATTAAAGGTGCTGATCAGGGTCTCCATATATATTTTACACTATACGGATATCTCAATCGGTTCCCGGGATTGAGGCCGAAACATGGACCTAAATAGCCCCCGAAATATTTTTGACCATTATTGGTATCAAATT
Source organism: Urophora cardui (assembly GCA_960531455.1). Taxonomy (NCBI): domain Eukaryota; kingdom Metazoa; phylum Arthropoda; class Insecta; order Diptera; family Tephritidae; genus Urophora; species Urophora cardui. The sequence continues at coordinate 101,461,371 of OY482674.1, forward strand.
AAAGGTATCAATCAGAACTTCAATAGGGAGTTCATTCCATTCCAATTTTCCAGTCGGTTCTCTAGATAGAGACCAAAACGTGGACCCGGATGACCCCAAATATTTTTTCGCAATATTGGTATCAAATTAAAGGTGCTGATCAGGGAAGCCATATATATTTGACACTATACGGATATCTCACTCGGTTCCCGGGATTGAGGCCGAAACATGGACGTAAATAGACCCGGAAATATTTTTGGGCATTGTTGGTATCAAATTAAAGGTATCAATCAGAGCTTCAATAGAGAGTTCATTCCATTCCAATTTTCCAGTCGGTTCTCCAGATAGAGACCAAAACGTGGACTCGGATGGCCCCAAATAATTTTTCGCAAAATTAGTATCAAATTGAAGGTACTGATCAGGGTATCCATATATATTTTACACTATACGGATACCTCAATTGGTTCTCGGGATTGAGGCCGAAACATGGACGTAAATAGCCCCGGAAATATTTTTGGGCATTGTTGGTATCAAATTAAAGATATCAATCAGAGCTTCAATAGAGAGTTCATTCCATTCCAATTTTCCAGTCGGTTCTCCAGATAGAGACCAAAACGTGGACCCGAATGGCCCCAAATAATTTTTCGCAATATTGATATCAAATTAAAGGTATCAGTCAGAGCTTCAATAGGGAGTTCATTCCATTCCAATTTTCCAGTCGGTTCTCTAGATAGAGGCCAAAACGTGGACCTGGATGACCCCAAAAATTTTTTCGTAATATTGGTATCAAATTAAAGGTGCTGATCAGGGTATCCATATATATTTTACACTATACGGATATCTCAATCGGTTCCCGGGATTGAGGCCGAAACATGGACCTAAATAGCCCCCGAAATATTTTTGACCATTATTGGTATCAAATTAAAGGTATCAATCAGAGCTTCAATAGGGAGTTCATTCCATTCCAATTTTCCAGTTGGTGCTCCAAATAGAGACCAAAACGTGGACCCGGATGGCCCCAAATATTTTTTCGCAATATTGGTATCAAATTAAAGGTATCAATCAGAGCTTCAATAGGGAGTTCATTCCATTCCAATTTTCCAGTCGGTTCTCTAGATAGACACCAAAACGTGGACCTGGATGACCCCAAATATTTTTTCGTAATATTGGTATCAAATTAAAGGTGCTGATCAGGGTCTCCATATATATTTTACACTATACGGATATCTCAATCGGTTCCCGGGATTGAGGCCGAAACATGGACCTAAATAGCCCCCGAAATATTTTTGGCCATTATTGGTATCAAATTAAAGGTATCAATCAGAACTTCAATAGAGAGTTCATTCCATTCCAATTTTCCAGTTGGTGCTCCAAATATAGGCCAAAACGTGGACCCGGATGGCCCCAAATATTTTTTCGCAATATTGGTATCAAATTAAAGGTATCCATATATATTTTACACTATACGGATATCTCAATCGGTTTCCGGGATTGAGGCCGAAACACGGACCTAAATAGCCCCCGAAATATTTTTGGCCATTATTGGTATCAAATTAAAGGTATCAATCAGAGCTTCAATAGGGAGTTCACTCCATTCGTATTTTCCAGTCTGTTCTCTAGATAGAGACCAAAACGTGCACCCGGATGACCCCAAATATTTTTTCGTAATATTGGTATCAAATTAAAGGTGCTGATCAGGGTAGCCATATATATTTTACACTATACGGATATCTCAATCGGTTTCCGGGATTGAGGCCGAAACATGGACCTAAATAGCCCCCGAAATATTTTTGGCCATTATTGGTATCAAATTAAAGGTATCAATCAGAACTTCAATAGGGAGTTCATTCCATTCCAATTTTCCAGTCGGTTCTCTAGATAGAGACCAAAACGTGGACCCGGATGACCCCAAATATTTTTTCGCAATATTGGTATCAAATTAAAGGTGCTGATCAGGGAAGCCATATATATTTGACACTATACGGATATCTCACTCGGTTCCCGGGATTGAGGCCGAAACATGGACGTAAATAGACCCGGAAATATTTTTGGGCATTGTTGGTATCAAATTAAAGGTATCAATCAGAGCTTCAATAGAGAGTTCATTCCATTCCAATTTTCCAGTCGGTTCTCCAGATAGAGACCAAAACGTGGACTCGGATGGCCCCAAATAATTTTTCGCAAAATTAGTATCAAATTGAAGGTACTGATCAGGGTATCCATATATATTTTACACTATACGGATACCTCAATCGGTTCTCGGGATTGAGGCCGAAACATGGGCCTAAATAGACCCCGAAATATTTTTGGGCATTGTAGGTATCAAATTAAAGGTGTCAATCAGAGCTTCAATAGAGTTCATTCCATTCCAATTTTCCAGTCGGTTATCCAAAATATATTAGTAATCATGATGTACACCGATATGTGCACCGGATGGCCATGGAAAGTTGTTGATAAGGAACGTGAGACGGGGAGAGAGAGAGATAGAGTAGTATAAGAGGAGGAAGAGATAGGGGGAACGGGAAATGCTGACTGGTGGGGAGACCGATAGGGAAGGGAGTGGCATAGTGTGATTTGTCGCAGCGAAGTGGGACGGGTATTCCCTAACAGAAAATTATTACAAATTATTAAAAAATTGTAAGAAATATCACCTTTTCCCATTTTTTACGCAAAAAATTTGCAGAAGACGAAAAAACTCTTAAAACTTGTTCAGCACTTAGAGTCAACATTTTAGGGTTGTTTCTAAGGAAACTAGAAGCTAGCTGTCAAGTGAAATGAAAAGAGAAAAATGGAAAGAATTACGCTCATAAAGAGCAAAACGGACAGGAAATCAACGGAAAAATACTAAAAATTAGCAAAAATTATTTTAATGCTATTTTTGGCATTTAATTCTTATTTTCTTCTAAAAAAAAACATTTCATTTTCATTATTTCTATTTTGAAAATTTAGCAAAATTCAAAAGTAATAAAATCATATACATATATATTATTTATTTTTTTAACAGCTGTTTCTTAATTTGGCAGCAAATAATTTCAGCTAGTGAAAATTTTACTAGCTGAAGTTTGGAGCTCTCTATAATTGTTACTCTCACGCATTGGATATCATTCTGCTAATTTTTTGACTCAAGAAACAATGTGCTTGGACAATTATTCATAGCTAGCTAATAAGAAACAAACCTTTTGTTTTATTTCTTTGGATTGCCAATTAATATGACAGCGTTCAAAGTTACCATTGGGCTATAGAAGCTTTCAAAGTAAAGCAAAGCAAACAAAGCCAGAAAAGCAAGCGTACATTGGGCCAAAACCTTATGCATTGGACATTGCTATCTGGCAGCCAAGGCAAATTAATTATGGTAATGGCAGGGCGAATTCGGCAATATTCGCCTCGATTCGCTTAAGTTTTTGTCCAGCACAAGGCAAATTCATTCTTATGGTAATGGTACGTGTTGGACGAAAATTTAAAGCGAATCGAGGCGAATATTGCCGAATTCGCCGTGCCATTACCATAATGAATTTGCCTTGGTCCAGCAGAATGTCAAACTCAAAGTCAAATTTTTCTTTGTTTGACATTCTCCTGTATCTTGTGTACACGGCGAGTTAAAAACCAGAAGAAGAAGAAGTCAGCTATTCACGTACCATTACCATATGAATGAATTTGCCTTGCTTGCATTCTAAAAATTTATACCCCTAAATAACTCTTTCGGGATTTTCCTTCGCAGCGGAGAGTTGCCAATGAAAAATGAAAAGGTAACAAAGAAGCTTTTTTATCTTTAAGAAAAAAACTAGAAAAAAAATAATTATTACATTAAAGTTTTGAAAGTAAAAAAGGACCAAAAGTGGCCCGAATTTTTAAAAAGGTTCAAATATTGCATATTTTCAAAAAGTTGGGTTCCGGTGGCCTGGCTCTTAAAAAGGTTCAAATTGCCACTTTAGTGGCCCCAGCGGTAATGCTTGTTATAATGGTGCTTATTATGACGGAATTCTCTTTTGTTTTTCTTGCCAAAACGAATATTAAAGGTTCAGACATTGGTGACTTATAAGTATTTCAGTATCGTTAACCTTATCGTAACTTTATCGCTATCCATGTGATCTGTTAGTGGTGTCGTAAATCCGTAAACAGCTGACACTTGTCGAGGCAGATCTTGAAAGGTAGGCGCATAGGCGAATTCAGAAATTCCCCATGTAAACGAACAAAGTGCTTAGTATCATTCGGTTTGCCATTCTAGCAGGTCGATGTAGTGATGGGCTAGTCCGAGATGTTTAGACAATCGAGAGAATCGCCATCGTTGCAAAATCACAATCGAGTCAAAAGTTGACTCGCTCCTCGACTACACAATCGAGATGTTTTTGCGATTGTTCCGAGTCGGCGAGTCGGAGGTTGTTTCGATGACATCTCGACTACACAAGCGAGATGTTTTTGCTATTGTTCCGAGTCGGCGAGTCGTAGGTTGTTTCGATGACATCTCGACTACAAAAGCGAGATGTTTTTGCGATTGTTCCGAGTCGGCGGGCCGGCTGTTGTTTTGATGATATGTTTTAGTTGATAAAATAAACTGAATGAGGTTTGTTGATAAAGAAAGTAGGATTTTTAATGGAAGTGAGGCAAATACATAAATAAATTAACCAAATTGAAAAATATGCTATACATAGACGCTGCATTATTGCAATCACAACTAAACAGTTTCGTGCATAATAATAATAATTAATTATTTAAACATTAATAAATTTTCTGAAGTGAGACGCTTATGAAACAAATGAATTTTACGAGTAGCAACAACGGCAATAGATTTGTACCACTCTGTATGTTTTGTAAAGCAATTTTAATATTCAAGCGGCAACAACAATTATTATGTATTTTTTGCAGCGAGTCCGAGATGTTGTAGGGTTGCTTTGAAAACGAGAGGAATCGTTGGCGAGTCCGAGATGTTTTAGCGATTGTTTCGACTGACGGCCATTTACGACTTGACTCGAATACGAATGAAAACCATCGAGAGCATTCGAAATGTTTCAACAATCGAGAGAATCGAATAAAACATCTCGGACTCGCCCATCACTAGGTCGATGGCGGATCAAGCAATGCGTGTATGTTTCCTACATACGTATATATGTTTGTTTGTATGCGTGTTTTCATACGTACGCCCGCACATCATTGGACAAACGTCTGTTGTCAACAACAATCTGACATCAACTGATCGAATGCTAGCGGCTGCCGACATTGCCCGACAACGCTCTCTCTAATACACATGCAACTAATAATTTCTTTGCATGCATTGGAATGCCGATAACTGAGTTATAGCCCAACCACTGACCGACGGCGTCATATCTCTCAGTTACCTCACGCAATAGTTCAAAATCGACACCATTCACGCACGTAAACGCACGCATACCCAACGCAAGAATCAGTTGTTTTCCTTTGTTTACATTCTGCATTGTTTTTGGTTTGTTTGGAATGAGTTGAATAACAGCGTTACCATTGTACAGCATAGTATACATGCAGTTTTTGATTTCGTAGTAACTTGTGTTTGGTTTCGTAGTAATTTTTCTTGAAAATCGTATTATTCATAGAATTTATTAATAAATAAATTTTTAAATTGAAAATGTTGTATCATGATAATTTAAAACCAAATATTAGTTGCAGTTTTGTTTACTTCTGACTCCGTGCTTCTACATTTTCTACTATTATTTCTTAAAGGCTTTTAAGAATATGTACATATGTATGTATGGGCACTAAGAAACCTAATTTTTGAAATTAATAAAATGCAGCAATTATATACAGATACTATTTTTATTTTAATTTTTAGTAATAATATTCACCGCGGTTATTTTTTAATTTATGTATTGCATATGTACGTATTTCGGTCTTTTTGTTGTTTATGCTTGTTGTCAAATTCACGAGTCTTGCCGGCTCACCAAATATTATTCACCTGACAGCTTTTAAAAATTTGCTATCCGGTGTAATTTTGCTAAATTGAACAGTCAAAAATATTCACAATAGTCAAATATATTAAATGCAACAGTCAAAAATATCCACAATAGTCAAATTTAGTAAAGAAAACACAGCAGAAAAAACTTCATTTTTTTCTATTTAAATTTTTATCTCCATATAAAAACAAATACAAACGATTGATCCAATATGTAGTACAATTTAGTAAAAAAAAAAACGCCAGAAAACCTTCATTTTCTCTATTTACATTTTTATTTCCGTGTAAAAAAACGATTGCGGCAATAGCCAAATTTAGTAAAAACACGCAAGAAAAAACTTAAATTTTTTTATTACATTTTTATCTCCATATTTAAAAAAAAATACACTTATATTAACATAATTTTATAATCGGCAACATTCGGAATAGTTATTGAGGTACTTTGGGAGCATATTGAAAGATTGGTACAAATTTACTACAAAATAATCGCTCCGGCAACCCTGTTGCAAAGAAAGCAATCATGAGAGCATCAGCTGACACGTTATTACGTGAAAAATCAAATTGAGCTAGGTTTCTACGATACGTGCGTCAAGAGAGCCGTCGTCATGCGTTGGTGAATGGGCATTTACACTACAACTCCATAAGACAGGTTGTGTCAGCTGACACGGGCTACGTGCGTGCGTCGTTGACTGGTTGGACTATTAGACCATCATTAGAAAGGGAATTCCCGAGAATAGGTCCATTTTGATTTTCATTAAAATCGGTTGCAAAATACGTGCACAATCACCGCGTTTGAAAATTTCTGTGCAATTGTTGTTGTTGCAGAAAATTTCTATGTTATTGGTATTGCAAAACACAATAATTGTCATAACTTTACCAATAATAATTATTATATTTTTTGTTGTCTGATTTTAGGCTAATAAATGGGCTGTGTCCAAACTAGACATATACGCCGACAGTAATTCCGGCGGCGGCGGCGTTATTCCAAAAACATTTCGGCGGCGGCGGCGACGCCGGCGTGCTATTTCGCGACGGCGCGCCTGCCCCAAATCTACAAATCACAATCCTTATTCAAATATTAATTTTATTTAATTACCTTAATATCGCTGGCTGAATGGAATAAATAAACTAATTTCCTAACTGTGTAACCTAAATCAAACGCACGCCGTCAATTTACTGTCAAAAATTTCTCATGCCCATACAACTTGTATGGGAGTAACCGAAATTGAACGGCGTGCGTAAAAAGCAATTTCGACGCCCAATTTTTGTTTTGCGTGGCAGTTGAAATGAAGCATTGTGGGTGATTGTTTGCAAAAAAATTGACACTTACTTTTGATATCGTGTTTGTTAGGTACATATTCCACAAAATAACAAGATTTTCTCTGATTTTCTGTATTTTTCTATTTCTTTATCTGAACACGCACGCAAGTCAATTTCGGTTCAACGCATATGAAAAATTTGCGTGCGTGCGTTAAATTGACGACTTGCGTTTGATTCAGGTTACACAGTAAGAAACAACCCTAAAATGTTGACTCGAAGTGCTGAAGAAATTTTGAGTTTTTTCCTCTTCTGCAAAATTTTTGCGTAAAAAATGGGAGAAGGTGATATTTCATACAATTTTTTAATAATATGTAATAATTTTCTGTTGGGGAATACACCTAATGCCTAACGCCGAAACTCCACAAAACAAAAATTATGTTAATTTTGTCTACCATAATCATGTTTAAATCCATGTTTTCATATGCGTGGGCACTTCATTATGTTATAACATTATTTGTAAAATGGCGCCGAATTGGCATGCCGTGTACGCAGAAGCACTTAGAAAGTTAAAAAAAAATTGTTTAAAATTGGCGATGATGCTCGCAAACTGTATATATGCAGTTAATGTTCTTTATACTCAGCTGTACTAGTACACAGAGTATTATAGTTTTAATCACATAACGGTGGATTGTAACAGAATGAAATAATCGAGATAGATATAGACTTATATATATCAAAATGATCAGGGTGAAAAGAGAAATCGATTGAGCCATGTCCGTCCGTCCGTCTGTCCGTCTGTCCGTCCGTCTGTCCGTCTGTAAATACTCTAACTCGCGCAAAAATTGAGATATTTTGATGAAATTTGAAATGCAAGTTGGTATCGAGACTGGGACGGTTGGTATTGAAAATGGGCGAAATCGGACCATGACCACGCCCACTTTTCCTATATAGAAAAAATCGGAAATTTGGTATCTCAGTCACTAATATAGCTGGAGCGATGAAATTTTACCCACGTGTTGAGCTCAGGCCCCTAGGAAGAAATTTGATGAAATTTTGGAAAATGGGCGGTGCCACGCCCACTTATTAAGGGCCAAACATTGAAATTTTTATATGTCATAACTCAGAAACCGTTGAAGATATATCGATGAAATTTGGTACGCGTTATTTGCTTACCTAGGCAAATGTTTTGGCGAAAAATTATCTAAATCGGTTGACGGCCACGCCCACTTTTATATATGGGAACTATAAAGGGGCCAAATAAAAACCTTTTAAGCGATATCTCTGTCAAATATAAAGATCTATCATTGAAATTTTGTCGCATGGGTCCAACTATGGACATAAAACAAAAAACACAAAAATTTTGGAAAATGGGCGGTGCCACGCCCACTTATTAAGGGGCAAACATTGAAAGTTTTATGAGTCATAACTCAGAAACCGTTGAAGATATATCGATGAAATTTGGTAAGCGTGATTTGCTTACTTGGACAAACGTTTGGGCGGAAAATATTTAATATCGGTTGACGGCCACGCCCACTTTCATATATGTGTATTATAAAGTGGCCTATTAAAAACATTTTAAGCGATATCTCTGTCAAATATAAAGATATATCATTGAAATTTTATAGCAGGAGTCCAACTGCGGACATAAAACGAAAAACACAAAAATTTTGGAAAATGGGCGTGGCACCGCCTCTTTTTAGAAACAGGAATATACGAGATTTCTGAGCCCATAACTCGACAAATAATTTATATATAATCATGAAACTTGGTGTGTACACTTTTATTACCTGTGGTAATACATGTTCAAAATTTTAGCGAAATCGGTTTGACGACCACGCCCACTTTTATACATGGGAATTATAAAGTGGCCTAATAAAAACATTTTAAGCGATATCTTTGTCAAATATAAAGATAATTCATTGAAATTTTGTGGCATGAGTTCCACAATAGACCGGAAACAAAAAATATAAAAATTTTGGAAAATGGGCGTGGCACCGCCTCTTTTTAGACAAAGGAATATACGAGATTTCTTAGCCTATAACTCGACAAATAATTGAGATATTATAACGAAACTTGGTTTATACACTTTTACAACTTGTGTTAATAGACACGCAAAAATTTATTGAAATCGGTTTATGACCACGCCTACTTTTTAACAAATATATTTCTGGAACACCCTTTGGGAATTTTTGTAACTAGAAATCAAAAAGGAATGAAATTTTGCACAAAGAATAATATTCATATGCTTAGTTGGATGACTGATAAAAATGTTGAAAATGGGCGTGGCTAAGCCCACTTTATGCGGCACTCGCTTTATGTAAAATACGCCGTGTTTCCATCAAACGGAAACAAACAATGAAAGCATACAGCTGAGTATCTAATGTTCGATTCCACTCGAACTTAGGCTTCCTTACTTGTTTTATTTATTTTTTAAGCCAAAACACTCAAGCAAAATGGACGCCGTGCGAAATTTCAAGTTCAATGTGGAGATGTTGCCACTGTGAATTTTTCGTTGAAATGGAAAATTAGCTGTCAAATCATCAAACTGATAGCTCATGTTAAGGCTATCATGTTAAAGCAATTGCTTTGGCATCTCTCTACTTAGGAATGGCAACAAAATTTAAATAACCGATTAACCGCTTTTTAGGTTGATCGAAAGCGTTCGATTATTAATCGCGAATAATTGTGGGGAACTAACCTATTATAACCGTTTTTCGATTACAATTATTCCTAAAAAAATATAAATATAATAAACGAAAAAATCGTCATCTATTAGGAAAAATCGTCAAAATGACGGGAACTGGAGGGAACATTTATTCCGGGGTATTGGATATACGCACAAAACCGTAGGTAACCGAATTCGGACTCGGATGAAAAGGCGGAAATTATCATTTTCGATTATTTCCTTTCGATTATTTTCGACTTGAGAGTAAAAAGGTTAATCGAAAAAATAATTAAAAGGAAAAAACCGATACATTTTAACCGTTAACCGAAGGAAATTAACCAATTATAATCGTTTTTCCGGTTATTGTTGCCATACTTAGTTATACTAGAAGAGGCGGTCTCCATTTGAAATCTATGTTATAATGGTGCTTGTTATGAGGAATTCTGTTTTGAGGAGACGCCGAGTAAAAGTGCAGACATTGGTGACTTATCTGGGCTGTTGTATGCAAAACCAACTGGTTCAGTTGTTCGACTAATTGAATGTTGTGTGAATGCTTCCATACATTCCCATGCAAATCAAAGCCCGACTAAATCGATTGAGTCGCAACTCTTATAAAACAGCTGATTCAACCAACCTTACGACAAGCTGTGTTACTAGTCATTGGTGCCTTATCGTAATTCTGTAGCTATATCGTTAACTTACAGACCAATTGGATTTTGGTTAGCAACCCTAAATCCGTAAACAGCTGACACTTGTGAAAGCAGTTATAGGAAGGTAGGCGCATAGGCGAATTCAGAAACTTGTTTTTTTATTTACAAAGGTAGATTATAATATCAAAATCAAAGCGAATTTACATCATGGCCAATAGTAATGTGCGAGTCTCAAGCGAATTCAGATTTTAACCAAGAAAAATATTATTTTGACATTACAATCTACCAATTACAATAACAAAATACATGGAAAATTTCTGAATTCGCTTATGCGCCTACCTTCCAAGATCTGCCTCGTCAAGTGTCAGCTGTTTACAGATTTACGGCACCACTAACAGCTCACATGGATAGCGATAAAGTTACAATAAGGTTAACGATGGAGAAAAATGTCACCTATCCTCTCACAAGAGAAAAATATCGTAAGACGTAAACGAACACAAAATTTGCAGAGTTCAACAGCTTTGGCAAACAGCTGATTTTTATTTACATTCACAAGCCCCAAATTCAAAGGATAAAAAGGATTAAAATTAAAATGATAATAAAATTTGTGGAAATTATTGCTGTTAATTATGTATATATGTACATATAACATAAAAATAATAAAATAAAACATAGTTTTTTTTCTTATTTAATTTCTTTTGATTCGTTTTGGTCAGTCTTTTGTCACCTCGCGATAACCTCCTCAATCTAAAAATCGTTCGCATAGGCTCGCAAAAAGGTTTTTTGAATTTCGGAAATGCATCCGGAACTCTCTTTTACAATAAATCGGTACTGTTTGTTCTATATAAATGCTAATGGAGTTACAATTCTGCCTGAAAACAGTGGAGATATATGCACATATGTATGTATCTGCAATACAATTAACTTCATGTTGTTGTTGTTGTAGCCACCAAGACACTCCCCGAAGGTTTTGGGGAGTGTAGGGGATGTGACAGTCCTTTGCCGGATAAATCCGGTACGCTCGGATAATAGTCCCTTCTGACACTAGCCCGACTGTCGTGCGAATGATTTTTTCGGGCCATAATCAACCTTCTAGGCCGGTTGATTTTAGTCGCGTCTTACGACAGGCATTCCTTACAACGGGTATATTCTAGACCCCCTAACCCGCTGGGATTCGCTGTTACTATCTAATAAATAGGATTTCATTGTAATAATTATCACACTAACAATTGCTTTTCTTTGTACCCATGTCCATACTGTTTTCCACCGCAGAATGTCTTCGCGTCTGCTGCCCCGCAGAAGAGATTTAAATTTAATGCACCCGGCCCTGGCCATGCTTTAAAAAAATAACCCTCTATGGACCGATCCACAGTACTTTTGAGTAGAACAAACTTTTGCGTTGGCGGCATTTGGCCGCGCTTTAAAAAAAATAGCCCAAGCCAGCAAAATTTCCTTTCTCGAATTATATCTGCGGAGCGATCGGGAGTGTTATAATTAGTAAAATTAACATCCATAGAAGATTTCCCGAAAGTTCCAGTGGTTTGAAAATAAATACGGCGGGCGCATTATACTGAAGCCGACCCACTGCAGAACTACTCTCGGAGGGTGTGCCACCCACTGCCTAGAGTGGCTACTATTTTTAAAATCCGGATAATTGGGTTTTAGTTAGAATTTGTTGCCTATCCAGGCTCAGTGAAACTTTCAGGAAAAATTCTGTAGATGATAATTCATCTTATCTTAACACTTTCAACTATTATTAAATTATAATATTAAAGTTCTCCAGAAATAGAATTCTCCCGGCTGAGGCTTATTTTTGTAAAGCGCGGCTGAAGGCAAAAGGTGTTCTATACAAAACAACTGTGGATTGCTCCATGGATATTAATCCAGAAAGAGAATTCTGCCGGCTGAGAGTAGTTTTATTGAAGCGCGGCCAAAAGCCGCCAACGCAGAAAGATGTTCTACACATACATACATTAATTTAACAAGGAATGTCTCCTGAACTATAAGCGTCCGGAGGGTAGTACTTTGTTTTTTGTGATCTGTGAGACCACCCCTACCCTCTGGAAAATTAATTGTTATCGGATCGTGGATCATTATATACAAATTTTCACTCTATCCAGGCTGGGGATCCAACCCATGACCTCTGGTATGGCAGACTAGCCACTGTCCGCCACACCACAGTGGCCACAACACTCCCCACTGCACCACAGCGGCCCCGTTAATATATATTCCCGCAAAGGAGATTACAATTTACTAAGGTACATAATATGCATATAAATACTTCGCAAAAAGTATGTAACTTATTTTGCATATTTAATTTATCCATATTTGTTGCCAATTTAGTGTATTTTTCCAATTTTATAATTGATTTGTATATTTTGCAAATCTTAGGTCCGTTCGGCGGCTGCAAATTGCAGCAATTTGCAAACAAAGAAATATATGTCTTGCTCTCCGAAAGAGAGAAACTTATGCAAATTTACTGGCATTTCAACGAACAGAAATTTGTCAAAATTTGCAGCAAATCAGCTGTTTGTCTTTATTCACAAGTGCATAACAAAATTAAAATTTTACGAAATGAAATCGAAGGGAAAGCGGGTCGGCTTTCCATTATTCCAGCACGCCCTGAGAAAAATGACTTATGCAGGGCGGTAGAGAGGCTCTCACAGATCTCAAAACTGAAAACCAAACTTGCCGGAGGCTTATAGTTCCCGAGATATTCCTTCTTAAAGTTGTGAAAATACTACGCAGGACATCACCGTGGCGGTAGCCACGGTTGGGGCATACGTTCGTACGGATGGCGTAGCCCAGGGTTATTTTTTATAAGCGCGGCCGAAGGCCGCCAACGCAGAAAAGTATTCTTTTGCGAAATTTTCGCTAAACTGTATGTGTGGTGAAATTTGTATGGGAACTTTAACAGCAAATATCTCGGGAACTATAGGCCTCCGGTAGGTGGGGTCTTCAGTTTTGTAATCTGGGGGCCCCCTCTACCCTCCTAAAAAAAACATTTTTTTCTAGTCGTGGGGGGCTCGTCTAAAATTTACCTATCTCGGAAACCATAAGCCTCCGGCAAGTTTGGTTTTCAGATTTGGGATCTGTGATAGCCCCTCTACACCCATGTATAAGTCATTTTTCTCGTGGCGTGCTGGAATAATGGAAAAATGACGGGTCGGCTTTCCAATAATGCCGCACGCCCCCAAAAAAATGACTTTTACTGGATGGTAGGGGAGGGGAAGTAGGTTCTGAATTTGTTAAATTTGGGCGCCGGACGTACCTGGTTTTCCCGGAATTTGTTAAAGTTGTTAAATTTTTACCTATTTTTACACACACACACACAACTGACATAGGTACAAGGTAAGTATTTGTACAATTTTGCGAGTTGAAATGGCCGCAAAAGTACTGTTGACCGGGCCATAGATATTACGCTGAAGGGTGTACTACGCAGAAGGACATCACCGTGGCGGTAGCCACGGTAAGGTTGTATATCCGGACTTTGGTGGCGTAGCCCAGGGTTATTTTAAATAAGCGCGGCCGAAGGCCGCCAACGCAGAAAAGTGTTCTGCGCAAAAGCACTGTGTTTTTTTCTTTATCTATCGAATTTATATGGAGTTACTAAACTTTAACCATAAATTCCTCGAAAACGAGGTACGTCCGGCGCCTAAATTTTACGGATTCAGAACACCCTTCCCCTCCCCTAACCCACGGTACAAATCGTTTTTTTGGGGGCGTGCGGCATTATTGGAAAATTTCCCCTACAACAACAACAACAACATGAAATTAATTGTATTGCAGATACATACATATGTGCATATATATCCACTGTTTTCAGGCAGAATTGTAACTCCATTAGCATTTATATAGAACAAACAGTGCCGATTTATTGTAAAAGAGAGTTCCGGATGCATTTCCGAACTTCAAAAAACCTTTTTGCGAGCCTATGCGAACGATTTTTAGATTGAGGAGGTTATCGCGAGGTGACAAAAGACTGACCAAAACGAAACCCAAAACGAATCAAAAGAAATTAAATAAGAAAAAAACTATGTTTTATTTTATTATTTTTATGTTATATGTACATATATACATAATTAACAGCAATAATTTCCACAAATTTTATTATCATTTTAATTTTAATCCTTTTTATCCTTTGAATTTGGGGCTTGTGAATGTAAATAAAAATCAGCTGTTTGCCAAAGCTGTTGAACTCTGCAAATTATTTGTTCGTTTACCTCTTACGATATTTTTCTCTTGTGAGAGGATAGGTGACATTTTTCTCCAACACCTGGCTGTTGGAGGCTGCTGAGTAAATGCTGTTGGAGAAAGTACGCGAACAAAGCTTATGTCTGCATCTGTACTTGAGCTAAATTTCGAATGATAACAGCAGCATTGTATGTTTGTTGCTTAATGTAGGAAGTCTGCCGGTTACCCTCTGCTAACTTATATGTATGCATGTATGTATGCACGTCAATATGCAATGCCAGCAGGCAGTCGCAACTCCATAGTTATATGTATATGTACATACATACATGTTTCTTTATTAGTAAAATATAATGCATGCATAATCTACTGCTGAAACTAAGCTAAAGTAATACAAATTTCCTCTAAATTTTTGTAAAAATAGGATTTGTTTATATTAGTTGTATTCGCGTACAGCAATTTGTTGCAATTTATTACAATTTTGCAACAAATATCCGCTTTTTCCATTTTTTTACGCAAAAAAATTGCAGAAGTGATGGAAATGAGAGAGCAAAGTGACGTTTATTTTTGTGAGAGGCTGCAAAATTCTGCAGGACAAATTTTTTCCATCACATTTGTCCAGCAGCAAAACAGCTGATAAAAAAACATATGTTTGTAATTTGCGAAAATTGCAAAATTGAAATTCAAAATTAAAAAAGTTAAATATGGACGAATTAATTATGAAAGATGTAAATAAATAACATTTGATTATGTCTGCATCTGTACTTGAGCTAAATGTCGGATGATAACAGCAGCATTGTATGTTTGTTGCTTAATGTAGGAAGTCCGCCGGTTACCCTCTGCTAACTTATATGTATGTATGTATGTATGTATGTCAATATGCAATGCCAGCAGTAGAGCTGCAAAACCATCGATAGTCGGACCACTCGATAGTTTCGATAGTCGAAAAAAAAACTATCGATACTATCGATAGTTTTTTATGAATATTTCACTAAAATAAAAAGAGGGATGATTTTGTTTACAGTTTTCTTTCCAAAAAGTCTTTAATTTTTTACGCAAAACAATAATTAAATAAAAGATCAAATAAGAATTAGATACATACTTCACTTACACTGAGAGAAAAATCAACCAGAAGTTGGTTAATAGTTCTAATTTCACACTTGAAATGGAATCAATGTGAATTTTGTTTAATATTACCATTACCATTGTTGATATATTAGACAGTGTTTTTGGTTATATTAACCATGATATTTGTTGATATAACCAAATGTTCGTTCAAATCTTCAACCAATTTCTTGTTACTATTAAACAATTTGTTGGTTATATTTTTATAATGAAAACGCACGGAGCAGCCCAGACACACACAAACACATATAGCGTTCGTTGATCCGTAGGAAAGTGCAAGACACGTAGGAATTTTACCACAATTTACATTCTTTGCACTCATATTCGCTCTTTTTTGGTAAAATTCCTACGGTCCTTGCACTTTCCTACGGCTCAACGAACGCTATAACAGTTTTTTTTTAATTCCTTGCCTTTCTCGGGTTATTCCGTCTGCTCAACGAACGATCATATTAACGCTGCGTTAGTGTAGAGAATATTTTAAATTCCATTTTCTTTAAGCATTAAATAAACCACAAAAATATATAAAAATATGTTTTAACTAAAAAAATTGGAGCCACTTTTTTTAATTTTTTGGGCCACCTTTTGAAATTTTTGAGCGGCAACACTGGCCATAAAGCTTCGTAAATATTTTTACTTTTTTTTTAGATAGAATTAACCAATGTTTTCATCAATATAACAAATATACACGTTGGGGAAACCAACTTTCTGTTTGATATTGATTGTTACCAAAATATTGGTTAATGGTACAATGAAAATGTACATATTACATTTTTTCCTTTTGACATGAATAAATCAACCAATAAAACATTAACCAAGAAGTTGGTTGAAAAAACCATTGTACTTTTTTCGCTGTGTATGTATATAGCATTTTCTGGTTAAATTAAACCTTAAAAAGAGGGATGGTTTTGTTTACATTTTCTGTTTCAAAGTCTTTAATTTTTTTTGAACGCATAACATTAATTAATTAACAAAAGAACAACAAATAGGAATTAAATACTTCACTTATATATATAGCATTTTTTCGTTAAATTAAACCTTTTCATCTTCATAAGTATCTATATCTTTAGCTTAAGGGCCGTTTACTCAACCTCTGATTAACGCTAACCCTATGAGAGGGTGAAGTCACAAACGAATTTTATCTTTTGTCTATACACGGATGAGTCATATAACCGAGTTTTTAGTCCATAAAATATCCTTTTTGTTTCACATGAAAGAAATCGCTAAAAATAATGTTTTTATCAGATATCTTTGATATTACGTTAACAATTAAACGGGCTAATTTTTAAAAATATATTTTCTTCTGATTTTTACAAGTTTTTATAAAAAACTTAATTTGAAAATCAAAACTTTCAAAAAATCGGGTATTAATTTGACCAATTTGATATCGAAATCCAACTCCTCCCTAACATTCAGTATTCTTCTCTTGGGACAAAACTACAAGAATGAATAGGGATAACCATCGATAGTGGAAAAAAACTATCGATAGTGACACGGAAAAAAAACTATCGATACTATCGATAGTGCCATCGATAGTTTTGCAGCTCTAGCCAGCAGGCAGCCGCAGCTCCGCATTTATATACATACATAATGTTTCTTTATTAGTAAAATACAATGCAGGCATAATCTACAGCTGAAACTAAGCTAAAGTAATACAAATTTCGTATAAATTTTTGTAAATATAGGATTTGTATATATTTTGTTAATTCCCATAATTTTAATTTGATCAGCTGTTCATCTTTCCTGCAAGATTTGAATAGATTTGCATTTTTTTACTTTTTTGGATATTTTTCTCTTGTGAGAGGAAGAATGATATTTGGCGAGATAGAGAGTGATAGAGGCAAACAGAGAAAAGCTGCTGGAAAAAGTACGCGAGTACACCTATTTTGTTAATTCTTATAGTTTTAATTTGATCAGCTGTTCGTCTTTGCTGCAAGATTTGAATAGATTTGCATTTTTTTACTTTTTTGGATAATTAGCTTTGTTCGTTTACGGTTATTTTTTGATGTTTTTCGAAAACTTTTAAAAACAAACACTTTGTCGCCGTTTTTTTACGCCAAATCTTCAACAGAACAGAACCAACTGAGAGAGAAAACTGACATTTCATTTTGTGAGAAGCTGTTGAATTCTGTTGGACAAATTTTTGCCAACAGCAATTTTCCAACAGGAAAACAGCTGATCAAACAACAGCTGACTTGAATTTTTGCAAGTAACAAGAGGTCCGTTCGGCGGCTGCAAATTGCAGCAATTTGCAAGCAGGGAAAAATATGTTTTGCTCTCCCGAAGAGAGAAACTTATGCAAATTTACTGGCATTTCAACGAACAGAAATTTGTCAAAATTTGCAGAAAATCAGCTGTTTGTCTTCACTCACAAGTGCATAACAAAATAAAAATTTTACGAAATGCAATCGAAGGGAAAACTAGATGTGCATTGTTCTCCGGGGACATTCCCAAAAATTTCAAAACAGTAAGCAATGGTGGTATGCATATACATACATATGTGTGTATAATTTTACATATGTACAACAACATATGACAAGTTAAAACGGTCGGACATATCCCGGAAGCTGCATGCTTCGTGACCAGCGAACCATAAAAATAATAATAAATAAGTTTTTTCGGGTAGTCTTTTGAAAGGGTCGAGATTACAATAGGGCTCGCTTCGGATGATTTTGTCACTTAATTCTTTGAAGTCTTTTTGAAATACGAAAATGAGTTCGGAACTCTCTTTCCGTATAAGCCGGAACTGTTTGCTCGACGTATTGCTTTATGGAATTTCTTGAATTATTTTCACATAAAACCAAAGCAAATTCCAGGAGTTCCTTGTTTTTATTTCTAAGTCTAACCAAAGTTTCATTTTCAATCTCGTAGAAGTATAAATTGTCTTTTATTACTCAAAACTATTTATTTAAGTGGACCGGCTTTCCATTAAGAAACCACACCCCGAGAAAAATCACTTCCTCAGAGGGGTAGAGGGACTCCTACAGATCTCAAAATCAAAAGTTGCCGGAGGCTTATAGTTTACGAGATATTTGTAGTTAAAGTTGGATGGGTTCATAGATATTACCCCAGAAAGATAACTCTGCCGGCTGATTGTTATTTTTTTAAAGCGCGACCCAAGGCCGCCACGCAAAAAGATGTTCTACACAAAAGCATTGTGGATCACTGTATACATATACATATATAACTCCAGAAAGGGATTTCTGCCGGCTGAGGTTTATATTTTTAAAGCACGGCCGAATGCCGCCAACGCAAAAAGGTTTTCCTCGGTAATAGTGCGCAGTTTTGGTGTTTTGTTTGGTGGATTTTACAACTTTACCAACAAATATCTCATAAACTATAAGTCTCCGGCAAGTTTTTATTTCTGTTCTGACATCTGTGAAAGTCATTTTTTTCGGGGCGTGCATCATTAATGGACAATTTTTCCATTTAAGTAGTATATGTATCTCCTATTTGCGATTCAACAACGCAGAATCCCGAGAGTGCAGACGATGATCCCACTGCGGTGTCATTAACAGGTTTCCTTTTAGCTGGTACCTTATTAACAAATTAAAACATTTAAATAAACTTTATAAATTAAAATAATATAATTTTCTCACTTCATTTTTTATTGAATCACATATATTCCCGATTTTCTTAGTTTTTTGACTTGAAATCACTTTCGACTTTTTTTTAAATTGCAACCATATGATCGCAAATCATATGTTTTTTTCAGTCTACTGAACTTTGCAACGACAAATTTTGTCAGTAAAACTTTGCAGCTTTCTCCGTCAATGAACTGTCAAAATTTCGCTCTCTTCGGCAAATTTTGACTGAGTTTATGCCTCAAAAAACGCGAATTTGCAGTTTTTTCTGCAATTTGCAGCAATTTGCTGCCGCCGAACGGTCCTAAGATTTGCAAAATATACAAATCAATTATAAAATTGGAAAAATACACTAAATTGGCAACAAATATGGATAAATTAAATATGCAAAATAAGTTACATACTTTTTGCGAAGTATTTATATGCATATTATGTACCTTAGTAAATCTTCTTTGCGGGAATATATATTAACGGGCCGCTGTGGTGCAGTGGGGTGTTATGGCCACTGTGGTGTGGCGGACAGTGGCTAGTCTGCCATACCAGAGGTCATGGGTTGGATCCCCAGCCTGGATAGAGGGAAAATTTGTATATAATGATCCACGATCCGATAACAATTAATTTTCCAGAGGGTAGGGGTGGTTTCACAGATCACAAAAAAACAAAGTACTACCCTCCGGACGCTTATAGTTCAGGAGACATTCCTTGTTAAATTAATGTATGTATGTGTAGAACATCTTTCTGCGTTGGCGGCTATTGGCCGCGCTTCAATAAAATTACCCTCAGCCGGCAGAATTCTCCTTCTGTATTAATATCCATGGAGCAATCCACAGTTGTTTTGTATAGAACACCTTTTACCTTCAGCCGCGCTTTACAAAAATAACCCTCAGCCGGGAGAATTCTATTTCTGGAGAACTTTAATATTAAAATTTAATAATAATTGAAAGTGTTAAGATAAGATGAATTATCATCTATAGAATATTTCCTGAAAGTTTCACTGAGCCTGGATAGACAACAAATTCTAACTAAAACCCAATTATCCGGATTTTAAAAATAGCAGCCACTCTAGGCAGTGGGTGGCACACCCTCCGAGAGTAGTTCTGCAGTGGGTCAGCTTCAGTATAATGCGCCCGCCGTATTTATTTTCAAACCACTGGAACTTTCGGGAAATCTTCTATGGATGTTAATTTTACTAATTATAACACTCCCGATCACTCCGCAGATATAATTCGAGAAAGGAAATTTTGCTGGCTGGGGCTATTTTTTTTAAAGCGCGGCCAAATGCCGCCAACGCAAATGTTTGTTCTACTCAAGAGTACTGTGGATCGGTCCATAGAGGGTTATTTTTTTAAAGCATGGCCAGGGCCGGGTGCATTAAATTGAAATCTCTTCTGCGGGCCGGCAGCAGACGCGCAGACATACTGCGGTGGAAAACAGTATGGACATGGGTACAAAGAAAAGCAATTGTTAGTGTGATAATTATTACAATGAAATCATATTTATTAGATAGTAACAGCGAACCCCAGTGGGGTCTAGAATATACCCGTTGTAAGGAATGCCTGTCGTAAGACGCGACTAAAATCCACCGGCCTAGAAATCGGTTCACGACAGTCGGGCTAGTGTCAGAAGGGACTAGTACCCGAGCGTACCGGATTTATCCGGCAAAGGACTGTCACATCCCCTACACTCCCCAAAACCTTCGGGGAGTGTCTTGGTGGCTACAACAACAACAACATGAAGTTAATTGTATTGCAGATACATACATATGTGCATATATCCCCACTGTTTTCAGGCAGAATTGTAACTCCATTAGCATTTATATAGAACAAACAGTGCCGATTTATTGTAAAAGAGAGTTCCGGATGCATTTCCGAACTTCAAAAAACCTTTTTGCGAGCCTATGCGAACGATTTTTAGATTGAGGAGGTTATCGCGAGGTGACAAAAGACTGACCAAAACGAAACCCAAGGGAAAATTTTCCAACAGTCTACCACGCGTTGAAAAAAAGGACTTGTCGGGCGTTGTAGAGGAGGTCCTGCTTATTCAAAATCCAAAAGTCCCGTCGACCGGAGATATTTGTCAGTTGTAAAATTTACAAGACAAAACCCCAAAACTGTACAGTATTACCGTATGAAGGCGCTTATAAAAACACGCACTATGTATATTTGTGTGTAGAACACCTTTTTGCGTTGGCGGCCTTCGGCCGCGCTTCAAAAAAATAACCCTCAGCCGGCAGAATTCTCTTTCTGGGGTAACATCTATGGACCCATCACACTACCAATAAACTACCAACAAATATCTCGTGAACTATAAGCCTCCGGCAGGTTTTGATTTTAGTTTTGAGATCTGTGAGAGGCCCTCTACCTCCCTGAAAAAGTCATTTTTCTCGGACCGTGGTTCCTTAATCTAAGGCCTACCCTCTTGGTAGACAGATGGAAATCTGAGCCAAACCCAAAACGAATCAAAAGAAATTAAATAAGAAAAAAACTATGTTTTATTTTATTATTTTTATGTTATATGTACATATATACATAATTAACAGCAATAATTTCCACCAATTTTAATATCATTTTAATTTTAATCCTTTTTATCCTTTGATTTTGGGGCTTGTGAATGTAAATAAAAATCAGCTGTTTGCCAAAGCTGTTGAACTCAGCAATTTTTGTGTTCGTTTACCTCTTACGATATTTTTCTCTTGTGAGAGGATAGGTGACATTTTTCTCCAACACCTGGCTGTTGGAGGCTGCTGAGTAAATGCTGTTGGAGAAAGTACGCGAACAAAGCTATTATCTCTGGTGGGAGGAAAAATCGTTTTTGGCGAGATAGAGAGTGATAGAGGCAGACAGAGAAAAGCTGCTGGAAAAAGTAAGCGAATATAAGCTTTGTTTCTCTATCCACTAATTAACGTTAATAAACACTAATTTTTAGATTTGACATATAATTTTTGTTTCTTTGGTTTCTCTCCAGTAAAAGAGAGCGAACTGAACGAAAATTGAGAGAGCACTGAACGAAACTGGTGAGAGCGGCAATGATAGTTCTACTAACTTTTTTACTGGACAAATTTCCACTAGCAAGAAGAAGAAGAAATGTCAAATGTGGAAAAAGGAATTCAAATTTGTATTGGAAAATACAAAAGTAAATACATACGTAGTAAATCAAGTTATATAGCTATTTTTATTTAAAAAAAGGTTTAATATCGACACGGGAAGTTATTTATAATGTATGGATGCAGGCAAACTAGTCCTATATTGAAATATATATACATTAGACAGCGGCTCAAAACAAGAACCACTATGAGAGTGCATCTTCCGCCGGATCGGCTGTAATGGAAGAAGTAAGAAATTTTATTCTTACAATTCACTCTTTGCTATTAGACAAATTCATATTCATACATGCAGAGATTTTTAAGAACTGTAACAATGCGATGATGAGATTGAACAAGTAGCTGTAGAAAGTTTAAGGTCAGTCGACATCGGCTTGTTTCTAACCAATCGAAATACCAGGAATTGTTTACTTCAGCGAGTATGTCAGTCGAAATTTGTTTTTCTAAGGCACTCTGCACACGAGGCGTATCGTCATAGACGCGTACGAGACATTTTATGTAGCGTCGATTTCCCCACGCCTCAATATCTGCACACGAAGCGACATGAAACTTCGCTGCACAAAACAAACAAACAAATTAATAATACGGTATTTGCTTTAAATTTCGAAGCTTTAAATAGAAAAGATGAAAAATTTTACGGAATCTTCAATTCTCTTTCATTATACACTCTTTTTTTCCGATTTTTTACACAAATTTTACTGCTTTCATAAATTCCACCAAGTGGAAAAATGTAAACAAACATCTTCTTCTTCCTGTTTTCTAAGCGTAGTACGCCTAGCTACCAGCACTGCTTTACGCCAAGCGACATGTAGCTAGCATACTTTGACGAATGCATGAAGCTGACGACTCGTGTGCAGCCCTCAATTGAAATATACGTGCGCGACATCAAAGCGTACAGCTTTCGTCTGTAGTATCTAATACGCGTCTAATAGTGCAACTCTAATGAACCGTATGCAGATGCGTATGCGTGTGCGTGTCACTGACAGCCGTGTTGCATACCTGTGTTTAAATGAGGCAAACTCCAGTGGCACGGATGTAAATGCACCACACGCATAGAAAATTCGAAGATGATTTCGAACACGCATTCGAATGCAGCTAAGTTGAAAACTTTCTACTTCTATGCGTTTTCTATGCGTTTCGCAGCCAATATTAATTTGGTTGCTACATCGGTATACATATTTAATCGTAAAAACTTCGTTAAATTGATTTAAAGTGAAGTAGTGAAAATTTGTTTGCCAGCAGAAATGTTAATTAAAAGGTGTTTTAAATATATTTAGAAATGGTTAATATTAATTATATGTTAATTACTATCTGCATATCCATGTACATAGTACATGAATTTAAATTACATATACATATGTAGTTACCCGTGTAAAAATACATAATGGAAACTTAAATAAGTTTAACTGTGAAAAAATATTTAAGTGAAATGAGTACTCTTTTGAATAGGCAGTTTTCGCCTTGGTATAACAGAACACCAGATTTCAGAGGTTGTGCATATATGTACATACATATTTGTATTAACCAAAATTTATAGTCTGATATTTTAAGGCAAAGCAACTGTAATTCTTACAATACATAAAAATCTATGGATAGCAATTTGGCAATGTGGCCGCTGTGGCGCAATGGGTAGAGCACTCGCCTGCTATACCAGAGGCCTCGGGTTCTAACCCCAGTCCGGACAAACACCAAAAAAATTTGTCTAATTAATTAAAAACCAATTATTGGGTTTTTAGAAATACCGGTAACCTTTCGGCAGTGGGCGGCTTACCCTCCGAGTGTATTTCTTCCATGAAAAAGCTTCTCACAAAAAATGCATTCGCCGTTCGGGGCCGGCATAAAACTGTAGGTCCACCCAATTAGCAAAAACAAAAGGAGCACTTCTCGAATTGGGAGAGAAGCTCGGTCATTAAACTCGTCAGAGTTATAATAGCGCCAGTGTATTATATTATTATTAATTTGGAACTGATCCACTTCACGGGTTTTCATCAAATTAAAGAAACACTAACTTCCCTTTCAAAAAACAAATCACGTACTCGAATGTTACTTTTTTTTTTTAATAATTTTAAAGTATTCCTTATATACGGCAATAACACTTCCTATCATAATTAATATCAATTCTAAATCGTCATCCACTATACATTTTATTAAATCTTTCGCGAATTGGTAAAATATGTATTTTCAAAAATAACAATGGCGGGAATTGTATATATGTATGTAGTGTAATTGATAGACGCAACCATGCGCATACACTGGAGCAGCCAGCGCCGCACGCAAGAAAACGTTTAGATGCGCATACGCACACGCATTCGCATACGGTGCATTAGAGTTGGACTATAAAGCAGTACGCTCCGTGTGCAGAGTGCCTAAGGCAATAGAACACTTAACCCTCTACCGGTAACCATTCGTAAATTTTACGACTACGAAAATGAAAATTTCGCGCTGCAAACGAACTACGCTATTGATCGTGCTGAAAGTCAGTATAGCTTCATTATTCGTGGTGAAAAGTTGATTAGTGAGTGAATACGGGGCTTCAGTGGTGTGCGTGTATGTGAAGTAGTGGTCATAGTCGTAAATTTTACGAATGGTTACTGTTTGCGTAAGTTTTTTTTCGATAGCTAGTTGAACGACTCATAGCAAAAAATTATCAAAAACTATAAGAAAAGTTATTTATTTTGGTAGAATCATGGCAACATGCACTGAGTATACTCACCACTTAGTTTGAAAGAAGTTAAAAATATTTTGGAAAAAGAAGAAGGCGAAATACAAAGCAAAGGATCACAAACTGAGGATAATACTGACTGCGATTCCAGTGCTTTTGAATCAGATTGCGTGCCGGACGAATATGATAGTTCGGATATTGAAAGACCCACTTCTTCTAAAAAAACAAGGTCCAGTGCCGAAATATATGATAAGTCCTCATGAAGAGTTGATAAAACCTTGGCTTGAGCAGCGTTTCCAATTGCCAACTTTGCAACGTTCGCTCGGGGTTATTGTAGCAGATATATTAAAAGTGGATACTGGGAACCAACAAGGTTTTCCTACTCTACAAAATTATACCACCTGTTCGTTGTGCCCGTATCAAAAACGGCGGATGACGACACTTTTGTGTACCCTATACGAGCAGCCACTTTGCCGAGAGCACCGTGCAAATTATTGTATACCATGTGCAAACGAATATTAGTTTTACTTAAATTTATGAATTGTTATGTTTTTTTATGTTTTATTATTGCTTCTAAGTCATTAAATGTGAAATAATTTAATTAAAAAATATATTTTTGTTTAAAAGAAAAAATAGTCGTAAAATTTACGAATGGTTACTGTTTACGTATAGTCAAACATATGGTTACTGTTAGAGGGTTAAAGGGATATATTAAAATCCATATTTTTATTTTCTGATGATAATCTCAATTTGTTATTCTTTCTTAAATTTTCGGGCGTGTCTTTTATCGTTTTTCATGCGCCAAACAATCGTATCGTCGTTTAAACTGCATAACCGCTTAAGTGAAACTTTCATAACCGCCTATGCCAATATTGAGATTTTCCAAACTTTAACTCCTGGTGGTCTGCTCTATGGATTTATACCATAGATTTGGCCTTTGGGAAGCTCTATATTTCCTTCTAATGTTCTTTTCACCTCTGAAGTCGGAGAGTTGGGCGGTTATGAAAGTCTCACTTGGGCGGTTACGAAGTGTAAACGGTGATGTGTCACTAACATTTGCTGATTCAAGTTTCCTAATCTACTTTGCTAATATCTCTCACTGAGAGCAAATGTCACTTTACTCTCACAAATTTCGTTAAAAGAGATTAGCAAGAAATGTTAGTTAATGTTTTGCTGGAAAGTAAAGAAAAGAACCTACAACTATTGCTGACTGGCAAAGAAATTTTCGATTATAATCGATAAAATTCAGAGAAGAGACCGATTGCAGAGTAATTTCGTGAGTATTTTCGCCGAAATGCGCATTTCAAGGGTAATTTCAGCTGGCATTTTTGTATGCCGAAACAACGTTATTTAAGGGTAATTAACGCCGAAACAACGATTTTTGCCTAAATAACCCTTAAATCATGCCAATCTGAATAGGCTTTAAACGACAATCTAAATAAAACCGCTCTCCAAAATCCGTTTTGCAATATTAGGGACATTTCAGTTATTACATCTGGGTCTGGGTTAAGATAAATTTTTACTGAAACAATCCGGCTCATAATGAAAATTGGCTGCACTTGAAAAGAACTAAAAAGAAGAAGAAACATATACAACATATACCCAGCAGTAAAAATCTGAAATGAATCCTTAATGAATCACTGATGAAATTCATCATGAGGAGGCATCAGTGAATGCTTTCATATAAAGGCTGCTGAATTTTTTCAAATAAATGGTTTGCTTTCCTCATGCCTATATGACACCGTTCGGAGCCGGCATAAAACTGTCCAATGGTAGGAAAAACACATGGTATAAGTATACCAGGTAAAACAAACGTCAAGTTTTCGTCGCCATATTAACCACCTGACCATTAAGCAGATTATGACATTTCGTGCTGCCATACTCAATGATAAAAATCCTCCATTAATGGTATTTTTCGCTGCTTTGTTTTAAAAATAAATTGTAACCATGGTACTCATAGTAACGAATTTTTTCAATTTGAATTGAAAGAAATTTTTTCAATTTGAAAAAATTACACATCCTGCAGTAAATTTGTTTCACTGCTGAATGATCATTAATGTTTCTTCTGAGTACAATTTTTATTATTATTATTATTATTTTTTTTTGTTGAAAAAAGCAAACCATTTATATGAAAAATTCAGCAGTCTTTATTTGAAAATACTCACTGATGCCTCCTCAGTCATAGATGAATTTCATCAGTGATTCATAAAAGATTCATTTCGCATTTTTACTTCGCGGAATATCAGTTTAGCCGTACTACAAAGTAGCCCCTTTCCGGTATTCTCGGTGAGTTTTTAATTTAGTTTAGTAGTTACGATCACTTAATTTAGGCTTTGTGATCACTCTGGTATATAGTTTGGGGAGGTTTTGGAGATTGATCTATTATAACTCCATATCGTCGCATAAAGTGTAATACCGCGTATCCGCTACCACCCAAATTTTACAGGAGACAGTAAAATTTGTTTTAATTCAAAACGGTTCGGAATTTTGCAAACCCACATCCAAACCAAGGTAGATTTTTGGATTATATTCTTAATCCAAATATCATTTTGGCGAAAAACAGTTAAATGTGCAGTTATTGGTTTACTTATGTATTTATAAGCGGTTTTGCGTCTTTTATTTTGTTCAATAGTGACGTATAGGCGGTAACACTACGGACTTATCCAGTCTATGTGAGGCTATTAGTAGCCAGCCAGCATAACCTAACCTAACCTGACGTATAGGCGGGATTGCGGGCGTACTTAAAAACTTTTCTTCAATAAAGCAAAGTTATAATCCATTTCGTGTTTATGAAAGTATAATCAACTTTAGTACATTACAGTACAGTTATAAAGCAATAACACCTATTAAAAAAAGCGGTTTTGAAACTGTGTCATTATTTGGAATTGCGTTGTGTGAATCTCAAAATTGTTGCATGAATGGATGGGGACGGACGCCAAGAATGTACTTTTGATGAAATCTCATTTTTGACAAAAATGTCACGCGGTTTTGCACTTTAACCTTTAACATACGACGTGGTGGTAATTTTTACACCGACTTACAGTTTCTTTAAATATCTCTTTTAACTTACCATCCAGCAAGTTTACTCTCTTAGTATCTTCCCATCTCGTTATAGTTATTGACCCCTTTTGTTTTTATGGAGGAAGGTGTAACATTTGACGAGAAATTATGATGGTGGGGTAAAAATTACCCCACGTCTAGGGTAACGTTAGTTTTTCTTCGAATGCAATTTTTGGAAATTTACCACTTCTCACTTCTCTGCAGCATTTTGATGCGTTTGGAATCTACTCATGTCATCATAATTATCGATCAGTATAGTTTCTATGGTGGAAGATCTCCAATAACGGATAAATTATGATATCGGGGTAAAAATTACCACACCTCGACGTTAACGTAACTTTTTCTTCAAAAATAATTTATTTCCATTTAAAACTTCTCTCACTGGCAATTTGAATAACATGGGCTATTAATTTTACCACTTCTTCAAATGATTTTTGGAAGAAAAATTAAAAAATTCGTTTCGTGATTCATTTTATACGCTCATGTTATTATGAAAAAAACTTCAAAAAGACTGGCCAGCATTTTCTACAAAAAAATTTTTTTAAATAAAATTCCTATTATATATTTAAAAATATATATTTTTTTATGAAAACCCGTCTCTAAAGTTTAAAGAAAGTTTTTGTTTTACCTTTTATCTATAAGGTTCTCATGTGATGTTTTCGCTATTTTGAAAGAACAAGGCCTTGTGAATTATAGTAAAAACTTTGTTGATTTAAAAAATTTAATTAACTTTTTTTATTAATTTCATTTGAAAAAGGACTGACCTCTTTCCAATGCAAAAATTATTATAAAAAAATTTATTTTTTATTGAGAGTTTTAAGTAAAATGCGTAGAAAAAAATTTACCACCACGTCGTAAACTATGTCACAAAATTTCACCTCGTCACTTAAAGGTTAAACGACGATATGTATGTACACCACCATACCAAGTGAGCATTTCAGTCTATATATGTATGTATGTACATATGTCCAATCCAATTACAAAAATATATGTACCCTAGATTTTAACAGTATGAGTTGCTTATTTCCGCGGTGCAATAATACCAAATATGGCGACGATACCCTTTATTCGCGGAGAGTGGATGAAGATTTGTGGAGTGAGCGAAGAGGAGCTACCGGAAGTTCCATAAATCTGCTCACTAGTGCCCTTTCTATTTCTGTCCTTTGATTCCTGAAATACCCAAACTTTCACACAAAAATCTACGCATTCAAAAAATAAAAGTCTGGCATCGCTATACTCCAAAACTGACATAAGATCAAACTTCAAAAATCTGCTTTTTAATCAAAAAGACAGCGTCAAAATGACAATGCACATACCTGTATTTTTTATACCATGGGAAAAACAAAAGAAGCACACCTCGTATTGGGAGAAGAGCTCGGCCATAAAACTCGTCAAAATTATAATAGCGCAAAAACAATTCTTCTGTACGTTGAAAAGAGACAAATAATCCCTCAAAAACAATTTGATTGACATTAAACTTCAAACTAAATGAAAATAACTATTTCAAAAATGATTTTTTTGGAAATTTTAATTTAAATTACTGAAATAAATTATGAAACTCAAATGGCGGGATAGCTATGTATTATATGCAGCCTTGGGCAAAACCTTAGCACCTGCTAAATGAGAGTAAGCGCCCGTGTACGTATACACACCGATTGTCACTACTACAGACAAATAAAGAGCGTAAAACGAGCGCTTACGATAGGACTTGGCGATCGTCGCTTAGGAAAAATAATCAGTTTGCCTTCGACTGGCGTGAAAGCAAGTGGTCCCTAGGTGATCGTCGCTTGAAATTCTTTTATTCTATTTGCAGATGCCAAACAACAAGCAAAACTACGAGAAGTTTGCATATAACGTGGGTACACAAATACATATGTATGTGTATACGTACGTTGTTTCATAATTTCGCGAAACGTGCGCGCATGACCCTGCTTGCTCAACATCTGCATGCAGACTGATTATTTTTAGTAATTTTTCACTTTATCCTACAGTAGGCGCACCAACACACACTCATTTTTAGTAATGGCTTGAATGTAGTGGTGCCCAAGGCTGATTATATGTTATAAGGAGAAGCCAGTGCGCAGTATAATTTTTCTTCCGGACTTCTTCTTTCCCCTTACGTCCAAAGCAGAAGATTACAAGAGGCAAATTTAAAATTTGTATTTCCATATATTTTTTATTTTAAATATAATTTATTTTATAGTTGTCAAATTGAAAAATTTGTCAGAAAAGCTGCCGAATGTCAAAAAACCTACCGAAATACAAGCTGGCTCGTTGGTTTTTAACCGCCTGGATGGTATTTCGTTTGGTTTTTTCAATATAGCTTGCTCGCTTGCACCAACGCAAAACGATAGTGATGAATATTCAACAAAGAATGATCAATGATCATTTAGCAGTGAAACAAATTTACTGCAGGGTATATGTATATATATGTATACATACACAAATGTCACTTTTCAGTTCTGCCAAATCAAAAAAGCACTGTGCTGCCAAATCAGCACGGAAAAAACAAATCGAACAGGGCGGATCAGAAATTGAACCAGCAATTTATCTGGTTTAATCGAGCTGAAATCTTTGTTGTTGCATTTACATGCAAAAATTTTTATCTGGGTTAGGATCACCGTATGTGAAACACGGCTATTAATCATGAATTTCGAATGCAAAAAGATTAACGAACATAGATATGTACGTAGATACCTATGTACATACGTTTTTCCATGTTACAGCGCTACCAAGGTCTCCATGAATGACTACTAAATATTTTTAAAAACAATTGTTGACCATGACCCCATCACTTCATATGTACATACATACATACGTATAGTCACATATGCACAAACATATATACCTACTAACCCACAGTAGACTTATTTTACGTATGCGTGGACACATTTTCACTAACGCCGAAACTCCACAAAACAAAAATTATGTTAATTTTGTCTACCAGAATCATGTCTAAAATCCATGTTTGCATATGCGTGGGCACTTCATTATGTTAGACATAATTTGCAAAATGGCGCCGAATTGGCATGCCGTGTACGCAGAAGGACTTAGAAAGTTAAAAAAAATTGTTTAAAATTGGCGATGATGCTCGCAAACTGTATATATGCACTTAATGTTCTTTTTATTTATTTTTTAAGCCCAAACACTCAAGCCAAATGGACGCCGTGCGAAATTTCACGTTCAATGTGGAGATGTTGCCACTGTGAATTTTTCGTTGAAATGAAAAATTAGCTGTCAAATCACCAAACTGACAGCTCATGTTAAGGCAATCTTGTTAAAGCAATTGCCTTGGCATCTCTGTTATACCAGAAGACAGAGGCGGTCTCCATTTGAAATCTATGTTATAATGGTGCTTGTGATGACAGAATTCTGTTTTGAGGAGACGCCGGGTAAGTAAAAGGCTGTTTGCAATATCCTTCTACCTGCAACGGCATACCATTCCGCTCAAGAAAAAATAACTGTTTGCCACATACGCACAAACACAGGAATGTACATACATATGTATTCCGTAACAACTTACCTCATTTGCTAACTTTAAAATCGTCCACTTTCAATCATTTATTTATTTATTATAAACGTAATTTCTTGTTTTCTGTCTAATTAACTTGCATGATCCATATAATTAAGTCACTCGCATCCAAAAATATCTTTAAACTTTGCAAAATTAAAGCATTTCTAAAAAATAATAACAATTTACATGAAAGAAAAAGCACAATCACTATACTCGTCGACCTCCACGCATCTTTTCGATAGTACTTTGCTTCTTCTACTTATAACAATGTTGCTAAAGTAAATATACAGACCGATAAAAATCCCCATTTTATTATCGAGGACTTTACGTGATCAAATCGCGAGTTTGTGTGATTTGATGAAATATCTCATAAAACTTCCTTCTACCTTCCTATAAATTTAGGAAATTATAATAGGGCCCTTACGCCGAAACTCTACAAAACAAAAATTATGTTAATTTTGTCTACCAGAATCATGTCTAAAATCCATGTTTGCATATGCGTGGGCACTTCATTATGTTAGACATAATTTGCAAAATGGCGCCGAATTGGCATGCCGTGTACGCAGAAGCACTTAGAAAGTTAAAAAAAATTGTTTAAAATTGGCGATGATGCTCGCAAACTGTATATATGCACTTAATGTTCTTTTTATTTATTTTTTAAGCCCAAACACTCAAGCCAAATGGACGCCGTGCGAAATTTCACGTTCAATGTGGAGATGTTGCCACTGTGAATTTTTCGTTGAAATGAAAAATTAGCTGTCAAATCACCAAACTGACAGCTCATGTTAAGGCAATCTTGTTAAAGCAATTGCCTTGGCATCTCTGTTATACCAGAAGACAGAGGCGGTCTCCATTTGAAATCTATGTTATAATGGTGCTTGTGATGACAGAGTTCTGTTTTGAGGAGACGCCGGGTTACATGGACTATTCATTTATGGCCTTATTATACAAAACGCGGTGACTCGTTGTGTTGCAGTCAAGGTTTATCCAAATAGAGGTTATATTACTTCCGGTTACATGTGTTTCTTGTTTCTATAATACATCACTGCATCCCAAATCTATTAAAACAAAACAAATAGTATTGCCCCTTTGATTTTAGAGTTATTTGACAAAATAGAACAAATTAATTACTACGTTTATACGGCAGAATTCGTGAACTCTTAATTTCATGAATTCGAAAATGGACTCGTCTATGCAGCATTTATGAACTCATGAAATTCAGTTTTTTTTAAAAAGTGGCTACGTTCTAACGACATCAGCTGTCAAGTCAGATTTACCAGGTAGACTCGGTGGCGAATTCTGACACTACTTTTTTTATTTACAAAGGTAGGGTGTAATGTCAAAATCTAAGCGAATTCATTTCATGGCCAATGGGAATGCGCGAGTCACAAGCGAATTCAGAATTTAACCACGGCGAAATATAATTTTGACATTACACTACCAATTACAATAACAAAATACATTGGACATTTCTGAATTCGCCCCTGAGCCTACCTGTTAAATCTGCCTTGACTGAACGGACTTGACGGACTTCATAATTTCATGAAATGATGGCGAAATACATGAATAATTTTCGTGAACAATTAAATTCATGAAAATTCGTTTATGCAGCGAAAATTCATGAAATGATTTCATGAATTTGCCAGCGTATAAACGTAGTAAATGCTGAGTTTAGAGCTTTACCCCCTTATTATGGATTGTCATACGATAGCTATCGGCCGCTTGCAAGCGTATCGTATAAAATGAGTTTCCATATTATGAATTCCACACGCCCGCTAGGTGCACTATCGCGAATGACATTTGTTTAGGGTTCAATTAGTTATGCGTTAACTTTATTTCCATTACAGTCTATCGGGTTTCACACGATAGAAATTATTTCGTAATACGAAGTACCCGACTGCAAGCGTTTAGCGTGTATCGTATTAATTCGTAATAGGCCCCTTAGCAGAACATGAGAGCCTTAAAAAATTTAGAAATTTTAGTATATATGTACCTATAACGTTTTTGTGTTGTGAAATATTTTTGCTTTTATAATGTTATTTTTAGAGGAAAGATTTTGCTTGGAAAAGCAATAATATTTTGAATGGCTAAAGAAGAAGATATAATTTGGGATTAGTTTAAGTCCTTAGAAAAACGAGCATGTTCGTCGTCTGTGGCCAGCTTCACTCACTTCGTCCAAAAGTTGGTATTTTATAAGCTTTTACGTTTTCGCGTTCACCCTGTTGCGTAGTCACGACAATTGTCAAACGATTAAAACTTGAACCGCACCATACTACACTTTGCGACGCTGAAAACGCGACAAAATATTCTTTGCATGTATTCTTATGTAAAGGCCCTCGGCAACTTACCCTGCAAAAAATGCGATCACTCCGGGATACATCCGGGACAACTCGCAAGGGAGCATGCGATTACTACCCATTTGTATCTCTTTATATGGGTTGAAGTGTTCTCTTTTGTTTGAGCATGTCCTATGAAGAGACTAATTGTACCCAGTTTGTACCCGAACGGGTAGCAAAAGCGCACAATTGTACCCGTTTTGTACCCGAACAGGTAGCAAATGCGACACATCCATTTGTGCGACTAATTGTACCCGTTTGATACCCTTTCGGGTACAATTCGTCTACAATTAGTATACATATGTACCCGTTCGGGTACAATTGGGAACAATTGTAGACTAATTGTACCCGAAAGAGAGCGCTCCCGGACAAATCTTTTTAGAGACTCGTCGCACACTTTTTTACAGGGTTACAATCTTGCATGACAAGCAGTGCATATGTGTGAGTGTCGGGTGATTGACGCAAATATCAAAAATTTTTGATTTTCGTCGCCGCGAGCAGATAGTGAGCCGACAACGAGTACGTGTAGCACGAGGGCTGCCGATTGCACTCACACCATCAAAAAACACTAACACATATGCACTGCTTGTCATGCAAGCTTGTAAGTTGCCAGAGGCCTTAAGCTACCGCCCTACGCTACAATTAAGGTGAACTGCGCGACACCACGCGACGAAGGTGACCAACTAGGCATCTTCGTCGTACGACAGAAATTTGTGGAGTTACACCGTCGCATAATTCGGTATAGCCAACTGCAGGGGAAATTTTCCAATAATGCCGCACGCCCCAAAAAAACGACTTCTACTGGGGGATAGGGGAGGGGAAGGGTGTTCTGAATCCGTAAAATTTAGGTGACGGACGTACCTCGTTTTCGAGGAATTTATGATTAAAGTTTAGTAACTATCCATATAAATTCTATAGATACCCTGCAAAAAATGCGATTCATCCGGGACGTGTCCGGGATCAATCGCAAGGGAGCATGCGACTAATACAATTTACATCCCTTTATATGAAGTGAATTGATCGCATTTGTTCGAGCATGTCCTATGAAGAGACTAATTGTTCAACTTGTATACCCGAACGGGTACCAATGTAGATTAATCACTAACATACCGAACGGGTACAAATGTAGATCAATCGCTTTCATCCCTAACGGGTACAAATGTATATTAATCGCTTTCATCCCCAACGGGTACATATGTAGATCAATCGCTTCCAGCACGAACGGGTACAAATGTAGATTTTTCCAAGCTGTTCGCCAAGGCAATTTTTAATAACAATCTTTAAAAAATTCTAAATGTTCATGCATATATAAATAAAGATTATATAATGTTTTACTTTTGAAAAAAATTCTCAATAAATAAATAAAAAAAATGTAAGTTTTGAGTATGTATTATATGAGCGTAATGTAAAGGATTTTTTCATAGAATATTTTAGGCAACATTTTTTTTAAATTATTATTCATCATTGTTATTAAAAGAAAGGGTGTTCAATTCGTTTTACCGGTTCTAAAATTTTTTAATACATATAGAATCATAAAAATTAGTGCTCCCTGTAGAAGCCCTGCCCAAAACTTTTCATCAGATACGCGTAAACTTTACCTGTTTTTCGAAATTACTCGTAGCTAAAGCAAAGATGTTTACGCATCAAAATGCCACACGTATACATATATATATATATATTATATACCTAAAAATTACTCCATCCTAATGTACGGCAAATAGTATTATAATAATTTTTATAGTTTTGCCACTGAGAAACAAAATTAATTTCGTTTCTGGTTTTGTTTATGTTGCAAGGAACAAAATTAATTTTGTTTCTGATACTGAGAAACGAAATTAATTTTGTTTCTGAGAAACAATTTTGTTTCTGTTACTTTGTTACAAGGAACAAAATTAATTTAGTTTCGTTACAGGTTTTGTTTCTGCTGGAAACGTTTCGGAGTTTTTTTACGACTTTTGTTACAAAGGAGTTTTGTTTCTATTTCTGTTACAAGGAACAAAATTTATTTAGTTTCGTTACAGGTTTTGTTACTTATTGAAACCGTTACAATCATTTGGTTTCGAATTTAGTTTCTATCCATTAATGTTTCTTGGAACAGAAACGCCAGAAACGAGAGTTTCGTTTCGTTACGAGTTTTGTTACAAGTCCCTGATTTCTTGGCAAAACCAGTATTGCTGTTAAAAAATAGTAAAAATAAAGTGTACTAAATTTCTTGAGATATGAAAGAAGAGCATCAAAAACGTAAACAAAATAAACCTTTTTGTAAACATAAGCAATTAGTAAGTTCTTAAAAAATATTAAATAAAAGCTTTAAATATATGTTTTCAATAGTTTTATTTTGTTGTTATTTTAGGAAATCATCGAAAGCGACGAGGATGACCTTATATTACTGGTAAACTGTGGTATATTGATGGCCGGAATGGAATAAAATATGAAAAATCGATGCCAACTATGCCCTTGCATCATTAGAAAAATTGTGCATTCTATTTTTCGTTCCTTTTTTGCCATTTTCACTAACGATTTCCACGATTTTTTTCAACACGCAACAAACGTCAAAATTTCTTTAAGAAATAAATGCTCGATGATATATTTCTTGGCAAAAACTGTGTTGCTGTGTTCGCATAACGTTGAAAAATAGTATTAAAAAAGTGTACTAAATTTCTTGAGAGGTCGATACTCGCTCAAGGAAGTTTCACAAGAAAAATTTCTTGAGCATTTCTTGTACGTCATTTTGCCTTGCTTGCTTCAATTTCGAATTAATTAATTTTTTATCTGAATAAATCAAAATACTTAAAAAAAAGAACTAGAAACATAAATTCAAACTCACTTCTCATAGAAGACTGTGAATGTAATAACATGGTTACATTTCCCGTTAATATTATCGTTTACCGAAAAAAAAGCAGTGACCTAAAGAAACATTTTAAGCCATATTTCTGTCAAATATAAAGATATATCATTGAAATTTTATGGCAGGAGTCCACCTGCGGACATAAAACGAAAAACACAAAAATTTTGGAAAATGGGCGTGGCACCGCCTCTTTTTAGAAGCAGGAATATACGAGATTTCTGAGCCCATAACCCGACAAATAATTTATATACATATAATGACGAAACTTGGTGTACACTTTTATTATTTGTGGTAAGGTTAGGTTAGGTTAGGTTAGGTTGAGGTGGCTGTCTCCGCAATTCATGAAAGCGGGGACACACTTAGGCCGAGGTGGCCATTGTGATACCACACGGGAGCCCTAGCTTCCTTATCCCTGTTTACAAACCTTTCCGGAAAAATTAGATTCAAAAGTATGATAAGATTAGATGCCCGTGAAGCTAAACCAGCGCGTATGTTTCATGAAGCGCAGAAAATCTAGTGTCCTTGCATTTTCCATCTCCGCCAGGCACTCGAAAAAGTGTTTATGGAGGAAGCGGTACCTGGATAGCGACAGTGCGGGGCAGTGGCATAGATAGTGCTCAACACTCTCTATTTCCTCCACGTCCCTACAGCTGCGGCAGAAGTCGTTTTTATATAGGCCCATGCGAGAGGCGTGAGTGCCCATAAGACAATGGCCTGTTAGAAGTCCCACCAGCGGACCTATAGAGAGCCGATTCAGATGCAGCACCGATACAGACCTAGCCTCATCCAGTCTAGGCCAGATTTGCCTAGAAATCACACAAGTTGACTCCTTGGCCCATCTAGCGTTAGCCTGTTCAATGGAGCGAGATCTCAACCAATGCTAGCAAGAGTTAAGCGGGGGGCCAACCCATGCCGCAGATGTGATATCCTGCAAGCTTGTGCCTTCCCTTGCCAACTCATCTGCAATGCAGTTGCCCCGAACGTTGCTATGGCCTGGAACCCAAATGACGTTCAGGTCGCACCTTTCGGCTAGTTTGTTCAAAGACTCCCTACATTTCATTGCAACTATAGATGTAGCATTGTTACTCTGTAAGGATTTTATGGCAGCTTGGCTGTCAGAGAAGATTTTGATAGAATTTATGTCTGGCAGATTTGTCAGGCGACGAGCTGCTTCCCATATGGCTATGAGCTCAGCCTGATAGACGCTGCAGTGATCAGGTAGGCGCAAACTTACTTTCAGATGAAGCTTTTCGCAGAAAAACCCACTTCCAACTCTATTGTTCAATTTAGAGCCGTCCGTGTAAATGTGCAGTGTATTAGGGTCGGGATCCCCTAAGTTCTTCCACTCGCTCCTCTCCGGGATTCTTGTGGAGAATTTGTTATCCCAACAAAAGGCTGGTATTGCATAGTCCAGCTTTAGAAAATTGGCAGGGACGTTACTAAGAATTTGAGCGTGCCCGAATCTGGTGTCCCTCCAGGGTTCGGTTGCATTGAGCCTTGCCGCGTTGCAGCTGGCAATGAGTTTCCCCTGTATATCCGTGGGGAGAAGAAATAGGATGGTTTCGAGAGCTTTAGTTGGGGTGTAGGGAAGGGCTCCGCTAATAAGCATGGAAGCCATTCGCTGCACTCTAGTTAATTTGCTCTTATTGGTTTCGAGTTCCAGTGCTGGCCACCATATGGTGACTGCATAGAAGAGAATAGGTCGCACTACCGCTGTGTACAGCCAATGGACGATTTGGGGGTTAAGTCCCCATCTCTTGCCTATCGCTGATTTACATGCGTAAAGTGCTAACATGGCTTTTTGGGATCGTACTTCTACGTTCCGTTTCCAGTTTAGTTTTCTGTCTAGAATAACACCAAGGTATTTAACCTCGGTAGAGAGTTTAATCTCCTTCCCATTTATGGACGGAGGTTTGAATTCGGGTATCTTATGTTTGCGGGTAAACAGAACCATTTCCGTTTTCTCAGAGCTGACACTGAGCCCGCATTTCAGAGACCAGGTTTTTACAATGTTGAGTGCATTTTGCAAAAGGTCGCTCAGCACCGGTATATGCTTGCCAGTCGCTGTCAGGGCGATG
Source organism: Urophora cardui (assembly GCA_960531455.1). NCBI lineage: Eukaryota > Metazoa > Arthropoda > Insecta > Diptera > Tephritidae > Urophora > Urophora cardui. The sequence goes on from OY482674.1 coordinate 101,500,340, forward strand.
TCATCGGCGTACGCAATGACCTGGCAGCCCGTGTGCTGAAGTTTAGAGAGCAGGGTGTTCACCGTTAGGTTCCAAAGCAGAGGAGACAAAACTCCACCCTGGGGTGTTCCCCTGTTGGCATACCTAGTTATCGATGAATTACCCATTTCAGAAATAATGGCTCTTCTACTAAGAAGAAGTTCGACAAACCTCACGAGAGCCTCTTCTACCTCCAAGTCCCGTAGGGCGGTGGTAACGGCTCCCGGTAGAACATTGTTGAAAGCTCCTTCTATGTCGAGAAAGATGCCCAGTGTGAATTCCTTAAAGGCTAGCCCCTTTTCTATCTTGGAAGTGATAGCGTGTAGAGCAGTCTCTACGGACTTGCCTTTGGAATAAGCGTGTTGAAAAGGAGATAGAGTATTCGCACGGAGCCTGATATAGACATCCAGCAATCTCTCAAGAACTTTGAGTAGAAAAGAGGTCAGGCTTATCGGCCTGAAATCCTTTGAGCTGCTGTAGGAGGCTCTGCCCCCTTTAGGAATAAAGATCACCTTCGCCTTGGTCCATTCCAGAGGAATGTATGACAGGTTGAGGCAGGCTTTATAGATAGGAACAAGTAGAGGGGTTAGAGTATCATTTGCTGCCTGTAATTCAGCAGGAAAGATTCCATCTATTCCCGGAGATGATTATTTGTGGTAATACATGTTGAAAATTTTAGCGAGATCGCTTGACGACCACGCCCACTTTTATATATGGGTATTATAAAGTGGCCTAATAGAAATATTTTAAGCGAAATCTTTGTCAAATATAAAGATTATTCATTGAAATTTTGTGGCATGAGTTCCACAATAGACCGGAAACAAAAAATAGAAAAATTTTGGAAAATGGGCGTGGCACCGCCTCTTTTTAGACAAAGGAATCTACGAGATTTCTTAGCCCATAACTCGACAAATAAATGAGATGTTGTGACGAAATTCAGTTTGTACACTTTAATAATTTGTGTTAATAGACACGCAAAAATTTATTGAAATCGGTTTATGACCACGCCTACTTTTTAACAAAGATATTTCTGGAACACCCTTTGGGAATTTGTAACGTGACATCTTTGTAACTAGAAGTCATAAAGGAATGAAATTTTGCACAAAGAATTATATTCATATGCTTAGTTGGATGAATGATAAAAATGTTGAAAATGGGCGTGGCTACGCCCACTTTATGCAGCACTCCCTTTATATAAAATACACCGTGATTCTATCAAATCAACAATGAAAGCATACAGCTGAGTAGGTATCTAATGTTCGATTCCACTCGAACTTAGGCTTCCTTACTTGTTCTTTATATATTTTTTGTTTTTATTTATTTTCGTTCGGAAGGAATTGAAGGACTTAAATTTACAAGCAATTAATTTCTCCACAGTGGCCACACCTTTCTCCTATTTAACCCATAATATTCAGATGCTTATTCACTTGATCGGATGTGACACATGTGGGTATAGCGCTGGACCATTTGCCGTTTTTCAAACATTTCAGCACCTTAGCACCCCGCAAATCCAGGCCGGCATCGCACGTGAATGTAATACTTTCGCCGATGGCATAATAAAACTTGACAGATGACATGCGACCACTTATAGCAGTACCTGTGTATTAAAAGTTGAATTAAAATTATGAAAATGTATATGTTTATAATATCCCAGTTGGAATCTTAAGCATACAACATAAATTTTGGAAGCATGAATTGGAGCTGTGTATGCATGCCAGTATAAATGCTCGTCTATTTCCTTTTTACACGTATGGTTTCTCAGAGAGCATGCATACTCTAACCAGCGTTGCCACTTTTGGTACTTTCGTACCAAAACTGGTACTTTGAAAATGATTTGGTACGTTGCACAATGGGTGATTGCGGCCAAAAATAAATTCAAAATTAAAGTATGAGTAAAACCATTTTTTTAAACAGAGATCGACAGATACATCAAATTGTAATAAAAAAGCTTATATAAAAATTTTTGAGTATCTTTTCGTTTAGCCGTACAGGGTGCCCAAAGTTGAGCAAAAAATAGGTCCTTTTATTTCTCAATGAACACACCTCATACAAAACGCTCTTTCTCATTTAACTGTTAACCTACATACACGAATGATACATCGTTACATAGATAATGATTTTCTCTTTCAGAAAAAATAACTTAGTTGTAAATAGCGCTCACTGTTGAATTTATATGAATTTTCAAATATTCACAAAAAATGTCGATGATAAAAAAAATTTCCTCGACTTTGAATAAAAAAATAAAAAAAAACAAAAAATATTACCTCCTCAATTTTTTTTTATGCTTTGAAATAATATATTCTTAATCAAACTGCATTTTCACTTTAAAAATCCACTTGCTCCATTTGCTTTTATAATTTTTTTCCCATCTGCCTAAAACTGTGTTTTTGTAAATGCATTAATTATGTTACTTTTGACATTATGAAAAACGTGTATATTTAGGCGACTAATCGAATATTTCTCTATCGTCTTTCAGCAAATGGTCCATACTTTAAAATTATGAGGTAATTTTTTTTATCAGCGTTAATTGTTATCTTTGGCAGCTTTTTTATTTTAGAATATAAAAAAAAAAATTGTTAAAATTGTAAAATTTTAAAATGAAATTAAAAAAAAACAAAAAATATTACCTCCTCAATTTTTTAATATTTGATGCTCCTGAATGTCTTTTAAAAACTGGCGAAAAAATTGTAAAAATTCGTTTGCTCCATTTTGTTTTATGAACATTTTTATGGAAGGTGTTTTTTGAGTTTTGGTACATTTTTCCCATACAAAATGCCCAGAAGTATGCTTCAAAAAGTTTAAATTTTTTTGTATGGGGAATATTTGTCAAAATGGTGAAACTTAAATATCGATATTTCCAATTCTAATTAAGATATTCGAAGAAACTAAACGCTGTTTTCAAGGGTAATGATTGTGCTTTCAACTGGTTAAATCGAATTTGAGTGGAAAGTAATTATATAAAAGATATTAAGCAGGGAATAGAGCCAAAAAACGTGTTTTTTTCCTATTTGGGCATGAATATCTCAGAAACTAGAAACAATTTGGAAAATCTGACTCCAGACTCAGGTTTATCACACTGAAATCCTTTAGAAAAGTGTAATTTCATTTCCGGTATAAAATTTTTTTGAAATGCGATTTTTTTGTATGAAAGTTTTATGATAAATGCTTATAACATACTTAAAAGTGCATATATTTTTAATTTAAAAACGGTGAAGTGCTTTACCCTTTTTCCAAAATGATTACCGCATTTGATTTATATTTCAAAAATGTATACACTAATCAAAATGGAGCATTTTAGCTATAATAGTTAGGAAAATGCTGAAATTTCAAAAATACCGTTATATGGGAGGTGGGCGTATTTGTGGGTGGATTTTGTTCAAATTTTCACAGTTTACTAACTTCAACCAAAAAAGCTTAAGTTCCGAGTTTCAAGGTTCTAGCTTAATTATTACTATTTTTGGCCGCGTTTGTATGGAGGTGCCCCCACTGTGCGTTGGTACGTTGCTTTTGATTTTGGTACTTTTTCCTTAAAAGCAATGTTTTGAGAGAACAATGTTTATTTATTTCCATCTGTTTTTTTATTTTTCTATATATTATTTTTGTTCGTCCACTAAAAGAACAGTAATTATGTTGATTAATTACATCGCCAACTAGGGATGCAAACGATACATCGATGTTTTTGAAACATCGATAGTATCGAACGAAAATTCGATGTTTAACATCGATGTTTGAAAATTACTCAGTATCGAAAAATCGCCGATACATCGATGTCAACCCTGACGATATTTGATTGTTGTTTTAGTCAGTGGTAATTTATACATAAACATAATAAATCCTCCACAGGTTGGTAATATGACTCCACATTACGGGTCGAATTTCCATGAAAATTCCAATTTGGGGGTGTGTGAGAGAGTACCCAACAGCCATTCAATTATAAATATCATCAAATTCACCGGACCAATGTATTTTTCGAACAATTTAGCTGAAAAAAAACATCGATGTATCGATGGCTTTCTTCCGATGTTTTTTTAGAATCGATGTTAATTTTTTCGATACATCGAACATCGATGTATCGATGTTGGTCCTCAAAATTTGCATACCTATCGCCAACACGTGATAGGTATCCCAAAGCCGTAGATTAGAGATGAGCGAAACTGCGATTTTTCGATATCTGTGATTTCAGTGATTGCTATTTTTAAATCACTGCGATTTTAAACTGCTATTGCGATTGCATGGACTGCTATAAAATCATCAGTTACCGGTAGAGATTAATTTTGCGTTTTCTGAGCGATATAACCTGTCAACATTTTATGTTAACAAAATGATAGCAACAACAACGTATTTCGCAGTAATTTCGCTGTTTGTAAACATTTTTCAAAGACAATTTTAAATTCAATAACTTTTTTTTCTTATATTTCTATATACGTATGTGGTTTGTTCAAAAGTGTAAGCAAAAAGAAATTTATAATGCTTTTGCGATTGCGATTCACATAGGTGAACTGCTTACTTGCTACATCGATAGCAGTTCCCAATAAGTAGTGAACTGCTATTTTGAAAAAGTGATCGCAATTGCGATTTGCGATTTTTTATTCACAGTGAAAACATCACCGTTTGGGACATATCGCTCATCACTACCGTAGATGTTATGAAATCGATACAATTCTTGATCACTAGCATGACCCAACTATACCGGTCGTAGCATTATGCCACCAAACGTTTACCATATTTTGTTAGAGCTTTTTGGCAAGTAGTTGTCAAAATTAGCAAACAAATTGTATGGAGGGAATAAGGTAACTCAGTTTGACCCTTGTGTGCTGTGGCACTTGCTCCTAGCGAAGAAAAAAAATCAGCTGATGCTGTTAATGAGCCCTGATCACTACTCAATAAATATATGTACCCACATGTATCAAGCAAGTTTTAAATGGAAATGGAGTGATGTAGATGTAAAAAGCTAAATTAATTTAAAGCGCGATAATTACAAATTATAAATCCTTAAGTGGCCGCTGTGGTGCAGTGGGTAGAGTGCTCGCCTGCTATGCCAAAGGTCTCGGGTTCAAACCACGGTACGAGCAAAACACCAAAAACAATTTTTCTAATTAGTAAAAATCCAATTATTGGGTTTTTTAAAAGCAGCGGTCACCTCTGGGCAGTGGGCGGCATACCCTCCGAGAGTATTTCTGCCATGAAAAAGCTTCTCACAAAAAATGCATTCGCCGTTCGCAGCCGGCATAAAACTGTAGGTCCACCCAATTGGTAGGAAAAACAAAAAGGAGCACACCTCGAATTGGGAGAGAAGCTCGGCCATAAAACTCGTCAGAGTTATAATAGCGCCATTGTATTATTATTATATTAAGTGACACAACTCAAAATTTGTTGAACTCGGTTTCTTATCATAAACCCAGGGCCGTAGCCAGGAATTTTTTTCGTGGGGGGTTTTCATCGTAGATTTTTTTTTTTTTTTTTTTTTTTTTGAGAAAAATATATAACCTATTTCGTGCACTAAATAAAAATAATAAAAAAAAATCTGGTTTCTAAGGTGCTATTTAGAAGAAAATTTTTTTTACAAAACTTGATTTTCAAATTAGGTTTTTTATAAGATGTTTTAAAAATCAGGAAACTTTTATTCATTTAAAAATTAGACTTTTCTAATGCAAACACGATGAATACTTCATTTTTGGTGATTTTATCCAAGTGAAAAAAAAAAAAATATTTTATGGACGAAAAACTCGGTTAGATTACCCAACGAAACGAAAACAGATGTAAAAGTCCGTCCCTAGATTTTTGGCTTATGTTGAGACACTAACTTGTTTTTTTTTGCAACTTTGTTATTTAACATCCGATTTTTAAAATTGATAGATATCTCATTGTTTTAGTCTTTTGAGCAGGGTTTGAAATTATTTTCAACTTTTTTTTTTCATTTCCATTGAATTTCATTTTCATTTGAAAATTAAAAAATTAACAGCGCAGCAGAAGTATAAAAAATAAAAAGTTATACTGTAATGCAACTGCACAGCCTTAAGTTTCAAAAAATTATAGTCGGCTGTTGCTGTATTGTGGAAATTTTTACAGCACAGCAAAGGGCAAACATAATTTCGAGTTTTTACAGCACCGTTGTTGTTGTTTTTTTTTTTTAAATTTATGGGAACACAATCGAAATTGTAATGTACAAATAAACAAAAAAACAATTTTAAGAAGCCGCACTGAAAACTAAAATTCTGTTTATCTGTGCTTTGATGTCGACTGATCTGTTTGAAATTACACAGTAAAGCAACAGCACAGATATTTTCAAAGGAAATCGAAATCGAAAAGTTCTCAAAAAATTATGATAACTTTCGCAGAACAGTTTGTTTTTTGAGACTGTTGGTGTTATGCTGGCAAACATTGCTTGGGAAGCTTTATATTTCCCTCTAATGTCCTTTGATCTGTGAAGTCGTTTTCATATAGTTGGGTCACCTAGCCGAGTTTTTCGACCATAAACATCCTTTTTGTTTCACTTGGAAAAAATCGAAAAAATAAAGTATTCATCGAATCTTTTTAATATTACGCTTAAAATGTTTGCAATAAAACAGAATAATTTTAAAAAGAATAAAACTTTCCTGATATTTACAACTTCTTATAAAAACCCCAATAAAAACCAAATTTGTTCAATAATCGCAAAAAATCAATAAAATGTTGACTTTGAAAAGTTAGTATTGAAAATAGGTGAAATCGGACTATAACAACGCACACATCCCATATATGGGATCTTTCGAAAAACGCACAAAATGTTATAATTCAGACACTAATATAACCCGAGTAATGAATTTTCAGCTATGCAATGACTTAATGCAGTTATAAGGAAATATGCTAAAATTTTAGAAAATGTATGTAACATAATTTAATTTATAAGTGGTATGTCGTTAGAAGCGTACTTTAATTATCTTTCGAACGGAGTAGATACGGTTTGCGGGTATTTGTAACTTCAGCGAAAAGAATTTTTGATTGAAGTTGTAACCAAAAAAACTCAAAATTACGTTATCTCAAAACCCTAACCATAAAAAAATGGTTTTGACCTCAGCAGGTTCATGCCAGCCCTCCCCTATACCTGAAATTCTTGGTATTTTCTCAAATTAATTATTTGTAAACTAGTGTTTTCAACATATAGCTTTGAATATGATAGAAGTAAAATGTATCTACCAGAATTTCGTAGGGGGTTCAAACACCCAAAACCCCCCCTAAATACGGCCTTGCATAAACCGGTATACAGAACATATCTCTAGCGGTTGCAAAAAAACTTTTCAATCGGTGTCCCATTTGACTGAAAGATTGCAATTATACTTATCCTTTTCAACATCATTGCTTGTAAAGAAAAAAAGTTTTAGGCTCCTGAAAATTTTTGAATTTTGAGTTGTGTCAATTTATGATTTAGGGTGCGATATATTGAAGTTAATTTTCCATTAAAAAATAATAAATGAAAAAAAAAACCATTTGTCTACTACGACTGTTACCACGAAAAAATCTGTTTGGTACTCTCAAAAGCAATTTGGTACGTTTTTTGGTACGAGAAAAAATATGTTTGTGGCATCGCTGCTTACGATGGGACTGGGCGATCGCCGATTAGCAAAAATAATTAAATTGCCTTCGACTGGCATGAACATAGTGTATAGCATACAGTGAAATGGCTCTGGGATGCATAGTCGAAATTCGATAAAAAAAAGACGATAAGTCATCGAAAAATATCAAAATCGGGGACAGATTGGTATGGCGGCGACTTCCGGGGGTACAGATTGGTATGGCGGCCGGATGTGGTTGTTGTAAGAAAAGGGACCATAATGACAAGGTCGTAGCAATCAAGACAGAAACGCAATTCCGGAATTGGGAATTGAAAAAACCAATTCATAATTCCGAAAAGAATTTAAGGCTGAGTTCCTAAAACGCAATTCCCGGTGATAGCGTAAACGCCAGCTATTCCACGAATAACATGTGCAAGAATAAGGTTGTTCTCTGTGTCTAATATTTTTGCCGAGATATCATGATATCTTGAGAAATTTGCCACACAGAGAGAGCGCACCTTTAAGAAAATAAAATTCTAACTGACTTCATTGTGAACTAGCATGTTAGTCATATTCTTTCCACTCTTTATACAACTGTTGTCGCTTTGCTTTGCTTGCTTCAATTTCGAATTAATTAATTTTTTATCTGAATAAAATAAAATACTTAAAAAAAAAAAGAACTAGAAACATAAATTCAAACTCACTTCTCATAGAAGACCATTGTGAATGTAATAACATGGTTGCATTTCCCGTGATATTTTTCTCATGATATCACATATCACGGGTTGGGGTATGAGAAGTTTGCCGAAGCTCCAAATTTGACAAGACGTGTATTTTGTTGTTGTGCTCGGCAAATTTATCACACTTATGTCATCTCGGCAAATTTGCCAGGCCAAAATAACAGAGAGAGAACAACCTTAATGTAAAATCAACAACCTACAAAACAGAAAGAAGAAGAGCAACTTCTATTGCTTTCACCATCGTTATTGGGCCATAACAGCAACCCTGAAATCAGCTGAGCACAGCTGTTCGACCTTTTTAACACACATCCCAGAGTCAAGTCACTTGTATCCATTCACAATGGGCATGAAAGCAAGTGGTCGTTAGCTGGTCAGTGGTCTTAGCTTGAAATTCTTTTGTTCTAATTACAGATGCCAAACAACAAACAAAAGTACTGTGGCGAATATAATCGGTTCCACTCTCACATCACTAAATGACTGAACACATCTCTAAAGAAACTGCCAGAACTAGAAGAAGAGACCAGATAATTTCCAGTGTTGCCAGAATTTTCCAGATTGCGTTTGACAGACTATATAAGGCGGCGAGCAGGCGCTCCGCAGTCAGTCGTAATTTAACCGTAGAAGTGTTAACATCAAGTCAAGTAAAACAAGTGTAGACTTTTTAGTCGTGAAATAAAGCGGTGTGAATTAAAAAGTAAATAAAAACTTTTCTTTAACAATTTAGTGATACGAACCCGATAGAAATAATCGAGCTATCGACAAATACGTAACAATTGGTGTCAGAATTGGAATTGTTAAATAAATTCCAGGATCAAGGATAACGAAGCAAGGATAACGAAACAAGGATAACGAGACAAGGATAACGAAATAAGGATAATGGCAAAGCTAAACGAACTTAAAATCCAAGAGCTTAAAAGGGAGTTAGAAAAGAGAAAACTGAGCACAACCGGCAATAAAATTGAACTACAGGCAAGGTTACAAGAAGCTATGGAAGCCAATAACATTGATGTAGATGAGTTTGATTTCAACGATGATGTAGAAGAGGTCCACAAGGAAGAAACTCAGAAGGAAGAGGCTCCACAGTCAGTTGCAAACGCAGACATGAACTCGATATTGGCTGTACTGACACAAATGTTGGCAAAAATGGAAGAACAACAGGCACAGATAACGTCCAAAATGGAATTGCAACAGTCAGTACTTTCATCACAGGTATCCGGCATTGCGGCTCAGTTGGAGGCACAAGAGGAACGCATGTCCTTACAATTCAAGGCGCAGGATGCAAAAATTATACAAGTTAAGGAAGTCCTTGAAGAAAGACAAGAAAAATTAGAGGACGATGTAAAAGCATTGAAAGCCCGTCTTCAGGATATTCAACTAAGTCGTCCAGTCGCTTCAACTGCTACACAGAAGATAAAACCTCCGTCGTTTGATGGAAGTGGTCCATTTCAAGTATTCAAGCTACAATTTGAGAAAACGGCAGTTATAAATAATTGGAGTGCGGAGGACAAAGTCGCTGCCCTGTTCGTAGCATTGAAAGGACCTGCAGCAGAAATATTACAGACTGTTAGCGAGGGCGAAAGGAACAGCTATGACGCAATTATGGGTGCCATTGAAAGACGTTATGGTAGCGAGCACAGGAAGCAGATATATCAAATGGAGTTGCAGAATCGCTTCCAGAAACCAAATGAGACGTTACAAGAATTTTCTTCTGAGATTGAGAGGCTAGCTCATTTGGCAAACGCAGGAGCACCTCAAGAATTCATCGAAAGAATGAAAATTCAAAGCTTCATCAATGGAATACGAGATATTGAAACGAAGCGGGCTACCTATGCAAATCCAAAAGAAACTTTCGCTGAAACGGTCTCATATGCCTTGACACAGGAAACAGCATCTCTATTGAGCAAGCCCACTTACAAGGCTCATCGGGTGGAAGTATATGCGTCAGACTTGCTAACTAAGATATTGGAGGTGTTGAATGAATTGCAGAAAAAGAGGAATGGAGCTGTGAGATGCTTCAAGTGCAGGAAAACAGGACACATAGCACGTCATTGTAGCAAGGGCTCCAGTAATTTCAGCACTATGGACGAGCGAAAGCGCAAGGCTGACGGGCATGAGCAGATGTCCAAATCAATAGATCGCCAAAAAGGGACCATACAAGGAAATACTGATGCAATATTGCGAAAACCATGTAACCTCGAACGAAAGAATTCCTCCAGAGCTGAGCGGAAGGAAGTCATCGTAAATGTTCGGCGAATGACAATAACATCCACAAACGAATGGGATGCGGAACAGCTAAGGAAGTGTCAGCTTGAAGATCCAGATCTGGCACGTGTAATGATCGGTTTGGAGCAAAATGAACGACCATCAAAAGAAGAGATGTCATCAGAGAGTCCTGTTGCCAAATCATATTGGGCACAGTGGAATAGTTTGCAATTGGTAAATGGTTGCCTACATCGTGTTTGGGAGAGTGAAGATGGCCAAAGTTCTAAAACATTGATAGTTGTTCCAAGGAAAAGAATACCGGATGTGCTAAATGAACTACACAATGGTCCAAGTGGAGGTCATCTTGGAGTAACAAAGACGGTAGAGAAAATCAAGAAGAGGTTTTATTGGGTCGGATGCCGTCAGACAGTTGTTGAGTGGATTGCGAACTGCGATGTATGCATAAAGGCTAAGGGTCCCAAATCCAGGAGTCATGGGCTGATGAAACAATACAACTCAGGAGCACCATTTGAGAGAATTGCCATGGATGTAGCTGGGCCATTTCCTACTAGCAAACTTGGAAACAAATATGTACTGGTGGTCATGGATTACTTCAGCAAATGGCCGGAGGTGTACCCGATTCCAAATCAAGAAGCAGAAACTATAGCCGAAGTATTCACCAACAATTGGGTGGCGAGATATGGTGCACCTATAGAGCTACATTCTGACCAAGGTAGGAACTTCGAATCAGTAGTGTTTCAGGAGATGTGCAAGACACTGGGTATTAGGAAAACCCGAATAACTGCGTTGCATCCACAATCAGACGGCATGGTAGAAAGATTTAACAGAACATTAGAGAAACATTTACGAAAGGTGGTGGACAAGGTCCAGAGAGATTGGGACACTCATATTCCTCTGTTCCTGATGGCATATCGATCGGCCGTACACGATACAACAGGTCAGACTCCTGCAAAAGTAATCTTTGGTAGTGATCTTCGACTGCCAACTGACTTGAAATTTGGGGTAAGTGCTGATGCGGGAATAAATGCCAGACAATCTAACAATGTTCTGGAAGAGGAAATGAGAGAAATACATGAACTTGTGAGACAGCGAACAAAGATCATGAGTGACAAAATGAAGGCCAGATACGACAAGGCGATGAACTCAGAAGGTTTTCTTGAGGGAGATTTAGTTTTGCTATACAACCCGCAGCGAAAGAAAGGTTTGTCCCCGAAATTGCAGTGTACTTGGGAAGGGCCCTACAAAGTGATTAAGCGGCTCAACGATGTTGTGTATCGCATACAAACGATTGGAAGACCGAGGAATAAAATGAAGGTGGTTCATCTGGAAAGGCTAGCAGCATTTGGAACGAGTAATGTGTCAGATCGGGACGATCAGACTTAGGTGGAGGGCAGTGTGGCGAATATAATCGGTTCCACTCTCACATCACTAAATGACTGAACACATCTCTAAAGAAACTGCCAGAACTAGAAGAAGAGACCAGATAATTTCCAGTGTTGCCAGAATTTTCCAGATTGCGTTTGACAGACTATATAAGGCGGCGAGCAGGCGCTCCGCAGTCAGTCGTAATTTAACCGTAGAAGTGTTAACATCAAGTCAAGTAAAACAAGTGTAGACTTTTTAGTCGTGAAATAAAGCGGTGTGAATTAAGAAGTAAATAAAGACTTTTATTTAACAATTTAGTGATACGAACCCGATAGAAATAATCGAGCTATCGACAAATACGTAACAGTACGAAGATCTTGCATATAACGTGTGTACACAAATGTAAATATGTACGTGTATATTTGTGTTGTTTCATAATTCACATCTGCAAGCAGACTGATTTAGTGATGGGCGAGTCCGAGATGTTTTATTCGATTCTCTCGATTGTTGAAACATCTCGAATGCTCTCGATGGTTTTCATTCGTATTCGAGTCAAGTCGTAAATGGCCGTCAGTCGAAACAATCGCTAAAACATCTCGGACTCGCCAACGATTCCTCTCGTTTTCAAAGCAACCCTACAACATCTCGGACTCGCTGCAAAAAATGCATAATACATATTTGTTTTTGCCGCTTGAATATTAAAATTGCTTTACAAAACATACATAGTGGTACAAATCTATTGCCGTTGTTGCTACTCGTAAAATTCATTTGTTTCATAAGCGTCTCACTTCAGAAAATTTATTAATGTTTAAATAATTAATTATTATTATTATGCACGACACTCTTTAGTTGTGATTGCAATAATGCAGCGTCTATGTATAGCATATTTTTCAATTTGGTTAATTTATTTATGTATTTGCCTCACTTCCATTAAAAATCCTACTTTCTTTATCAACAAACCTCATTCAGTTTATTTTATCAACTAAAACCTATCATCAAAACAACAGCCGGCCCGCCGACTCGGAACAATCCCAAAAACATCTCGCTTGTGTAGTCGAGATGTCATCGAAACAACCTACGACTCGCCGACTCGGAACAATCGCAAAAACATCTCGCTTGTGCAGTCGAGATGTCATCGAAACTACCTCCGACTCGCCGACTCGGAACTATCGCAAAAACATCTCGATTGTGTAGTCGAGGAGCGAGTAAACATTTGACTCGATTGTGATTTTGCAACGATGGCGATTCTCTCGATTGTCTAAACATCTCGGACTCGCCCATCACTAGACTGATTATTTTTAGTAATTTTTCACTTTGGCATACGGTAGGCGCACCAACACACATTCATTTTTCGGTCGTTGCTTGATTGTGGTAGTGAATCGCATTTGGACAGCCCTGCTCTAACCCCTCATATGCATCATATTGTATGCATACTCTTGAAAAAATGCTGAAAGCATGTAGAATCACTCATACAGCATATATCGGATGCAGCGTTGCCACTTTTGGTACTATCGTACCAAAACTGGTACTTTGAAAACAATTTGGTACGTTGGTACTTTGCTTTTGATTTTGGTACTTTTTCTTTAAGCATAACACTGAGTTCGAGTTTCACATGAAACTGCTGTCAAAATCCATACAAACAAACTGGCTGTGAAACATGTGTGAAATTTGACAGATATTTCACGACAAAGTTGTACTGAGTTCCTGCCGTGAAAACGTTGCGCAACATGCTAGCAAAATTTTTTCACGCCAATTTAAATAGACAATGCCATTTATTTTCGAGTGAAAAGTGACATTTGTTGAAATTGGAATTTTTATTTTGTATAAAATTTTTTTATTGGCCAAAATTTGAAGGATGGTTCTGAGGCGATGCTCCAAATTTTTTCTTTTTACATTTGCTCAGTTTTCATTTTGGCGTTTAATCTCATTTGACAAAAAAAATTTCATGAAATATTTCGCGGCAAAATAAATGAATGTTGCTGGCGAAATTTCACGGCTGTGAACTCAGTACTAGGCTTTAAAAGCAAAGGTTTGGGAATACAATGTTTTTTTATTTCCATCTATTTTTTTATTTTTCTATATATTATTTTTGTTCGTCCACTAAAAGAACAATAATTATGTTGATTAATTACATCGGCAACACGCGATAGGTATCCCAAAGAAGTAGATGTTATGAAATCGATACAATCTTGATCACTAGCATGACCCAACTATACCGGTCGTAGCATTATGCCACCAACAATTACCGTGTATTTTGTTAGAGCTTTTTGGCAAGAAGTTGGCAAAATTAGCAAACGAATTTTATGGAGGGAATAACCGGTTGCCAAAAAAACTTTTGTCCTTTGTCCTGACTGAAAATAGCAATTATACTTAGCCTTTTCAACATCATTGCTTGTAAAGAAAAAAAGTTGTTTGGCTCCTGAAAATTTTTTTATTTTGAGTTGTGTCAATTTATGATTTAGGTAGCGATATATTGAAGTTAGTTTTCCATTAAAATACAATAAATGAAAAAAAAAAAAAAACATTTGTCTACTGCGACTGTTACCACGGCAAATCTGTTTGGTACTCTCAAAAGCAATTTGGTACGTTTTTTGGTACGAAGAAAAATATGTTAGTGGCATCACTGATCGGATGTATAGATCGTTTATACATACAAAGGTACTAATTCTGAATTAGCAGCCTTGGGCACCACTACACTCAAGCCATTACTAAAAAATGAGTGTGTGTTGGATCGCCTACTGTAGGATAAAGTGAAAAATTACTAAAAATAATCAGTCTGCATGCAGATGTTGAGCGAGTAGGGTCATGCGCGCACGCTTCGCGAAATTATGAAACAACGTACGTATACACATACATATGCTTGTTGTTTGGCATCTGCAAATAGAATAAAAGAATTTCAAGCGACCACTTGCCATAGATAACTAGATACGAAACTCTTCATTTCGTGAGAGCGCTGTCAAAATGCGCATTTTTTATAACATTTTTCATTGGTGCCACTTTGTTCGAAAACTGAAAATGGGTATTTTAGATATTATTTCTGGGAGTTTTTCGGCTTCCTTATGTTATTGAAGACTATAGCAATAATAAAATTTTGTTTATACCAAATTAAGATAAGGATATAACCACAAAAGTGATACACAGGATAGTATGATTTTCCCACATTGCGAATATTCGTGTTCGAAACCCAATCTCAGACAAATTAAGAATAACGCACAAAGAGTGGTGAACGATAATACATGTAGTTGGGTGGTATTTTTTAAGAAATATTTTACTCTATTTTGCAATTCTATAAAAATGTGAATATATTAGAATTGAAATATAATAATTTTTAACAGGATATATATATAAATCTACTGAAGAACGCTGCCCGCGTTCCATCTCATTAACATATTTTTTATAATTTTAACTGAAACACAATTTTTTCCACTTAAAACAATAAACTTCACTGAATATTACACACAAGCAATACAATTACCTCTGTATTTTTTATAATTCTTTATTATTTCAACAAAATTGGGCACATAAAACAAAACATTAAAATCCACCGAAAGTGACAATTTATTTTGGCGCGTTTTCCTTTCTGGCACCTGCAATTTGCACAAACAGCTGATCGGCCGGGTTTTATGTTGTGTTGATGCTGGCAACAAAGCCACATTAGACCCGTGGGAAAATCGTAAAAGTGAGAGAGTAAAAAAGAGTTTCGTATCAAGTCATCTTTGCCACTTGCTTTCACGCCAGTCGAAGGCAAACTGATTATTTTTCCTAAGCGACGATCGCCAAGTCCCATCGTAAGCATTGTGGATGGAGAACAGTGGAATGACTCTGAGATGTGTTTAATACAGGTCGAACAGCTGTGCTCAGCTGATTTTGAAGTTGTTGTTATGGCCCAATAACGATCGTGAATGCAATATAAGTTGCTCTTCTTCTTTCTGTTTTGTAGGTTGTTGATTTTACATTCTAACACATGTTATTCGTGAAATGGCTGGCGTTTACGCCCTCTCTGGGAATTGCGTTTTAGCAACTCTGCCTTAATTTCTTTTCGGAATTATGAATTGGTTTTTTCAATTCCCAATTCTAGAATTGCGTTTCTGTCCTGCTTGCTACGACCATGTCATTATGGTCCCTTTTCATACAACAACCACCTCCGGCCGCCATGCTGAACTGCCCTTCAAAATTTGACGCCATGCTGGTCTGCCCGTCAATGGCGATGGCACATCGACCATATATCGACTTTTTTTAATCGATTTTCGATGAGCTAAGTCACTGTACGTTATACACTATGATGGTAAGCGCTAGTTTTACGCTCTTTATTTGTCTGTGGTAGTGACAATCGGTGTGTATACGTACACGGGCGCTTACTCTCATTTAGCAGGTGCTAAGGTCAAAGATGACTTGATACGAAACTCTTTTTTACTCTCTCACTTTTATGATTTTCCCACGGGTTTTCTGTGGCTTTGTTGCCAGCATCAACACAACAGAAAACCCGGCCGATCAGCTGTTTGTACAAATTGCAGGTGCCAGAAGGGAAAACACGCCAAAATAAATAGGCGCATTTGGTGGATTTAGATTTTTTGTTTTGTGTGTTAAATTTTGTTGAAATAATAATGAATTATGAAAAATATCGAGGTAATTGTATTGCTCGTGTATAGTGCAGTGCAGTTTATTGTTTCAACTGGAAAAAATTGTGTTTCAGTTAAAATTATAAAAAATATGTTAATGAGATGGAACGCGGGCAGCGGTTATTCAGTAGATTTATATATATGTCCGGTTAAAAATTATTATATTTCAGTTCTAATATATTCACATTTTAATAGAATTGCAAAATAGAGTAAAATATTTCTTAAAAAATACCACCCAACTACATGTATTATCGTTCACCACTTTTTGTGCGTTATTCTTAATTTGTCTAAGATTGGGTTTTGAACACGAATATTCAGAATGTGGGAAAGTCATACTATCCTGTGTATCACTTTTGTGGTTATATCCTTATATTAATTTGGTATAAACAAAATTTTATTATTGCTAGTCTTCAATAGCATAAGGAAGCCGAATAATTCCCAGAATTAATATGTAAAATACCCATTTTCAGTTTTCGAACAGAGTGGCACCAATGAAAAATGTTATAAAAAATGCGCATTTTGACAGCGCTCTCACGAAATGAAGAGTTTCGTATCTAGTTATCTTTGCTAAGGTTTTGCCCAAGGCTGTGCATTAGGCATGGGACTATTCGAATAAAAATTATTCGAATAAAAAATCCTTTTATTCGAAAGGTATTCGCAATTCGAATAATATTTATTCGAATAATTTATTCGTATATTCGAATAGTGTGATACATATATGTATGTGCACACGTGATCGGTGTTTGTGCATAGACGTGTAGGTACGTGTTTTTATGGTATTGTAAATATGTGGATACATACATACGTGTGAAGGGAAGTGGTAGTTTTTTGTTATTGTATGTATGTATGCATGCATGTACATATGTATGCTTTTGCTTTTGGAAGTACAAACATATGTATGTACGTACGCTGGCTCTACAAGTACCTAAAAATTCTACAGTTTTACATCTGCCGCTTAAGTGAAGCCTTTGAACACTTCATGCACGTGGCTCGATGGTCGACTGGCTACCGCATGTGCCTTTCAATCTGAGGGTCGCGGGTTCGAATCCTGTCGGTGTCAAGGGGGATGATAATTTTTTTTAACTAATATTTTTTATTTTAATTGTTGAATTATTGTGTAGGTACACAGAAGATTTTTAATTAATTTTATTTGGCGAAAAGCGAACAAGTTCAAAGCTACGTATTACCAGCGATGGTAGAAATGATAGCTATTTCGAAGAAAACCAATGTTGAGCGAGCAAAGGTGGCAAAAGAAAAGCGACAAAAAGTTCAACTGCGTACCAGGCCGTGTTTGGGTGAGTGGGTTAGCGCGTCGCTAACATTTACACCTTCTCACGGTGGGTCTAAGTTCGATTCCCGGCTTGATCCCGAAAAGAAATCTGATGATGAAGAATTGGTTTTCTTCGAAATAGCTATCATTTCTACCATCGCTGGTAATACGTAGCTTTGAACTTGTTCGCTTTTCGCCAAATAAAATTAATTAAAAATCTTCTGTGTACCTACACAATAATTCAACAATTAAATTAAAATAGAAAGGCAGGGTGTTGCAAATGCACATTACTTCCTGGCAAACCGAAGCATAGACCGCCTAAAAGTACTCAACAAGTTTGTGTTATCTCATGAAAATCATGTGTACATAAAAATACAATAACAATGTTGAGCGAGCAAAGGTGGCAAAAGAAAAGCGACAAAAAGTTCAACTGCGTACCAGGCCGTGTTTGGGTGAGTGGGTTAGCGCGTCGCTAACATTTACACCTTCTCACGGTGGGTCTAAGTTCGATTCCCGGCTTGATCCCGAAAAGAAATCTGATGATGAAGAATTGGTTTTCTTCGAAATAGCTATCATTTCTACCATCGCTGGTAATACGTAGCTTTGAACTTGTTCGCTTTTCGCCAAATAAAATTAATTAAAAATCTTCTGTGTACCTACACAATAATTCAACAATTAAATTAAAATAGAAAGGCAGGGTGTTGCAAATGCACATTACTTCCGGCTAACCGAAGCATAGACCGCCTAAAAGTACTCAACAAGTTTGTGTTATCTCATGAAAATCATGTGTACATAAAAATACAATAACAATGTTGAGCGAGCAAAGGTGGCAAGAGAAAAGCGACAAAAAGTTCAACTGCGTACCAGGCCGTGTTTGGGTGAGTGGGTTAGCGCGTCGCTAACATTTACACCTTCTCACGGTGGGTCTAAGTTCGATTCCCGGCTTGATCCCGAAAAGAAATCTGATGATGAAGAATTGGTTTTCTTCGAAATAGCTATCATTTCTACCTTCGCTGGTAATACGTAGCTTTGAACTTGTTCGCTTTTCGCCAAATAAAACTAATATTTTTTATTTATTTATTTAATAAAAATTTACAATAATATTTAAAAAGCAATAAAATAAAAAAAAAATTTAAAATAAGCTTGAGGGATCGGAAAAGCATAATTAGGGGAACATTTCATTTCATACAAGATGCAAATAGAAAACTCTTTATATAAAATGCTTCACTAAACATCTGAGAATTGCAGAAATGTACAAATGCGACGGCAATTGATCGAACGAAAAATTTTCATAGAATTTGTCACTTCGAAATTGCATATAAATCAAAATGTGTCTTATAATGGTCACTCAATTCACTCCTTTTGAACTGGTGAGGGTCTAACTACAATTGATCTAGTTCCCTTTTGACACCTTTTCGCTAGTTCGGAACTAGAAATTTGGCTCACTAGTTATTGAGTTCCCTGCAGGGTACTAACTAGGCACTACAAAAACCAAAAGCATTCATATGTACCTACATGCATATATACAAACAATAACAATAAGTGAATATTTTAAAAATATAAATACACGCGCGCCATCTGTTGGAACATAGCGGTGGTTGTAACCTAATCTCAATAGTAAATATGTTGCATATATTTAGACAGCAGCTAGAAATTACATACATACATACATACATACATACATACATACATACAGGTGAAACTAATAAAAGCGTGTTAATAAAAAAACATCCACTTCCATTCGCGCTAGCCAGAGTACGTACATATATATGTACATATGTACTTACAAAAGCATATATATGTACATGCAATAACAAAAAACCATCCACCTCCTTTCACACGTACATATGTCTCCACATACATACATAATTATAATAACATAAAAACACATGTACCTACATGTCTATGCACAAAAACGAGCACGTGTGCACATATATATATGTATAACACTATTCGAAAAATACTATTCGAATAATACTATTCGAATAACTGCTATTCGAATAATACTATTCGAATAACACTATTCGAATAATACTATTCGAATAACACTACTCGAATAATACTATTCGAATTTTTCCCCACGAATAATATTATTCGTTTATTCGAATATTATTCGAAAAAAGTCCCACTACTATTCTGCATTAATAGGGTAGTATGAATGTTGCATTAATACAGTTTCAGTAACATTCTCATAGAATTATTAAAATTCCTATTAAAAATAATAATTAATTTCATTTAGCCACAGATATTATAACCATTGCAATTTGATTGAAGGTCATATTATGGTGGGGAGTCACCCTGAACATGTTTTGACACGAATAGCCATATTGTTATTCAATGTCTATGAAACTGAAGATTGTATACAGCTCGGAATATAATAAAACTGTTAGATACAATCTACTGAAAATAAATTTGGTGGTTTTGTCCCACTAAACAGAGATAGAACTAACCCTGGATCATCTCGTTATATTTCTTTAACAATGCACGTCCACAATGCGTACGTTTTCTTACCAAAATCGATATGGTCAGCCCATTAAGTTGCGCAAATATGCAAAAGGAGGATATCAAAGGGACGGTACAAACTGCTAACGCTAGAGGTTTTGCAAAAGATTAATCGGGTAAATCTCTACGTACATATAAGTAGAAAGTGGTGATGACGATGATGATCGTTGAAATTTTTTCGAATAAATATTTTTGACAAAATGAAAATTTTCAAGACAAAACGTAAAATGAAAAAAAGAGCTCTCAGTATATTGAAAGAAAAATATCATAAAGTAGATATGTATATCATTAAAAAATTTATAATGCATACGCATGCATATCGCATGGATATTTCATGTATATATACAAATTATACACACCGAAAACTCATAAATTATTCATATTTTTCATGCATACAGCATTCATAATTTTATGTGAACAAAATTTATTTATTTTCACAAATCATGCTCTGTACGCACTTTTCCATGCACACAGCATGCATGATTCGTGTATCAATACATCTGATTTCAACTGGGATGTATACATACATATATTTATACATGTATACATATGAACACTGAAAAGGGGACAATATCATAAGTGGCAAGTGATGTTCAACCAAGGTTATTTCATTTATTTATTTTTATTTTAAATTATTTCGAAACAATCTCATATTAATTCTGTTTTCAACCACATATGTATGTATAACTTTTTCATATCCGCGTAGCCGTTCCTAGGATTCAATCAATTTTTACTGTGAAAATTTTCATACTAAAATTGTTAAATTTGTATGCTACCTTAACAATGGTTTCGAAATATTTTACATATATGTATGTATGTACACTGGTTATCAAATTGTTCGAGGAAACCGTGATTAGAAATGAATAATAATATAATACAATGGCGCTATTATAACTCTGACGAGTTTTATGGCGAGCTTCTGTCCCAATTTGAGGTGTGTTCCTTTTTGTTTTTCCTACTAATTGGGTGGACCTACAGTTTTATGCCGGCGAATGCATTTTTTTGTGAGAAGCTTTTTCATGGCAGAAATACCCTCGGAGGGTATGCCGCCCACTGCCGAGAGGTGCTGCTCTTAAAAAACCCAATAATGGGATTTTTACTAATTAGAAAAATTTGTTTGGTGTTTGCTCGGGCTGGGGTTTGTACCCGAGTCCTCTGGCATAGCAGGCGAGCACTCTACCCACAGCGGCCACGATTAGAAATGAATTGAACAAAAAAATTTAATTAACTTATGAAAAAGGCGTTTTGGCCCCTAACTCCAGATTTTGAGGTCGTGCCTCGGAAAATATACTTTTTCACTGTCACACAGTGTATTATTATTATTATTATTATTATTATTATTATTATTATTATTATTATTATTATTATTATTATTATTATTATTATATATATATATATTGCTTAGTTTTTACTTTCTTTCACTATTTATTCGAGGTAAAGCAATGTTTGGTACCTATTACGTGTTATGTACTTACCAGGATATGAGCATGCTTGTACACATTTCGGCAGTCCACCCGACCAACGTCCATTGTCTTGACAAGCTATTATCGGTTGGCCCTGCATCATATACTCTGGATTACAATTAAACTGTACAACATCTCCAGCGCGATATGGCGCTGAACCCTGCGCATAGCCATTCAATGGCGCACCCGGATTGTCGCATTGCACTTCGACGCACGTGGGAAATGGTGTTGACCATTCACCGGTCGGCAAGCATATAGCTTCGGCCGGTCCGCGCAAACCATATCCCGAGGCGCATGAAAAGGCCACCCTACCACCAACTTCGCGCGACAGGACAGCCACGCGCGGCGAACTGATATTATTTGGTAATGGTATATCACCACATTCGACACTCTCGCATACCGGCAGCGGTGCACTCCAATTGCCGCTGGGTAGGCAGAATATTTCCGATGCTCCGATTAAGGAGTTACCATTTGCACACGAAAGTAGTGCTCGCGTACTTAATTTTGTGTCATTGGTATTTACAATTAGACCACGACGTTGTGGTATCTCAGGACAATTAATGGCTTTTACAACCACCTCGACGGAATGTTCGTGACGTGCTGGTGTTTGACATGAATAGACGCCAGTATCTTCATCAATAGCATTGAATATGGTAAGTCGATATTCAAGTGTGGCATCACGACCTTCATCAGCCTCGGTGACCCAGCCCTCGGAATAATTTCTAGAAGGAAATGCAGGCGGTGAATTGGTAGATTTAGCTGTGAACTGTTAGCTAGTGGTTTATTTCAAATTTACCTAAATTCATGGCTGACATTCCATTTTGGATTGCCGAATCGTCTCATCCACAAACATTCCATATGTAAAGTTGTGCCCGGGTAGACAATGAGCTTCCCATCATTGCTCTGTGCGATAGGTCCATTTTGATGTCTAAATAATATGGTTGGCGCCTTTTCCACTAAAATTCGATTATTTAAACATTAATGCGTCGTTTAAACTTCATAACCGCCTAACCGACACTTGTGCTTAAACTTAAATTCGCCAACCCTGAATTTCTGACGCCCAGCTCTATCGATCCATACCATTTCATTGGCCTTGTGAAGTTACATTCTAATGTACTTTTGAGGTCTGAAGTCGTAGGGATGGTTGTCAGGAATTCGAGCTTTCAATCTTTATTTATTTAAATTTTGGTACAAGTGCCAAGGCGGTTATGAAACTAGAACGACGGATGTTTTTTTGTTGTTGTAAAACTTTACATACTGGCATAATCATTTTCTTGATTTAATCCATGACATACTGGCTTATTTCCAGT
Source organism: Urophora cardui (assembly GCA_960531455.1). NCBI lineage: Eukaryota > Metazoa > Arthropoda > Insecta > Diptera > Tephritidae > Urophora > Urophora cardui. The sequence continues at coordinate 101,523,382 of OY482674.1, forward strand.
CCATTCGGAGTGTATACAAGTCCTTTCATTACTGCCAACCATTGAAAATTTTCCAATGTCCACACACCTACATATACATATATGCAGATTCAAACAAAATTAAAAACTAATATCAAAGAGCGAATAATCAAGAAGTCGAAATTAATGTAATTACTTATAACATAGAAAGAAACAACAGCCATAGTCTGCTAAACATTTTTATAAACCATTAGGGGTCTCATAAATGTGATGCATTTATTAAGTGATTAGTGATTAAGCGTTGTACGATAAGTAGTTTTTCAAGGTTGTATTTACATACATAAACTTATACATTTCTCTTTGATAAAGTTATTAATTACGCGTATATGATTGCGTATATATTGCATTATTTCTGATCATTTATTTATTCAGTTTTTCAATTTATCACTTTATCAGGGGTTTATCGCAGTTGGTGAGCACCCCTTAATAAAGGCAAACATACATACATATGTATGTATGTTTATATCGATTACACTGGATCAGAATCAAAATCAAAACTTTTTTCTGAACACTGGACACCAGGCTTGGGCATTATTCGAATACATTTTTATTTAGATAATTATTCGAATAAAAATTTATTTTTAAAATTTTTATTTAGATAAATTCCCTACGGATAAATTATTCGGAAATTTATTTTTATTTCAAATAATAAATAAAAACTCAGGGTACAACAAAAAAAAAACAACTGGGTAATAGAAAAAAAATATTTTTTTTTATTTCTTAATTTTTTGTTTGTTTTTTTACATATCGTCGTACCATACGAAAACTAGCATATTTAAAATTTCTGGCGAAAGCTAGCAATAAAAAAATTCTGTACGAAAAGTAGAACATTTGACTTTTGGCCGACGAAAATTAACAAAATCGACTTTTCGCTGACGAAAAGTATCAGTAATTATATACCGTTTTTAGATTAAAATTGTTGTTGTTTAAACGAAATTGATAGTTTTCGTCAGCCAAAAGTCGAACTTGTTACTTTTCGTCGGCCAAAAGTCGAACTTATTATTTTTCGTCAGCCAAAAGTCGAACTTGTTTCTTTTTCTCAGCCACAAAAAAGCAAACAAAAAGTGAGCACCCCTTAATAAAGGCAAACATACATACATATGTATGTATGTTTATATCGATTACACTGGATCAGAATCAAAATCAAAACTTTTTTCTGAACACTGGACACCAGGCTTGGGCATTATTCGAATACATTTTTATTTAGATAATTATTCGAATAAAAATTTATTTTTAAAATTTTTATTTAGATAAATTCCCTACGGATAAATTATTCGGAAATTTATTTTTATTTCAAATAATAAATAAAAACTCAGGGTACAACAAAAAAAAACAACTGGGTAATAGAAAAAAAATATTTTTTTTTATTTCTTAATTTTTTGTTTGTTTTTTTACATATCGTCGTACCATACGAAAACTAGCATATTTAAAATTTCTGGCGAAAGCTAGCAATAAAAAAATTCTGTACGAAAAGTAGAACATTTGACTTTTGGCCGACGAAAATTAACAAAATCGACTTTTCGCTGACGAAAAGTATCAGTAATTATATACCGTTTTTAGATTAAAATTGTTGTTGTTTAAACGAAATTGATAGTTTTCGTCAGCCAAAAGTCGAACTTGTTACTTTTCGTCGGCCAAAAGTCGAACTTATTATTTTTCGTCAGCCAAAAGTCGAACTTGTTTCTTTTTCTCAGCCACAAAAAACGTATGCTAGTTTTCGTATGGTACGACGATATGTAAATGAAAATTATCTGTTATTCGAATAATTTGGTTTCTGAATAAACAAAATTATTTATTATTCATATAACGATAAAAAAAAATTTATTCGCCTATTATTCGTTATTCGAATAAATTTTGCCCAACTCTGCTGAACACCAGTATTCTATCTAAATGTAAAATCGATCGCTGATTCCGAAAATCGAGTTCATTTTCAAGGTTTTTGAGATATCGGCAATTTACCGTTATTCGGCCAATGGATCCACTTGATCTTGAATATCTCGGAATTTTCGGAATCAGCGACCGATTTTAATACTATAGATAGAATAGTTGCGTTCAAAGTATTTTTTGGCTGTAGAGCAGTGTTATCAGAGTCGCAAATTTAATTACCTTGATATTATGGTGGCACCAGGCGGGAATTCAACGACATCTTCCCGAATTTCAAGATCATTATAAAAACTCACAACATTCGGTTCGTTGTTTTTAAATATACATGTACCGTTAGCTGAAAATATGCAATAAGAAAATACATATACTTATGTACATTAGATGCGTTTTCTTAGATCCCTAAGGCACCGGAATATGAAAATAGGGTGCTTTATAGTCCAGTTAGTCAAGAACGTGTGGTTTTGAATTTTTAGGATTTTTTGAGCCCGTGGGGCAACGAAGAAATCGGCTGTTTTACTCAGACATATTTACATATGTTATGGTTTGCTATCGACACCAGCAATGTTATCGATTATAAGCGGGACGGTTGATAGATTCGTTTTAGTTGCACACCACTACCTCGGGTGACTTCTTTCATAGTAGCTTTTCAATTACTTCTAATCCATGGAGGAACAATAAAGAAGAATGCATAACGACATACCTTCATACATAGTGGGGCCAGAAGTGTCATGCAAAGAGGAATGTAGAAGAATTTGACAGATGTGGCCCCTATGGAAATGCTAGGGTGCGTGTGTGTGTGGAATATGTCAACAAAAAAAAATGCTTGTGTTCGTGTGTGTTTATGAAGATTGAAGAAGAAGTCAGCTGATCTTATGCATTCTCCTTTATTGTTCCTCCATGCTTCCAATCCATGATGGAGACATGTTGGCATGAGAGAGAGAAAACGTGTACATGCATTGGGGACGCGTGGCCAAACATGAAAGGTCGTCGCATGTGAAGGAGAATGAGGTTGTATTATAGGGGTGGTCTCGATAGAACAGCTTACAATTCATTTTTTTTTCTTAGCCGTCAGTAACTTTCCTGTTCGAGTAAATTTCATTTACCAATTATGGTGTTCTAGCAATAATAACGATTCGTATTTTCTCATTCGGTTACTAGATATTTTAAATGCGAAATTTTTCTTTGCTCACATCCTGTAATTAATTCCCTTTTTCCTCCACTAAGTGTCTAAGCAAATTTTAAGTGAGTGGGTTTATCCGAAATTTACATTGATTTCTTTTTATTCTTCTAGATGGTTATATGGTTTTGCTGTAATTTCCAGATCTCAATCTATATAGATTGCACGTAAATTTTTTTTATTTGCAAATAGGCAAGCTTTCGAGCCAACCTCTATAAGTAGGCCTTTCATGGGGAAAGCTTAACTGAAATTTCCCATCTCAACCTTGACAATCGTTCCAATGGCGGGATATGCACATGTATTGGTGATGGACAAACTGGTTCTCCAGGGTTGCCATGAACACTTCTTATTGTGAAAATACGTAACACATGGTTATTCGGTGACTTAGTACTTTCAAATGTACATATTATAAAATGTTCTTATGCGCTCTAGACAACTTTAAAATTTACATAGTTCACAGAAAATTAATTAATTATTTACCACGTATTTATACTATTGTTTCATTAATCAGATTTTCCTGTCTCTTACCAATTTTATAATTTGAGCGTAAGACAACAATGTCTATTAATATTCCCAACGCACACTAATAGAATTTTACAGTAGAAAATTTACTAGGGCACGAACAAAATCGACTTTTTTGAGATAGTTTCATGGGAAAAATGTTTGAGGCATTTTATTCCGAAAGTTTTGGTAATTTTTTTTTGTGTGTCATGGCAACCGCATTCCATCTCGCTTGTGTTATTGCTAGCGTCACACCAGAATATGGACATCCAAATAACAGTAAAATCACGCCACTGAACAAGCGGAAGTCACGCCACTTTTACGCTGAAGACATATCGAGGCGAGGCGACGCGACAGTACGACAGCGACAGACCCTGGACGTAAGAAGGTCAGTGCGAGTTCAGCGACTGAAGCATGGTAAAAGTGTCAACAACTGTCACTGCATATGCCCACATTAAAATTTTTAAGTCACAATTAAAGGTTTTCTTTTGCTTAGACCATAAATTTTCAACGTAAAATAATAAGCTAAATAGCTAAATTCATTAATGTAATGCATTAGACTTTATTACGTTTGATTGCGTATATGTAAATACTTCTGTTTTTTTTGTAAAGTAAAATTAGAAATCAGTCTAAGTTGATGACAACGTGGTTTTGTCGTTGGACGACGTCGCGACGCTTAGACTTTGTTATAATTGCTTCCATAAGAGCGCATGGATTTTAATCGTGACAGAATGTCGTTGACGTAGTGTCTTGTCCTTACATTTTGATTCTGTTCTCACCATCATCACTACACTACACCACTGCCATGCCATACATAAACGAAAAGAAACGGGACTCTTCCAAACGAATATAGAAAAAGGGGAAGGTGAGCGTCTAGCTAGGCACGCTTGATTGGAAAAATTTTAGTACAGCGATAGTTAGTTGAAAAGAGTCTATGGAGCGAGCCGGTAAAAGAAGTTGTAGAATATTGCGTAGTTTCGGAATTTTGCAAAATTAAAAATAAGAACAATCAGTAAAAGAAATAAATTTTGAAAACAAACCAATTGTGACAGCTAAAGAGTTTTGAAAAGGGTATTTTGAGTGATTAAGCGCTGTTGAAGTAAATAGTTGTGGAAAAGAAAAGGAAATGCAATTAAATTTGAGAAAAATGATAGTCAAATTTTGAATTCCAAAAATTATAAGAAAAAAAAAAATTTATAAGGAACAAATACATGTTACGCCACAAAATTTCAAACAGTATTGCGTAATTTTTTTTTTGGCTAAATTAAAATTATTGAGAAAAAAAAAGAAAAAGAAAAAAAATTGAATTACAGTCGAACTAATGAAAAAGGAAGTGCACAAAAATAAAAACCATCCTTAATAATATCTACACGACTACGCAATTACCAAAGCTGGCAAGTATCTAGTGATGATAGTGTGAATTGACAAATAAGCAACTAAAATAAACCAGCAACAAAAATTAGAAAGCACATCCAGCGCAGATATACAGTGTGTGCAGCGCATCAGAAACAGCAACAACAATATTGGAAGGCATTTAGCGTGAGCCCTCAGCAGAACCACAGCAATCACTTACACGCCTGCACCTTGTGCATTGCGTCCGCGTCTGCAAAAAAAAAAAAAAAAAAAAAAAACAGCTCAACATTCAACAGCCCTACTTAGAGGCTGAGCATGCGCCGCATAAACAGCTCCGCCAACGCTATTGACGGCTCACTGCTTTTCTTGAGCTGCACAGCATACATACCCTTGCCGTTACTAGGTATAACCACACTTTCAAATTCTCAAATTCGTCCTTATCATTAGCAGCAACAGCATCACCAACACACTTGTAAACGTCAGTCAACCAACTGTTATTTTGGCGCCCTTACCCGGCGTCTCCTCAAAACAGAATTCTGTCATCACAAGCACCATTATAACATAGATTTCAAATGGAGACCGCCTCTGTCTTCTGGTATAACAGAGATGCCAAGGCAATTGCTTTAACAAGATTGCCTTAACATGAGCTGTCAGTTTGATGATTTGACAGCTAATTTTTCATTTCAACGAAAAATTCACAGTGGCAACATCTCCACATTGAACGTGAAATTTCGCACGGCGTCCATTTGGCTTGAGTGTTTGGGCTTAAAAAATAAATAAAAAGAACATTAAGTGCATATATACAGTTTGCGAGCATCATCGCCAATTTTAAACAATTTTTTTTAACTTTCTAAGTGCTTCTGCGTACACGGCATGCCAACTCGGCGCCATTTTGCAAATTATGTCTAACATAATGAAGTGCCCACGCATATGAAAACATGGATTTTAGACATAATAATGTTCGACAAAAGTAACAGAATTTATGTTTTGTGGAGTTTCGGCGTTATATTGCGCGTGAAAGTTTTGTTTGTAGAAGCAGCAGCAACATCCGCAGGATACACAGCAGCACACTTTTTACATTCTTCGGTTCCACGAGTGCGCTGGGTGGTTGGGATGGATATGCGATGGCTTTAATGGCATAAAAAGAAAAGAACAAGTTTAGTCGTGCTGACCGGTGAGTGTTTTTTTTTTGCATTTGTCGGCGGCAGCATACCGAAGCTGTGTCTAGCATATTAGCCAGTTTTGACATTAACAACAACAGCTGTGGCGAATTCTTCTGCTTGCTCCTCTTCTATTCAACGTCTTCGTCCTCGTCTGGGCTTCGTTTTGCTCGGCTTTTGTGCGCTCCATTGCACTTGTTTGACATAACAACATCACTAAGCACCAGCAAAAACTACAACAACAACTACAGCAGCAGCAGCAGCAACTACAACAAACAACACAGCACCAACAACGACCACATCGGCAGCAACAATCACCAGCGCATGTCCGTAAGCAATATAATTTCATTTTATATTTAATGTCTTTTTTTTAATTAGAATTAGTGTACATACATATGTGCCTATTCATGTAAATCTGCTCGCCCCTACGTATATGTGGAATCGCAAAAAACCGAATTTCGGTAGATGGAAATAGTTGGCAAAGGCAGATATATGTACATGGATACGTACATATTTCAATGTAAAACGAAGCTTGAGAGCATTTATTATTTGGGGGTAGACTAGGTACATAGTGAAGTAAGAGCAGACTTAGACTTTAAGAAAAGGAAAATGAATTGCCAATAAATTGAAAAAAAAAAAATGGGAATGTTGACCACCCTAATTTAAAAAGGCATAGGGATTTTCAGGTACGGGGTCATCAAAACATATGTAAGTGCACTGATGACCATGGATGAGGGTGGGTCGATAGGCACCGACGCTGCAACAACACCAGCAGCGCATAATAATAACGGGGTCATCGAAATTAAGGTGCACCGATGGCCAAGGATGAGGGAGGGCTAGATAAGCACCGACGCTGCAACAACACCAGCAGCGCATAATAATAATGGGGTCATCGAAATTAAGGTGCACCGATGACCAAGGATGAGGGTGGGCTAGAAAAGCACCAGCGCTGCAAAAACACCAGCGGCGCACCACAGGTAAGGGGTCACTGATACCCGGGTGCGACAGTGACTATGGATTAGGGTGGGACAAAAACGCATCGGCGCTGCAACAACATCAGCAACGCCACCCCCTTGTGAGTTCGGCCTTTAACTTTTTTTGATTGTTCATATATTTTAAATTTCAGCTTCTTTTATGTATTTCCAGATGCCTGTTAATGACCGGTCCTTCCGGTTGATTCAAATTTAAATTCAAAGTTAACGATTTTTTTTTCTCGCGATATATATGTATATTCAAATTCACTTTGCCAGTTTTTTTTCAGTGTTTATTCAAATTAACTTGAAAGAGTTTTTAGTGCTTAGCACGAAATTTTTATTTTAATTCAATTTTTAATTGTTGGGGTAAGTGGGAAAAAAATTCAACAACTATTTACAGCGAAGGTTGAGTGTATAGCTATTTCACGAAAAACCATTTTCGATCATCAGCACTCTTTTTCGGAAGTGGATGCACCGGGGATTGAACCCGAGTCCATTCCAACTTCAGCCGCAATGACCCAACGGATAAACACACTCGGCCATTGAGACTCTGTGCAAGCTGTTGGATTTTCCCCACTTTTGCCTTTTTCATTTTCAACATTAACGTTAGTGTGTATATGCTTTTGCATATATTCTCCACAAACGTGCTGAATTTTTTGTTGTAGGCAGTTCGCAATGAACATTGTTGTTGGTATTTTACTTTATGTATATACCAAACAACGTTAACAATTTTACTTGAAAGAGTTTTTAGTGCTTAGCACGAAATTTTTATTTTAATTCAATTTTTAATTGTTGGGGTAAGTGGGAAAAAAATTCAACAACTATTTACAGCGAAGGTTGAGTGTATAGCTATTTCACGAAAAACCATTTTCGATCATCAGCACTCTTTTTCGGAAGTGGATGCACCGGGGATTGAACCCGAGTCCATTCCAACTTCAGCCGCAATGACCCAACGGATAAACACACTCGGCCATTGAGACTCTGTGCAAGCTGTTGGATTTTCCCCACTTTTGCCTTTTTCATTTTCAACATTAACGTTAGTGTGTATATGCTTTTGCATATATTCTCCACAAACGTGCTGAATTTTTTGTTGTAGGCAGTTCGCAATGAACATTGTTGTTGGTATTTTACTTTATGTATATACCAAACAACGTTAACAATTTTACTTGAAAGAGTTTTTAGTGCTTAGCACGAAATTTTTATTTTAATTCAATTTTTAATTGTTGGGGTAAGTGGGAAAAAAATTCAACAACTATTTACAGCGAAGGTTGAGTGTATAGCTATTTCACGAAAAACCATTTTCGATCATCAGCACTCTTTTTCGGAAGTGGATGCACCGGGGATTGAACCCGAGTCCATTCCAACTTCAGCCGCAATGACCCAACGGATAAACACACTCGGCCATTGAGACTCTGTGCAAGCTGTTGGATTTTCCCCGCTTTTGCCTTTTTCATTTTCAACATTAACGTTAGTGTGTATATGCTTTTGCATATATTCTCCACAAACGTGCTGAATTTTTTGTTGTAGGCAGTTCGCAATGAACATTGTTGTTGGTATTTTACTTTATGTATATACCAAACAACGTTAACAATTTTACTTGAAAGAGTTTTTAGTGCTTAGCACGAAATTTTTATTTTAATTCAATTTTTAATTGTTGGGGTAAGTGGGAAAAAAATTCAACAACTATTTACAGCGAAGGTTGAGTGTATAGCTATTTCACGAAAAACCATTTTCGATCATCAGCACTCTTTTTTCGGAAGTGGATGCACCGGGGATTGAACCCGAGTCCATTCCAACTTCAGCCGCAATGACCCAACGGATAAACACACTCGGCCATTGAGACTCTGTGCAAGCTGTTGGATTTTCCCCACTTTTGCCTTTTTCATTTTCAACATTAACGTTAGTGTGTATATGCTTTTGCATATATTCTCCACAAACGTGCTGAATTTTTTGTTGTAGGCAGTTCGCAATGAACATTGTTGTTGGTATTTTACTTTATGTATATACCAAACAACGTTAACAATTTTACTTGAAAGAGTTTTTAGTGCTTAGCACGAAATTTTTATTTTAATTCAATTTTTAATTGTTGGGGTAAGTGGAAAAAAATTCAACAACTATTTACAGCGAAGGTTGAGTGTATAGCTATTTCACGAAAAACCATTTTCGATCATCAGCACTCTTTTTTCGGAAGTGGATGCACCGGGGATTGAACCCGAGTCCATTCCAACTTCAGCCGCAATGACCCAACGGATAAACACACTCGGCCATTGAGACTCTGTGCAAGCTGTTGGATTTTCCCCACTTTTGCCTTTTTCATTTTCAACATTAACGTTAGTGTGTATATGCTTTTGCATATATTCTCCACAAACGTGCTGAATTTTTTGTTGTAGGCAGTTCGCAATGAACATTGTTGTTGGTATTTTACTTTATGTATATACCAAACAACGTTAACAATTTTACTTGAAAGAGTTTTTAGTGCTTAGCACGAAATTTTTATTTTAATTAAATTTTTAATTGTTGGGGTAAGTGGGAAAAAAATTCAACAACTATTTACAGCGAAGGTTGAGTGTATAGCTATTTCACGAAAAACCATTTTCGATCATCAGCACTCTTTTTCGGAAGTGGATGCACCGGGGATTGAACCCGAGTCCATTCCAACTTCAGCCGCAATGACCCAACGGATAAACACACTCGGCCATTGAGACTCTGTGCAAGCTGTTGGATTTTCCCCACTTTTGCCTTTTTCATTTTCAACATTAACGTTAGTGTGTATATGCTTTTGCATATATTCTCCACAAACGTGCTGAATTTTTTGTTGTAGGCAGTTCGCAATGAATATTGTTGTTGGTATTTTACTTTATGTATATACCAAACAACGTTAACAATTTTACTTGAAAGAGTTTTTAGTGCTTAGCACGAAATTTTTATTTTAATTCAATTTTTAATTGTTGGGGTAAGTGGGAAAAAAATTCAACAACTATTTACAGCGAAGGTTGAGTGTATAGCTATTTCACGAAAAACCATTTTCGATCATCAGCACTCTTTTTTCGGAAGTGGATGCACCGGGGATTGAACCCGAGTCCATTCCAACTTCAGCCGCAATGACCCAACGGATAAACACACTCGGCCATTGAGACTCTGTGCAAGCTGTTGGATTTTCCCCACTTTTGCCTTTTTCATTTTCAACATTAACGTTAGTGTGTATATGCTTTTGCATATCGTCGTTGAAGATGCATTTTTGCGTAAGAGGTATGTAATTTAATACCTCTTACGCAAAAATGCATCTTCAACGACGATATATTCTCCACAAACGTGCTGAATTTTTTGTTGTAGGCAGTTCGCAATGAACATTGTTGTTGGTATTTTACTTTATGTATATACCAAACAACGTTAACAATTTTACTTGAAAGAGTTTTTAGTGCTTAGCACGAAATTTTTATTTTAATTCAATTTTTAATTGTTGGGGTAAGTGGAAAAAAATTCAACAACTATTTACAGCGAAGGTTGAGTGTATAGCTATTTCACGAAAAACCATTTTCGATCATCAGCACTCTTTTCGGAAGTGGATGCACCGGGGATTGAACCCGAGTCCATTCCATCTTCAGCCGCAATGACCCAACGCATAAACACACTCGGCCATTGAGACTCTGTGCAAGCTGTTGGATTTTCCCCACTTTTGCCTTTTTCATTTTCAACATTAACGTTAGTGTGTATATGCTTTTGCATATATTCTCCACAAACGTGCTGAATTTTTTGTTGTAGGCAGTTCGCAATGAACATTGTTGTTGGTATTTTACTTTATGTATATAGTTGTTGAATTTTTTTCCCACTTACCCCAACAATTAAAAATTGAATTAAAATAAAAATTTCGTGCTAAGCACTAAAAACTCTTTCAAGTAAAATTGTTAACGTTGTTTGGTATATACATAAAGTAAAATACCAACAACAATATTCATTGCGAACTGCCTACAACAAAAAATTCAGCACGTTTGTGGAGAATATATGCAAAAGCATATACACACTAACGTTAATGTTGAAAATGAAAAAGGCAAAAGTGGGGAAAATCCAACAGCTTGCACAGAGTCTCAATGGCCGAGTGTGTTTATCCGTTGGGTCATTGCGGCTGAAGTTGGAATGGACTCGGGTTCAATCCCCGGTGCATCCACTTCCGAAAAAGAGTGCTGATGATCGAAAATGGTTTTTCGTGAAATAGCTATACACTCAACCTTCGCTGTAAATAGTTGTTGAATTTTTTTCCCACTTACCCCAACAATTAAAAATTTAATTAAAATAAAAATTTCGTGCTAAGCACTAAAAACTCTTTCAAGTAAAATTGTTAACGTTGTTTGGTATATACATAAAGTAAAATACCAACAACAATGTTCATTGCGAACTGCCTACAACAAAAAATTCAGCACGTTTGTGGAGAATATATGCAAAAGCATATACACACTAACGTTAATGTTGAAAATTAAAAAGGCAAAAGTGGGGAAAATCCAACAGCTTGCACAGAGTCTCAATGGCCGAGTGTGTTTATCCGTTGGGTCATTGCGGCTGAAGTTGGAATGGACTCGGGTTCAATCCCCGGTGCATCCACTTCCGAAAAAGAGTGCTGATGATCGAAAATGGTTTTTCGTGAAATAGCTATACACTCAACCTTCGCTGTAAATAGTTGTTGAATTTTTTTCCCACTTACCCCAACAATTAAAAATTGAATTAAAATAAAAATTTCGTGCTAAGCACTAAAAACTCTTTCAAGTAAAATTGTTAACGTTGTTTGGTATATACATAAAGTAAAATACCAACAACAATGTTCATTGCGAACTGCCTACAACAAAAAATTCAGCACGTTTGTGGAGAATATATGCAAAAGCATATACACACTAACGTTAATGTTGAAAATGAAAAAGGCAAAAGTGGGGAAAATCCAACAGCTTGCACAGAGTCTCAATGGCCGAGTGTGTTTATCCGTTGGGTCATTGCGGCTGAAGTTGGAATGGACTCGGGTTCAATCCCCGGTGCATCCACTTCCGAAAAAGAGTGCTGATGATCGAAAATGGTTTTTCGTGAAATAGCTATACACTCAACCTTCGCTGTAAATAGTTGTTGAATTTTTTTCCCACTTACCCCAACATTCAAATTAAATACACATCGATTTCAACGTATATTCAAATTTAAATTTCTAAATCTTTTCTCTTCCGTCCGCGATTATTTAAATATAACGTCCGATTATCTATTTTCAAATTTTTCCGTTGATGTCAGTATTTCCGTCCGATTTAAATTTTGGTTCAAATGTTTTGGTAACGTCCGTCTGACTTTAACGTACATTCAAAATTCATATTCAAATTTTAACGACATTTTCCCTCGGATTGCATTTATTTAAACTTAACTGACGTCTGGCCTCTTGAATTTGATTTTTCCGGGTTATCTTTTGAATTTTTGATTTTTTCAACGGTCCGTCCGTGGCATCCGGCAAAACCGGATGTTGTTTTCGTTTGATCTTTCTCGTTATTTTCAAAAAGGCATGATATGAATTTTTTCTGTTTATGGCGCAGGACAGCAATGTAGGCAAGAACCCCGCCCAGCCGACAATGACTAGCCACAGTGCAACCCTAGATCATGCCGACCGCCATGCATTGCTGCTCCACTCCTATTCGAATGCCAACCATAACAAATATATATATAGTTTGTTTACATTTTGGCAGGGTTGCCATTTAGTCATTTTTGAACAAACAAGATTTTTACTAATCTTCCAAGTGTTATGCGGATTACTCTTCAATACAGAACTGTGCATTATTTGCCAAATGACAAGAAAATACTAACTTGATCGTTTTTAAAGTTGTCGTTGACGACTTTTTTTTTTATTAATTTAGTTACTTTTTTACGGCTTAGTTGGTAATTAAAACACATTTTTCTTGTAATTTTGTTGCTGCCCAATATATTTCCATTACACCTTGGTGATAGTTATCAAGGGCTAAAACATAAAATAACAAAAAACACAGTTGTAACATTAAATTTACAATTGAAAATCCATAAAAAAATTATATTAGGAAGCAGCAAGATTCTCACAAAAACGTGTGTTTAATTAAGAAATCTGTAGTGAGTTTCTGTAGCTCATATCTTTTCTAGTATAAATAGGTGGTGACAAAGTGTGGATCGTATTAGTGTGAAATCACTTCAATTGATTTTGTTACAGAAACTCAGATTTATTGTGGCAATTTATAACTTTTTAATGCACAGTAATAAATGATAGTTTATTTCTAATATCATTTGGTACTTGATTTAATCATTCTTGGAATTAAATTTGAATTTTAATGCTAAAAAGTCTTATTTTTAAACTATGAGAAGTTTTACAATTTTATTTATTCCAAAATAGTTTCAAAATAAAGCCTTGAGAAGTATTAAAATTCTCTCTAAAGAAATTTAATTATTTATGGTTTAAAAACAAATCCTGAAAAGTATAAAAAACTTTCTCTTTCTCAATGTATATTACCATCAAAGCTTTTTTGGTTTGAAATCAAAACCAAAAAAAATATTAAAACAAATTTTCATAAAAAAAGTCAAAATAAATACACACATACATATGTACATAAACAAAATTTTTCTAAAAGTTCCCTACGTGATCCCTTACATATCGCAATATAAATCATGAAGTGATACAACTCAAAAACTTGTTTTCTTTACAAGCAATGATATGCCAAAATGCCATGTAGATAGGTATAAAATTTGTTTTTTATTGAACACAGGTACATATATTGGTTATTTTTCAGTCAAAAGAGACACCACTGAAAAGTTTTTTTTAGGCAGCCGCTAGAAGAACAACCTATTTCAAAAAGTTTTGAGTTGTATATTTTTATGATATCGCACCCCAGATATGTATGTATGTATGTACATACCTACTTCTTAAAAATTTACGGAGAAAAAACGGTTTACTCACCGCAATTGTACGAGCGTCCAATCCATTGCCCATTTTCACAAATTATTTTCCATGTATTCCTTTCACCGGCGGCACTTGGTATGCAATTGAAAAATATTTCCGTACCACTTTCGTAGATGCCTTCAACATCGGCAAGGTCAGTGTTCCTAAAATAAAATCTTATGAGCATTTTTAGGGTTAAATTGAGAAGAATATCTGTTGTAACACTTTTAAATCAATTAAAAAAAATGTAGAGAATCCAAAAACCATTGGCGCCGTTCGGAGTCGGTATAAAACTCTACATAGATCCATCCAATTTATTGGAAAAAATTAAGGGTCACAATTAAGGATACGTAACTACCTCAAATCAAACGCTAGTTCTATACAAAAAACAATTTGTTTTTCTTTAATTACTTGTAAACTAATGCACCATCGGCTATGCTCGGTGGGCCACACATTTTGGACTCTTCTGTAACATTTTCCTCTGTTGTATTGGACGAATCTTCCGCTTCGGAATTTTCAACCATGGGAGACACCACCACCGCCGCCCCCGAATTATGTGTTTTCGTGCTGCTCGTATGCGATTCGGCAGAGGGCATGGGCACTTCTTCACGTGATTTTCGTTGACCCGTTTCGCAGTGTATGTTTTGTGGACTTAGTACACCCTTATTACAGGTCATCTCAATAGGCATTGCATTGGTAGAGTGATCGCAATGCGCTGAAACGGTGCTGCCGTGTCCGATAGTGAGACCAGGACGATAGCCACCCTGTAAAGAGCGGTGTAAAAATATTTTCAGTCACTAAAAGTTATAAAGAGGAAAAATAAATGTTCATACATACATATGCATCTACAAATACATAGGTATGTATTTATTGTAAATTTAAGTACCTCATATATTATTCCCGTTAGAGCCGGTAACGTGCATGGTAAGGAGACACATTCCGAGAAAGCATTAACCGACCAACTGCCATGCGCACAACGCAGCTGTGCTGAGCCCTATATATGGATGTACATTCATATGTAAATGTAAAATACCTTCTTAGCCAGCTTCGTTTTATAAAAAAAACACCTTCTTCTTCTTCTTACCTGTATATTAAAGCCTTCATCACACGCAAGTGTTATAAATTCATTTGATTCGATCTCCTCATACGTGGTTAGGGGCGTTAGTGTCGGTTTATCCGTTAGTAATTTTGTACTTGCTTCTACTTTATAATATTTGCCATTCTCCACCGCTGGTACCAAGCAAGGTGCTGTAAGGGTCCATGCATATGTATGTACATATTTATGTATGTAGATATTCAGTGGATGTAAATACATAGTATCTACATTAATTTAATTGGACATTACCTGAAAGACACTTGGGGGTATCTGGTTTCCATATACCGCGTATACAACGTGCTGTCGCATTTTCCCCCTTTATATTCAGCTTAAAACCAGCATTGCATTCCAAATAGAGCATTATGCCGACGCTGTTGCGACCGGGAGCCTTGCCGGTGCGCACCACTGTCACATTGGAGAATTGCTCCCAATTTAGATCCTCACATGGACCACGCAAACGTTTGCGACCCTCCTTTGACTCAGTCGGATCGTTTGTATCATCATCGGCGGTGGGCGCGCCGGATGTGGGTGTTGACGACGCTGTCGTTTGATTCTGCACCTGATTATTATTGCTACTATTACCGATATTTGAGCGTTTACGCCGCCTGCGTACTATTTGCGATTTTAGTTTTTCAATGAAATCTGTATCGTTGGTTTGCTGTTTTGGTAAATTTTCAAAATTATTGAAGAAATAGCTCGCCGAATTTGTGTCAAACGAAACTTGCTCGTTGCGATTGTTGTTGTTATTATGTCTGCTATAACGGGAATTTTGATTAATATCGGGTAACGGAATTTTGGCCATTGTCCGATGGGCCAGTAAATCCTGATCGTCATTTTCCATACTGACGAAATCGTTGTTGGACATGCGCGACTTGTGCGTGACTTTGTAGCGTGTAAGTGGCGAATCGGATGGATTGCTGTACGTGTTATACCAGCGCCCATCTTGTAGTTCAAGTTTTTTGGTGGGATTTCGAAAGTCCGCTGTGGTATGTAATCGATTAAAGCCTAGTAAATTTTTTACGTAATTTTGATATTTCTGTTTGATTTTTTGATAATACTTCGTATAAGCTTGATTGATTTCCGAAGTGCTTCGTTTGGTTCTAGTTTTGTGATTTTGGGGCATATTGTCTGAAATTAAGATTTGTATTGCCATATAACATTTGTATACATACAGAGCTATCCGAAAATCTAAATATATGATTAGCTTCATGCAAAGTAAGTTATTATTTACAAGGTCAGAAGCGTTTGAAAAGTCAAGAAGGCAAAGTCGAGTCACCATTGTCAAACTGCCACCTCATAGTCAGAGTCAATTCATACCTCTTAAATTAACCTTATCTATACATATAAAAATGTACTACATGCAGAGTTGTCTCTAAACAAAAGTTAGATTTACCAAAATACAAAATAAAAGCAGCCAAAACTAGAAACAAGTAAGCCATCTTCAGTGTCTTTTTCGTCTCAGAAAAACTTGAATCCAAGCAAATTCATTCAAATGGTAATGGTAAGTGCACAGCTGACTTCTTCTTCTTCTTCTTCTTCTCGTTTTTAACTCGCCGTGTACAGAAGAATGTCATACAAAGAAATATTTTACTTTGAGTTTGACATTTTGATGGACAAAAACTTAAAGCGAATCGAGGCGAATATTGCCGAATTTGCCCTACCTTTACCATATAATGAATTTGCCTTGCTTATATCCAACTTTGGTAAAAAGTAATCAAAACGGCAATGCTGACTACATGATAACCTCGAAGGTGAAGGCATGATTAGTGAAAATTTAGCAGCTCACACGTACGCACGTACTTTCTACTTATCTACTTGTTAATTAATTAGAAGTGGAATTACATATACATTTTTTCCAGCCTTCTAGCAAGACCAATCTATATACAGGTCGTCTTATGTGAAGGAAAATAAGTGATTACAGTTAGACGGCCGCTTTCAAAAATGTCAAAAGCAGAGAAAATGCCAGCGAACACACAACCGAACATACAAACACACAACCGAACACACAAGCTATTTCCACGAAAAACAAGTGCAATAATGCAAAATCAAAACAAAAGACGATAGTTTGACATAAGCTACAAACTCGCTGAAGAGGAACTACTCTCCCTTGCATGGACCTTCTATAGTTAGGTTATGCCTTCTAGGTAAACTTTAGAATATAAAGAAAGGCCGCAATGAGCTTGAGAGCAAAGTCAAAGGTCAAATTAACAGTAAAGGACGACAGAATTTAATGACCATAATAAATACATATGTACATACATACGGTACTTACATCGTCTCTCAGGCAATGCGAATGCTAAGGATGCTTGTGCTTGACCATCATTCAATATCTCATCCAATTTACGCTTCAAAGTACGTTTATTACGTAGCAAATATTGCGAACGAAGAAAACGCATTTGTATGGAACGTCGTCTACGATTCCAACGCAGGCGCGGATGTTGTCCCAGTAAGCATTGCGGCAATTCCAAAGGACGCCATTTACCACCTACACATGTTGCGCCTGGTGGTCCCACCTCCAGCACATACCCCTTGTCGCAGTCGTACATTATTTGTTTGTTATTAACAATCTACAAAGATATAAAGATAGATTTATGGTTTGCATATTTCATTTTGTTTCTCTTTATAAGGCCTTTTTTCCAATACGCACCTTTTTCACATATGGTCTGTAATCGTACAATCCCATATTGCCGACAAGCAAAACCTTGCCATTCGGTATATATCCGGGGAATGAACAGAATACTTCCTGACATTGTGGCGTTTCGCCCGTCCAATTGCCAAATGAGCAAGTTAGTACGTATTCATTGATATCAGTTATATCCTTGCCCTCAGGGCTAACCAGCTTAAAACCATCTTTACATTTAAATCTAGCCTTCATGCCATGCTCGGTTTTGGGCGCAAGTACCATACCATGTTTGGGTGGTTTGGGCATATTTTTACAACGTGCCGGCACACAACGCGGTATGATGCTCCATGTGCCATTATTGCAGGTTGGCGGACTTAATAGCGATACAGGAAACTCATAGTTTTCATCGCATTTGACCTCCAAAGCGGTGCCGTGTTTCACTTTCTCCACACCACCTAATATGCCCATAGCTGTAGCTGGTGATTGTGTTGTTGTTGCGTGTGGTGTTATAATTGTGGTACCATTTTCATCGGTGACAATTTCCACCGGTACAACATCACCTTGTGAGATGGTCGGAACGACGCACGGTGCCAAACATTCTGGTAATGGATTGCGCCAGCGACCATCTATTTGACATACGCTCGACGATTGGCCTTGTATTAGCATTTCCGGTTGGCAACGGAATATTATACTGGCGCCAAGTCCAGTGCCAGCTTCAATATTTTCAATCCAACCATTGTACAGTACACCGGGATGACCGCAATTAATCTCTATGATTGAAAAAATAAATCATAAAAAGGTTAATTTATTTATGTATATATGTAACTTCATTGCCCATAAGTGATTCTCTCTACCTTTACATGTGGGTAGTGTTCCACTCCATTTCCGCTCTGCGCCACATCTACTACTACTCTCTCCTACCAAAGTGTAACCGTAACGGCATTCGTAACTAACCACTGAGTTGTAGGCTAATGTCGTATATGTTGCTTTGCCGTTACGTGGATTTTCTGGTGTTGGACATACAACGGATGTTACCACTTGAAGCAGAGAGAGAGAGCAGGGTAAAAAAGATATTTTTAACTTAAAGTTTTGTAGAATGAGTATAAAGAAAAGTAAGTTTAATTATCGTGTAGTGGCAGTAGTGGTAATAGATATTTTCGGTAAAAAACTCAGAGTTTTAACACTCAATTTCTCAGCATACTACATTTGAGTGTGACGTCGGAGCATTATGGTCAAGGTTGTATCAGCACAGATTTCGTGCTTTGTTGCTATTGTTGTTTTCATGAAAAATATCAATGTGGTGCGGAGCTTTGGCCTCCGCATACCACCTAACATTGGGCACTTCGAGTGGAACGGATACGTACAGGAGCTTGACCTCCAGCATCCGCAATGGACGCATACGTACAGGAGTTAAGCGTCCTGCATCCGTCATTGCGCGTGGTATGGAGCTTTGGCCTCCGCAGACCACCTAACACTGACAAATTTTTTTAACAAATAAATGGTTGAAGCCTTTTAAAGCATACTGAGGGCAGTAACGCGACCATTACGAACTTTGAGCCTGTTGCTCAACCCACCTCGCGATGGTGGCTTGACGGTAGTACCGGGTGGTTCGGTACGATAACAGTAGGAGGTATAGTGCGGTTAGAGTGCCACACTGACGGGATAATGGCTTTCGATGCTTCCTCCTCGTAAAAAAAAAACATAAGTATATGTATATATTTACATAGATACTATTACATAGATTATATTAATAAGGGATGAGAACAGAATTAAAAATTGCCCTGAGAGCCTCGATAAGTTGACACAAAAGTATTTATGTAAATACTTATATATGAAAGTTACTAAATATCATATAACGTCAAACTACACTCCTCTAAAAGTGGTGACCTCTAGGGTATAGTGGGTACAGCGCTCATACGGTTTTTGAATTAATCAAAACCTATTATTTATGTTATTATTATAGCTCGGCAGTGGCGGCATACTTTCAGAAAATGCTTTCTTCGTAATAGTAGAAAAAGAATTAAGAGTTGTATCTGCGCCAGTTTATTAAATTATTATAAATTATAAATAATGAGAATGTTGCCATTCGACGTTTTTGTAGATCTTCTTCCGGTTTGTGGAGAACAGGCAAACCTCACCTCTCCCAATCAGTTCAATAATGACTTCATGCCACTGGTGAGAAATCCACTACTTGTACGAAATCGGATTTAATTGAATAAAAAACCCTGTTAGGTTACTCCAGTGGATGATCGCAGATGAGACCACTAGCTCCCAGGTGGGATTTGTGTTCCCACAAATGATCAATAGTTCAAAAACCCAGGGACTGAAACAGACAAGTGAAGGCATAGCTTGATTGAGACTTTACTCATGATTCTGATAATATTAACCACAGACACCCACAGGTATGTAAATTAGGGTGGAGTTGTTAAAACATCAAATTAACATTTTTCTCAGTTTCGTCTCTTAATTCGATAATACACGCGTTAAAGATATTACATGTAAATTTTGGTCCCGATTAGAAACGTTTCTCTTCGCTTTCTGGCTTTTCTCTATGTATGCGTAAAAGTTACCGCAAATTGAAATTCTAAAGGAAAAAATGGCATCTGATGAAATGAAAGATATTCTTTGTGAAATTCGCGAGTAGGTACATATGTATGTACGTATGTACTAAGCCAAATATGTGAAATCAATAAAACAACCATTTTAATTTTATTGAATTTATTTTTGCATTTATATTTGCGGTAACTTTATTTATGTATAACATTTCATTAGTATTTTTGAACATCTAAAACCAGACAACAATTAGAGTTTTGAAAATTTTCTGCAAACAATTAATTGCGTTAATTTAATAACAACATTTTTGGAAATATTTTTTCTGATATCTTTTGGATATTTGCATTTTATGAACATACATATGTATATCTATTTTAACATTTGATTTTTTTGGTATAACTGTAACAGCTTTTTACAGCGACTTGCTCGCAATGGTGGTATTATTCATATCATTTTCGGCTAATTAAAAAGCAAAAAATAAATATTTGAAAAATAATAAAAAGTTTTGGTAATAATAATTAAATAATATAATTATATATATGTATGTGTGTGCTTGAAAATTTTACTTACAAACACAAGTTGGCAACTCTTTTGGCACCCACGAGCCATCCGATTGACAGTAGCGCTCATGTTTACCGACCAACTCATAGCCTGTACCACAATTGTAACTGATCTTACAGCCGAAAGTGTAACATTCACCGGCATGCCAACCGTAAGCGGGATCTGGTGGTTGGCCGCATGATCTGGCTGTAAATAGATATGTATGTACATATGTATGAATGTAATATTAAAAAATTTTGTATGATGATGAAAAAATGTTTGTTGCTTACGTTCACATTGTATATCCGGTCCATACCAGCTGGCCTGTCCTTCGATAGCAAGACATTTAGCGCGCGGAAATCCATTTGTTACATAACCAATATGACAATGATATTGTACAGTTGAGTCCAAATCGAACGTCTCCTGGTCGGGTAGCGCTGAATGACGTGCGTGCTCTATTTGTGGTGGCTTCAGGCAATAAACTGTGTTACAGTAGTAAATAAAGCAAAATATAGTTTGTTGGTTAATTAATTCAAACTGTCACTAAATTTCAACTATTATTACTATCCCCGACCCCAACTCGATCTAACTTAGTTATTTGATTGGTTGTCTTTAACCAAAAAATTATATATTTTTTTATAAATATGCGCCCATGTACCGAGTTTCATTCACATAGACTCATGACATAGACCATTATCATAACTACACGGAGAAAACTATATTGATGTCACATCTATGTATGTATATACATACATACATACATACATATATTGATAATGCTGTTTGATCCATAAACTATACACGTTATATCCATATAATGGGTATCATACACAAAAAAAAAATTTAAATATAAAAAATATGTATGTATATGGCATCCATTATTTGGATATGACATCCATAGTTTATGGATCGGAGAGTATTATCTATATATATGGATGTGACATCAATATAGTTTTCTCTGTTTGCGTATTTAAGCAGCACATCCTTATATGTATTTAAACATTTTTTATTAATGATAGGTATAATTAGGCTGGTGTGGCAGCAAGGCTAATTTCAAAATAGTGGACTTACATACATATGTACCTATGTATTCTTCTACATGTGTATGAATTTAGTAGTACCTAGTAAATATTATCTACTGTTGATTAGGAGAAAGCCTTTGATTGACATTACTTTCCCCATTTTTCCCTACATTAAAATGAATTTACCAAAACGATCTTCTACTAAGTATCTATTATCTACTTAACTACTTTCTTCCACTTTCTTACTATTTTGTTTGCAAGCCGGTTCTGCGCCAGCCCAATTCCCATCAGCTTGACAAAGACGACTTTGCAATCCAACAACATGATAGCCATGAGGGCAAGAGTATGTGGCGCGTGCACCAAAGTGCCTGCCAGCGACGGATACCTGACCAAGTGTGGGTTGAGCCAGCTCAGGACATTCTCGATCTGTAAAGCAAATTAATGTTAAACGTGTAATGTAAATATGTATCCAAATGGTTTACCAATAACTAATAACAACATGGAAAGAAATTTGTATACTTGAATCAAGAAAAATGCTTTCTTAAACTCAATTTAGATAATTTTTAGGAAAATAAGAAAAATTTACTTAATTATTACTGGAATTAAGAAATTGAGTTTTCCAAAAATGAGATAATTATTTTCTTATTCAAGAACACTAACAAAATCTATAGAAAAAAATGTTTAAATAAGAACATCTTTTCTTAAATTTACTTACAAGGAAGAAAATCTTTTTGCTAATATCAAGAAGAATTTAAGAAAATTGTGTTTCGACGAATTGGAACAACAAACTACAGCAAAAAAAAAATTGAAAATAAATAAGAAAACGTTTCCTTGAGCGAAGTAAAATATTTCTCGCTCAATTTGAACGCCAAAGTTCTTTGAGCATATCAGCAAACGGCAAAAAATATGAAAAAAAATAAGAAAACGTTTTCTTGAGCGAAGTAAAATTTTTCTTGCTGAATTTGCATTTCCAAAGTTACATGTATTTTTTTCATTTGCCATCCGCTTTGCATATTTCTGCAATTCTCAGATTGTTAGTGAAGCATTTGGTATAAGGTGTTACTATTTGCATCTTCATTTATGTATATTAATGAACAAGTCCTAGGAAAATACTAGTTGACTAATTATGGTTTTCTAATCCCTCATGATTAGTTTTCATTTTCCTAATTTTTTACGTTTTTAATATTTTTAGAAAATATTTACTTAATTTAATATTTTCTTATTTACTTAAGCTCGTATAAGAAAAGTTTTACTTGCAACAAAAAAAATAATTTCTTAATTCTTTATTTC
The DNA here is from genome assembly GCA_960531455.1 of Urophora cardui. Classification (NCBI taxonomy): domain Eukaryota; kingdom Metazoa; phylum Arthropoda; class Insecta; order Diptera; family Tephritidae; genus Urophora; species Urophora cardui. The sequence continues at coordinate 101,546,492 of OY482674.1, forward strand.
TAAAAACAAGAAAAAAAACCTTACCATAAGTAAATTATTTCTTATTTGTCTAAAATCCAATTTTACTTGAAGCAAGATAATGTTTTACTTGAAGTGAGAAAACTTTTTCTTATTTATTTAAAATCCAATTTCACTTGAAGCAAAAACATGTTTACTTATTTATTTAAAATCCAATTTTCTTGGATTTTCTTGATATTAAGAAATTATTTTCTAAGTTAAAAATCAAGTCTAATTTTTTTTGTCTCGGCATTGATTCTAGTAAAAAATTCTTTCCGTGAAGTAAAAAATAACTAACCTGGCTTGATGCAAGACATTCCACAAACACCATCGCATAGGCACTTTTTCTTTTTGCTCTTGCAATCTTCATGTGAGGAACATTTTCTTAAACACTTTTGACCAAGTAATGTTGCTTGTTCCTCATCTCTGGGACATTCGGTGGATGGTGAATTTCTAGGATTCTTATAAACTCTGCCATCATCATCTGCCTCCGACGAATCGTCATCTTCATCCCAATCATCGTCTTCGTCATCTTGAGGAACCTCGGTTTCGGTTTGTGTTGGCGTTGGTACGGCAGCAACTTGGCGGTTGGCGATAAGAAATGGAAAAAGGAGAAAGGATACATACATATGTATTTTGTAAATGTATTAAACTTTGGTTTTTAGTGCATATCGACGGCTGAGAATAAGATCGCCCTATTTCAAAAATTGTTTCAAAAACGCCCTATTCCAAAAATTGTTTGAATAACGTCCTATTTCAGATTTTGCTTCAAAAACGCCCTATTTGAAAATTTTGTTCAATAACGTCCTATTTCAGACAATTATTCAAAAACGCCCTATTTCAGAGAAATATGTATGGAATTTTCTGTGAAATAGGGCGTTTTTGAAGCAAAATCTGCAATAGGACGTTATTGAAACAATTTTTCAAATAGGGCGTTCTTGAAGCCCTCTTCTGCGATTATCTGTCAAAAGTAGTTGTAACCTTTTTTTTATTTTTCAAACCTCTTTTTAAAAAACAAAGTTGCTCAAGTTTTGAATTGTTTAACCAAACGTAAAATTCCTCAAACTTTGACCTACATATGTACATACACACGCACACAGTACCCGTAAAAGATATACAATTCCAAACAACTTTTTTGTGGTGAAGGACAAATATTGTATACAGTATTTGCTGACCTGCGCACAGCACAAACAAATTACGCTTATATAATGAGAATTAAAATTTTTCTGCAATATTCTCTTAAAATTCAAAAACAATACCAAATATAATATTTAACAATAATCCATTTTTGCATTTGACTCCCCGTAGTGCCTTTGTTAATGCATTTATTTATCTTTGCGCCATAGTAGTACCTTTATATATGAGAATTGTCAGCACCAAAAAATGAAGCAGAAATTTATTCATAATTTTAAATCTTTTAAATCTTCTTGATAGACTTTTCAATGTACATTAATTGCAAATAACTTTTTTTTTTTGTTTTAAAGCGACTGTTTCAAAATTGATTTTATTAAAACTTTTATTTTTTATATCAAATTGATGATTTTTTCAAACGAATGTATTTAAATAATTTGCATCGATTGAATTGACTTGTGAATTTGAAGATGCTGCAGCTTAAATTAAAAGTGAGCTACTCAATTGCGAATGAGCGAAAATGAATTGCGTTGTGTGCGTTTTGAAGAGAGATGCTGTCAGGCCAAAGTATATATTTACCTACATATGTATCTATGTAAATATGTCTGCAGTTGAACTGTCAAATTGATGCTTTTGTAAAATCTGACAGATGCGATTTCTAATCTCAAAAGTTCGTTCGACGTTAACGCTATTCGTTAATGATTGCTTTTTTTGGATATACAATAATATTAACGTTATAGCATTGACAGACGACAGCGATAATCTCGATTACCGCAACACTTAATTCGATTCAAATTTTACCCTGACAGAAGGCAGATATTGCGGATTAACAAAACAGCTGAAGGAAAGTTGGCACAGCGGCGAATTCAAAAACTTCTTTTTTTATTTCCAAAGATAGAGTGTAATTTCAAAATCAAATCGAATTCACATCATGGTCAATAGGAATGGGCGAGTGCCAAGCGAATTCAGATTTCAACCGAGGCGAATACGTATATTGTCACTTGCGAAGCGAATGAAAATTTAGGCGAACTTCGCGGTCTCGAATTGTGGGATGCGAATTTGCAGCGAATTCGCCGACAAATTGCGAATGAGTGACGAAAATGAATTTTGAGAATTGCCGGTAGCGAAAAAATTTAATTCGCTTCGCTAGATCTGTCAAAATCTGGCGAATGTCTAATTTGTTCGCTTTTGCACGTCTTTGCATTTATTTCGGTAAAAAAAACTAAAAAAAAGAAAGTAGAAACTATTTAAAAGTGAGTATTTAATAGCATTAAAGAAAACAAAAGAGAGTGTATAATTTTTTTAAACTTCAGGATGAAACGCACAACACCACAGCCAGTGGCGTAGTAACGGGGGGGGGCGGTTTTGGGGACAAAACCCACCCCCCCGAAAGATTCGTTTTGACCATAAAACCATCTTTGACTTTATTAGCATACATTTCTTTTTCAGGAAAAAATCAATGAGAATAGTAATTTTTCGAAATTGGTAATTCGAAATTTAGCGCTTTTTCACGAAGTATTACTTATAATTCTAGCGTTTGTTGAGCCGTAGGAAAGTGCAAGAACCGCAGGAATTTTACCACAATTTACATTCTTTGTACTTATATTCGCTCTTTTGTGGTAAAATTCCTACGGTTCCTGCACTTCCCTACGGCTCAACAAACGCTACAATTATTATACGGTATTGCTGTTATTAACATGCTAATAACAGAAAAGTAACGCCAATTATTTAAATTTCAAGTTTTCTTTCAATTACTTATCATCTTAATCAAATAATATTAGTATAAACTACAATGGGAATAAATATGCAATGTATAAGTTTGTTTGTTTATTTGTTTATTACCCTTATGTTTGTACGGGCATTTGAACAATTCGGGTATTTTGAAGTTTGTGTTTTTCTTTTGTTTATTATTATTTTTTTTCTTTATATGTAGTTTTTTTTTTATTTTTGTTTTTCCGATACACATTTTTTTTGTTTGTAAGCTCGAATTCTCGAATGTTTGTACGGGCATTTGAACAACAAACGGGCTTCAAACAAAAACGATCAGATCGAATTGCTCGATACCCGGGTATCTAGGGCTCTAGTTAAAAGTCGATTTTATTGAAAAATATATAAGTGACTCAAAAAAAAAAATCATACGCCAGAGTTTTTAAATTTATTTCAAACAGTTCTGTCGAAAATTTGACTCTCTTATTTTCGTTTAAAAATGTATAAAATTTTTCAATAAAAATCGCCTTAAGCTGGATTTCTAAGCTTATGGAAAAATCCGAAAAATCGTAGAAATTTCTAAAAGTGGATTAAAAATTTCAAAGCGCGGCCATAATTTATAGAAGATTTTGAGGAGATTTCTAAGTGTACTGTTATGTAGCCAACCAATTTTAGTGTAAAAAGTGCTATTCTCAATGCTGTAAAACTTTCCGTCGATTTTAGTAATTTTTTTCTGTAGGGTGTTTGCGTTATATGTGAGACCGTTCCAATTAAAATTTCCGAAAAGCCAAAGAAATTTTTCAAAAAGTTGAATGTTGCATATTATTATATTACAATTGAATGAGCTGCAAAATTGCATACTCAAAAATCTTCTAAAAAATGTAGCTTTATAATTCTTAGCCCCTTTTTATGATAAGTACTTCCTTAACTTTGAAAAATTGGAAATACTAAAAATACTGCCTAAAAAGTTAACAATAATCGCTGCTAAATATCTGGGTTACCTTCGAGCATCACCTACATTAACCAAGATATGCGTTAGAAATATAAACATTAAAATTAAATATAAAGCACAAAAAGAAAATTATTGTAGGTACATATGAAAAACCCTGTATCTAGTAGTGAAGTGCAGCTTTGTGCGACGTAATTTTTTGTCGGCTAACTACTAATTGTACTAGATATCATGTCCGAGGGTCAATTTGACTGAATCTGACAGAGCAACATAACAAAACCAATTTTTAACATGAAAAAGAGTGATAATTTTTTTTTAAATATCCCAACTTTAAAAGCTTAAAACTATAAACTTAGAATTATTGGAAACCAAGGATATTATTGAAAAGTGTTAATAATTACTTGAACCTTCAGGATTCATCACGATTACTTAAATGAAATGCTTTAAATAATAAATATTCAAGTTGAAACTAGCACTTAAAAATATGTAAGAAAAAAACAAAAAAATTAACTTCAGATATGCTAAGTTACGACCATCTGGGGCAAGTGCAGAGTTTGGGGTCGGGAAAAAAGCGATGAATTATTGTTCCCCATTCTATTTCCAATATGTGGGTATGTTTTTTTTCTGTAATTGTAACAATTTTACAAAATTCAATTTTGGGCGCATAAAACTTGAAAATCTACCTATGCGCGTAGATTTCCAGAAGAGAATATGAGACTTACTTTTGAAGTATAGTTAAAGGCCCTTGGCAACTGACAATCTGGCATGTCAAGCAGTAGAGCTGCAAAACTATCGATGGCACTATCGATAGTATCGATATTTTTTTTTTTCGTGTCACTATCGAGAGTTTTTTTCCACTATCGATGGTTATCTCTATTCATTCTTGTAGTTTTATCCCAAGAGAAGAATACTGAATGTTAGGGAGGAGTTGGATTTCGATATCAAATTGGTCAAATTAAAACCCCAGCGGGTTAGGGGGCTTAGAATATACCCGTGGTAAGGAATGTCTGTCGTAAGTGGCGACTAAAATCCACGCTTCTAACGATATATAACTTGTAGTAATTGAACCACACCTCGCTAAATGACATCTGGTCAATGTCAAAATTTTTAATTTTTTCCGATTTTTGAAAGTTTTGATTTTCAAATTAAGTTTTTTATAAAAACTTGTAAAAATCAGAAAAAAAATATTTTTTTTTTAATTAGCTCGTTTAATTGTTAACGTAATATCAAAGATATCTGATAAAAACATTATTTTTAGCGATTTCTTTTATGTGAAACAAAAAGGATATTTTATGGACTAAAAACTCGGTTATACTCTGAAAAAAATACCCGTAGTTAAATCAACAACTTTCCGCTGTTGAACCTCCGTCTTTGATTCAACAGAAAAAGTATTTGCTTTAACGGCAAAGTTTTTGATTCAACAACTTTCCATAGTTAATTCAAAGACGGGCGTTTTTGATTCAAAAACTCCCTTGCTGTTGAAAAATTTTGAAGTAAATAAAAAATAGAAAAAATTTTTTTCAAACTTAAATTTTCGGGAAAAATATATACATACATATACATATGTATATGCAATATATAATTACAAATAAAGGTAAGTCACAATAATAATATTTACATATTATTATAATATATTAATATTATATGTACATTTGTACGTTTAAAAATACATACATATATTTTCTATTTTCAGATTAAATATGTTTGATTATCCCATTTTCCGATAGCGAGCAATCGAGGTAAAACTTGTCGGCGATGATTGCGCGGTCTGGCGGTCGGAAAACAATGTAAGTTAATATAAAGAATGTGTTATGAAATAATAAAATAAAATCAGTTGTGTTTATGTGTTTGTGTGTGTAAAAAGCCCTACAGACAGTGATATAGGGGCGTCAGAATGAATACTTTTCCGTCAATCCAGCAATCCGTTTAACTGACAGCAGAGTGGAATTACATGTATTTGAATGACGATCGACACATTCAGTACTTCAACTTTGCCGTAACAAATATATGAAATTGAAGTATGTGTCAGTTAAACGGAGCTGGATTGCTGGAAAAGTATTCATTCTGACGGGCCCAATAGTAATTTGATATATCATTTGAGGTGCAGGATTGATGGATATTTGTGCCACTACTGCCCACAAGTTTCCATAATTTTTATATTGGCGGTGTGAAAATGTGATGCAAACCTTTGTGGCCGTGTCTCTTTCCACACATCGTGTTGTTCAAATGATGCATCAAATGACCATCACTGAATGGAAAAAGTTTGTTTGGTGAAACCGGGCCTTAGTATTAATATTACTATGTAAACATATATTATATAAAAAAAAAACTAAATAAAATAATATCTATTATATTAAAAAAAAATTACTATTGTTTACAATTTTTTTGATATTAACTTAAATGCGTAAGTATTTGCTTTAATGGTGCCCGTTTTTGGACCAAAAATTTTTGCTGTTAATTCAAAAGTAAAAACTGTTAACTTAAATGTAAAAGTATTTCATTCAACAGTTTCCGTTGTTAACTTAAATACGAAAAGTATTTAAATCAAAAACGCTCGCATCTTTGAAACAACAACGGAGCGTTGTTGGGCACATATCAACTGCGGAAAGTTGTTCATTTAACGGCAAAAGTCTTTGTATTTACAACGTTTTTTTTTCAGAGTATGACTCATCCGTGTATAGGGCGTCGTTTTACAACTTTTTTTTTTGCAAAACACTATAGACTTCTTGCGCGACCTTAAACTTCTCATATTCAATAGTACTGCCTTTAAAATAAGAAACAATTTGCTCGCACAGCTAAATTCAATGAAGGTGCAAAACACGGTAACTCGCATGGAACATGGTGCAAGGTTTCCAATATATTAGCTGCTGAATGATTTGTATCTGACAGCAGCTTTTGTGTCTACAGTACAGCTACTCGCAATTTGAAATCTTCTGATATAAAAAGACAAGCAATAGTTAAGTAATTTTCAATATTCCTTTTTTTGCTTGGTTTTCCGACGGGGTAGGAATATGATGTATTGTGGAACGATTTTTTCACAAGGAATGACGAAAAATCGTTCCACAATACATAAGTATCTATATCTTTAGCTTAAGGGCCGTTTACTTAACCTCTGATTAACGCTAACCCTATGAGAGGGTGAAGTCACAAACAAATTTTATCTTTTGTCTATACACGGATGAGTCATCTAACCGAGTTTTTCGTCCATAAAATATCCTTTTTATTTCACATGAAAGAAATCGCTAGTTTTTATCAGATATCCTTGATATTACGTTAACAATTAAACGGGCGAATAAAAAATAAAACTTTTCTGATTTTTACAAGTGTTTATAAAAAACTTAATTTGAAAATCAAAACTTTTTCAAAAATCGCAAAAAATTAAAAATTTTGACATTGACCAGATGTCATTTAGCGAGGTGTGGTTCAATTACTACAAGTTGTATATTGTTAGAAGCGTAACTCCAGCGAACATAATTTTTGAATAAAGTGATAACAAAAAACACAATATTACCGTTATCTCAAAAACGTAACCATACAAAAAATTAAAAATTAAAAAAAAATTGTTCTGTGCTCAGCAGGCCCATACCTATCCTCCCCCATAACTGAAATTCCTCGTATTTTTTTGTTTTTTGATTTATTTAAAGCATAGTGTATTCTATATTAATGAAATGTTTAAACAGTGTGCATTTTGATTATCGGTATTTTACATTAATGAAATATATAAACAATGTGCCTTATGTACTAGTCAGCGCCAAAGATGCTAAAAAACAAATGTACTACTTTTAGTTTTATTACTATAGCGTTTTCAAGTCAAATGAAACCTTTTTTCAAATCAAGTGCAAATTTTAAATTGAAAAAGGTTTAATTTAACAAAAAAATGCTATATATGTATATAAGTGAGGTATTTAATTCCTATGTGTTGTTTTTTTGTTAATTAATTAATGTTATGCGTTAAAAAAAATTAAAGACTTTGAAAAGGAAAATGTAAACAAAACCATCCCTCTTTTTAAGGTTTAATTTAACCAGAAAATGCTATATACATACACAGAGAAAAAAGTTCAATGGTTTTTTCAACCAACTTCTTGGTTAATATTTTATTAGTTGATTTATTCATGTCAAAAGGAAAAAATGTAATATGTACATTTTCATTGTACCATTAACCAATATTTTGGTAACAATCAATATCAAACAGAAAGTTGGTTTCCCCAACGTGTATATTTGTTATATTAAAGAAAATATTGGTTAATTCATATCTAAAAAAAAAGTAAAAATATTTACGAAGCTTTATGGCTTCGGCTCTGTTGTTACCATCGCCTTCAACACCGTTTGTGCTTGACGAAGTTGAATGGCTGGACCCGAATTGCAGAGAGCGAGAGAGTGAGTATTTGAAATTTTCTTTGTTATTCAGTTAACATATTAACACTCTCTTATAGATCATACATAGCAGTGCTGCTACTGGCATAAAAATATAACCAACAAATTGTTTAATAGTAACAAGAAATTGGTTGAAGATTTGAACGAACATTTTGTTATATCAAGAAATATCATGGTTAATATAACCAAAATTACTGTCTAATATATCAACAAAGGAAATGTTAATATTAAACAAAATTCACATTGATTCCATTTCAAGTGTGAAATTAGTACTATTAACCAACTTTTGGTTGATTTTTCTCTCAGTGTAAGTGAAGTATCTAATTCTTATTTGATCTTTTATTTAATTATTGTTTTGCGTAAAAAAATAAAGACTTTTTGGAAAGAAAACTGTAAACAAAACCATCCCTCTTTTTATTTTAGTGAAACATTCATAACAAACTATCGATAGTATCGATAGTTTTTTTTTCGACTATCGAAACTATCGAGTGGTCCGACTATCGATGGTTTTGCAGCTCTATCAAGCAGTGTGTATGTGTGAGTTTTTTTGTGTGTGTTAGTGCAATCGGCAGTCGTCGTGTTACACGTTCTTGTTCGGGCTCGCGTTGATGAGAATCAAATCTTTTAGATATTTGCGTCAATCACCCGACACTCACACATTTGTATACACTTCTTAACATTCCAGATTTTAAGTGGCCAAGGGCCTTAAGAGTTTGATATATCGCACACTAAATCAAAAAGCGTTACAACTCAAAATTCAAAAATTTTCAGGAGAGGCAAAAAACTTTTTAATTTTTATATGCAATGATATGGGAAAAGGCTACGTATAATAGTTATTTCTCAGTTAAAAAAGACTCTGATGGAAAAGATTTTTTGGCAGCCGCTAGAGATATATTATGTGTACCAATTTATGGAAGAAACCCGATTTCCAAAAATTTTGAGTTGTGACGCTTTTTGATTTAGTGTGCGATATGTATTATAAGCGATATTTGTGTACTAAAATGTTAAATTATAGTCTGAAAAAATTACATTTCGCTAGCTCAGAGTGCAAACTGTGTAAGTCCACTTTTATGAAAAAGTGTATTTTTATGTAGAACGCTAGAAAAATCAAATACGCACCGCGCTAAACAAGTCTGAGATACTTGTCATATTTCTACTCGTTGTTATTCAGTGATACGCAAATTGTGTAAGTCCAAAAAGCGAAAAAAATTGTGTAAGTCCAAAATATTTATATGAACAGGAATTTTTTTTCATTTCGAATTTTTTTTTCTTTTTTGTTTTTTGTCTCTCCTACAAAGTTTTAAACAAGGACTTACACAATTTGCATTCTAAGCTAGCGATATTTATCATTTATAAAAAAAATTGTAGTAATTTTAATTTTGGTAAATTTTTTACATTGGCTATGACCCCCCCGAAAAATTCTCTAGCTACGCCACTGACCACAGCAATTCCAAAAGCTGGTTGCTCTTACGAAAAACAATCCATACGTCGCAAGGGGGCAGGAGAATTTTGGGTCCACCAGGAGCGGGGTGATCATCGCTTTATTTATTTTATTTATCACGTTTATATTAATTTCTTAAACTTTTGTTTATACACAAATAAATAGATACATATATTGTAAACAAATCAAAACATATGTAGTAAGTGATAGAGTTGGGAAACTATCGATGGCACTATCGATAGTATCGATATTTTATTTTTTTCAGACTATCGAAGACCATCGATGGTTTTTTCAAAACTATCGATGGTAATGTGTACTATCGATAGTTTTACAACCTTTACACACCTCCACATTGCACATTGCTATTTCAGAGTACCAGCTATTCAAAGTTGTATGAATTTAGTGTGTACATATTTACAAAATGTTTTGATTTATACATTTGCAGACTGAATAAAAGGCGGTTCCAGTTTTGTAGATTTTTTGAAAGAAACAGTTTTCGAAATATTTTAAAGTTTCAGTTTTTGAGCTAAGAAAAAAAAAATACGCTTACAAGTCTGTCAATTTCTTCGCTATTACCAGTTTTTATGTTACGTTTGCAGAGGATGAAATATCATTTCCACCAAAGCAAAAATAATTAAAATCGACGTTAAAGTGACGGAGTTATGGCGAACCAAACATTTTTTTTTGTAATTTTTTATTAATTATTTTTCGGCATTCATCTTCTTTTTTCATTATTTTAACGAAATATTAAATATCATCCTGATTTTGCACTGTGATTTAATAGCTGTTTTCAGTAGAAAAATGACAATGTTATAAGAGATTCAGTGAACAAATCTATATTTATTTCAATACGATAGTACTATCGATAGTGCTATCGATGGTTTATTTTTTTAAGACTATCGAACACTATCAATAGTTTTTTTTAAAACTATCGATGGTGGGACTATCGATAGTTTCCCACCTCTAGTAAGTGACAGAAACGTCAAATTCGGATGAAGTTATTCAATTTGTTTGAATGGCAACATCACAAGGCACGCGAAAAAGTTCATTCGCCACTCACAATGCAAATTTTAGATGTGTTCGCTAACCTGTTCGACTCGCCAAATATATTCGCTTCGTAAGTGACAATATGCGTAGAAATACCATTTTGGCATTACACTCTACCAATTACAATAACAACATACATTGGAAATTTCTTCTTTTTCTTCACTATCATTCGCAATAGAGGTTTTTCGCCAGAGATCTTATTACAGAAAGCTCTAATCCGCTACAATTTTGAGGACTAATGGCGTTTTCTTTTCTACGAAAAAATGTTGCCCTCCTATATCCCAATTATCGAATTACGTATCCTGACTTTCTAAAATATGGCTTAATTTGTAGATAAGGGTGCCCTCTTACTTAGTTAGAGGTCAATATTTGGTGAAAGGAGCATACAAACTTACAAAATGGCTAAGAAAATCAAAAAGGGCAACATTATTTCGAGAAAAGAAAACGCCATAATTCAAGAGATATTCTGGATTTTCTCCAGTTAATTCTCAAGTTAACTCCGAACTAGCTAGATATTCCGGATTATCGCTGCTGTATGTGTATATGTATGTACATTAGGGCGGTCCCCAAATGTGCATATGGATAAAGATTGTATATATCATATTTTGTGAACCTCACCCCCTAGGTCGATGCTAATAGAGTCGAACATACCACATATAAGTTTTTGTCCCGCTCGGAGACGGGTAAAAGTTCAGAAAACTCTATTGAGACTGAAAAAATGAAATTAAATTTTTGTATATCTAATGCCCAACTCGATAGTCCTGCATTCAAGGATAACAAATATAAATTTTGGTCCCGCTCGGAGACGGTTAAGGGGTGTCGCAACAATAGAAACTGTTGGATCAAATACTTTGCCTTTAAGTTAACAACGGAAACTGTTTGTAACCTGAACATAAATTTTTGTTTGTATTTTTCTCTTTTTATTCTCTTCATCCATGTCCCAACTCCAAATATGTAGCCTCCGCTTGTTCTCCTATTCTTCTCGTCTTCTCCGCGTTCACTGCTTGCTTTTTTTTATTTTTTACTTTTTATTGTTCTTTATTTTTTATTTTTTATTTTTGATTTTTATTATTTTATTATTTTTTTTATTTTTTATTCTCGGGATTCAAGAATAAAACTTACAGACCGATTTTTATTTAATTTTTCATAAAATAAAACTCAAAACTAAAAAATTTGGATTTTTGGCTTAAAAGTTTTGTATGCACACATGAAATTTTATTATAAATGGTGTTAAAGTAAGCATGTAATTTGCTTTATAATTCTTACAAAAATGTTGCGTATACGCCACACTCTATGGCAGCCACTCCAACCTAACCTATTCGTGGAATAGCCCGTATGTTCGCTGGCGTTTTTCAATTGAAACGAACTAAAGTGAACTACTAAACTAAAGTGTACTAGTTTACTGAAGAGAGCGCTCACCAACTGAGCGCTCAACAAAGTGAACTAAAGAGTTTTTAGTGCTTAGCACGAAATTTTTTATTTTAATTCAATTTTTAATTGTTGGGGTAAGTGGAAAAAAATTCAACAACTATTTACAGCGAGACGAAAAACCATTTTCGATCATCAGCACTCTTTTCGGAAGTGGATGCACCGGGGATTGAACCCGAGTCCATTCCATCTTCAGCCGCAATGACCCAACGCATAAACACACTCGGCCATTGAGACTCTGTGCAAGCTGTTGGATTTTCCCCACTTTTGCCTTTTTCATTTTCAACATTAACGTTAGTGTGTATATGCTTTTGCATATATTCTCCACAAACGTGCTGAATTTTTGTTGTAGGCAGTTCGCAATGAACATTGTTGTTGGTATTTATTTTATGTATATACCAAACAACGTTAACAATTTTACTTGAAAGAGTTTTTAGTGCTTAGCACGAAATTTTTTATTTTAATTCAATTTTTAATTGTTGGGGTAAGTGGAAAAAAATTCAACAACTATTTACAGCGAAGGTTGAGTGTATAGCTATTTCACGAAAAACCATTTTCGATCATCAGCACTCTTTTCGGAAGTGGATGCACCGGGGATTGAACCCGAGTCCATTCCATCTTCAGCCGCAATGACCCAACGCATAAACACACTCGGCCATTGAGACTCTGTGCAAGCTGTTGGATTTTCCCCACTTTTGCCTTTTTCATTTTCAACATTAACGTTAGTGTGTATATGCTTTTGCATATATTCTCCACAAACGTGCTGAATTTTTGTTGTAGGCAGTTCGCAGTGAACATTGTTGTTGGTATTTATTTTATGTATATACCAAACAACGTTAACAATTTTACTTGAAAGAGTTTTTAGTGCTTAGCACGAAATTTTTTATTTTAATTCAATTTTTAATTGTTGGGGTAAGTGGAAAAAAATTCAACAACTATTTACAGCGAAGGTTGAGTGTATAGCTATTTCACGAAAAACCATTTTCGATCATCAGCACTCTTTTCGGAAGTGGATGCACCGGGGATTGAACCCGAGTCCATTCCATCTTCAGCCGCAATGACCCAACGCATAAACACACTCGGCCATTGAGACTCTGTGCAAGCTGTTGGATTTTCCCCGAAATGGTTTTTCGTGAAATAGCTATAACTCAACCTTCGCTGTAAATAGTTGTTGAATTTTTTTCCACTTACCCCAACAAAGTGAACTAAATTTCCCAACTGTATTGGAAACCGAACGGGCTGGGGAGGATGAAGAGAAAAATGCAAACAAAAGAGATTTACGTTTGTTTTTACATGGCCGTTTTATTATTTTTTTTATCTTTTCGCTGAGTGTGTAAAATCTAAAAATAACAATTATTATTGTCGATGCAACAATTTTGAAGGTAGGCTGACAAACATGACTGTTTTTTGTTGAGGTGACGTCGTTTTTATAGGATTTACGTTTTTTTCCCTCAGTGTAGCTTAGAATTTTAAAGAAAATTACATGCATACCCTAACACTATTTTTTCACCATGTATAATAAAATTTCCAACCATTTATCTTCGGAAGTAGTTAGAGTAGACTAGAAGGTGTATGCATGCAAAATTTTAAGCCAAAAACCCTAATGGTTCAGGATGTATGACGTTTTGAGTTTTATTTTATGAAAAATAAAATAAAAGTCAGACTGTAATTTTTATTCTTGAGTAAAAAAAATAAAAATTACACATAATAATTATGCTTTGAGAGAAAAACTAATCAACGTTTGTCAAGGAACAAAAACCACGATTTAAAGAAAATTGTATTCAAAACAATGAAATCATTCTCATTTTTCCATAATCTGAGTAATTTTTTTTTTGCGTGTAGGCAATATTTCACTCGCTACTGGGTTTGATAATATTATACATACATGGTTAAATGCAGACAGCATACATATGCATGTATATGTACATATATTTACAATTATAGGTCCACTTATATTTTGGGAGCAATTTATAAATTAGTGGACATACATATACTGTATATACATTAGGCCGTCTCGCCTTATAGGGCCCTAAAAAAAGAACACGGTATGCCCCCCATATGATGTCTTTTTGGAAAACCTTTCCGCAAATTTTTTTATTTATTTTTGGACGCCGCTAGATGTCGCCCAAATACCTTTTTTTCATATCTTCGGTATTTATAGTCCGATCTATAATTTTAATACACCAATGGCTTTGGCTTGAAAGGGCGGCTTATATTATGTAATATTATTAAACCTATGTGCGGCACTACCATCCAGTACTTAGTTTATACCACCCTAATGTACCATTTTTATCTACATGGTAACGTAGTCAAAAACATGTTCAACATTCTGAGGAATATATGTTTTTCGCTTTCTTTGGTCGTTTAGGTTCATTTTAGATAAAAATGAGGAGTGCCCTAATAAAATTTTATGGCGAAAAATTTTCTAGAACATTTTTACCCTCTAGCACCGCCAATAAAGGGTTATTTTATTTAAGGAATGTAGTATTTATAAGGTGGCTAGAGGGTTAAAATGTTCTAGAAAATTATTTGCCTTAAAATTTCATTATGGGTCCCCTCAGAAAATTTTTCTGTAAAATTAACTTAAAAGACCAATGAAAGCGAAAAACGTAGTATTCGGAGGGTTGAAAATGTTTCATTTCGGATTCTGCTGAAGCGATCGAACTATTATTTTGCAAAAGGTTAGTGATTTGTGACAACGTTTAACATGCACACATAAAAGAGGTACATTAGGGTGGTATAAACTAAGTACTGGATGGTAGTGCCCCCAATGGCGCACATAGGGTTAATAATATTACATAGTATAAGCCATCCTCTCAAGCCAAAGGCATTGGTGTATTAAATTTAGAGGGCGGACTATAAATACCGAAGATATGAAAAAAAAAACATATTTGTGCGACATCTAGAGGCGTCAAAACAAAATAAAACAATTTTCCGGAAATGTTTTCCAAAAAGACATCACATGCGGTGGCGTACGGCGATCTTTATTTTTGCGATACGGTCTAATACACATATGGGCGAATCCAGAATGGCGAATGTTCGCCACGTTCGCATGCCCCAAAGCTCACCAAAGTATGCATGCACTTGAGTAGCATTACAATCGGTTCAAATAAGGAGTAGGTACAACCTATTGGAAGTATTTACCTGAGATATTTTCATTTAAAGGGTGATGGCGAATGTGACAAAATATGGAAGTAAATTTTAGGCGCAAAACTCTGTGCATTTTGCCCCAAAATTTAAAAAATAACGATCTGCGATCAAGGTAGAATAAAACAGCTCTCTTTTTATAAGCTTAGGAAAAAAATTTTAACTTGACATCGCGAATGCGACATAATTTCCCTTAAAAATTAAATTTTAGTCCTAGTACACTAAATGGAAAAGCTAAAAAACCATAAAATGTCTATATCTGAGCAATCGGTTGTATGGCAGCTATATGTTATAGTGGTCCGATATAGACGATTCCGACAAATCATAAACTAGTCGTAAAAATATACCCACATACCGAATTTCTCTAATATATGTATATATGTTGAGGAATACCCCATGTTTATTATTTTTTCGTCTTGGTGTACCTTTTCTACGGATTCACCCATATACATATGTGGACATTTTAGTGGCAAACGGCCCTTCCTTCTGCAGGTACAATTGCTTTCTCCAATCGGAAAACCAATTCAATTTTCTCCCACTTATTCAAACTCTCTCCTTTTTCAATTAATTTCTTCTCAGCTGCACTCTCAATTATCAATCAATTGGATATGGTTCCTTTTTATATACTCTTTGGAAAAGCTTTCAAACATATACTACGTGCATAAGCATATGTACCTATAGCAAGCTTAAAGGAGCTTTGAAGGCAAAATGTACATATTATAGGAAAGCAAGTAGTAGATAGAATTATATTTTATTTCCGTACAATCAGTATAGAGTGCAGGGAAAATGTGAAAGATGTAGAATTGCGTGAGAAAAGTGAAATACAATTGAGAAAATTGTTGAAATATCTAGAAAAATTTCTTAAATTCGCAACGTATTAAAATTGTATATCTTTTATAATAATAAAATATGAAAATAAGAGTTTTCTTTATAATAAGAAAGGAATAACTATTAGGATATCAATAGCGAAAGAAAATTTTTCAAAGAAGTACTGTATACATAAGTACATAATATGTATGTACATATGTATGTACATATGCACATTAATACAATATCTAGAGCGACGGATATGGCGCATAGATATTAATTCAATTCATTTCGTTAATAATATTAATTGATGTGTGAATGCGTCAGTAGATTAAATTAAAGTTAATTAAATATACACAAAGCCACATATGTACATATATACATATGTACACAGATGCGCCAAAAAGAATAAAATTTTCTTTTGTGTATGTATATTAGCAAATATACATACATACATACGTACATACATATGTCATACATATCTATATACACACATATGTATGTACATCCATATGTACATATAAATACATACTTACTTATATACAAACATATGTACATCCATGTGTGATATCTATTAAATCGACAACTATCCGTACAAAGTGAAATTTTTGCAATGTATGTAGGTACTAACATATAAAAAACGTATCAAATATAAAATAAAATTTTTTCGTGCTGTTATTAATAGATTTATTTGCTTTTTATTATCATAATTTTTTCCACATATAATATGAATAGTGCTAAAACTGCAAAAAAGCAACATATAAAATGTACATACAAGATGGCTCACTAAAATAATATTTACATACATACCTACATACATTTGTATATACAAAGTTGAAACGAAAGTTGTGTAAAGCTTGTGGAAATTTTCGAATACGTCTTTCTTCACTTCTCAACATTAAAGTTAAATACGTTTACATACAGATGTACATATGTACATAAATATTTGTTAAAATAAAATATGTAAGTACATACATATGTACTTATGTGTGTTTACGAAAAAAAATTGGCCAATTCAAATTCAATTATGTGTGAAAAGTAGGAAAATGGAGCACATCGACACAATTTTTTTTTTTGCAACAGAAAGCGCCTCTCCACCCACGATATAATATAGCATAAATATGTTTTTATTTACATACTTATGTACATATGAACATATATGCAAATGTATATATTTACAATGTACCAGACCTGTAAAGTGCAAGTACCAATACAAGTACAAGTACAAGTACCCCTGTACTTCAAAATTCCAGTATAAGTACAAGTACTTCAGTACTTGTACTTGAATTTTACAAGTACAAGTACTCTACTGATAAGTACTTTTTAAGTACGTACACATATCTGTGATTTTGCTCTGCTTTTTTAAATGTTTTGATTGAAATAAAAATTTTAAATCAAAATCAACTGAGGTGATATTTTTTTGTTTGAAACAATTTGAAATAGTTTGTCAAAAAAGTACTTGCATGTACATTGATAAGTACTTTTACTTGTACTTGGAATTTCCAAGTACTTCGAATTTCTAAGTACAAGTACTGTGGTACTTACACTTATTCGGTACTTAGTACCAGTATATACTGAGTATTTTACAGGTCTGCAATGTACATACATGCATATGTTTGTATGTTTGCACGGGGGTGGCGGCATAACCCTGCAAAAATTCTGAGTACTCCATTCGCTAATCAATGGAGTGCTCGCTATGGACCAACCGATTACTCCATAACTTGCCACATTTCATACAAAAAATATGGTCAATTTAACATTGCATGTCATTGCAATGGAGTATATATCCAGTCCCGTATAACAATCAAATTAATCCATGGAATACGAATCGGTCGTTTGGGCTATGTTAGTGGTCACTTTGAAAGTACTCCAACCTACCACAAATGGAGCATATAATCCATTGATTTTTGCAGGGAATGCAAAGGCACACACAAACATATGGTCTACAGTTAATACAAGTAAGGCGGTGCAAGGCAACACTAATATGTTTGTGGAGCTCATATATTGTGACAAAGCTAATATCGGTTAAATTGTATGTACATTGTACATAAATACATATGTACAAATGCATTTATTATAAAAAAAACCATATTAACATGAATTTATTTATAGCTGATCTAAGAGCAAGTGTAATTACAACTTAATGGAGTAATTAAAAAAAAATATGAAAAATGGGCAACGTTTGTAGTTCGGGCGATAAACGGAAAAAAGACAGCATATCAGAGAAATCAGATGAGTAAGTGGATAAGTACCTAACAATATTTTTGTTGATTAGAGCATTTTAATACTCAGCTGTAAACACTCTACGTAATCGGCAGAAAATAAGAAAACAAACATCGAAATTTACAATATAAAATTTTAAAATTCAACAAATCACTCAATAATAACAATAATGTCTTCTGACATTATAGCTAGCAAAATTTGTAGCCGAAACGAGATTTTCACTGACTTTCTTCTTCTTTTTTTATTACGCCGTAAAAATTTATGCAGTAATTCCTCAAATTTTACTCACCAGTCTTACCGCGTCGCGGCATACCGAATGTGAAAGTGCCAACTGAAATACATTTTGTCGGTAAGCTTTCGGTATACTTTCGGTAAAATCCAAATATGTCGAACCGATACCGCACCGAGTAATGTGAAAGAGCTCTAACTTATGCAAAAATTAAAATATTTTGAAGAAATTTGGTACACAAATTCCCGGACACCCGGGTTAAGGTACATACATACCACGCGCTTTAAGGTAGATATTTTAGTATGAAAAATTTCACAGTAGAAATTGATTAAAATAGAATAGGAACGCCTAGGCGGATATGAAAAAGTTATATGTCGTTGAAAATAGAATTAAGAGGAGATTACCGTTATAAAGTAAAATAAATTTGAAAATACTTACAAATTTATTGGGAATCTCTTGATAATTTGAAAGTTTGTGTGGCGAATTTTGGGTAATTTGAATATTTTTTTGCACTTTTTGCATATAAATATTTCAAAAGGCACTTTTCTCCGTCGGATACACTCCATTCGGAGCTGTTAGGAAGTCCTCTGGTTGACCTTAAAAATACTATTTCCTGACTATAATATATTTCCTGACTGTATAAAAAGGGGTCAAAATAACGCTTTGTGAGGGTTAAAATGTTCTAGAAAATTATTCGGCATACAATTTCAGTAGGAGTCTCTTCGGAAAAAATCTTTGTAAAATGAACCTAAAAGACTACAGGAAGCGAGGAACTTATATTCCTCCGAATGTTAAATGTGTTTTATTTCTAGTTCTCGTTTGCAAAAGATTAATGGTTTTTGACGACGTTTTACATGCGGGCAAAAAAAGTTACATTAAGTTGGTATAAACTAAATACTGGGTGGGAGTTACCCCAATGGCACAAATAGGGTTAATACAGTTATAAAGTAGAAACTCTCCTCGCAAGCCAAAGAGATTGGTGTATCAAACATAGGGATCGGAACATAAATACCGAAGATATGAAAAAAATGAATTTTAGCGACATCCAGCGACGTCCAAAAAAATTTTACAAATTTTCTGGAAATGTTTTCCAAAAAGACATCATGTGGGGGCGTACAGTGGAGTTTTTCTTGGTTCATATAAGGCGAGACGGCCTAATGTACATACATAAGTATGTATATGTAATTAAAACCATTTTCCTTTTTATTAATTTCACAGTTCCTCGCCTTATCAAGAAGCCAATAAAAAAGAAACTAAATTAACTGCAGACGGAAATAATGGGGAAAAATTAGCGCCTTTGGCCGATCCAGAACCAGTGCCACAAGATGTAACGTTAAAAACCACAACAACATCCACTCACAACGGCGCACAGCCAGCAACAGCCAATGAAGCCAATAAAGATGCACACAAAGGAAATCAAGGCTTGGAGAAAGGTATGCAAGTAAATAGGTGCATATGTATGTACATTAGGGTAATGCTTAAAAATATGAAGACAAATTTCACATCCGATTTCCACAACCCCCACCGCATCACTTCTATTGTAGCAGATCTCATATAAGTAAATTTGATACCGGAGAATTAAGCGAAACAAAACTGACGGCGGTGGTGGCTCAATGGGATTGTCATTGGATTACCAATCGAAAAGACTTAAGTTCGATCCTCGGTTGAGGCCGCCTGAAGAAGTCTGATGAGAGGATGTGGTGGTCTCCGAAATGACTCCATAACTTCTACCAAAAAAAATTTTTTTTCAATTTTCCGTAATTAAAAACTGGCCAATAGCTCATATAAAATTCACATAAAATAAATTTGATTTCCTTTTATACCGAAACTCAATAATACTATTTTTTGTACATATCACATATACATACATATTTCTGTACTTTCCCTGCAAAAAAATGTGCGATTAATACCGAAAGAGATTTGTCCCGGATTGATCTCTTTCGAGAACAATCGGTCCACAATTAGTCCCCGATTGTTCCCGTACGGGTATAAATGTAGACCAATTGTTCCCGAACGGGTATAAATGTAGATTAATCGCTTTCATCCCGAACGGGTACAAATGTAGATTAATCGCTTTCATTCCGAACGGGTACAAATCTAGATTCCTTAAATGTAGAAATTTTACAAAAATTTGCAATGTATTTAAATAATTGTAGAACAACCGGTAAAACGAATTGAACACCCTTTCTTTTAATAACCATGATGAATAATAATTTTAACAAAATGTTGCCTAAAATATTCTATGAAAAAATCCTTTACATTACGCTCATATAATGCATACTCAAAACTTACAATTTTTTTTATTTATTTATTGAGATTTTTTTCAAAAGTAAAACATTATATAATCTTTATTTATATATGCATGAACATTTACAATTTTTTAAATATTGTTATTAAAAATTGCCTTGGCGAACAACTTGGAAAAATCTACATTTGTACCCGTTCGTGCTGGAAGCGATTGATCTACATTTGTACCCATTGGGGATGAAAGCAATTAATCTACATTTGTACCCGTTCGGGATGTAAGCGATTGATCTACATTTGAACCCGTTCGGGATAAAAGCGATTGATCTACATTTGTACCCGTTCGGGTATACAAGTTGAACAATTAGTCTCTTCATAGGACATGCTCGAACAAATGCGATCAATTCACTCCATATAAAGGGATGTAAAATTGTATTAGTCGCATGCTCCCTTGCGATTGATCCCGGACACGTCCCGGATTAATCGCCTTTTTTGCAGGGTTGGTCTAAATAGGAGATTTTGTAATCTGAAGTATGACCTTAAGTAATCGTTCCCAGAATGTATGTGTGAAACTGAAAAAAATCATTCGACGGCTGAGTAAAAGATCGCCCTATTTCAAAAATCGTGGTTCAAAAATGCCCTATTTTAGAGAAAATTCCATATATATTTCTCTGAAATAGGGCGTTTTTGAATGATTTTCTGAAATAGGACGTTATTGAAAAAAAATTTGAAATAGGGCGTTTTTGAACCAAAATCTGAAAAAGGACGTTATTGAAACAATTTTTGATCTTTTACTCAGCCGTTTAACAGTTTTGCTCGCCATAATACTTGCTTAAGTAATGTTAACTCCTTATTTAATATATTTTTGCAGTGAAATAAAATAAATATGTACATATGTATGTATTTTCTTTGAAATTTTATTTTGTAAGTTTCTATAGCAGAGTTATAAAAAAAAGAAAAATATTGTTATAACCGGAGTCTACTGTATTTACTAACTTTACACGTTTACCTACCCAGGGATAAAATTTGAGTAAAACAGAAAAAGTTTAGTATGGGAAAAGCTTCCTAGATCCAAATTTGTATCCTACTTAAGTTTAGATCAAACTCTGTTTATTTAAGCTCAGACTAAGCTGCAGAAACTATTCCATGACAGTTTGAGCTTAGGCAATATTGTTTTTGGGAAATAAATTTAAAAGGGGGGGGTGTTTTTCCTGGACTTAGGTATATTCTTAATTGTATCTACATACATACATACATACATACATGCATACATACATATGTATGCTTTTCTGTTTTTTTTTTCTTGCTAGACTCAGAGACAACTACACCGCTAACTTTGAATGCCCCATGTGATATATCGAACCAAAAAACTACACCTAATAATATAGCCATTTTACAAGGCAAGCCGCCGCCCGGACGCAAAATTGAAAGAGATAAAAAAATTGTGATTTATATTTTGGCCAATAATAGTGCAGAATATAAAAAGCATAAGCGGGTTGTGCATACGCTTTATAAGCAATTCGCTGGCAGATGTCAAAGTAGAGGCTTTGATTTCATAATCTCGGACGTGCATGAAAATGATGGAGGTGGTGGTGCGGTTGGTGGCGGGGCGAAAAAAGACTTTAGTAAATTACTCGAAGTTAAGCGCTGGACGCAAAGCCCCCAAGAAGCACAAGGCGGTCACGAGGAAGCTGCAAATTGTCTATCGGAAATTTCACGTCACACATCCACTGCATATATTATACCCGTACTATTTTTGGGTTCATCACTCGGTACACCCATGTTGCCGCTGACAATTGAAAGTCAAGATTTCACATCTGTCTTGAGCCTGGCCAGTGAAGAGGAGAAAGTCTTATTGGAGAAATGGTATACAATTGATAATTCATATCAACCAATGTGCCACCGTCTCTATACCCAACAAATTGATACGTACTCAACGGAGGTGGATGGTGAGCTAAATCATTTGTTGGGTGTGCTGCTGCGTCTGTTTTCCGACGATTTGAAAGATTCGTATTTAACGACGGTTGTTGAACAGGAAATCAACAATACCGTACTAATAAGTCAGGAGCATGCCAAACGTTGTATTTGGATACAAACTGGTGCCCAATATACAAAACTACCAGAGAATGCCTCGCAGCTGGATGCCGAAGTTTTGCGCCGTATAACCAAAGTTTATACTGAACTGAAAACACATCTATCTGAGAAAAATTTAATCCGCATTTTACCCACTATGAATATATTGGATGAGGAGTTGCAAGGTGTTATCGAAAGTTTGCTGGATAAATCGATAGCATCTATATTTGATGAACATCAAAATAAGAATAGTATACCGTATAATACTAATGGTATAGATAAGGTACTGCTCGAGGAAGTGCATCTAATAGCACGATATTCAAAAATATTGGCACAGAATTCGGCTAATTT
This sequence comes from Urophora cardui, assembly GCA_960531455.1. Taxonomy (NCBI): domain Eukaryota; kingdom Metazoa; phylum Arthropoda; class Insecta; order Diptera; family Tephritidae; genus Urophora; species Urophora cardui. Next base: position 101,569,640 of record OY482674.1, read on the forward strand.
TGATATAATGAATGATGTGAAAAGGTAATCGATCGATTTTGAAAACTCATGTAAATGTGCTAAATTTAAATAGCAAATAGCTTTTTTGTTTCTTCTGTACGTATTTGTTGATTTTGTTGATTACAGATACATTAAAGATAACACCCAATGGCCATTAGTCATATCGGGAGCCAGCGGGTGCGGAAAAAGTGTGTTAGCATCTAAAATAATGGAGAACGTGCATAGATGGAAACCGGATGCAAATTTGATATTGAGGTAAGCATTTTATAAGGCGTGAAACTACTGGATTAAAATCGGAAAATAATTCAGTGCTATTAATTAATGAGTAGGGAAGCTAAAAATATGCAAATGCATATTGCATATGCAAATGCATATTTCGACCTAAAATGCATATTTACGGTCAAAATGCATTTCGTGCTTATTTTGGCACTTAATCGAGCAATATCGAAAAATATTATGCTGGAAAAATGTTATCTGTGGTTGATTCAGATAGTTGCGTATACATACAAGCAAGGCAATTGAACTATTAGTCTGGACCTCGGAGAGGAGTATTTTCCCATATAAAAATTCACCACGCCAAACACTAAGTTCTTGTATGCATACAAACAAGGTTACTTGACTGTTGATCAGAGCCTCGGAGCAAACCGAGAGTAAAAAAAAAAAACTTTGCTCCGATGAAGGGAACAATAATATGCAATATGTATCGACATACATACACTCAAAAAAAAATTACTCAGATTATGGAAAAATGGGAATGATTCGGCGCTAAAGACATATTTCCATATTTTGATGTACAATTTTCTTTAAAACGTGGTTTTTATTCCTTGATTTGAAGAAAATCGTACATCAAAATATGGAAATATGTCTTTAGCGCCAAATCATTCCCACTTTTCCATAATCTGAGTAAGTTGTTTTTTCAGTGTAGGCATACGCCATATTATACGCCATATTGATGGTCTGATGAATCGCAGGCTAATGCTACACGTTCAATATGAATATTGCGATATTTTTTCGCTCTGAGGTTTAAAATATTTTACTTCCGTCCTTTTCACACTTTCACTTTCAATTCAATTTGATGGATCGCAAAATTTTCATGCTACACAGTCAATCCGTGTTGTCAATATTGCGATCCGGATTGCGGATTTCAAAATTTCGATGCTACACGGTCAATATTAATCGTTTTCCGCATACAAGAGTTTTTTTCTCGGAAAGCCACTAAAAATTTACACTGAAAATATAGTAAAACATATAATAGTTCAATGCAACCCTGCGCAATATTAATGGAATGGTTTCGCTTGCTTTGTAAAAAGATCTCATGTATTTACATAAATACAAATCTAAAATTAAGTAAAAGTATTTTATAGTATTTAAAACAAATCTTTTAAGTGGGGAAAATGTGAATTGTACGTTTCAATTCTTATATTATTATTACTTTGCAAAATTCGTTAAAAAAATGTAAGCTTGAAATGAAATACATACATTTTTTGAGCATATTTCAGGTATTTTTTTAGGCATATATGCATATAAGTAGATTTTTTCGTGCATATTTACGAGCATATTTCAGTTATTTTTCGGGCATACTAGCATGCATATTTTGAAATTTTTCGTGCATATTTTTAGCTACCCTATTAATGAGCCATGAGTTCCCTCAACCAAAAAGAAAAACAAGAAGAAAAATATACATTTTTTAAGTTCTGTGGTATTACATCCCAGCAGTATTCGAGGTAAGGTGGTGCAAATTCAGTAGAATATTCAGTATGAAAAATATCCTGAAACAGTTAAAAAATTATTGCCTACAAAAATAACTGAACAGGCAGTGAAGACATCAGTTGTACTGCGTATTCCGACCTTTTTTTCATACAGAAAATCTTCCTTCTCGTTCGGCGGTTTTTAGGTAGTTGATTTTCAACGCCACGTATATATAAAAACGAAAGGGAAAGTTCAGATTTTAGAACTACATTTCTTCTGAATATTCTGTAGGAAACATGTACTCTTTTCCAACTGATCAATACTGCTGGGGTGTTATTTTTGAGAAAAAAGCAATTTTCTTGGAGTACACTTTTTAACTTAAAACTTTTCCCTTTCTATGTTTACAGATATACAAACTTGACAGTTCGATCTACCGATGTAACATCATTATTGGGCTCTATAACAGATCAATTGTCAGTTTTAGTTACAGGCTGCCAATGTAATTGTGATCATGTAAGTTTTGCGTTAGGTTTGCTGAACCTAACTACACATATTTCTCTAATAGGTCTATTTTGGCAATTGTCTTTCCAAAGACAACGATCTTTCGAAAGACAGTTGTCAGAATAGCCTAGTAAATCTCTTATCCCATTTTTTTTTACAGACAATAGAAAGTTATTCAAAAATCTTGAATGAACTTTTAGAAACCAAAGATTTTTTCGTAGTTATCATAATCGATGCTTTGGATGAAATTCTTAAGGAAGAAAATTTAAAATGTTTACCAATACAATTGAGCAGTTTCACCAAACTAATATTGACTGTATCCGAAACTGATAATACTAGCAACGATGAAAAACAATCGTCACCAATGTTGAAAAATCTCAGCGACTTGGGTATGCCGAACAAATGTTTTATAAAAATGAAACCATTTACGGAACGTCAATGGAACGATATACTCAGTTCGGGTGGTAGTGAATTCTACGCATCCAACGGTGCTCTGAAGTTGCCCGAAGAGTGGAAGACGTTGCATGGCAAAACCCCATTGCATGCGAAATCGTTATGGTGGTTGGCTTGGTTGTCACACATTTCGATTAGTATAATGGATATATCGGATGTTTTAGATAAGATGTTGCAGATATTGGAGAGTAAATTTCAAACGGAACATGTCGAATTGATGTTATTGATTTTAGCTACATCTCAGTGGGGTATACGGGAAAGTGATTGTTTGGGTATATTTCAAAAACAAATGCAATTAGAAGCGCCGGTCGCTTTTAAGATATGGTCGAAATTTTGTTGGCTAATGGGGCCAATGATGTTGTTTTTGAAAAATGTTCGCATAGCCGATAAAACATTTCGTAATGCTGTTTTCCAGAGGTACTCGCACAAACGGTGGCTGGTACACAAAGCTATACGTGATTACTTCGATAGGCAGCAGAGCCAATTGCCGGTAAGCGCACATCATGGAAATGGGGGACATACAACAAAGTGAGTATACAAAGCAAGGAAAATAGAATAAATGTAGCTTTATCCGTGCTGACATATGTATATATCAACAAGTCTGGAACCTGCGTTCGAGTGAAATTACAATTGTAAGATAAAAAACATCCCAATAGATCCAAAGGTACTACAATCATAAATACTTTCTCATTACAGTTCCTTTAGGGAAGGTAACCACTTCCATGACTATGCCCCATGACTATCGCATTCGCATGAATGACTTTGTATAGTAATAAATAATAGCTTAAAAAACTAAAAAACACGCTTTAATCTTAAAAATCGTACTAAAAATTGAGAAATAATTTAATTAGAAACAAAATGATGAACGAAAATATAAGTATTTAAGGAAAAGCGTGGGGTGCTCAGTATGTCAAAAAATATTTAAAATCGGTGTTTTTTTACTAATAATTTTATTTTGACTTTTTTGAGATTTCATATATCGTACTCTTTAATTTCGCAACTAGGTATATTTTTGTACTAGTTGTACGAATCGAATATTTTCATGTTCAAATATTATTGAGCACCCCCACGCTTTTCCTTAAATACTTATATTTTCGTTCATCATTTTGTTTCTAATTAAATTATTTCTCAATTTTTAGTACGATTTTTAAGATTAAAGCGTGTTTTTCAGTTTTTTAAGCTATTATTTATTTTTGACTTTTTAGTGAAATTTTTCATTAAAGGATGTTTTATGCGGACGCAAGAATAAAAGTAAAAAGAAGTCTGATGGGATGTGGTGTTCTCCGAAATAGATCTACATACATACATATGTATTTATAACTTCTACCAAAAATCCGAATATGCAGTGAAGTAAACTAGCTTATTATGCAATATTTTCCAAACCCTTTTATTCAAGGGTTTCCAAACTAGTTTGGAAATACAAAATTTCCCAAACGTTTTGTTATATTTCACAATCAGAAAGTGAAAAGAAGTTGAGGTGAAGCATTTGAAAAGAACAAAAAAAAAAAAAGAAACCTGATTGAATAAATTCGAATTTAGACAATAAAGCTCCGAATACGTTTGTAGCGTAATTGTGAGGTATGCTGCCTACGGACCAAGGAGCTCAGGTTCGAGTCCCGAGTGGCGCATTTTTTTTTTTTTTATTTTTTTTTTTATTTTTTTTTTTTGGAGAAATTTTTTTCACCTCACGTTTACAAAACATTGTATAAAAATGTAATTAGGGTTCCTTTTCGTTGATTCAGAACTTACTATTAAATGAATTACAAACAAAACCAGTTCTTGCTTTGCATACATATGTATGTACATGCGATTGTTTTTATTGCAAACACAACAACGACAAAACAGAAAGCTTGTTACACAAAACACAAAACCAGTTCTTGCTCTGCATACGTATGTATGTATGTACATTGTACATGCGGCTGATTTCATTGCAAATACAACAAACCCAAAACAGAAAGCTACAAGCTTCATTTTTTTTGAGTGAATTTATGCATTGAGTTTATCTCCAACGCTATGAGCGATCGCTGGCTGTTGCGCGTTAGTTCGCTCGCTATTTGAGTGGTTATACGTTTTTCTTTGAACATTTGTTTGTGATTTGAGAAGAATGTATTTTTGAGCGTTCGTGAGTGAGTTTTTCCGTACCCTGCAAGCTTGTTACTTATTGGCCTGTATACGGGAGTGAATTGAAATTCATAGAGGATATTTTGAAGAAAGGTAACATAAAAGCCGCAATGAAGCATAAAATATAATGTTGAATGTCCTACTATATGATGCCGTTGGGCTGTTGATGTCATGTTTCGAATCCGGAGGAGAATAGAAATAATAGAGAGAACACAAAAAAGTGAATGTTTGAAAGATATAATAATTTAGTTAAATGTTGCAACTTTTAGGATGGGATGAAGTTACATACATACATACATACATACATACCTACATACATACATACATACATACAGGTGAAGCTAATAAAAGCGTGTTAATAAATAATAGCTTAAAAAACTAAAAAACACGCTTTAATCTTAAAAATCGTACTAAAAATTGAGAAATAATTTAATTAGAAACAAAATGATGAACGAAAATATAAGTATTTAAGGAAAAGCGTGGGGTGCTCAGGTCAAAAAATATTTAAAATCGGTGTTTCTTTACTAATAATTTTATTTTGACTTTTTTGAGATTTCATATATCGTACTCTTTAATTTCGCAACTAGGTATATTTTTGTACTAGTTGTACGAATCGAATATTTTCATGTTCAAATATTATTGAGCACCCCCACGCTTTTCCTTAAATACTTATATTTTCGTTCATCATTTTGTTTCTAATTAAATTATTTCTCAATTTTTAGTACGATTTTTAAGATTAAAGCGTGTTTTTTAGTTTTTTAAGCTATTATTTATTTTTGACTTTTTAGTGAAATTTTTCATTAAAGGATGTTTTATGCGGACGCAAGAATAAAAGTAAAAAGAAGTCTGATGGGATGTGGTGTTTTCCGAAATAGATCTACATACATATGTATTTATAACTTCTACCAAAAATCCCAATATGCAGTGAAGTAAACTAGCTTATTATGCAATATTTTCCAAACCCTTTTATTCAAGGTTTTCCAAACTAGTTTGGAAATACAAAATTTCCCAAACGTTTTGTTATATTTTACAATCAGAAAGTGAAGAGAAGTTGAGGTGAAGCATTTGAAAAGAACAAAAAAAAAAAGAAACCTGATTGAATAAATTCGAATTTAGACAATAAAGCTCCGAATACGTTTGTAGCGTAATGGTGAGGTATGCTGACTAAGGACCAAGGAGCTCAGGTTCGAGTCCCGAGTGGCGCATTTTTTTTTTTTATTTTTACTTTTATTTTTTTTTTTTATTTTTAGAGAAATTTTTTTCCACCTCACGTTTACAAAACATTGTATAAAAATGTAATTAGGGTTCCTTTTCGTTGATTCAGCACTTACTATTAAATGAATTACAAACAAAACCAGTTCTTGCTTTGCATACATATGTATGTACATGCGATTGTTTTTGTTGCAAACACAACGACAAAACAGAAAGCTTGTTACACAAAACACAAAACCAGTTCTTGCTCTGCATACGTATGTATGTACATTGTACATGCGGTTGATTTCATTGCAAATACAACAAACCCAAAACAAAAAGCTTCAAGCTTTATTTTTGAGTGAATTTATGCATTGAGTTTATCGCCATCGCTATGAGCGATCGCTGGCTGTTGTGCGTTAGTTCGCTCGCTATTTGAGTGGTTATACGTTTTTCTTTGAAAAATTGTTTGTGATTTGAGAAGAATGTATTTTTGAGCGTTCGTGAGTGAGTTTTTCCGTACCCTGCAAGCTTGTTACTTATTGGCTTGTATACGGGAGTGAATTGAAATTCATAGAGGCTATTTTGAAGAAAGGTAACATAAAAGCCGCAATGAAGCATAGAATATAATGTTGAATGTCCTACTATATGATGCCGTTGAGCTGTTGATGTCATGTTTCGAATCCGGAGGAGAATAGAAATAATAGAGAGAACACAAAAAAGTGAATGTTTGAAAGATATATTAATTTAGTTTTTAGGATGGGAAGAAGTTACATACATACATACATACATACATACATACAGGTGAAGCTAATAAAAGCGTGTTAAAAAAGGCATGAAGCAAAAGCGTTGAACGTCTATTCCAAACCTCATGCTTTTTTCATATGATCGTTATATATTCTTGTTAGGTATTCAGAGTGAATGGTAAAATAAAAAAAATAAAAAATAGTTCCGAGCTCAGCAGGCCCATGCTTATTTCCCCCCTTACCTTGATTTTCTTGGTATTTTTTGGCTGTAACATACATATCTAGTGTTATTAACAATTTTTTCTTTGCATTTACAGTTATAACTACCAAAAGTACTTAAAACTGCCTTATCATCATTTTTGTGCCATAGTTGAAGACAATGCCACACCCGATAGAATTGAAATGCTCTTCAACTGTTTCTATTTTACCGATTTACAATGGATCGCCGACAAAGTTCATTCAAATGGTCCAGCCTATTTAATGCATGATATTTTAGTGTCGGAACGTTTGACGAAGATTCAAGAGCAGTCTTGGATTCATATTAGTTTTTTACGAGATTTTTTGACACACTATATGCGTGAACTCAATTATGATGGTCATCAATTTTTTACATTAATCAAATATTATTTGAAATGGCGCATTAGAGAAGATCCAAAGCTGAAGGACGATGAAAAGATATGTTCCTGGCTGGAATATACCAATGAGATCGAAATACCATTTATGGAGATATTAAATATCGATTTGGTTACAAATGCTGCTGCCGACACGGACGCCGCTGAGGGCGACACAACATCAACAACAAGTAGCTATGATGTGCTGGTCAATTTGCCACAGAAAGGTTATTATGTGGCATCGATAAGCACCGAGCGTGAGGAGATTTGCATTTGGGATGTGCAAAATTGTACGCGTGTAAGACAGTTGTTGGGCATACCACAGCCAACGGCCATGTGTCCGTTCGGTATGTACGAGGCGGCTGTATTGTGTCGGCGCGAAATCAGGGTGATCAATTTGGATGAAGGCAAATATAAGGTAAATTAATAATTTATTTACATACACACATACATATATGTATTATTTAATTCCATATTTGCAGATTACTTTAAAAGGCGTTATGAATCAAAAGATGCCCTACTTTGGATTACATGATCAAAATCATGTCGTTTGTTTATCGCGCAATCGCATGTATGTTCACCTCATGAATCTGGAATCTGGCGATTGTGTTATGACATTTAAAGCTGGCGAAGATCGCTTCCTCAACTCGCTGCTAGTTTCCGGTGATGGACGGTTAGTCATACTTACTACATTAGGGTGGCTCAAAATTGTTTGAAGAAAATAAAGTTCTCAAGAAATCTGGGGTGAAACCCGTATATCATGCGACTGTAATACAGAAATCTATACCGAAAATTTTGGCTTGATAATTATATTAAGGTTTAGAGATCGCTCAATTGCCTTAAATTTTCCCTCTCCTTTTACATCACTGATGGATACATACATTTTGGGAAAGTGCTTGATGAACAAGAAAATAATTCCTAATTTTTCCTACGCTCTTTCAAACTATAATGTATATGCATAAACATCTCCACTTTTTCGCACGTTGATATATGTATTTTCGACTAAAATCAACACGCGTGGAAATTTTCCTAATTGCTAACCCCGCTCTGTGTGCAAAACAGCTGACTCAACTGTCAAACACCCGTCCCGATTTGCAGCGAAAAAAAAAATTTTAATGTTATAGTGGGTATTTCCCTATACAATTCCTTCCCTTTCCATTTACCTTTACCTTTTCCTTTAACTTTACCTTTACCTTTACCTTTACCTTTACCTTTACCTTTACCTTTACCTTTACCTTTACCTTTACCTTTACCTTTACCTTTACCTTTACATTTACATCTACCTTTACCTTTACGAAATTCAGCCATCTTCAAAGGTGTCCGACTTAAAAAAGGATCACTCATATACATACATACATAAAACATAAAAAATCAATACACTTTTCTTTTCCACTTCACAGCATTCTCGTTTGTGGCGATGAAACGCAAAAGCCATTTCCTCTGCTCGTTTGGCATTTGTCGCAAAAGAAACTGCTCTACGATTTACGCATTCCACATCATGATTTTATTACCTCGCTGTCAGCCATCACCTATGAGGGATCGTACGTTTGTGTTGTGGCCAAAGAGTTGAATGAGCCAACACCAAATTTCATTGTTGTTTACGATTTGCAAAGCGGTACATTATTTAAAAAATGGAAACCTGTCTGCAATACCGTCGCACTTGCGATATCCCAAACGAATGCCTGTGTGATAGCCGGTTTGGAGGATGCGAAAATTCTCATTTGGGACTTGATCACGGGCAATTGTCGGTCGACGTTGATTGGCCATAATGCGCCGGTTACATATTTGAAATTAGATCCATTGGGAAAAATTTTGCTCTCACGCGACAAAGATGGTCGAGACAATTCGATACGCGTTTGGGAACTGAATACAGGTAATGATATATGTGCTTTGTTTACTTTTTCTTGGTTATTTTAAGCTTCACATCTTGTACATTTTGGGTCCTAAAAATAAATTCAATGGGACCAATAGTTTTTTATGTGTAGCAAGTAAGGGAACTTAAGTTCGTGTGGAATCGAACATTAGATACTCAGGTGTATGCTTTCATCGTTTGTTTGTATCTCTCATCAGACCAAGCGTATAAATATCCTTGTTAGTGCAAATTTTATCCTTTACGATCTTTGGTTACAAAGATGTCACGTTAAAAATTTCCAAAGGGAGCTTTGAAACAATTTTTTTTAAGTAGGCGCGGTTATAAACCGTTTTCGATAAAAAATGTCATAGTTTCAAATCCCAAATATTTGTCGAGTTATGGGCTCCGAAATTTCCTAGATTCCTTAGTGTAAAAAGAGGCGTTGCCACGCCCATTTATAAAATTTTTTATGTTTTTTGTTTGATGTCTATGGTTGGACTCATGTAACAAACTTTGAATTAATTATCTTTCTATTGGGCAAATATATCGCCTCTTTATAACGCCCATATATAAAAGTGGTCGTGGTCGTCAGCGGATTTGAGCAATTTTCGTCCAACAATTTTTGAAATGAAATTAAATGAGTTATGACTTATGAAACTTAGAAAATGTGTCCTTTAATAAGTAGGCGTGGCACCGTCCATTTTCAAAAATTTCAACACCCTTCTTTATCACTCGGGCTATATTAGTGACTGAGATATCACATTTTGTGTGTGTTCGATATATACTATATAAGGAAAGTGGTCGTGGTTATGGTCCCAGAAGGAACCTTCCACTTTGCCGAAACCGGTTTATCTCAACAACAACAAAATTGAACGTCGAATTCGTCTAATAGATGTATTGTACAAAATATTCCTTTAGAGGTTCGCGATGCTCTGCTATGAACCTAAGTATCGTTGATCAAACCTTCGCGATGTGGAGCTATTAAGAAATCAGATGCAGGGTTTTCAATTTAAAAATGGATTTTTTTGCTAAAGTGCAATGCAATTTTTACACCGATCCTTTTTTTTTAAGTGTCAATATACAGTTTTAATGGCAACACTGCAAACATTTTTCAGGAAAATCACTAGCAGTTTACAAGCCACCAGGTCAAATAACAGCATGTGAAATACTACCGAATGGCGCATTTGTAGTTTTGGCTTTGAAGAATCGGACCGAACTATTGACTTTGGCTTTAAAAATTTACGGAGAAGCTCCAGATGATAATTGTTATTCATATGGCAATCAAGATAACCAAAATAAAACTTTTAATCTTGAATAATTAGTGTACAACTAAAACTTATTGATTAATTAATTAAATGAATTTAATCTAATTACATGAACGTGGAACTCTTTCAGACTTTACTAGATCATAAGTTAAGTGAATAATTTTAATTAGATTAATTGTATGTATGTACTATTTGTGTGTGATTTATAAGTATTTATTTATAAATAAAATTTAAGCATAATTTTAATGCACTTAAGCTTGTACAAAATATTGTTACGCAGTTGAAATAAGAACAAAATGAACAAAGAAAGCGGAAAACAAAACCAATCAAAAACAAAAAGAATAATAGGAAGAACAAGATATCTACATATATATCGTCCCTGCGAATAAAAAAACAGTTATGTAAATTTTTAGGAATTTTTTTTATTGGATTTTTTACTAGTTTTCACATACAAACTAGGCCTAGCGGTATATTGGGTACAGATTTCATACGTTTTTACAAAAAAATTGAAAAAATTAGTGTATAAAAACAGCTATGTGCATTAAAAAGGCGCAAATCTTTATCACGTCGCAATGGGTAAAAAAAAGTGATTTATGTTTTCATAAATCGATAACAGTGATATAGTACCATTCTTCCTGAATTAAAAATTTGCTAAATTTTGCGAATGGACGTCAGGAATCAGTTTTTTTGCTCTCCTGCTAAGTTACTGAAAAATACATAACTGTTTTTATCCGCAGGGACGATATGTGTGTATTTACATATATTATGACGGATTCTTTAAAAAAATTAAATTAATATATTTGCGAATTACATTATTAGTAGGGAGGTAAGGATGTATAAGAGGAACCAGTGGTAATCTACTTAAAAAAAAGAAACTGCAATAGGAATGTCCTTTCTTAATAATTATTAATAATTTGCCAATGTCCTCCGAAATGGACGCTTTTTAAAGTTTTTTTTTCGGTTCTCCGATTTTATTTAAATAATTTATAATAATCACCAGTTTTTTTGAGAAATACGAATTGCCTATAACCAAATAATTTATTAATTCTTATTAATCTAATTTCATTTCATTTACATAGTTGCAATTATGTATGTAAATGTATTTGTGCTGTTTTAATTGTTTTTTATTTTATTTGTATGTTATTACAAGAGTCTGACCGCATATTTAATAATTAAAATAATTTTTTTCCAACATCAATCGAAAAAACACTTTATCTGAAATTGTTCAGTTCGTGAGAATATAATTTATGTACATGCATATATATATATGTATTTGTACATACAAAAGTATGTACGTAGATTTATTATTGTGTTTAGAAATGAATGCAAGTTTTTAGGCTCTCTCTTCGTAATTTAAGCGTAAAAATGAGATTTATGTGTTTACAAATTCATTTAATAAGCGAATAAGTTTTATATGTGGTGCATGATTTTTTCTTTGTTTTAAGAGATAATTAATGTAATGGTGTAATTGATGTGTGCAGTTGTATATAATATTTAAATTCTGTGAAAAGTAAGAAAATGTTTGTTTTGATTTGAAAAAAAAAGGGTGTTTTTTTTTATTATTCTCTAAAGGCTTACCAATCTACGTTAAGTACATTTATCGTTCCCACGGCAGTTTCGTCTAATAGTTCAACTATGTATTCACCGACGGAGCGCCCTTCCGTAGATACTTACCGCATGTATCTACATTGTAGATTCTACAATATTAAACTGCTGTTCATTATTTCCGCTTCCGTCAAGAGGTGGTGAGTTTTCGTTAACGCTACAATCAATTGAGATAGGTCGTATCAGCTAACGTCGAAAAAATGGTTGAACCAGAAGTACCAGAACGACTCAGACTTATGTATGTATGTATGTATGTATTTATGTATATCCGGTCAAGTACAACAGTTCCGACTGCACTTAGCACATCTGAGGAGTGGTTTGGCCTATACAACAAGAACAACAACCCAAGGTATATGCACAATTGTCAATGTCGGAAAAACATTGACGAAAAATTGGAATTTGGTTACTACCCAATAAACACAAAAGCGAGGATGATATCGTGGCGAATTCGAGATGAATTCGCGGAGGTGAATGTAATTTTTCGGACTTGTATCGAGTTCGAGATGGACTCGATAAAAATCAATTATCGCAATAGCATTTATTAATTTTATTAAATCTTGCTTTACACGAAGAAATTCCCTGTTGGACTTTAATTTACCATTTAAAACTCTACTCAAGCGACTGAAAAGCTCGGATGATATCGTAGCGAATTCGAGGCGGATTCGCAGAAGAAGATTTTCTAGAATGTATTAGCCAATGAGCCTAAATCTCGAATCGCCAACGATCCGAGAATATAAAAATGCGCGAATCGCTAATGAGGGGTGACTCGCCTGGGAATTCGGATTCGCCGATCTATTGTCGCGAACTGTCGCCGCGATAATATAATCAGAGAAGCGAACTCGTCTCGAATTCGAGGCGAATCCGTTGTGTTTTTTGGGTATGTAAATACATACATATGTATGTATGTATGTCAATAAGATGATTTTATTTCAATTTTTCTTAATTTCATTCAATATATGTACTCTGAAAAAAAAAACGTCGTAAATCTAAATACTTTCGCTGTTAAATCAACTACTTTCCGCAGTTGAAATGTGCCCAACAACGCTCCGTTGTTGTTTCAAAGGTGCGAGCGTTGTTGATTTAAGTCAATAACGGAGATTGTTGGAAACAATTTTCACCTAAAAATAAATTTTCGTTTGCATTTTACTCTTCATCTTCTCTCCGCCAGGGTCCCAACTGCAAATATATAGCCTCCGCTTGTTCTCCTATTCTTCTCTCCTTCTTATCATTCACTGGTTGCGATCTTTATTTCTTATTCTGATTTTTCTTCTTTATTTTATATTCTCCTCCGGATTCGAACCATGACATCAACCTGAAATTCTATCCAATCATCACATAGTGGAACATTCAACATTATATTGAATTGTAGTAACCTATTTATACTTCCATTTCCTAAAAAGGAATCCATGAATTATTTGAATCATTGTAAAAACAAAATTTAAAAAAATTTGTTCTCATTAGTTTTGTTTACAACGGAAACTGTTGGGTCAAATACTTTTGCCTTTAAATCAACAACGGGGAGAAAATTGTTGCTAAAAATAAACTTTTGTTTGGATTTTTCTCTTCATCTTCTCTCAATCATTATTTTTTTTTTTTTTTGTTGGTTTTCTCACAAAAAAATATTTTCTCACAAAAAATTTTTTAAAGGCAAGCACGTTTTTGAAACAACAACGTCCGTTTTTGAATAAATTGTTGGATCAAAAACTTTGTTGTAAAAACAAATACTTTTGCTGTTGAATCAAAGACGGAGATTCAACAGCAGAAAGTTGTTGGTTAACTACGGGTATTTTTTTCAGAGTATGTATGTATTCATTTCGTTGTAGGTATGTACACCCAGAAAAAAAGAGTGTGAAATCAACCAAAAATCAACAAATTTTGTGGTTAATTTTTTTCAACACGATGCTTAATGTATGCCATCATGTAATCGTGCAAATTTAACACTACTGTAAGTGTTAGTTTAACAGGATGACAACTGTAGAACTAACACTAAAAAGTATTGAGTCTTCCAGTTGATTTTACAATTTTTACTAGTTAATGTTACAATTTAAGCTGGTTAAATTAACACGAAATGATCCTGTTGAATTAACAATAACATCTTTTTGATTTTACCTTAAATTTATTGTTAAATTAACTAGAAAGTCTTGTTGATTTTACAATTTATTTTTATTTAATAAAAAACATATATAAAACATAAAATATATAATCATCAGATCAATAAAGCATATTCGAGTACATCACCCGCACAACCGACCAAATTGAAAGCGTCCTTCTCATACGAATAGTTTATACATGGGCGATAGTACTTACTATCACTGGCACTGAGTAATGTTTGGCCGCTAATGCAACGGTATATGCACCGCATGCTGCGTGAAAGACTCCATTCGCTAAACATCTCTTCGTGGTAAAAATTGCAAACTATGAAGAGGAAAATGAAAATATTGAACATTAGAAACTTTTAGAAACAAAATGCAATCCACTTTTAACTTACCTGCGAACTAAAAATATAAATGGAAACACCATTATCACGCACTGCCAATGATGCTAAACTCCCATCATTGCCACGGCACAAAATTTTCTTTTTGTTAAAAAAAAAAAATAATATTAGTTTGTGTTTTGCACGAACAGCAGAACTTCAAACGTTTAAAAAATTGTATGTTTCAAAATAGTTTTGACGTTCTTTTTAACACTTTTTTAGATTGTATAGATAGATAGTGCCAATCATCGTGTTGAATAAACCAAAATTCCAAATGACGTTTATGTTTGAACATTGTTTCGTGTTATATCAACCAACTTTTATTGTTAATTGTGGTTCTTGTTGTTTTAACATTTGTTTTCATGTTGTATTAACACTAAAATTGGGACGTCATTTTTTTCATTTTTTTTTTAGTTTATATTGACACTATCATCATGTTAAATAAACCAAATTCCAAATGACATTTAGGAATAAAATTTTATATTTGAATCATCTTGTATATTTTAAAATTTCTTCATGTTGTACCAACAATAAAATTTGGTTGAATTTACCAAATTTTCAGATGACAGTTACAAAGCCAAAATCATGTATCAAACATCGTGTAATTTGAAGTTAATGTGTAAAGATCGATCGTGTTAATTTTACATGAATCGTGTTGATGATTTTTTTCTGAGTGTATTGCATCTTATTCTAATTTCTAATGAGCTACACTGCGTATACGTAACTTGCTTACGTATGTACATATGTACATAAACACCTACAATGTAGGTCCTACATACATACACACAGGTGAAACTAATAAATACTTGTTAAAAAGTAGAAACCATATCAATCATTGTCAATGATGTCAGTCATTGTCACTGCCTGGCAGAAAAGTAGTAAATGAAACAACTTGAAATCAATATTGTAATAAGCTTAATTTATACAAAAAAAAGCTTGAATATACATAAAATAATATAAAATAAATAATATAAAACAAAACAAAAAAAATTAAATACAGACGATCAAAGAGCACGATCCTGCTCTCCCGCTATTCCAGGAAAAACGAGTAGTGAAATAGAAAAACTAGGCTAATAGGTTCAGACCGGAGTCGACCGCGTTATTGAAGTAAATTCTCAAATAGGGCGTTTTTGAAACAACTTTTGAAATAGGGACGATCTTTTACTCAGGTGTCGATATATAGTATTGATATTTTGGGTGAGTAAAATTTTATAAAATTTATTTATTCTCATAAATCATGGTCATGCTCATTCACTTTTCCATACACACAACATGCATACTTCGTGCATCAATACATTTGATTTGAACTTGGTCGTTATTGGGCACTGAATCAGCAGTTTACAAAATTTTAATATGAAAAAATATATAAAGTATAAAAATATAAATATAAATATAAATATGTATGTAATTAGAACGGAAAATCAACCCTGCTGATACAATTTTTTTAAACCTCCATACATATCGACGCTTCCAAACAATACTGTACTAAGTCGACTTAGTATATTTCCCCGTTTTTGGTGTTTTCAAGTATGACGTGTCTTAATTTAGATGCTGTCAAATTTTGGTATCAATCGGACAATCCAATCAAAAGTTATAAGCAAAAGTGTACCTATAATACAACTCGAGATTTTTACATCAGAGCTTGCCATAAAAAACAACGTAGCAAGTTTGTATTTTTTCTTACGGTTTTATATAGAGCGTACCCTAATTTTGATATTGTCGAGTTGATCGTTCAATCCAAACAGAAGTTACAAGCGAGGATATACCTACCATGGAACTGAAGTTTCATATCGAGTTTAAACTTTGAGAGCTTCTCCTGCAAAACAGAGTTTCGAGACTTAGTACAGTATTGTTTGGAAGCGTCGATATATACATATATTTTACGCAAATGATATTATTCTACTATTCTATTCAAAAGCTTATAAAACGGATGCCATTTTGATTTTTCCACAATTGCTCGGATAATCATATTTTATAGCATACCCGAGTATTTCCAACAATTATCGCTTACATCCTTAAGCTTAAAATAATAGGGGTATTCGCTATCCCTAGCAAGATAGCACGGATTGCAAATATCCTAGACCAAAATATGCTACACATCGAGAGCACCCCATTGCACAGTCGTAGGAAATTTTAAGAAGCAGCTTTTCTTTTTAGCCAAAGGGACGTGTTCATCACTCACTTTTTAATAAATATTTCATTTTATTTTAGTAAATTTAATAAATACACATAAAAAATAACATTTTAAGCAAAATTCGAATGATCAAATTGAAATTGAAATTAGCAATTGGCAAATGTCAGCTGACGCAGGGTCGCAATTAATTTCCTACACTTCATAGCAAATAAATATACATAGGTTTTGGTGTAGCATATTTTTGAGGTCTAGCATATTTTTGTGCGCCTGTATTTTGTTGTTAAGCTTAGTATCGACCTCTCAAGAAACTCAAAAGTTCCATATAAAATGACGTACAAGAAATGCTCAAGAAATTTTTCTTGTGAAACTTTCTTGAGCGAGTATCGACCTCTCAAGAAATTTAATACACTTTTTTAGCACTATTTTTCAACATAATGCGAACACAGCAACACAGGTTTTGCCAAGAAATATATCATCGAGCATTTATTTCTTAAAGAAATTTTGACGTCTGTTGGGTTTTGTTACATGTTGATAAAAATGGTGGTGAAAATGGAAAAATTAATCGGAAAAAATATAGTGCACAATTTTTGTAATGATGCAAAGCGAAAGTTGACATCAATTTCTTACATCTACTTCTATTCCGGCCATCAAAATACCACAGTTTAGCAGTAATATAAGGTCATCCTCGTCGCTTTCGATGATTTCCTAAAATACCGACAAAATAAAACTATTGAAAACAAATATTTAAAGCTTTTATTTAATGTTTTTTAAGAACTTATCAATTTCTCATGTTTACAAAATGGTTTATTTTGTTTACGTTTTTGATGATCTTCTTCGTTTCACTTGGTATACACGGTGGAATAATATACGTCAAAATTTCTTGCCTACTACTATTTTTCACTCAAGAAATAAAGCTAAAAATTTCTTGAGCTGTTTCTTGAGAGGTCGATACCAGCCTTTATGCGTTGTAAAACTTTGCAATCCGTGCAATCCGTGCTACGTGCTAGGGTTATGCTATGGATAGCGAATACCCCTAATATATTTCTCAAGTATTTTGGTCTGTTGGGTTTCTGAGAAAGGAACGAAAAGCTAATGAACACTTTTCCGGCAATACAGCTACGTTTAACTTGTTTGCTCCTTCGCTACTATCTACGTTCTCTGCAAGAGCGCAAGAGCAGACCAAAGAATTTTCCCTTCTTATACAATTTACATTCTTTGCTTCGCAGCAAAAAAATTTGGAGCTAAGAGCGGAGCCAGAGCAAATAAAAAAATTAGTTTCCGTTGAGGACCTGTGGCCGGATTCTAGTTTTCGCTATCGCCAAAACTCCATCGCCAAAATTCGCCAAATTGATTTTAGCAACTTTTAGCGATTTTTGCGATTCTATCATAAAAATGCGTGATAAAAAATCTCTAAAAATTGCCTATTTTAGCGGATTTTAGCGATGAACAAAATGAACCCGGATAAAAGGAATGAACACTTTTTGACAGTTCAGTTAGCTAAAATTGCGATTCCGATAAATTAGCTATCGCCAAAAATCGCCATTATTAGCCCAAACTTCTCCAAAATTAGCGACCCGAAAAATTTGTTGCCAAAAAGATTATTTAAGTTGAAAAGGTAAAAGGTATATTAATTTCCTTTTTAAAATACTTCATCGCATTAATAATATTCATAATTATAGGAAAAATGGAGAATTTTAACTCAAAAAGGATAATAAATGAGCAAAAATACACGGTACTTCCGCAAAAATATTTCTGCATATTTGCTTTGGAAGTCGCAAAATTTCAACGAAAAGTTTTTCTGCAATAGAGAATGGAGCTGTGGACTCCCGCAAAAGTTTTCTTCTACTTTTCAAGCGATTTCTTTACTCTCGCTGAGAATATATAGACATGCGACATAAATAACTTCGGAACATACTCATTTTGACCACATATTTTTTATCTCAATACTTATTTAATATAATATTTTCTAATCAATGTAAAATATGGTGGAACCGCGCCAAATATGTATACAAACTTTGACATTTTTCTTCCACTACAAGCAGATCTACAAAGGTAGGCTCGGTGGCGAATTCAGAAACTACTTTTTTTTTATTTACAAAGGTAGAATGTAATGTCAAAATTAAAGCGAATTCACATCATGGCCAATAGGAATGGGCGAGTCCCAGTCGAATTCAGATTTAAACACGTCGAAATATTATTTTTATATTACACTCTACCAATAACAATAAAAAAATACATTGGAAATTTCTGAATTCGCCACCGAGCCTACCTGGTAATTCTGCTTTGATAACAGCGACGCCTGCGGCGGATAAAGGTATTACAATGTTTGTTGGAGATTTTTGGCGATATGTAATCCAGAATCGCATTTTAGAAAAATCGCCTAAAGTCCGGATAATTTTTGGCGATTGCAATTTTGGCGATTTTTAGCGTTTTGGCGATGGCGAAATCTAGAATCCGGGTACTGATCAAACGAAAAAATCCATTGGTCCGAGGCCCTGCTATAATCAAACCATTTCCGCTATAACATCATGGACACAAACCCAAAAGTACTAAACGATGTGTGAGTTTCTAAGACAGAGCTGTTAAGCAACTGTTGTGTGCAGGGGCCGGGATTTTTATTCCTTTATAATAAAAAGCCAAAGAAAAAATTTATATTTGGAGGAATATTTTATTTGGACAAAAATAATCAGTCAACTCGGAGTTTTATTTTTTAAGGACAGCGATAAAATAAAAATTTGGTGTTTTATTTATTAGCACCAGCGATAAAATAAATACTTGGTGTTTTATTTTTTAGCTCCAAAATAAAACTCAAGGGCCAATAACTAGCATACCCCTTAACCGAATTGCATAAATCAGATGAAAGGCGATTCAGTAAGCTTTTAATTGGTGGCACCCATACTAAATTGGGAAAAATTAAAAATATAGGTGCACTCAGAAAAAAAATCATCAACACGATTCATGTAAAATTAACACGATCGATATTTACACATAGAACAGCAATAATTTTTTTCAAATTACACGATGTTTGAAACATGATTTTGGCTTTGTAACTGTCATCTGAAAATTTGGTAAATTCAACCAAATTTTATTGTTGATACAACATGAAGAAATTTTAAAATATACAAGATGATTCAAATATAAAATTTTATTCCTAAATGTCATTTGGAATTTGGTTTATTTAACATGATGATAATGTCAATATAAACTAAAAAAAATGTTAGAAAAATGACGTCCCAATTTTAGTGTTAATAAAACATGAAAACAAATGTGAAAACAACAAGAACCACAATTAACAATAAAATTTGGTTGGTATAACACGAAACAATGTTCAAACATAAACGTCATTTGTAATTTTGGTTTATTCAACACGATCATAGTGCCAATGAAACAGGCCCGTAGCCAGGAATTCGTTTCGGGTGGGGCTTACAGAAATCATGGACAAATTGCACTCCCCCCGCCCCCCACATATATATATGTACATACATAGGTCAAATGAAAGTTATTCATATTGGTTGATTATTTTGAAAATGAATATGGAAAAAATTTGTACATATGTACAAGATTACTGAAAAGCTATTTTAATTGACATTTATTATGCACATACATACATATACATATGGAATGTGGTACAAAATTTCATATAAAACTTTCTTTTACAATAACCTTTTCATCAAAGAAGTAGCCTTCTGCATTTGTTTTTTGATAAAATGTCTATGGCATGGTCAGGATCAACAGCAATATCCCAGTGAATGCAGATCATAGCGAGTGAACTCAATCTTTCATGACCCATTACACTCCGAGGTAAAGTTTTGATTCTTTTCATGGTAGAAAATGATCTTTCCACGCTCGCCGTTGTCACGGGCAAAGTTGCCAAGGCAGTGAGAAGAATTTTTATACCACGGAAATAGTTTCCATCGCAGTACTCCAATAGTTTTAAAACCTCGGGTTCGTTTTTAATCGACGATATTTTCGCACACCACAACCTATATTCGGCCTTTACTGCTGTTGATGATATGTGATCTTCGAAGAATGGCGCCAGGTTTTCAAGCTCATCTGCTTTACTTACATCAGCGAATCCTGGAAGAAGCAGTTGGAAGCTCGGTAGAATATCTTCGTTTTCTAAAAATCGTTGCGTTAAATTTTAAATTAATAAGTCGATGCATGGCAGGAATGTTGCGATTCTGAAATACTCTTCACTCGACGTTGTTCCCGGGTTAGCTCGGTTTCTTTGACGCGATACCACTCTTGGAGCACAGATTTCACCGTCAAAAAAGTCTTCAGCGATTTTTGATGCGGAAACTAAGATTTGCCAGAAGAAATCACTAGCAGATTGTCTAATTTCGCGCAAAGACTGTATTACTTCTTTCGTGCGGTTTATAGCAGAGATAAAGTCTGGCACCGCCTCCTTTTAGAAGCAGGAATATACGAGATTTCTTAGCCTATAACTCGACAAATAATTGAGATATTATGACGAAACTTGGTGTATACACTTTTATTACTTGTAGTAATACATGTTCAAAATTTTAGCGAAATCGGTTGACGACCACGCCCACTTTTATATATGGGTATTATAAAGTGGCCTAATAAAAACATTTTAAGTGATATCTTTTTCAAATATAAAAATAATTCATTGAAATTTTGTGGCATGAATTCTACAATAGACCGGAAACAAAAAATAGAAAAATTTTGGAAAATGGGTGTGGCATCGCCTCTTTTTAGACAAAGCAATCTACGAGAGCCCATAACTCAACAAATAATTGAGATATTATGACGAAACTTGGTTTATACACTTTTATAACTTGTGTTAATAAACACGCAAAAATTTATAACTTTTTGGTTGCTTTATTGAAATCATTTTATGACCACGCCTACTTTTTAACAAAGATATTTCTGGAACATGCTTTAGGAATTTGTAACGTGACATCTTTGTAACTAGAAGTCATAAAGGAATGAAATTTTGCACAAAGAATAATATTCATATGCTTAGTTGGATGACTGATAAAAATGTTGAAAATGGGCGTAGCTGCGCCCACTTTATGCAACACGCGCTTTATATAAAGTACCTACACCGTGTTTCAATCAAACGCAAACAAACAATGAAAGCATACAGCTGAGTATCTAATGTTCGATTCCACTCGAACTTAGGCTTCCTTACTTGTTATCTAGAAATTTAGTGTTGGCAGAAAAAATTTTGATTTATTTAATTTAACGAGCACAGGCCCATGTTATATTTAATTTTTTATTTTTTAGAAACTAGAAAAAAACTTTTTAAGCATGGATGTAACTACAGCTGTTTCACCTTAGATCCCTCTAAGACTCATCAGGTTACGTTTGCTTCTGCCAAGACTCGAACTTGCGCACTTTGGTTGGGGCTAGGTTCACGAAAAAAGGGCTTGAAAGAGCTAAATTTCTTCAAGAAAATCCAAACCCACTTTCGCCATGCTTGACATTCGAATTTGCGAGACGCGAGTTGAGGAAATTACAAAAAAAAAATACTTCCTTCGAATTTCGGGGGGGCTTGAGCCCCCGAGCCCCCCCCTGGCTACGTGCCTGCAATGAAATCTAAAAAAAAGTGTTAAAAAAGAACGTCAAAACTATTTTCAAACATACATAATTTTTTTGATCATTTGAAGTCTGATTTTCGTGCAAAACGCAAATTATAATTTAAAAAAAAAAGGAAAATTTTGGTGTCGTGGCAGTGATGCGAGTTTAGCATCATTGTCCGTTCGCGATAGTGGGTTTTCGATTTATATTTTCAGTTTGCAGGTGAGTTAAAAGAGGATTACATTTTTGTTTCTAAAAGTATTTAATGTTCAATATTTTATTTTTCCTCTTCATAGGTTGCAATATCACGAGGAGGTTTTTTAGCGAATGGGGGTTTGCGTGCAGCATGCGATTGTTGCATTAGCAGCCAAAAATTACTCGGTGCAAGTGATAGTACTATCGCCCATGTATAAACTATCGCCGGTACATTCGTGTTCGTATGAGAAGGACGCCTTCAATTTGGTCAGTTGTGCGGGTGATGTACGAATGTGCTTAATTGAAGTGATGAATATATATTTTATGTTTTATATGTTTTTTTATTAAAAAAAAAAATAAATTGTACAATCAACAAGACTTTCTAGTTAATTTAACAATACATTTAATGTAAAATCAAAAAGATATTATTGTTAATTCAACAGGCGGGGGTTCCAACCTCCCCAGGCTGTCCCTGATTTCACACATAACCTGGGATCCTTAGTGACTGCACGAAACGGGGAAGGATAGCGGCTTCGAGTTGGGGCCCTTTTCGCATGAACAATTTCCTTAAACAAACTATAACTAACACAAATAATATTAAAAACAAAAAAAATAAAAGTTCTTCGTCCTCTTCCTCTCGGGGAGGACTGCGCCAGCGCAAGCGCCAACGGCGATTTCGCGCCCACAAAGCGCTAAAGAACAGGGCGGGGGGCTTGCCTCTCAACCTGCAACTACAACATCGATGATCGACTTGGCGGGTCCCAGCACCAGTAGGGCTGCTGGACTGGTAACGCTGGAAATGGCGAACCACCCAGCCCCTACTGATGCTGGACGCCCGCCCAGTTCGAACTCGGCGACCTTTCTCCCCACAGCTGTGACAATGGTCTCACGACCTGGTCACACGAGACCAAAGGAGAAGGCAGCCGGAAAGAGGGGTGACCAGCTCTTGGTGGGTCCCTGCACCAGCATAGTAGCTGGATCGGTAGCGCTGGAAACGGCGAACCGCCCAGCTCCTTCTGATGCAGGAAACCCAGCAGGGGTTGGTAATGCTACACTTCCCCCTACGGCAGCGGCAATGGTGTCACGACCTGGCTTAGCTGACCCTAGGGGGAGGTTAGCTATTTGCACGGATGACCAGCACCTGTTGGGTCCCGGCAGTGGCAGGGTAGCTGGATCGGAAACGCTGGAAACGGCGAACCGTCCAGCTCCTGCTGATGCTGGAAACTCAACACGTGTTGGTAATGCTACTCTTCCTCCTACAGCAGCGGCATTGGTCTCACGACCTGGCTTAGCTGACCCTAAGGGGAAGGTAGCCAAAAATGAAAACACAAACGGGGGAGCGGCAGCGAGGGAAACTACGAGCCGTCTCCCCCAGGACAAGAACCCCAGTTATGGGGGAAAAAGAAAGGCCAGTAAGGTCCTGAAAAAGTATGAGGGGGTGTCACTAGACACGTTGCCCCAAAGTGGAAAGGACGCGGTGGTTAGGGCGAAAGCCCTGCTACTTAGCGGCCAGAGCACTGTGGGAAGCGATGTGGGTGGAGGCACTACCTACAAACGCCAACGGTCGGAGGATGATTTAAAACCTGCTCGGAAAAGGGCTCAGAGGCGTGCCGAGGTGGTCAGGCCTACCTTCACCGAGGTTGCCAGGGACAGAATCCTAGTAGGGGTTCTGGACCGCGGAAATGACCGTGGTGCCATCCCGAAGGACAAGTGGTTGTGGGTCCAAGCAGCCATCACAGACGCCCTTCTGGACGTCGTGCTGGAGGCTCCAGGACCACCTCCACGAGGAGGAGATGCGGGTTGGTACCAGGGTCAAATCAAGGTACACGCTTGCGATGACGCAAGGACTGTGAGCCTTTATAAGGCTGCAGTCGCGAGGATCGGCGAGGTCTACCCTGGTGCGCGTATTGAGATCGTCGACTGGAGTGATATTCCGGTCCCGCCTCGAGCCAGAGTGTGGGTTCCCGTAACCCCGGCAGCTCCTGAGAGAATTCTCAGGATGCTGCAAGTTATGAGCCCATCTCTCCCGACGCAGGACTGGAGTGTCATTCGGGTCGAGGAGGCTGCAGGCCCGAGAAGGGAGGTGGTCCTGGCTCTCAATAAGGAGGCTCTCGAGCCACTGAAGAGGAGCCAGGGAAAGGTGAATTACGGCATCGGCGATGTCGTGATTCATGTGTACCGTGGCGACGCCCAGCGCGCCACCGCTCCGGAAACCTCGGTGGACTCGGACATCGAGGCGCCCGAATCGGAGGCGGAACTCTCCGAAGCGGACAGCATGGTATCTGCCATGTCGAACTGTGCAGATGCCCTGCTCAGTTTGTCAATGGAGGATGGCATGCTGGACAGCGAAGGGGAGGCTGCCGACGTCACGGTAGTCGAGGTGGAGGTCCCTGCAGTTTCACATGAGGGTGCTGCAGATAAACCTTCACAAATCTAAGGCGGCTTCGGCTGCCCTAACATGTCGCCTTTCTAAAGGCGATGTCGATGTGGTCCTCATCCAAGAACCTTGGGTAAATAACTCAAGGATTTGCGGATTGGGGATTACTGGATACAAGCTCATTTGGGCTGAAAAACAAGGTAATATTAGAACCTGTATTTTGGTTAAGTTCGAGCTAACAATGTTTCTCTTACCTAACTTTAGCGATGGCGACATAACTGCGGCCTGCTTGAACGTCAGGGGCACGCCGTTAACTCTGGCATCGGTATATATGCCCTTCGACGCTGTGGAACCTCCACCGCATGGGAGAGTGAAAGACCTGGTGGCCAAATACAGCTCGGGCCACTTGCTAGTCGGGGCAGATTCCAATGCCCATCATATACAATGGGGGAGTTCCGATATCAACAACCGGGGTGAGTCACTTTTTGATTACCTTTTAACAACTAACTTGGTAGTTTGTAACATAGGTAATGAACCAACGTTTATTACTAAAAATCGTAGAGAGGTCCTGGACCTCACTTTATGTAGCGAAAGTACCTCTGCGGTGGTTAAAAGCTGGCGTGTACTTGATGAACACTCCTTCTCTGATCACCGGTATATAGAAACGATCTTAAATTTCTCCATTCAAAAACCCGTTTTGAAGAGAAGCCCACGTAACACCAACTGGGGTCTTCACAACGAGCTTTTTCTCAGAGGCCTACCAGAACTTCCAACTCATAACACCTTATCGACCGGAGAGTTGGAGGATCTGGTAGGCACTTTTACTTCAGCACTTACAAATGCGTTTAACTTAGCTTGCCCGGAGCCAAAACCTCGGGGGAAGCGAAAACCTCATTGGTGGTCCAGCGATCTGGACTCACTTCGAAAATTTTGCAGAAAGCAATTTAATAAAGCCAAACGACTCGACAGTGAGCCCCAATGGCTGCAATATAAAGAACACTTAAGGACTTATAAAAAAGCCCTAAGACAAGCGAAGAGAACCTCCTGGAGGAACTTCTGTACTGGAGTCGAAAGCGTCGATGAGACGGCAAGACTAAGAAGTGTGCTCTCTAAAACACATACGTCCTTGGGCTATCTTCGGAGGCCTGACGGATCCTGGACCGACTCGGAAAAGGAAACCCTGGAGCTACTGTTGGATACACACTTTCCTGGTAGCTCGCGAAACGTACCGGCGATATCATCAACGAACATCGCGGTTAATATACCTGTCACGGAGGAACGGGTTAGGTGGGCAATTAGAAGCTTTAAACCTTACAAAGCTGCTGGACCCGATTAGATCATTCCCGCACAACTCTTGTATACCCTCGAGACATCAACAAGCTGGCTTCATCGCATCTTTCTTGCTTGTCTTGCGTTTAATTATATTCCAAGCACGTGGAGACGCGTCTCGGTTATATTCATTCCTAAGGCTGGGAAAGCCTCGCACTATGAGCCAAAGGATTATAGGCCAATAAGTCTTTCTTCCTTCTTGCTCAAGACTTTGGAGAGAATAATAAGCAACTTTCTCTCTATATCAATAGATAGCGAACTCCTCTCTAGCTGTCAACATGCATACCTCAAAGGGAAATCTACTGAAACGGCACTGCACAGCCTGGTTTCTACCATTGAATCATCCTTAACCGATAAGGAGTTCTGTCTTATGGCCTTTCTGGACATAGAAGGTGCTTTTAACAATGTCATCCCAGAGGCTATCAGCAACGCCCTAAACCATTTAGGGGTTGACGTCTCTCTGTTTGGGTTGATAGATCAACTTTTGAGGGGAAGGATTGTACTCTCATCAATGGGTGAGGTCGAAAATATACGCTATGTCACCAGAGGTACTCCCCAGGGTGGTGTCCTCTCCCCGCTGTTATGGAACCTCACTGTCAACTCACTTCTAAGAGACTCAGTGTGGGGCGGCGCGAAGGTCGTGGCATATGCGGATGACCTTGCTATAGCATACAGAGGGAAGTTTCCACAGACCTTGTGTGACCTGATGCAGGTAGCACTGCGAGAGGTCTCAGCGTGGTCCTCTCGCAGTGGGCTCAGTGTCAATTCAAATAAAGTGGAACTGGTCCTCTTCACTAGACGGTACAAAACACCACCGTTAAATCTACCAGAACTAAATGGCGTTCGCTTGAGCCTAGCCGACAGCGCCAAGTTCCTAGGGGTAGTTCTGGACAAAAAGCTGAATTGGAAGGACAACATTATTCAGCGTCAAAACAAAGCATATATTGCTTTATACACATGCAAAAGAGCCATCGGCAAAAAGTGGGGACTAAGTCCCAGCATTTGCAGATGGATTTACACTGCGATCATTCGACCAATTCTGCTGTATGGAGTCGTAGTATGGTGGCCTGCGCTGAGTAAGGCGTCTAACCTTAAGGTTCTGAGCCGGGTCCACAGATCTAGCATGATCAGCATAAGTGGTGCACTCAGAACGACGCCCAGCGAAGCTCTGCAGGCCATTCTAGATATCCTGCCATTAGATTTAGCAGGTTTTCAAGTGGCGGCTACTTCAGCCCTACGTCTAAGAGAGTCAACTGGTTGGCACACAAAAGCCACAGGTCACTCTAGCATTCTAAGCAATTTAGGGTTTCTACCTGGTAGTACGGACCGCTGTACTACTACAATAGTTGCAGATAGCAACTTCGAAACAAGGATTCCAAACAGGGATGATTGGGAGGAGGCAAATCGGTGCTACCCAATCCCAGGTGGCGTTTCCATCTACACCGATGGCTCTAAGCTGAACAACAAAGTTGGAGGTGGAGTCTTTTCACAGAACTTGAATCTACAGCTAGCTTTTAGGCTACCGGACCACTGCAGCGTTTACCAGGCTGAGATATCAGCTATAATGGAGGCTGTTAACCTCATAGGACATGAACCTATTCACAGGGATTTATTCATCTTCAGCGACAGCCAAGCAGCAATTAAGTCTCTTGGCTCCCACTCCTTCAATTCTGAACTAACACTAGACTGTCGCCGATCTCTACAGGAGATGGCCAAACAGACCCGTCTACACCTCGTGTGGGTCCCGGGACATAGGGATATCGATGGAAATTGTAGGGCAGATGAACTTGCGAGGCAAGGCACTACTGAGCAGGTTCTTCCTGACAAAGAACGCATAGGTATGCTTTTTGCCACATGCAGGCTAATGCTTAAACAGCACGTCTATAAACTGGCAAGCGATAGATGGCAACAAAATCCAGCATGTCGAATATCAAAACAAACCTGACCGAAATGGGATCACAAGCGATCTCGTCAAACATGTTCTCTAAGGAGAGAGGAAATCTCGAACCTTGTGGGAGTGCTTACAGGACACTGCCTTATCGGGAAACGCGCAGAGAGGCTAGGTGCACCCTACCGTAGATGCTGCAGAAGCTGCAAAGATGATGAGGAAGTGGAGACAATCGAACACCTCATTTGCCACTGTCCGGCTCTTAACAACGCCAGACAACGTTTTCTTGGGACACCTTTCCTGGATAGCCTATCTAAAGTCGCGGATGTCGAAATAAAGGACCTGGTGAATTTCATTAGGTTATCAAACTGGTTCAAAAGGGAGGAGTAACCTGGTTTTCTTCTTGTGGTATCACAATGGGCCTCTGCACTGGCCTAAGTGTGCCCCTAGGGCAGCCACTTCAACCTAACCTAACCTAATTCAACAGGACCATTTCGTGTTAATTTAACCAGCTTTTATTGTAACATTAACTAGTTAAAATTGTAAAATCAACAGGAAGACTCAATACTTTTTAGTGTTAATTCTACAGTTGTCATCCTGTTAAACTAACACTTGACAGTAGTGTTAAATTTACACAATTACATGATGGCATACATTAAGCATCGTGTTGAAAAAAATTAACCACAAAATTTGTTGATTTTTTGGTTGGTTTCACACTATATTTTTTCTGGGTGTGGTAACCTTGGTTTGAGTGGTAACCTTGGCATGGGTGGCACCAGTGTTGTCACCGAAAAATTTTAAAGTGAAGTGAAGCGGCTGAAAAATCGAAGTGATTCGAAGTAAATCGAAGTGAAGCGCGGCTAAATCGTTTTTCATACGTTTCCCGCGAGGTGATGAAAATTTGGATCGTTAAAACGGAATAATATATGCATTTTGTTTTTAAGTCTCATCTCAAAGAAAAACTATTAAAACTACATATAAAATAAAATGCTTAAATTCTAATAATTATTTTATGTGAATTTTAAATGAGCTATTGGCCATTTTTTTTTTTTTTTTTTTTTTTTTAAGAAGAAAAATTGAAAAAATTTTTTTTGGTAGAGGTTATGGATCCATTTCGGAGACGGCGGTGGTAACTCAATGGGATAGACATATGACTACCAATCGAACGACCTAAGTTCGATTCTCGGTTGAGGCCGCTTGAAGAAGTCTGATGAGGGGATGTGGTGATCTCCGAAATGGATCCATAACTTCTACCAAAAAAATTTTTTCAATTTTTCTTCTTTAAAAAAAAAAAAAAAAAAAATGGCCAATAGCTCATTTAAAATTCACATAAAATGCTTAAATTTTTTAGCGATATGCAAAAAAATCCATCAAATTCAAATTCACGTACATATGTACATTAAGCCGTATCACGAAAATAAAGTTTGCGTGTGTCAGTTTTATTTGAACACTTACGTCGAAAAAATATTTATGGTGTAAAAAATTTTTTTTTAGGCCCGCGTTAAAAACAGCTAAATCGCGTTTTTGTAATAACTTCCTTATTTGATATCCGATCTCTATGATCTTAATGTCGCAGAAAAGGTCTCGCTCAGCACTATATTTGGCCCATATAAAGTTTCGACCTCAAAGGTTGTTCTGAGTTTTACCTTTAAAAATTTTGGAGTTACTATCCCTAGATTTTTTTATTTTTATCACTAATACAAAGCTCTCAAAAAACCATGAGGACTCCGCTAGAAAAGTTGTAGCCTTTACTCACAAACAAAAAAGTTATACCGTTTTAAAATCAGAGAACCTGTTTTTTGAAAAATTATCCCAAGTTCTTATTTATATGAGGCAGTAACGCCATATAGTATGAGTTTTTGATTAAAAAGTATTCTAAGTCCTCGCTTGACTTGAGAATGTTGTACCGCGATGGAACAGCTACCAATACTGGATACATGATATGCCAAAAATTATTGATGATTGGACTATTCGTGCTGATCAACGTTATTTATATTGAATGATAATGGCTGTAGTGAAGATTTGGTAAGTATTCAAGTGGGATCTCTAAGCACAACGCGCTGGCTTACAACGGCTTCACGATTTCTGCATCCGTGCGTATCGTAAAATCATCCAAATTATTTAGAAAAACTGCTATAGTTCGTTGTAAAATTATACGCGCCTAAGAAGAGACAACGGAAGTCTAAATGTATTATCAATACTTGCGCTGGATGCGTCGTCTGCCCCTAGAAATGCAGTTAATTATTCAGCCTACAATTGAAAACAACGCACTTTACTTTAATCCCCAAAACATCTTCTTATCTATGATAACCGAGACCAAAAATGACGATGTCCTCCAAATTTAGAGATATTTATGAAAGCAGTTTCAGAGCTCTGAAAGTGAATTCTTCGTCGCTTATATTACTTTGCTCACACTCAAAAAAAAATTACTCAGATTATGGAAAAATGAGAATGATTCGCCGCTAATGACATATTTTCATTGTTTTGAATAAAATTTTCTTTCAAAACGTTGTTTTTATTCCTTGATTTAAAGAAAATTGTACATCAAAACAATGAAAATGTGTCTTTAGCGCCGAAACATTCCCATTTTTCCATAATCTGGGTAAGTTGTTTTTTCAGTGCAGGTTTCGAACGTTTAAAACAAATTGGAATTTATGTGCAGGGAATTCTCTTCTCATATTCATTTTATATACATATATGTACGTATAGTTTTTTCCCCTTTTCTTTATTTTTATTACCTCAACAATAGTTACTCATACGCCCCCACATCGGATCGCTTTGTATGTGAAAACTGAAAATGTTTTCTTAAATATCTCGAAAATGGGAGTGCATACACTTCACTTCTAAAAACGCCATCGTAATCTGGAGCCAAAAATTAAGTTGACGTGTTTCGCCGCTTCTCTGTGGTAATTTTTTATAAAAAAAAACAAGTGTTTCATTTTACAACGTTATAACTTTTTTGTTTGTGAATAAAGGCTAGAATTTCTTTGGGGGATTCCTCATGGTTTTTGAGAGCTTTGTAGTAGTGATAAAAATAAAAAAATCTAGGGATAGTAACTCCAAAATTTTTAAAGGTAAAACTCAGGACAACCTTTGAGGTCGAAACTTTATATGGGCCAAATATAGTGCTGAGCGAGACCTTTTCTGCGACATTAAGATCATAGAGATCCGACATCAAATAAGGAAGTTATTACAAAAAACGCGATTTAGCTGTTTTTAACGCGGGCCTAAAAAAAAAATTTTTACACCAAAAATATTTTTTCGACATAAGTGTTCAAATAAAACTGACACACACTAAACTTTTTTTTTGTCCATATAACGTGATACGGCTTAATGTACATACATACATTATGTACATATGTATATATGAATGCAACATATTCAATTGTTTATATTGGCTCATGTATATAAATACGAGATCCTTTTTATTCCTGGGCCCTCACTCTGTAGTTCTATTCGAAAGTGAAATTAGATTCGAAAGCACATTCGTAAACTTTAGAGTATAGTTTATATGGAATATGGAATTTTCTTTCGAATCGAACTACAGAGAGAGGGCATTGGATAACGAGAATGTACTAAGTATTATTTTGTATACTTAAGTATGTACTCGTAAAATTATATTTTATTTAAGTATAACAGGTACTGGTTATAATTCATTCAGTATAAAAAAAAAATTAAACTTATACTCAAAATACCACACGGTAGGGTAGAACAAATTTTAATACGAAGGGCAGATCATTGCAGAATATCAAAGTTCAATGCTTCCCTAACAAGTATCTGTCAACACCAAAATCGCCC
This sequence comes from Urophora cardui, assembly GCA_960531455.1. Classification (NCBI taxonomy): domain Eukaryota; kingdom Metazoa; phylum Arthropoda; class Insecta; order Diptera; family Tephritidae; genus Urophora; species Urophora cardui. Next base: position 101,601,412 of record OY482674.1, read on the forward strand.
AATGGTAACTTTTTGAGAAAACCGCGATTTTATATATTTCACGTTTTGGCGGTATCTAATATCCGCCACAGTTCGAATTTTTTCGATTGGTATACCTTTTCGGATAGATTGAGGATGACAAAGTTAATGCTTTTTTCGTTTGCTCCGCTCCTACTCCGCATCCGCAATTAATTTTGACAATTCAATTTCTCCCACGGCTGCTGATTAGGTGCAGAAAAAAGTCGATTCCCCAACTATTTTGCAAAAAATCAGTGTTATAAATCAGAGCAAAAAAGTGAAGTGGAAATTGTCAAAGTGTTAATTGTAGCAAGCATTTGGTGAATTGTGCACGGGCTATTATTTGCCAATTTTTTTTTGCTTCGAACTCCGCTCCGGGGCCCTTTGTCAAACTCTTAAAAAAAGCGATAAAACCCTAGAGATAAGAGAAGCTTTTAAAAAATCGATTATTCATCTCAATGAGGGATGCCATATCTTATAATTGTATAAATATTTACCTCTTGCACACTTGCATATGCAACTTTTATTAGAATTTGTAAGAATAAATTATAAAAGTAAGTTAATTCTGATTGGTCAAAATCGAAGTGATTTGGGGAAAGAGGAAGTGTCGAAGTGATGGGCATAAAAGTGAAGTGAAATACTTCGATCGAAGTGAAAATGACATCACTGGGTGGCACCATTAAAAAGCTTACTGAATTACCTTTCGTCTGATACCAAATTTATGCAATTCGCTTAAGTGGTTCGCTAGTTATTGGCCCTGGAGTTTTATTTTGGAGTTAAAAAATAAAACACCAAGTATTTATTTTATCGCTGGAGCTAAAAAATTAAACACCAAGTATTTATTTTATCGCTGGAGCTAAAAAATTAAACACCAAGTATTTATTTTATAGCTGGTGCTAAAAAATAACACACCAAATGTTTATTGTTTCGCTGCCCTTAAAAAATAAAACGCCAAATTTTTATTTTATAGCTGGCTTTAAAAAAAATCAGAAAAATTAATAGGGTCCAGGAGGTCCTGGGATGAAAGTAAAGTGAATGATTTTGCCCGAGGACACTATCTAGCTCTGGAGTTTTATAGCATCGAAAAAAAAAAAAATAATTTTTATTTTCGGTCTCTGGTTGTGTGTTTGCCTTAGAAACGCACTGTTGAGTAATTCCACTCAGCTCAACAGTTGGTAACTTTTCGCCATTTTCTCCATCACAAACTTTTTTCGCAACTTGACCTCAACATGTTCACCCCGATTCTAAATATCCGCCAGGATCTCAGCCCTTGTGGATTTTTTTGTTCACCAGGAAAATTTCCTCCTATTCTCTTTCACTAGCGAGAAGAAAAACTGGCGAACAGAATTTCGAACATGTGAGCGGATTTTCGAAGTCAGCTTTTTTGTTGCAAGGCAGATCTAGGAAGGTAGGCGCATAAGCGGATTCAGAAATTTCCGATGCATTTTGTTATTGTATTTGGTAGTGTGGTGTCAAAATGATATTTCGCCTTGGTTAAAACCTGAATTCACTTGGGACTGGCCCATTCCTATTGGGCCATGATGTGAATTCGCTTTGATTTTTACATTACACTCTACCTTTGTAAATAAAAAAGTAGCTTCGGAATTTGCCTATGCGCCTACCTGTGTCGCCTTCGATATTATGCGAATGCCGTATTTATTTTCAAACCACTAAGAATTTTTCAATAAAATTTTCTGGAAATGTTATGTGAATGTTAATTTTACAAATTTTAAAACCCCACTATGCAAAAATGCTGTGGACTGCTTCAGAAATATAAATCCAGAAAGGGAATTCCGCCGGCTGAGGGTAATTTTTTTTTTTGAAGCGAGGCCGAAGGCCGCAAACGCAAAATGTTTTTCTACTCAAAACAACTGTGGATCGGTCCGTAGATTTTACTCCAGAAAGAGAATTCTGTCGGCTGAGGGCCGAAGGCCGCCAACGCATTAGGGTGTACTACGCAAAAATAATTTATTATTAATAAACTATAAGTTTTCCCAAGATTTCGTTTGCATTTTAGTGATCCATATGACCCCCCTACCCTAAAATAAAAAAAAAACCGAAAATTCAGGGGCCTGGCCCGTATCGAAAATTCCCCACAAATTTTGCATTTTGTTAAAAAATTGCAAATTTAACAAAATTAAGAGTGAATATACATGGTATTACTTTTCGAAAGTAGCAGAGGTCTATAAGAGGAAGATTGCGCGATGGTACGAATCTGTTTGACGGAATCTTCATAGGAAATACAAGTTTTTTGAGAGTATTGCATTGATTTTATTAATTTGCAGATTTATTAAATACTATAGAATTAATAAACCTGCGTTCAAATATTTATTGGACATTTTAATATCACATACACAGCAGCCAAAGAAACTATTTGCAATCTCTCCTATAATAAAACTATGCGCATTCTTCCGTTTTTTTGCTTGAAGACGGATATCAAACGGGAGTTGGAAAAAATTCTGACGTTTGATTGGCTCAATCCACCTTCAGCAAAGTTCTAAAAGTTGTTGAAATTTTTGAAAATGAGTTGTATCCGATTTGGATTCATAAAGCTATGAACAGCGACGAAAAAGAAAGTTTTTAAGTGCGGTTTTTAAAACTACGACATCTCTAGTGTCCTTGAATGTATTGATGGAACACATGTCCGTATCATCGCTCCATACCAAAACAAGCACCCTTACTACAACCGGAAGGGATACTACAGCCTACAAGCCGCGAAATATCCGGCTGCCCCTTCAATAAACTTACTAAAGTATCTATTTGCTGTTTATACTTTCCGTCATAAAAAAAAGCAAACCAGTACATAATTAATTCAATTATGTATTTTTTATTAACAAAAGTTATATTCACTCACATTTTGTTCAACATTCACTTAAAATTGTCTTGTGAAAAATCTCACAAAATAATTGCATATATTCTCGCTTTTATTTTCATTCATGATACCTACTTTTCTTCCTTATTCGCTTTTCACTTTTTCGAACATCATTTAGAATAGCCGGAAAGGGAGAAGCGAAAAAATCCACAAGGAATTTGTGTTTAGAATAAGGGAACAGGGAGAAGCGGAAAAATCCTTCTGGATTTTTCGTTTAGAATCGGGCATGGAGGAACTATAAAGGAGAATGCATAAGATCAGCTGACTTCTTCTTCAATCTTCATAAACACACGAACACAAGCATTTTTTTTGTTGACATATGCCACACACACACGCACCCTAGTATTTCCATAGGGGCCGCAACTGTCAAATTCTTCTACATTCCTCTTTGCATGGCACTTCTGGCCCCACTATGTATGAAGGTATGTCGTCATGCGTAAACCTTTATTGTTGAATCATGGAATCGGGGTGGTTGTGTAAAGCCAAACAGCTGATAAATTCATCAAGCGCTTCTAATAGTCCAACCACTGACCGACGGCGTCATACCTCTCAGTTACCTCACGCAATAGTTCAAAATCGAGACCATTCACGCACGTAAACGCACACATACCCAACGCAAGAATCAGTTGTTTTCCTTTGTTTACATTCTGCATTGTTTTTGGTTTGTTTGGAATGAGTTGAACAACAGCGTTACCATTGTACAGCAAAGTATACATGCAGTTTTTGATTTCGTAGTAACTTGTGTTTGGTTTCGTAGTAATTTTTCTTGAAAATCGTATTATTCATAGAATTTATTAATAAATAAATTTTTAAATTGAAAATGTTGTGTCATGATAATTTAAAACCAAATATTAATTGCAGTTTTGTTTACTTCCGACTCCGTGCTTCTACATTTTCTACTACTATTTCTTAAAGGCTTTTAAGAATATGTACATATGTATGTGCACTAAGAAACCTAATTTTTGCAATTAATAGAATGCAGCAATTATATACAGATACTATTTTTGTTTTAATTTTTAGTAATAATATTCACCGCGGTTATTTTTTAATTTATGTATTGCATATGTACGTATTTCGGTCTTTTTGTTGTTTATGCTTGTTGTCAAATTCACGAGTCTTGCCGGCTCACCAAATATTAGTTATGTTCGGCACGCTGATAATTTGTACAATTTGTACAAATTTTCCTGAAATTTTGTCGAATCCTGTTCGGCACTCCACAAACTTTGCAAGCTTAGAGCGGATTTTGACATTTCATTTAAAAAAAAATCAGAAAAATTAATAGGGTCCAGGAGGTCCTGGGATGAAAGTAAAGTGAATGATTTTGCCCGAGGACACTATCTAGCTCTGGAGTTTTATAGCATCGAAAAAAAAATAATAATTTTTATTTTCGGTCTCTGGTTGTGTGTTTGCCTTAGAAACGCACTGTTGAGTAATTCCACTCAGCTCAACAGTTGGTAACTTTTCGCCATTTTCTCCATCACAAACTTTTTTCGCAACTTGACCTCAACATGTTGTGTAAAGCCAAACCGCTGATAAATTCATCAAGCGCTTCTAATAGTCCAACCACTGACCGACGGCGTCATACCTCTCAGTTACCTCACGCAATAGTTCAAAATCGACACCATTCACGCACGTAAACGCACACATACCCAACGCAAGAATCAGTTGTTTTCCCTTGTTTACATTCTGCATTGTTTTTGGTTTGTTTGGAATGAGTTGAATAACAGCGTTACCATTGTACAGCAAAGTATACATGCATTTTTTGATTTCGTAGTAACTTGTGTTTGGTTTCGTAGTAATTTTTCTTGAAAATCGTATTATTCATAGAATTTATTAATAAATAAATTTTTAAATTGAAAATGTTGTATCATGATAATTTAAAACCAAATATTAATTGCAGTTTTGTTTACTTCCGACTCCGTGCTTCTACATTTTCTACTACTATTTCTTAAAGGCTTTTAAGAATATGTACATATGTATGTGCACTAAGAAACCTAATTTTTGCAATTAATAAAATGCAGCAATTATATACAGATACTATTTTTGTTTTAATTTTTAGTAATAATATTCACCGCGGTTATTTTTTAATTTATGTATTGCATATGTACGTATTTCGGTCTTTTTGTTGTTTATGCTTGTTGTCAAATTCACGAGTCTTGCCGGCTCACCAAATATTAGTTATGTTCGGCACGCTGATAATTTGTACAAATTTTCCTGAAATTTTGTCGAATCCTGTTCGGCACTCCACAAACTTTGCAAGCTTAGAGCGGATTTTGACATTTCATTTGGAGAGAAAGTTACAAGTTTTTACGGAGTCTGTTGGACTCAGTAAAGATTTGCAAGTTGAAAACAGCTGATCTTGACAAAGAATTTTCAGTCTGGAAAACAATTTTAAATTTTTGTAAAACTTCATTATTTTTTAAATATAATGCAGCGACCTCGGAATTTTATGATTGTTTGGGTGGTAGGGGGTTCATATGGATCACTAAAATGGAAACCAAATCTTGTTGAAACTTATAATTTATTAATAATACAGTATTTTACCGTAGACCACTCTTATGCATTGGTGGCCTTCGGCCGCGCTTTAAGAAAATAACCCTCAGCCGTGGAGCGGTCTACAGTGTTTTTGCGTAGTCCGGAGTCTTGAAATTAGCAAAATTAACATCCACAGAACACTTCCTAAAAGTTTAAATGAAAAATTCTCTGTTCTTCGCAATAAATACGGCGGGCGCATTATACCGAAGCCGACCCAATATGTTTTAAACTACATAAGTATTACATAACATATGTTTTGCTTGCAAATATTGACAAAGTCATGTTCGGCGGAAACTTTGTACGTTTCAATTTTAGAGAGAGTTTGACATAATTCTCTCTTTGCTTATGTTGCTTGCAAATTTTTGTGCCGAACAGACTCATTATTCACCTGACAGCTTTTAAAAATTTGCTATCCGGGGTAATTTTGCTAAATTGAACAGTCAAAATTATTCACAATAGTCAAATAAAAGTCAATATTAAATGCAACAGTCAACAAGTAAGGAAGCCTAAGTTCGAGTGGAATCGAACATTAGATACTCAGCTGTATGCTTTCATTGTTTGTTTGCGTTTGATGGAAACACGGTGTAGGTACTTTATATAAATCGAGTGCTGCATAAAGTGGGCGTAGCCACGCCCATTTTCTAAATTTTTATCAGTCATCCAACTAAGCTTATGAATATTATTCTTTGTGCAAAATTTCATCCCTTTATGAGTTACAAAGATGTCACGTTACAAATTCCCAAAGGGTGTTCCAGAAATATCTTTGTTAAAAAGTAGGCGTGGTCATAAACCGATTTCAATAAATTTTTGCGTGTCCATTAACACAAGTTATAAAAGTGTATAAACCAAGTTTCGTCATAATATCTCAATTATTTGTCGAGTTATGGGCTCCGAAATCTCGTTGATTCCTTTGCCTGAAAAGAGGCGGTGCCACGCCCATTTTCCGAAATTTTTCTATTTTTTGTTTCCGATCTATTGTAGAACTCATGCCACAAAATTTCAATGAATTATCTTTATATTTGACAAAGATATCGCTTAAAATGTTTTTATTAGGCCACTTTATAATACCCATATATAAAAGTGGGCGTGGTCGTCAACCGATTTCGCTAAAATTTTGAACATGTATTACTACAAGTAGCGAAAGTGTATACACCAGGTTTCGTCATAATATATCGATTATTTGTCGAGTTATGGGCTCAGAAATCTCGTATATTCCTGCTTCTAAGAGGAGGCGGTGCCACGCCCATTTTCCAAAATTTTTGTATTTTTTGTTATATGTCCATAGTTGGATACCTTCCATAAAATTTCAATGATATATCTTTATATTTGACAGAGATATCGCTTAAAATGTTTTTATTAGGTCACTTTATAAGACCCATATATAAAAGTGGGCGTGGTCGTCAACCGATTTTGGCAATTTTTCGTCAAAACATTTGCCTAAGTATGTATATCACGCCTACCAAAATTAATCGATATATCTTCAACGGTTTCTGAGTTATGACTCATAAAACTTCCAATGTTTGCCCCTTAATAAGTGGGCGTGGCACCGCCCATTTTCCAAAATTTCATCATATTTCTTCATAAGGGCCTGAGCTCAACACGTGTGTGAAATTTTATCACTCTAGCTCTATTAGTGACTGAGATACAAAATTTCGGATTTTTACTATATAGGGGAGGTGGGCGTGGTCATGGTCCGATTTCGCCCATTTTCAATACCATCCGTTCCTGTCTTGATACCAACTTACAATTCAAATTTCATCAAAATATCTCAATTTTTGCGCGAGTTATCGTGCGCACAGACGGACAGACGGACGGACATGGCTCAATCGATTTCTCTTTTCACCCTGATCATTTTGATATATATAAGTCTATATCTATCTCGATTATTTCATTCTGTTACAATCCACCGTTAGGAAATCAAAACTATAATACTCTGTGTACTAGTACAGCTGAGTATAAAAATATCCACAATAGTCAAATTTAGTAAAGAATACACAGCAGAAAAAACTTCATTTTCTTCTATTTAAATTTTTATCTCCATATAAAAACAAATAAAAACGATTGATACAATATGTAGTACAATTTAGTAAAAAAAAAACCCCAAAAAACCTTCATTTTCTCTATTTCCATTTTTATTTCCGTGTAAAAAAACGATTGCGGCAATAGTCAAGTTTAGTAAAAAAAACGCAAGAAAAAACTTAAATTTTTTTATAACATTTTTATCTCCATATTTAAAAAAAAATATACACTTATGTTAACATAATTTTATAATCGGCAACATTCGGAATAGTTATTGAGGTACTTTGGGAGCATATTGAAAGATTCGTACTAATTTACTACAAAATGATCGCTCCGGCAACCCTGATGCAAAGTGAGCAATCATGAGAGCATCAGCTGACACGTTATTACGTGAAAAATCAAACTGAGCTAGGTTTCTACGATACGTGCGTCAAGAGAGCCGTCGTCATGCGTTGGTGACTGGGCATTTACACTACAACTCCATAAGACAGGTTGTGTCAGCTGACACGGGCTACTTGCGTGCGTCGTTGACTGGTTGGACTATAAGACGTAACTGTTTGTTTTCCAATTGAATGAAATTTAAATTTGTTTATTTACATTTGAAGTAAAGTGAAACTGAAAAAAAATTTCAACGCACCCAAAAGTTGAGATTTGGGCAATTTTGCACTTTACATAACTTCGGAGTTGCGTTACTTTTTGTGAGAAACCTCATACATAGATACATTTTGGATACATGTATTTTATCCCAGCTGTCGCGCAGAAAGTGTTACGTAGCGCAACACAAAGTTCTCTGTGGCATCAGGTTATAATAGCTTTGTTCGTTTACGGATATTTTTTGATGTTTTTCGAAAACTTTTAAAAACAAACACTTTGTCGCCGTTTTTTTACGCCAAATCTCCAACAGAAGAGAACCAACTGAGAGAGAAAACTGACATTTCATTTTGTGAGAAGCTGTTGAATTCTGTTGGACAAATTTTTGCCAACAGCAATTTTCCAACAGGAAAACAGCTGATCAAACAACAGCTGACTTGAATTTTTGCAAGTAACAAGATTTGCAAAATATACAAATCAATTATAAAATTGGAAAAATACACTAAATTGGCAACAAATATGGATAAATTAAATATGCAAAATAAGTTACATACTTTTTGCGAAGTATTTATATGCATATTACGTACCTTAGTAAATTGTAATCTCCTTTGCGGGAATATATATTAACGGGGCCGCTGTGGTGCAGTGGGGAGTGTTGTGGCCACTGTGGTGTGGCGGACAATAGCTAGTCTGCCATACCAGAGGTCATGGGTTGGATCCCCAGCCTGGATAGAGGGAAAATTTGTATATAATGATCCACGATCCGATAACAATTAATTTTCCAGAGGGTGGGGGTGGTCTCACAGATCACAAAAAACAAAGTACTACCCTCCGGACGCTTATAATTCAGGAGACATTCCTTGTTAAATTAATGTATGTATGTGTAGAACATCTTTCTGCGTTGGAGGCTTTTGGCCGCGCTTCAATAAAATTACCCTCAGCCGGCAGAATTCTCTTTCTGGATTAATATCCATGGAGCAATCCACAATTGTTGTGTATAGAACACCTTTTGCCTTCAGCCGCGCTTTACAAAAATAACCCTCAGCCGGGAGAATTCTATTTCTGGAGAACTTTAATATTATAATTTAATAATAGTGGAAAGTGTTAAGATAAGATGAATTATCATCTACAGAATATTTCCTGAAAGTTTCACTGAGCCTGGATAGACAACAAATTCTAACTAAAACCCAATTATCCGGATTTTAAAAATAGCAGCCACTCTAGGCAGTGGGTGGCACACCCTCCGAGAGTAGTTCTGCAGTGGATCGGCTTCAATATAATGCGCCCGCCGTATTTATTTTCAAACCACTGGAACTTTCGGGAAATCTTCTATGGTTGTTAATTTTACTAATTATAACACTCCCGATCGCTCCGCAGATATAATTCGAGAAAGGAAATTTTGCTGGCTGGGGCTATTTTTTTAAAGCGCGGCCAAATTCCGCCAACGCAAAAGTTTGCTCTACTCAAAAGTACTGTGGATCGGTCCATAGAGGGTTATTTTTTTAAAGCATGGCCAGGGCCGGGTGCATTAAATTGAAATCTCTTGTGCGGGGCAGCAGACGCGAAGACATACTGCGGTGGAAAACAGTATGGGCATGGGTACAAAGAAAAGCAATTTTTAGTGTGATAATTATTACAATGAAATCCTATTTATTAGATAGTAACAGCGAACCCCAGCGGGTTAGGGGGTCTAGAATATACCCGTTGTAAGGAATGCCTGTCGTAAGACGCGACTAAAATCCACCGGCCTAGAAGGTTGATTATGGCCAGAAAAAATCGTTCGCACGACAGTCGGGCTAGTGTCAGAAGGGACTAGTACCCGAGCGTACCGGATTTATCCGGCAAAGGACTGTCACATCCCCTACACTCCCCAAAGCCTTCGAGGAGTGTCTTGGTGCCTACAACAACAACAACATGAAGTTAATTGTATTGCAGATACATACATATGTACATATATCTCCACTGTTTTCAGGCAGAATTGTAACTCCATTAGCATTTATATAGAACAAACAGTGCCGATTTATTGTAAAAGAGAGTTCCGTATGCATTTCCGAACTTCAAAAAACCTTTTTGCGAGCCTATGAGAACGATTTTTAGATTGAGGAGGTTATCGCGAGGTGACAAAAGACTGACCAAAACGAAACCCAAAACGAATCAAAATAAATTAAATAAGAAAAAAACTATGTTTTATTTTATTATTTTTACTAGCTGGACCCGTGCGCATCTTGCGCAAAAAATAATAAAACAAACGGCGCCAGTCGATATAGTTTCTGCTCTCACGCCCATTTTAAAAAACTTATATTTATTTGGTTTTATGTCTACAGTGGAACTTATGGAATTTTCAATGAATTACTTATGTATATGTTTGACAAACATATCGCATAAAATGTTCTATTATACCTACATATATATATGTATGTGTATTATATTTTTATATATTTTACATATATTTTTATATATACATATGTACATACGTGGTCCCTGCCAACTTGGGTAATTTTTTTTTCCACACGTTTGCCTTGGCAAGCAAATTAGTGGTCCAAGCTTACTCGATTTATCTGTTACAGTTCTTGAGTTTTTACTTATAAATCTTTGAAAATTTGCTCCTCTTGGCCCATTTTTCAAAATTTCAGCACGTTTCCTCATAACGGCATACCGTCATTTCATCACTCGGGCTTTATTAGTGACTGAATTATCATGTTTTACGTGTTTTTCGAAATACATACATATGCCTTATTTTCAACCCCAACTTTCTCTGTTCCCATTAGAATCTGTGTATGAAATTTCATTAAAGTATTTCTATTTTTGCGCAAGTTAGAGTGTCTACGGCCGGACGGACGGACATGGTTCAATCATTTTTTTCATCCTGATCGTTTTGATATAGGTACTCGTATATATTAAAGTGAAGTGAAATTTTTTTTTTGGAAATTCAATTTGTTCCAAAGCCAGAACGGCACCTTTCTAGCCCAGAAATAAGCCTGTAAACTTTTATTGACCTACTCGCATGTTTGGAGGTGCTCCCAGCCCCACAAAGTTGAAAAAAATAGCACGATCTGGTACAAATGTGAAATTTCTACAATTATGAAATCAAAAAAACGAAGTATGAGGATTTATAAACAGGCTAAGTTGAGTATAAAAGTGATTTTTTTTTTTTGGAAACAACAACAACCAAAGTTATTAAAGGTCAAAGTTTATATTACGCATTTTTTAAATTGCAATTACTTAAAAACTACTTAACCGATTTCAAATATTTTTATACCATTCGATAGGTATTTTGAATCCCTTTAGTTTGATATACATTTTATGTGGGTTCCATAACACTCCCCGCTGCGGGGGTCAACCGCCCTTTTACCCCCCTTACTTTTCATATAAAGTACCACGCCCAATAAAACACCGTTTCGCATGCATAGCTAATTTATACCTTTAAAACGATGCCCTACTTATTAATTTTGGTAAATTTTGTGAGCAGAAAAAGGGATATTTATAAATCACCAATTAGAAATAATATATATGATATATTTTATATACATTTTTATGTGCGTATGTGGTTCTTGCCGACTTGGGTAATTTTTTTCTACACGTTTGCCTTGGCTTAATCGATTTATCTGCTACAGTTCCTGAGTTTTGACTTATAAATCTTTGAAAATTTGCTCCTCTTGGCCCATTTTTCAAAATTTCAGCACGTTTCCTCATAACTGCATAACGTAATTTCATCACTCGGGCTTTATTAGTGATTGAATTATCATGTTTTACGTGCTTTTCGAAATACACACATATGCCTTATTTTCAAGCCCAATTTTCTCTGTTCCCATTAGAATCTATGTACCAAATTTCATTAAAATATTTCTATTTTTGCGCAAGTTAGAGTGTATACGGCCGGACGGACGGACATGGTTCTATCATTTTTTTTTCATCCTGATCGTTTTGATATACTCTTATATATTAAGGTGGAGTGAAAATTTTTTTTTGGAAATTCAATTTGTTCCAAAGCCAGAACGGCACCTTTCTAGCCCAGTAATAAGCCTTTAAAATTGTATTGACCTACTCGCATGTTTAGAGGTGCCCTCAGCCCCACAAAGTTGAAAAAATAGCACGATCTGGTACAAATGTGAAATTTCTACAATTATGAAATAAAAAAAACCAAGTATGAGGATTGATAAACAGGCTAAGTTGAGTATAAAAGTGAATTTTTTTTTGGAAACAACAACAACCAAAGTTATTAAAGGTCAAAGTTTATATTATGCATTTTTTAAATTGCAATTACTTAAAAACTACTGAACCGATTTCAAATATTTTTATACCATTCGATAGGTATTTTGAATCCCTTTAGTTTGATATACATTTTATGTGGGTTCCATAACACTACCCGCTGCAGGGGTAAACCCCCCTTTTACCCCCCCTTACTTTTCATATAAAGTACCACGCCCAATAAAACACCGTTTCGCATGCATAGCTAATTAATACCTTTAAAACGATGCCTTACTTATTAATTTTGGTGAATTATGTGAGCAGAAAAAGGGATATTTATAAAACACCAATTAGAAATAATATATATGATGTTATATGTACATATATATATAATTAACAGCAATAATTTCCACCAATTTTTTTTATCATTTTAATTTTAATCCTTTTTATCCTTTGAATTTGGGGCTTGTGAATGTAAATAAAAATCAGCTGTTTGCCAAAGCTGTTGAACTCTGCAAATTTTGTGTTCGTTTACCTCTTACGATATTTTTCTCTTGTGAGAGGATAGGTGACATTTTTCTCCAACACCTGGCTGTTGGAGGCTGCTGAGTAAATGCTGTTGGAGAAAGTACGCGAACAAAGCTAATATTGAAATTGCGCTCAGTGATGACCGTCTGATGAATATTCAACAAAAAATCATCAACGAACAGTAAGGGCCTTTTCACATTACTCGGTACGACATCGGATCGACATTTTTTGCTCGGTATTTTCAGCTTACCGAAACGATTCCGCGTTGCAGTGTTTTTCACACTTGTGGGAATACTTTCGGTGCGTAATCGGCAGAAAATAGGAAAACAAACATCGAAATTTGCAAAACAAAATTTTTAACTTCAACAAATCCCTCAATAATAACAATAATAAGGGTATTCATTTAAGAGTATAAGTTTATAAAGTGTAAATTTCTATCAGTTTACACACACTGTTATATGAACGCACCTAATAATTTTTTTTCGCATCAGCTGTGCTATTGTAAAAATTTATTTAAAACTATATCTACATATATTAAAGACATATATTAAAATATGCCAAAAATAAGTGAGAAATCCAAATTAAAACGACTTTACAAGGAAATTTTTGTAAATGACTTACTGATGCTAGAGGTTTCTGCGCAAGGTTGCTTTTTCGAGTTTACAGCGTTTACACACTGAAATGTGAGCGTAAATTTCTCAACCATGCGTAAATGATTTTCCATACAAAATTTGACAGTTCGTTTACAAACTTTATAAATTTACAAGTTTACACACTTTACGAGGCATTTATAAGGTTAAATGAATACCCTTAATGTCTTCTAGCGAAGACGAAGACATTATAACTTGCTACATTTATTACCGAAACGAGTTTTTTACTGACTTTGTTCTTCTTCTTTTATCACGCCGCAAAAATGTATGCAGTAATTCCTCAAATTTTACTGACCGGTCTTACCGCGTTGCGGTATACCGAAATTAATCCGCTCCGATTTCATGTATGCAACACTAATGTGAAAGTGCCAATTGAAATACATGTGGTCAGTAAGGTTTCGGTATACTTTCGGTAAAAACCAAAAATGTCGATCCGATACCGCACCGAGTAATGTGAAAGCGCTCTAAAATAAATTTACTGCAGGAAATGATCCCTATTGTTTCAGATAAAATTGATCATGATCCAGAGCTTGTTGCAATAATTGAAATGTGCCAATTAATGCCTTGCTATGCAACTCTGAAAAGCACCCCAAAAACGAAATCGATTTTTTCATATTTGGTAAATTTTTTCAACCTGTATTTACTAGTAGGTTTTGCAAAAATTCATATACGCATTCTAATATTTGTTGTGTATTAATTAATCAGCTAAAGTGAATTTAATGCATTAAAGGTGAGAAAATGTGCAAGCATTTTTTTCTAATTAGAAATTTACCAATCGAAGTGTAAAATTACAAAGAAACTAGAAGCGGAAAAGGCCACTGTAAAAGGAAAAAATTATTCTTGTTCCAGTGCTGTATACAAACGAGAGCCCCAATCAAAAGGAAAAAATAGAGTACAACAAAAATAGCGAAAAAATGATTGGGCATTTGGAAGAGTAAAAAAATAGCAATTTACAAAATCTCGGAAAAGTTGAAAAATAGCAATTTACAATAACTTGCACAAATGCAAATATGTAGAAAATTCGCCGATCCGCAAGGGGAGCGAGTGAGCGATTGAGGGTGTTGAAATTTTGTCGAGGGTGTTGTTGAAGTGCAGGCCGCAGGCAAAGGAGTGGAGGTACCTACAACAACAGCGGCAGTGTAGGTCGTCGTATAGAGTTTGTTGTTTTTGTAATACCCATTACCCTAGAGTTGAGTTTAGATAGTGGGGTGAGGAGTAGCGCACCGTATACGCAATGTTCTCAAATCAGCATAGCTGCATCAGCAGCTGCGATGATGATGGCTATGATTTTACAAAAAGTGGGAATGCAGGACGCTGGAAAGGATTATTTATACCGTCCCTGAAAAAGGTGCGAATAAAACAAACATAAATACATACATATATACATATATGTAGATCTATGCATGTGTGTATATACATATTTTAATTATACTTATTATTTTTTAATTATAGGTTCTCGAGCAAGTTCACCCACGCTTATCGGCGAAAGAGGATGCACTTTTGTTTGTGGAAACACTTTGTTTACGCATTTTAGCGATGTTATGCGCTAAACCACTGCCCCATACTGTACAGGTAATAAAAATTTGTTTTATCATTTAGAAATATGTATACGATATTTTGCGACAATGGAGTGTAATTCCCCTGTTCACTATTGATGTTACAAACTGGAAGTAGCTATGTTCATACGATCCCAGGGCAGTCGGATCTAAGGACCGCAATTTTTTTCTATTTTCAAATGTGCCAAAAGAGGCACAAAACAAGAACATTGTGCTTGAAAGGCCGTATATGTGTTTACATCCAATATGGTGTTCCTGGTTAAAGCCGTGGTATATGTGAAAATACATCCAATTCGCAGTGGACATCTACACGAATTTATACAATTGTTCTGTTGAAATAAAGCGACCCGTTTTGAAAATTGAGCGGCAATGATCATTCCTACAGCAGCTGCTTTTACGTATCGGGTTTCCTCAATCAAGGGCTGTAACTCCGGTGGCAGTGCCCTTCTTAGATTTCTTCCTCCATATACATATATAACTTCACAGTCCACTGTTTTAAGGTTTATGGAATTTTCTTTGCCCGTAGTTGTAGATAGGCTAATATATTTAGATACGTTTGTAGATCGCTACTAAATTTCTACACTTGGCACATTTTAGTTTCTTTGGTTTGGAAGTATACTCAATACGCGAAAAAAATAGATTAATCTTATATACATATATGTATGTATATAAAGAACGAAAGCTATTTAATAAATATTAAAACATATAAACAATGTTTTTTTAGGATGTGGAGGAAAAAGTGAATAAATCGTTTCCATCACCCATTGATCAGTGGGCCTTGAATGAGGCCAAAGAAACGGTTGCCTCCAAGAAGAAAAAATGTGTGCTACCAACGGACAGAGTTCATACCATGTTACAAAAGGTAGTACATACATATGTATACACATGCGTATAAGTAATTTCATAATCATAAATTTATAAAATTATTCATTATGCATTAAAATATTCTATTTTCAAACGAAAGGATGTACTCCAATATAAAATTGATAGTAATGTCTCTGTGTTCCTTGTTGCAATATTGGAGTATATATCCGCCGATATACTCAATTTGGCTGGTAATTATGTTTTGAAAATCAAACATTTGGAAATAACCAAAGAGGACATTGAAGTCGCCATGTGCGCCGATAAGGTTCTAATGGATATGTTCTCACAAAACGATATGAAATCGAGTACCTTGGCAAATACGCTGCCTACACTACCAGCCCAACGGTCAAGTACGACTTATGAGGAAGTGGTTAAAGATCTCATTAATGATGAAAAACAATATCAACGTGATTTGCATATGATAATTCGTGTATTTCGTGAGGAATTGGCGAAAATCGTACGCGATCCAAAGGAATTAGATCCAATATTTTCCAATATAATGGATATATATGAAGTAACCGTAACGCTGCTCGGTTCACTGGAGGATGTTATCGAAATGTCACAGGAGCAGAGTACACCATGTGTGGGTAGTTGTTTTGAGGAGTTGGCTGAGGGAGAGGAATTGCATGTTTATTCGAAATATGCAAATGAAGTAACTTCGCAAAGATCCAAAGATGCGTTACAAACGCTTTTAGCTAAACCCGATGTGAGTAAATTTAAATTTGTTTTTGTTTTTGGTTAATAAATATTGAGTTTTTTCCCCTAAAGGCAATGTCATTAATGTCAGCTGGTCATGGATTTCGTGATGCCGTCAAGTATTATCTTCCTAAATTGTTATTAGTGCCGGTATCGCATGCATTTGTTTATTTCGATTATATAAATGTCTTGAGAGAGCTCAGCCGATCGGAGGATGACATTGAAAGTTTCAAACAAGTGCAGGGCTTATTATGCCCGTTGCAGAGCGAGCTGGAAAATATATTGGGGAGTTTGCCTAAGTAAGCCTAAATTTAAATATATGTATGTATGTATATTTTTTGTAGCCTCCCAGTAGGACTGGGGATCATCGTTTTATTAATCCCCGAGTACTCCCTTGCGAGTACTGGATTACTCCCCATTACTCCCTATTACTTCTATGTATTTTGATACAAATTTCTGTACTCGCTATTAACATTGTATGTCCTAGGAAGGGAGTAATAGATAAAACTCCCTTTCTCCTCCCAAAACAGCAATGAGGGAGTTTTTGCTAATACTCCCATATACCGCATAATCGAGCATTGGCGTAGTTTGGAGAGTCCTCTAATGACCTCCCGAAAGAGCAATGAAGGAGTAATTGTTAAATATTCCACAATGAGTAACATGGGAGTAGTGAAGTGTAGAAATCTCTCCTATTACTCCAAAAGGACGTTTAATGGAGTAGTCTTCTATTCACCGCTTGGGGAGACCTCCCATATTGCTCCACAAGGAGTAACATGGGAGTAGTGAAGTGTAGAAATCTCTCCTATTGCTCCAAAAGGATGTCAAAAGGAGTACTCTTCTATTCCTCCCTTGGGGAGATCTCTCTTCAAGTTCAACTGGGCTAGATCTATACCAATTAAATATGTACAAATACATATACATAATTAGAAGCTTTCATTTATGCTTAATAATTTATTTCAATTTAATTTCAGAGAAACGCATGTGCCATTGAGTAGTCGTGCTCGCCGTCAATTGGCTATTGAACGGACGAGAGAGCTACAAAATTCTGTCGAACATTGGGATAAGGATGTGGGACAAAATTGCAATGAATTCATAAGAGGTTAGCATAATTTTTTAAGCTCCATCGGTCATTTTGAAAATTTTGGATTAATTAATTTATTAATTTTTTTTTTAAACAGACGATTGCCTTGGTAAGCTGGGCTCTGGCAAACGCATTGCCGAACGTAAAGTTTATCTCTTCGATGGCCTAATGGTTCTCTGTAAGGCAAATACAAAACGACAAACAACTTCGAATGGTGCACCATCGTTTGATTATCGCGTAAAGGAGAAGTTTTTCATGCGACGTGTTGAGGTCAATGATCGTGCCGATACGGATGAATTGAAGCATTCATTTGAAATAGCGCCTCGCGTTCAACCGCCAGTTGTACTCACTGCACGCAGTGCTCAGCACAAAAATGACTGGATGGCCGATCTTATTATGGTTAATACTAAATCAATGTTGGATCGTATTCTCGATAGTATATTGTTGGATATTGAAAAGAAACATCCCTTACGTATGCCTAGTGCGGAGTTATATAAATTTGCTGAGCCTGATAGTACAGATAATATTGTGCTGGAGGAGCGTGAAAGTGCCGGTGTGCCACAAATAAAGGTATGTTTATACTTACATAAATTAAAATCAATAATTTTTTTTTTTGGCAAGACAGAAATACACATAGATAATTTGCCGCAATATTGCGGAGTGGGCCTTATGGCATGCAAGAGATTATAGTTTAAGTATTTGAACAGATATAAATCCGGATAACTCCGGTACCTATACACGACTGTCGGGAGAATACCATTGTACTCCGATACGGCTATACTATCCCTACGAAAAATGCGATTAATCCGGGACGTGTCCGGTATCAATCGCAAGGGAGCATGTGACTATTACAATTTTATATCCCTTTGTAAGGAGTGAATTGATCGCATTTGTTTGAAGAGACCAGTTGTTCGATTTGTGTACCCGAACGGGTACAAATGAAGATTAATTGAGTGGCAGTGCTCTGGCTGATATAAATCCGAGTTGTAGTTAACGCCTTACTTATACTGATATGCTTTGTGCTGTTTTACCCTTGCAACGGTTTACTCCCTGCAAAAAATGCGATTAATCCGGGACGTGTCCGGGATCAATCGCAAGGGAGCATGCGACTAATACAATTTTACATCCCTTTATATGGAGTGAATTGATCGCATTTGTTCGAGCATGTCCTATGAAGAGACTAATTGTTCAACTTGTATACCCGAACGGGTAGCAATGTAGATTAATCACTAACATACCGAATGGGTACAAATCATAGATGGGCATACTGAAGTAAAATTGTAATTCAGTAAAGCAAACAGTAAGCAGTAAAAGAATATTGCTTACTTAAAATTTTTTACAGTAATAAGTAACGCGTTACTTATTACTTAAAATTTTTTACAGTATTAAGTATCGCTTTACTTATTACTTAAAATTTTCTACAGTATTAAGTACCGCGTTACTACTGTAAAAATTTTACAGTAATAAGTAGTCTTTACTTACTACTGTAAAAAGTTTACAGTATTTCAGTATTATTTACTGTTTACTGTAAGACTACTGAAGTAGCGAGGATACAGTAGTCTAAGAATTGGCATACACACACACGCACATTGATGAGCACAAGCGCATGCGTTAACGAGCATATGAGGTATGATGCCCAATAAACATAATAGAAAAAAATCTCGAACGTTGAAAAAACGCTTATACGCATTTCTAATTCCAGGGCATTTTGAAATTCACAATTAAACGTACCCATTCTCAATTTTTTCTCAAATACACCAAGGTAAGTACCCAGGTATGTATAAATTAAGGATATAAAAATAAAAACTATATTTTTACCACAATGCTCGGTAAAACGTCGGGAAGCAAAAATTTACTTAAAAATCAATTGAAAAAATAAAATTGCTTTTCATCCAAATGTTATTTGAAGCAGTGGCAACAAATATCTTAATTGTAATCTAGGTTAAGATTTTATAAAAAAAAATTAAGTCAATTTTTGCTTCCTGACGTTTTACCGAGCATTGTGGTAAAAATATAGTTTTTATTTTCATATCCTTAATTTATACATACCTGGGTACTTACCTTGGTATATTTGAGAAAAAATTGAGAATAGGTACGTTTAATTGTGAATTTCAAAATGCTCTGGAATTAGAAATGTGTATAAACGTTTTTTCAACGTTCGAGATTTTTTTCTATTATGTTTATTGGGCATCATACCTCATATGCTCGTTAACGCATGCGCTTGTGCTCATCAATGTGCGTGTGTCTGTATGCCAATTCTTAGACTACTGTATCCTCGCTACTTCAGTAGTCTTACAGTAAACAGTAAATAATACTGAAACACTGTAAACTTTTTACAGTAGTAAGTAAAGACTACTTATTACTGTAAAATTTTTACAGTAGTAAGTAACGCGGTACTTAATACTATAGAAAATTTTAAGTAATAAGTAAAGCGATACTTAATACTGTAAAAAATTTTAAGTAATAAGTAACGCGTTACTTATTACTGTAAAAAATTTTAAGTAAGCAGTAAAAAGGGTAAAAATAATGAATTACTACTGGTACTTAAAAGTGCCCATCTATGGTACAAATGTAGATCAATCGCTTTCATCCCGAACGGGTACGAATGTAGATTAATCGCTTTCATCCCCAACGGGTACAAATGTAGATCAATCGCTTTCAGCACGAACGGGTACAAATGTAGATTTTTCCTTAAAAAATTGTAAATGTTCATGCATATTTAAATAAAGATTATATAATGTTTTACTTTTGTAAAAAAATCTCAATAAATAAATTTAAAAAATTGTAAGTTTTGAGTATGCATTATATGAGCGTAATGTAAAGGATTTTTTCATAGGATATTTTAGGCAACATTTTGCTAAAATTGTTATTTAAAAAGGGTGTTCAATTTGTTTTACCGGTTGTTCTATAATTTTTTAAATATATTGCATATTTTTGTAAAATGTACATTTAAGGAATCTAGATTTGTTCCCGTTCGGGATGAAAGCGATTAATCTACATTTATACCCGTTAGGGAACAATTGATCTACAATTTGTCTACATTTATACCCGTTCGGGAACAATTGGTCTACAATTAGTCTACATTTATACCCATACGGGAACAATCGGGGACTAATTTTGGACCGATTGTTCTCGAAAGAGATCAATCCTGGACAAATATCTTTCGATATTAATCGCACATTTTTTTGCAGCTGCTATACGATTATACTGTTACAGTTATATGCACGATTGTACTGCTAAACATAGTGTTTCACTTTTAGATTGTAATAGCAAAAAAAAAAATTTTTTTCTTTGATTCACAGGGCGCCACGCTGCACAAACTAATCGAGAGATTAACCTATCACATCTATGCCGATCCGATGTTCGTGCGCACATTCCTTACTACATATCGTTACTTCTGCACACCGCGAAACTTGTTAGCCTTGCTGATCGAACGTTTCAACATACCCGATCCGAGTTTGGTTTATCAGGATAATACGAATAATGTGCAGGGTATAGACAAGGATGCATTGAATTGTGATACAGACAAGTTGCATAAAAATTCGCAACGAGAAGACTGGAAACGTTATCGCAAAGAGTATGTACAGCCGGTTCAATTTCGTGTGCTGAATGTGCTGCGACATTGGGTGGACCATCATTTTTACGATTTCGAAAAGGATCCGACGCTGCTGGAGGAGTTGGAAAAATTTTTGGGTCTTGTTAATGGGAAATCGATGCGAAAATGGGTGGATTCTGTTTTGAAAATTGTTCAACGAAAGGTAAGTTGTAATGGGCTTGTGCGCTAAAGCGACGTTAATTTTGTGTGAATGAGTTGTTTTATTTATGCCACTTCTTTTTCTCTGTTTTCCTCCATTACAGAATGATCAAGAACAGAGTCACAAGCCGATCACCTTCGCATATGGACATAGCCCGCCACCAATTGAACATCATCTTAATGTTCCTGATTCAGAAATTAATTTGTTAACACTGCATCCTTTAGAGTTAGCACGACAATTGACTTTACTTGAATTTGAATTGTACAAAAATGTTAAGCCATCAGAGCTTGTCGGCTCGCCATGGACCAAAAAGTATAAAGATGTGAAAAGTCCAAATTTATTGAAAATTATGAAACACACAACAAATGTGACACGATGGATTGAGAAATCCATCACCGAAGCGGAGAATTATGAGGAGCGTGTTGCGATAGTAGCGCGTGCCATTGAAGTTATGATGGTGATGCTTGACTTGAATAATTTTAATGGAATACTTTCGATTAGCGCCGCCATGGGCAGTGCGTCTGTATATCGTTTGAAGCTAACATTTCAAGGTTTGCCAGCACGCTATGATAAATTTCTAGAAGAATGTTGGGAGCCGAACGATGGTCGCTTGAAGAAATATCAAGAACGTTTGCGCTCAATAAATCCGCCGTGTGTGCCATTTTTCGGACGTTATCTTACAAATATTTTACATTTGGAGGAGGGCAATCCTGACTTTCTGCCAAATACAGAGCTTATAAATTTTTCGAAACGACGGAAAGTCTCCGAAATAATTGGAGAAATTTTGCTTTATCAAAATCAACCGTATTGCTTGTCGGTCGATACTAAAATAAGGGTGAGTACATATGCATATGTGTATAAGCAAGTTTTTGGTACAGATTTTACGCTAGAAATATAAATTTTTAATTTCTGGAAAAACAGAATTTTTTAGAGAACCTGGATCCCTTCAAAGGCATGACCGATACAGAGATTTCAAATTATTTATATCATGCAAGTCTTCGTATCGAGCCACGGGGCTGCAAACAAGCGCCTAAGTTTGTGAGTATAACTTTTATTTACATCGTTTCCAGTTTGGTTTTAGACAGACCTGGGTAATATCAAGTACCAGTACGACTTGTGACAAGTACATTTTAAAAGAATTGTACTGGTACTGGTACTTGCATTCCCAAATTTTCAAGTACAAGTACAAGTACAAAGAATTGAAAAAGAATTGAATTTTTAGCAAATACTTCAAAGTAATTGAAAAGAATTGTAAGTACTTGAAAAGAATTGAAAAATGTAATTGAACCGATTTTTCAATTCTTTTCAAGTACTTTCAATTATTTACAATCTTGAAATCAATATTTAAAAAAAAATTACCAAAATAAACGATATTTTATATTTTTTACATGTCGCTTGTAGTCCATATTATGTTTATTTAACAAAATGCATTTGAAATTTAACATAAATAAATAATTAAATTTAATTTAAAACCAAAAAAATAATTCAACATAAATAAAATTATAAAAAAAAATATAACGTATCTTAATCCTAAATATCTAGAAAAAATGTCGAAATTCGACAGTAGGCGCACTCTAGTTTTTTTTTTAAATATTAGTTTCAACCTGACGTTCCGTCGTCGATTGTAAGTAATTGAAAGTACTTGAAAAGAATTGAAAAATCGATTCAAGTACATTTTTCAATTCTTTTCAAGTACTTTCAATTCTTTTCAATTACTTTGAAGCATAGCTGGGTAATACTGAGTAGTAATTGGACTATTACGTACTTAAATACTTTATATTTTGATCTTGAAGTAATGAGTCCGTACCAAGTACTTTCAGAATATTAAAGTACTAGTACAAGTACAAGTACAAAGAATTGAAAAAGAATTGAATTTTTAGCAAATACTTCAAAGTAATTGAAAAGAATTGAATGTACTTGAAAAGAATTGAAAAATGTACTTGAACCGATTTTTCAATTCTTTTCAAGTACTTGAAAGAATTGAAAAGAATTGAAAAATCGGTTCAAGTACATCTTTCAATTCTTTTCAAGTACATTCAATTCTTTTCAATTACTTTGAAGTATTTGCTAAAAATTCAATTCTTTTTCAATTCTTTGTACTTGTACTTGTACTAGTACTTGAAAATTTGGGAATGCAAGTACTAGTACTAGTACAATTCTTTCAAAATGTACTTATCACAAGTCGTACTGGTACTTGATATTACCCAGGTCTGCTTTGAAGTATTTGCTAAAACTTCAATTCTTTTTCAATTCCTTGTACTTGTACTTGTACTAGTACTTGAATATTCTGAAAGTACTTAGTACGGATTCATTACTTCAAGATCAAAATATAAAGTATTTAAGTTCGTAATAGTCCAATTACTACTCAGTATTACCCAGGTATGGTTTTACATTAGTCAGTCATAAAAGTAAAAGCACAAATTTTCATACGTTTTCGAAGATCCAACTTACCGTTCCTAAAATCTAACTGCACTACACCATTTCCAGTTAGATTTTTTTGTTAAAGCAAATTTATGCTTTTAATTTTCACTAGCCACGCAAATGGGCCTCAATTACCCTAAAATCGCCGGGTATCAAGCCGCGACGCCAAAACAATGCCAGCAACAATAATACCATGGGCAGCAGTAGTGCAAGTGGAAATGCTTTATTGCAAGCCACCTCAATTTTTGGTAATCGTGCGGCAACACATGCTAGCAGCAATGCGGAGACAGTCCACACAATTGGTGGATGTGGCAGTGGCAGCGTCAGCGGCAGTGGTGCCGGCTTTACTGGAGCGTTACCTGATCAACATAGTCCTATAAGTTGTATACCAAATACGAATGCCATACAAACACAGCCCGCAAACTCACAAACCACCTCTTCTCCAAATACCAGTGTACATGCACACGAACGCAATGGCGAAGCACAAATATGGAGCTCCAACACTGCAACCACTGCAATGAGTAGTAATGTCGCCACACAGAACAGTGAATGTGGAAGTAAATGTAATGAATTTCAATATTCAAATGGAAAGGTTGAAGCAAAAAGCACCCATTCAGTGGTACCGCAGTTACCTAAAAAATCAAATGCGTTAATAAATCCAACATCGGCTGGTCCGAATGCATGGAGTTGCAGTACTGGTGGTGGTGGTGGTGGTGGTGGTGCGGGCGTTGGAGGTGGTGTTGTTAGTAGTGGTGAGAGCGCTTTGAGCGGATCAAGTGCAAGCACAGAAAAGCCATCATCCGCCTCTGCGCCATCATTCACTCCGTCTTTTGTTGAAACACCGCCGAGTCGTATGGAAAATTTATGGAATTTGACGGGTGATATGTTGTATGGTATGCATCAACATCACCAACACCATCCCCAGCAATCACCACATCAGCAACAAAAACAACACATTAGGCACAACAGTATAAGCAGTAGCTGCACCAGCAATGTGCCTATAAACGAACAGACCAATGTTGTTGGTGTTGTGAGTGAAGCTCCGTTAACGTCACCATTGCCGAGGGTGGTTATTAGTCCGCGCAGCAGTGACGCAAATGCTACAAACACACGCACACCATTCCAAAATACGCCGCCATCACATCCACAGCACAAATTTTGTTCCAATAATTTTAGGTGAGTTTTCTTTTTTTTTATTTGTATTGCAATTAAAAACGTTTCGGTTTTGTTTGTTTTTTTTTTTTAGTCCAACAACAATTGGAGGTAGTGGAAATGTAGCCTACGGGGGCTCAAATTCAAGTCCTCAATTGCCTGATATAGAACCAATCAGCAATTCTCCGTTACCTGTCTCACCTCACGTCAACGTCCCATCCCCGCTATGCACTGAATATCGCGCCGTACCGCCACCATTGCCGCCACGGCGTAAGGAGCGCACTGAAAGTTGTGCTGATTTGGCACAAAAAAGGCAAGCGCCTGATGCGCCAACGGTAAGGTCTACACTCTGAAAATAAAGCAATAAGAATACAAATAATTAGTGTGCTCTTTGTTCTTTTCAGTTACCGCCGCGTGACGGTGAACTAAGTCCACCGCCCATCCCACCCAGGCTCCATCATTCCATTGGCACATATCCCCGCA
This sequence comes from Urophora cardui, assembly GCA_960531455.1. NCBI lineage: Eukaryota > Metazoa > Arthropoda > Insecta > Diptera > Tephritidae > Urophora > Urophora cardui. Next base: position 101,626,800 of record OY482674.1, read on the forward strand.
GCCAGACAACAAGCACAAATGAATTTAATGGCAGTGGCAATTTATTACTACCACATACCAGCAGTATTATGATTCGTCGTAATTTGGCCATAGAGAAACGTTCATCGACTGAGGGCAGCAGTGGTGGAAGTAGTGGCGCTACATCTGCCGCAGCCGGCACCGCCGCCGATACAAAAGCGGAAGCGACAGCAGCTGAAGTAACAGCAACAACGTTGCATTATGCGACAAATGAACCTTCATCTTCACTAGGGCTGGTAGGGACGACTGCGCCGACAAATAAAAATCTATGCCCGCCATATACATCTCAGTATCCATTGCCTACGATTGCTGCTGCGAGCCATTTAAATGCATTTGCCGGCGGCAATAATTCAATGTCGGTCTCCACTTGGGACGATCCAGCCATATCGCCAGCTCTAAGCTCCTCAACAACGACATCACCAATGACTCCGATGACCCCGATTTCCCCACACATTCCAACTGGTGCAGGTCAAGCATCCGATATGCAGCATGCATCTATTGCGCCGCCGCCACCGCCGCCGCCATATCATCGATATAAATCGGCAGCATTAACAACAGCTGCTGCAATATCCAATACATCAATGAATCCGGGTCCTTATGCTTCAGCAATGGCACAAACTCATCATCAACAAAAGCAGCACTTGCCTTCCGGTTTGGTTGGTAGTTTTAGTGGTGGTGGAGGTGGAGGTTCTGGTGTAATTGGTGGTGGAATGGCGCTACCAGTTAAATCGTCACCAAAAGAATTCCTTCCCATAACCGAAGGCACTCCCAAACTTCCACCAAAACCTAGTCTTAGTGGAAATTTTTACAACTCCTCAGGTAAGCTTGAACATATACATACATACGTATTTACATACATACAAACACAGTACTGAAAAACCAATGCATAACTTTGGTTTTATTGCAGATAAAGGTACGATGTTTCCTTACCCAAGTACAAATCAAGATTAATATTTATTGCCTGGCGATGTGATACGGACGAAAAATTTTATCCACTCAGCAAATAACGCTATTATTATTATTACTATGATTGTAAATATTACACTGTATTAAATGTAGCAGATAACAAAAGTAAAATATTATAGATTATTGTTAGAATAAAAACAATAAAACATACATAAATATATATTCATGTATTGCTGAATTGATTTTTAGGGCACTAAAAACTGATTAATCACCTCCGCGATTAAAAGAAGACTCGAAAATGAGTCAGACCGGCGATTGAAAAGTGATTTTATTTTGTATCTTATAAAAATCACTCTTTTTCGTTTCCCTTTGATGATTGAAAACTGATTTAGCACAAATTGCTCATGCTAAAGACCGAAATGTGATCGTTCACTTCTTTAGAAAAAAATATTCTTCAGCCAGCTTTGTACATAAGGTTATGATTTTACTCTTGTGCTTCCCAACAAACACTGAGGTTAGTTATCGATTTGAGAATTACTCGAGAACTAGCCTCATTCTCAAACCTCTAACGTTAGAGGACGACTCGAAAATCTATCGCGAATCATAGCGTTCTCAAACAAAAGGGTACCTAATTCTCGAATCGAATTCTAATGTAGTTCTCTAATGAGATTCTAATGCCGTTTTCTTTTCTCGAAAAAATGTTGCCCTGTTTGGTTTTCTCAGCCATTTTGTAAGCTTGTGTGGTGATTTCAACGAATGTTGTCCTCTGACTAAGTAAGAGGGCACCATTAACTACAAATTCAGCCATTTTATAGAAAGTCATGTTACGTAATTCAATAATTGAGATATTAAAGGGCAACATTTTTTCTCAGAAAAGAAAACACCATAATAAGAATTTGCAAATACTTCCAATTGAAATGAAAAACAAAGCTTTGTCTCCTTTTACATGATTTTTTCATTGTTTAGATTTTATGAACGCAATATGGTCCTAAATTGCATATGATTATATATATTGACATGTATATGTTTACCACATTTATAAGAACTGAAATTTAAACAAAACTCAGTCTTATTATTTAAATTAAAGGTACTTCTTGTACTTTTTAATGGAAAACATTGTACTATGGTAATATTAACTTTACAATTTTTTAGTATCTAATTTCAATATATGTATGTATATTCAATATATCACAGAAATATATTGAGAAATGATAAAAGGCGTGAGATTTGGCTCCTTCTCTAATCACTCGCTAATCGAATTCTAGTGTAGTTTTCAACCCTAGTTATCGATTTGAGAATATATAGAGAATTACACTAGTTATCTAAGGTAATCTCGACAAAATTTCTAACGTTAGAGACTGTGTTTGCTGGGTTTCCACTATTTGCAACTACATTGTTAGTATGGAATTGGATTGATATATTATCTGAGGCAATGACCCTGAATTTGCTGCAAAATTTTATTATTAGACAATAATTTAAGCTCTAAAGACCATTTTTAAAGTTATTTATGTATGTTTACATACCAAGCGTCCTTGTAAAGCGAGAACAATAAAGTAAATATATATATATGTACATATGTATGCATGCATAATAATCAATCATGAAGATATAAAATAATAAAAAATTAGTATAAGGCTATGTTCAGAAACGCAGCATGAAGCGCAACAGCGGCAGTAATTATTATTTTGATGATTGTGATGAGCGACGCTTCATGCAAAATTTACGTTTATGAACGCTCTGCTTCTACTACAAAATCAGATTGCGCTTCAAACTGAGTTTCTGAACAAAGCCTAATTCATTTTAATACCAAGACCAATTAACTATCAATTTATATTGTATGTACCTACATATGTATATAGTTTAGTTCACACCAAAAATTTCTTATTAATCATACATTTATATGGTACCTACTTCAAGTTATAACATATGTATGGCTGCTGTGGTGCAGTGGGTAGAGTGCTCGCCTGCTATGCCAGAGGTCTCGGGTTCAAACTACGGTCCGAGCAAAACACCAAAAAAATTTTCTAATTAGTAAAAATCCAATTATTGGGTTTTTTAAGAGCAGCGGTCACCTCTCGGCAGTGGACGGCATACCCCCCGAGTGTATTTCTGCCATGAAAAAGCTTCACACAAAAAATGCATTCGCCGTTCGGAGCCGGCATAAAACTGTAGGTCTACCAAATTAGTAGGAAAATCAAAAAAGGAGCATACCTCGAATTGGGAGAGAAGCTCGGCCATAAAACTCGTCAGAGTTATAATAGCGCCATTGTATTATATTATATTACTACCTGCATGTATAGGCCAATCATGCTTAATCGTTTTATATTTGTCAGCTTCCGTAGATTAAACAAAAATTCAACATTATTTTCGCTCTAAAACACTTCCATACATACATATGTAAGTAATCGCCCAAACAACAATCACTCATTCATGTCACTCTATACTCAGTTGTTAGTAGTTTTACTAATAAATATCAATGTTTTTCCGCTGGCTATAAATTATATAATAGTGTTTGTTTAGTACCCCGCAGAAAGCATGTACATATTTACATATGTATATATGTATGTACATATAAACTAGTTGCTCAAAACGAATGAGAGTCCGTGGTATAAGTATAAAGGTAAAACAAACGTCAAGTTTTCGTCGCCATATTAACCACCTGACAATTAAGCAGATTATGACATTTCGTGCTGTCATACTCAATGATAAAAATCCTCCATTAATGGCATTTTTCACTGCTTTGTTTTAAAAATAAATTGTAACCATGGTATTCATAGTAACGAACTTTTTCAATTTGAATTGAAAGAAATTTTTTCAATTTGAAAAAATTACAAATCCTGCAGTAAATTTGTTTCACTGCTGAATGATCATTGATGATTCTTCTGAGTACAATTTTTATTATTATTATTATTTTTTTTTTTAAAAAGCAAACCATTTATATGAAAAATTCAGCAGTCTTTATTTGAAAGTACTCACTGATGCCTCCTCAGTCATAGATGAATTTCATCAGTGATTCATAAAAGATTCATTTCGGATTTTTACTTCAGGGAATATCAGTTTGCCCGTAGTACAAAGTAGTCCCTTTCCGGTATTCTCGGTGAGTTTTTAATTTAGTTTAGTAGTTACGATCACTTTTAATTTAGGCTTTGTGATCACTCTGGTATATAGTTTGGGAAGGTTTTGGAGATTGATCTATTATAACTCCATATCGTCGCATAAAGTGCAATACCGCGTATCCGCTACCACCCAAATTTTACAGGAGACAGTAAAAACTGTTTATATTCAAATCTGTTCGGAATTTTGCAAACCAACATCCAAACCAAGGTAAATTTTTGGATTATATTCTTAATCCAAATATCATTTTGGCGAAAAACAGTTAAATGTGCAGTTATTGGCTTACTTATGTATTTATAAGCGGTTTTGCGTCTTTTATTTTGTTCAATAGTGACGTATAGGCGGTTTTGCAGGCGTACGTAAAAACTTTTCTTCAATAAAGCAAAGTTATAATCCATTTCGTGTTTATGAAAGTATAATCAACTTTAGTACATTACAGTACAGTTATAAAGCAATAACACCTATTATTCGCGGTATTAGTTCGAAAAATTTCCTTAAAAAAGCGGGTTTGAAACTGTGTTATTTGGAATTGCGTTGTGTTAATCTCAAAATTATTGCATGAATGGATGGGAACGGACGCCAGGAATGTATTTTTGATGAAATCTCATTTTTGGCAAAAATGTCACGCGGTTTTGCACTTTAGACGACGATATGTATGTACACCACCATACCAAGTGAGCATTTCAGTCTATATATGTATGTACATATGTCCAATCCAATTACAAAAAAATATGTACCCTAGATTTTAACAATATGAGTTGCCTATTTCCGCGGTGCAATAATACCAAATATGGCTGCAACGACGGTGATATAAAATTTTTCCAATTTCCGACGATACCCTTTATTCGCGGAGAGTGGATGAAGATTTGTGGAGTGAGCGAAGAGGAGCTACCGGAAGTTCCATAAATCTGCTCACTAGTGCCCGTTCTCTTTCTGTCTTTTGATTTCTGAAATACCCAAACTTTCAAACAAAAATCTACGCATTCAAAAAATAAAAGTCTGGCATCGCTATACTCCAAAACTGACATAAGATCAAACTTCAAAAATCTGCTTTTTAATCAAAAAGACAGCGTCAAAATGACAATGCACATACCTGTATTTTTTATACCATGTGAGTAGTCCAAGATCTGATAGTTATTCTTTTATACATAAAAAATACCTTTTTAATTATACATATGTATGCATTATGTATGTCATATTGAATTAAATGAATACAAAATTAAATATTATATCGCAGTCAACCACTTCCGGAGCGCTCAAAAGTAGGAGCGAAATTTTTTTTTCGAAATTAGTTTTTGACAGATTGTGAACCTACCAGTATTCATTAAGTATTTATTGCAAAATCTTTCCATATTCTGAAAAAATAGCATCAAATACGAATACACTTTCAAAAGCAGGGGCAGATTTACCTCTAGAAGCGCCCTGGGCAAACAAATCAAGCCGCGCCCCAATATTTCCAAAAAAAACCGTACTTGCCTTCGTGTGGTGACATTTCATTACTGATATATTTTACGGATTGAAAAAATTTGATTCGATTCTTATATAGGCACCACATTTTTTGCAATTTCTAACCTTCAAAATGATCTGATCTTAAACCCTCATTATTAGGTGCCACAGATTTCGCAATATCATTAAATTGCAACAATTTTATAGTGAAAATGTTTCGTCCTGAAAATAAACTCACAATTTTTGACAGTAGGGTGCCTCCCAGGTAGCAAAATCTAGCTTTCTGGCCCAGAATCTACCTGGGCTAACCTAGCTGTCGATCAATTGACTTATGCATTTTTACCTTTTTGTTTATGATCAACAACGGAGTCATTTTCTTTTCGAGGAGTTTGAAAAAAAAAAAAACAAACAAGTTTAGGGATTTTCGACAGTAAATCTTTTTCTTTCTGCATTTTCTCGGCTGCACGTTTTTTGTATGCAGCGCCGCATAACTTTTTCATATTTGCACTCATTCTTCTATTTTTCACAAAAACATTAATTCACTGACACTTTTTTGATGTTTTTAACTCAGAACGACTTTTAAGATTACATAAAATATACGCAGCTCATTGTATAGAGGCGCGAACTATTCAAATTAACCAGAAACAGAAAATATTCAGATCTTAGTTTCCTTTGAAAAAGTGAGCTCGCGCATTTCTCCGAAAAAATACTTCAATGCCTACTTGATTTTTAAATTTGAAATTTCAATTAAATTTGAATATTTCACGTCATTTACTGCACACAAGCTGCTAAAACTTGGTGTTTACATATCGCTCATTTGCTGCAGGACCGGCATAAATAAAAAAATGGGATTGTGAATAACAAAACACGTGTTTTTTGAGTTAATGCTGCAGAATAGTTAGTTACATCATACTTCATTTGAGTAAAAAATTCTTTATGATTTGTTGAAAACTAAGCGCTTCAGATACAAACCAAATGTTGCATTTACTTGCGCACCATATGGCGGTTGAATCTCAAAATTTTTCCATCTTGAAAAGTTGTGTATTTTGAAAAGTGCAAATGCAGCAAATGAGTGACATGTAAGTCCCACTGGGGCGAAGGTTAAGAACTGTACCAATGTTCTGAAATGTACTTTGATTAATTTTTTTCTCTGTAAAAAATTGAAAAAATCTTTCATTCTTGTTGTAATATTGAAGAAAAAAATTTTTTTGGTAAATAAAAATTTTTTTTTCTTTGACTTAGTTTTGGCGCCCCTATTGAAACGGCGCCCTGGGCAGCTGCCCATGTTGCCCCTATGTAAATCTGCTCCTGTTCATAAGTCTCTATCTGAAAATAGTTACTCATACGCCTAGGCACACATTTCTGTAGTTATTGTGCGTTTTAGTTTCAAAATTAAAAAAATACTGTTTCAAAACTAGCTATGTGAAATATTTAACATTAAATTTGCCAAAATCTTACGTAGTGCGGTTTTATTCGTTAAATTCCTTATAAGTCAAGCTTGCAGGAAAAAACATAAAATATTCAAATGAAAGAGAGTTTGATGCCGAGTGGTTTTCTTTCTAATGTGTGGCTTAATATGAAATATTCACATAGCCCTATTTGGAAGTGGATTACTCTTATACAATGTTGCCACAGCCAAAGTAAGAAATTTACCAAAATTAAAAAAATACCAAAAAAATTAAATTTGTTTAATAAATAATATATGGGACATTCCAGCCAAAAGAGGAAAACGACATAAAATTTAAAATGCTACTAATCATTCCTATTTATTCAGTTAGCTGTAACTAGTGATGGGACAGGGGTAAATACCCAAATGGTAAATTGGGTATTTACCGGTAAATACCCAGGTATTTACCCAAGTACCTGGGTATTTACCCAAAATGTGGGTATAAACCAGAATTAAGAAAGAATTTAATTTTTTAGTATGAAATAGATTTTTAGTGGCAAATTAAATTATACACGAATTTGGTCATAATCGCTTTCGCTATCAGTATCCGATAAAAACTCATATCGAGTGGAGTGCGGAAGTTGAAGGGATGTCGTCTTGAATACTTTCTAGTGAAGAATTAATGGCATTTTCGAATTAAGTGGAGTGCGTATTTTCTGCTGAAGGTGGTGAACAACTAATCTGCTTAATTGCGTGCTGCCACAAATTCCTTTCCACCAAGTTAATGGAGAAATCTCATGAAAACAGCTCCAGGCAAAAGTTTTTGCCCAGAAGTCAATTTTGGCGTCGTAATTGGCACTTGGAGTATTCGAGAGAAAAGTTCTTCGTAAGATTTATGGACCTTTGCGCGTTGGCGTGGGCGAGTATCGACGGAGATTTAACGATGAGCTGTACGAGCTTTACACAGACATCGACATTGTTCAGCGAATAAAGATCCAGCGGCTGCGTTGGGCAGGTCATGTCGTGAGAATGGACGAAGGCGCTCCGGCCAAGAAAGCATTTCTATCGAAACCCGCTGAACGCAAAAGAAAAGGGAGCCCTCCACTGCGTTGGGAAAATCAGGTGGACAGCGATGCTGCCTCCCTAGGTGTTCCCAAGTGGCGCCATGCTGCACGAAACAGAAGCAATTGGCGCGCTCTGTTGGACTCGGCCAGAATCGTCTAGACGGTTAAGCGCCAATCAAGAAGAAGAATTGGCAAAATTTGTCATTCTATTTATGTTTAGTGCCTATGACGAGTCTTACTCCATCCATCACATTGAATATGTAAAAAATTTGCTGTTTTCAGTAGCAGAGTAATGCCCATGCTTATCTCATTATAAATTGTATCTAAATATGTGAAGGATTAAAAATTGAATTAAAAATAAAAATTTCGTGCTAAGCACTAAAAACTCTTTCAAGTTTATGTGAAGGAAATTTCTTTTCTAGTTGGATCCTTGAAATGTGGAGTAAGGTCTTTAAAAAAGTCTTCCACAATGGATGCTCACTATAGCCACAGGAGCGACGGTTACAAAAATAGCCTTAGCTAAGTTGTATTGTGCCGAGTTTGAAAGAATGTGCGTATGTAAATCAGACGAAGGCGGATAATCACTTGCTGTCTGTATCTTGTTTATTGACGCATTGGTTGCAATAATGGACACTTGACGCACGTTGTTAAATGTTTTGCCATTTTATTCACATTTGGAAATTTGTACCGCTTTTCGCAATGTTGTCATGCAACTTCTTTGCTACTTCCGCTGCCATGAAAATGTTTCCAAATAGTTTAATTTTTGGTCTTCCCATCATTTAATTATTTAATATTAATATATATTATAAATTATCAACTCAAAATGCGCGTACTTTATTTCATTCACTAATCGGAATGGAACAAATCTTTACGAATGAATGAAACAAATTCTTTCTATGCACCCGAGGCTCAAGCTTAAGTTTCATAACTGTAAACTTTCTAGGTGATTCAGCATTGTTGTTGCCATCGCTCCCACTCATTACATTGAATTGCCATAAGCACGTTGCTAAGCTGTTCTTATTAAGAATTGTTGTGCTTGCAGCAGCCCAAACCGCCTTTTCTGTGCAAAAAGCAGCAAGAAATGTATAAACAAAATACACTTAAACAAAATAAATTCGAAAATGTCCACATTTCTCTTACGCTACGTAACAACGACTATTCGTTATTCAAATGAGTATTTACCCACAATTAGCTAAATACCCGGGTATGAAAATGGATATAAATGGGTAAAAACCCAGCATTGGGTAAATACCCAGGTGTAAACCCATCCCTACCTGTAACTAAATGTGTATATTTTCCTAATCTGGTAACAGAAATATAGAAAAATACTATGTAAAAACGCAAAATCTTTTCCATAGAACTTTGACTTCACACCTAACTATTTTGCGGAAAAAGTTTGGTCATGTTTGCATTGCTATATTAGCTATATTTTCATTTGTAAAAAACAATTTGCAAGTCATTCAAGTAAAGCGAGGAAACGTTTAAATAATTGCATAACAAAAAATTAAAAAAAAGGTATGTGATTTTTGTGTATATCTTCATAAAATTGATTCATATGGGGTGTCCCAGGAGTCACACGAAAAGGCATAAAAATTGGTCTGGTAACTTCAGGTATGACCCTACGAAACCAGATATTTATGGAAGTAAGGATTAAGAGGCTGTTCACCGTCTAAATACATTTATTAAGTTAATAGGGTCATACTGTGGTTTCTAGACTATTTTTAAATGTGTCCCAGGAGTCACACGAGTCTGAACTCTAATGTATTATTCAGATGAATGCCGCACAGAGGAAAAGGAAACAGCGAGTTTTAAATACTTGTTTCGAGAGATGTTGAATTAGACTTGTTTTAAATAAATATTTAATCAGAACTTTGAAGTAAATATAAATATTATTTTGCATTCACTTTATTTTTTTTTTATTTAATTGGCTTGGTTTCAATTCTGCTGTCACATTTCAGGAAAAATAAATAAAAAGAAAACAAAGATTTTGTGAAATTTCATTTTTCTTGTCTTCCTCGTCTCGTATTTGTTACGATATTTGTATTTGTGTTTCTTGGAAATCGTAGTACAACAATTTTAGGAAATATTATTTTAAAGTGCTAGTCATTTAATGACACAAAAAAAAAAAATAAAATATATAAACTATAAACTATATAAGTATGTTAAAAATAAATCACCCTTCTTTATGTGTGTATTTTATTTTGTCTACATAACACAAAAATGAATAAATACGTAATATCCCTGCAAAAAAATGTGCGATCAATCCCGAAAGAGATTTGTCCTCGATTGATCTCTTTCGAGAACAATCGGTCCACAATTAGTCCCCAATTGTTCTCGTACGGGTATAAATGTAGACTAATTGTAGACCAATTGTTCCCGAACGGGTATAAATGTAGACTAATTGTAGACCAATTGTTCCCTAACGGGTATAAATGTAGATTAATCGCCTTCATTCCGAACGGGTACAAATCTAGATTCCTTAAATGTAGACATTTTATAAAAATATGCAATGTATTTAAAAAATTGTAGAACAACCGGTAAAAGGAATTGAACACCCTTTTTTAATAACAATTTGATCAAAATGTTGCTCATATCGTCCCCTCAATATAACAATAGCGTATAATTTTTTTTAGGTTTTGAGAAAATCGAGTTTAAAGTTTTTGTCAAATCAGATGTCTATTAAATTTTTGAACAAGAAATTATACACCATTTTTTCCAATGACATTTTGACCCACTTTGTGGAAGTAGAATTTGACGAAATTTTGACCAGACATAGAATCAATGATGGAGATTCTAAATATGCAATAAAAAAATAATGGCGTATGAGCACATACGCTATTGTTATATTGAGGGGACGATATAATGCATACTCAAAACTTACAATTTTTTTAATTTATGTATTGAGATTTTTTTACAAAAGTAAAACATTATATAATCTTTATTTAAATATGCATGAACATTTAAAATTTTTTAAGGAAAAATCTACATTTGTACCCGTTCGTGCTGAAAGCGATTGATCTACATTTGTACCCGTTGGGGATGAAAGCGATTAATCTACATTCGTACCCGTTCGGTATGAAAGCGATTGATCTACATTCGTACCCGTTCGGGATGAAAGCGATTGATCTACATTTGTACCCGTTCGGTATGTTAGTGATTAATCTACATTGGTACCCGTTCGGGTATACAAGTTGAACAATTAGTCTCTTCATAGGACATGCTCGAACAAATGCGATCAATTCACTCCATATAAAGGGCTGTAAAATTGTATTAGTCGCATGCTCCCTTGCGATTGATCCCGGACACGTCCCGGATTAATCGCATTTTTTGCAGGGATGTTTGTGTCGTTATATGTATGTATGTATGTATATACAAAAACTCCTGTCCCTGGGCCCGAAGGCTGGCCGCGCTCTTGTTTCAAACTTAAACAAATTTCTACAGAATCCTTAATAAAAAGAAAAAGAAAATAAACTTGCTTGTTACATAACAAGTCGCATATATGTATAAGTATTACGCCTTTTGTAAAAAAAATATAATAATTTGAGGGTTAATGCTCCTCTGATAAGTATAAAGTGGCACCGCTTGAACTTTGCTTAATTAAAACAAATGTTTGTTGTTGGTAGAAGTAAATAAACGAAATTATTTCCGTCGTCGTCAATTTACTGCCACACAACATCAAGCAATGATGTTTATGACTTGTTTATATCGCAAGATTTTATCATCAAAAAACAAAGCCTAAACCAGTTTCAGCTTGCAAGTGAGAAGCTGGGCTAATTTTGTTTGGCATCTTTTGGTAGGCAAACACACCTTTGAGGATCTTTAAGGCAGATTAGATGGCGTTGAGATTTTATTGATTAAAATTTTCGTTATGCAACAATCGTTTGATATTACTCTTATATTTTAAAAAACATTCTAATGAATTAATCGAATAGTTTAATAGTTTTTTCGCGACCTGAAATCGGGTGGGTAAGTAAAAGATTGGAATAAATGCCGAAAAAAATTGAAAACCCCGAAAAAAAAAATCAAAAAAAAAAACATTGTGGTTTCCAGGGACGGACCGTTATAATAGAGTAAATTTATTTCTGGTTAAGAATAACCATTATAATGACAAAAAATTTGTTTTGTTATTACCATATTCAAATTTTTTTTTTGTTACCGATCATTGAGAACGGACAATGACGCGTCTATGTGGTATAGTATAGCATACCTTTCAATTCAAATAATTTTGCTCATTCAGCGCATGTCATGAACTTGAAAATGACTTCCAAATCGTTTAACTTTAATAGGTACATAATTGCATGTTTATGTGTACATGTTTATATGTACATACATATGTTTGTAAAGTTAACATTTTAAACACATCCATATGTACATACATATGTACGTATTAAATGCCTGCAATTGTTGAACTATTTAACATGCCACATTTGCGACATAATGCAAATGTCATGCCTTGCCATGTTGCTCATACATGTTTAACAACGACATACAAAGACACTATCGAAAAAATTCAAATCAAACCTATACATTTTTTTTATAATTGTTTGGCATGCATGAACATAGAAAAACAATTTTTCAATACATGCGACATGTGCGACAAGTGCGACACATGCGACACTTGCGACATATTGTGGCAGCATTATTATTTATACTACAATTCCGTAAAAATTAGCATTGTGAGCGAAATCAAATCAAATTTTGAAAGTGGAAGATGCGCTGAATATGAATCTGGTCTCAACAAAGAAGAATTATAATAGTTATGTACCTACATACATATTTATGTATAGATACATAGCCCAGAAGCCAAATTGACATGTACACTAGACTAGACATGAAAACTCTTTAAAAGACCGTCCCTAAATATAAAGCTAATGTTAAGGAGGTCTCCGGACAACTTTTTTTTTTTGATCCCGTTTGATCCCGCAAAAAACCACCGAATTTGTTTTTTTTTTTATAACTTAGTTATTTGAATCCGATTTTTTAAATTGATATATCATTATTTTGGTCCTATGAAGCTCTACACTCAGAGAAAAAGCAAGCTAAATTTAAGTATAGCGGGCTAGATTCAAGCCGAAAACGTCATGAAAGTCTGTTAACCTTGAAAATCCTAAAATCAAGAATATATTCTTATTTTTAGAACTGATTTTTTGAAAATAAAAAGCTTACATTAAGAATTTTCCGTTTTGAAATAAGCTTATATAAACTTATTTTAGGCATTGCACATGCTTGATTTAAGAATGTACATTTTTATTTTCAGAATGTTGAAATTTGTTTTAAGAATACTTATTCTTGATTTTCCACTTTTTCGAAATTCAAATTCGAAATTATTTAACCCACCTAACAAAAATAAAAAATAAAAGTGGTAATTTTTTGCATTGTTTTTATTTTCAAACATTTTTAGATATTTACATACATATATATGGTAGTATATATAATATATATGTAATTAAGTCATTACTTACATAGACATATATGTACATGTACATGTTATGTTATAAAACTAAAAATATTTTATATATTAAATAACGTTATAACTATAACTACAAATATAATTATAACTATTACCAATATTTAATTGTGATACAAGATTTTCTATCAACTATTCAGCTTCCCAGAGTTATTTCCGAAACGAGCTGGGGAGGGCAGCACTGCTTTGAATATTACGCTTGATTAATAATCTTGAGCATCTAAAGATAAAAATTATAAAAATTTAAATTATCATCGATTGTCGGTTATATACTCTGTTTACAAATCTATAGCAAACATATTAACACAAGCATATGTATGTAGTTATACTAGTCTGAGATCCCACTGTAGAAACACCTACGAGTTGAGTGATTGTTCTATATTTTATATAAATATAGCATACCTAAGCGCAATTACATATATTGTTTTTAATAATAATTTTTTTTACATTTCCGTAAAAACTACATAGCCTCAGTTTACGCTAAGATCAAAATCAACGCGGTCAAATACACTTTTTCTCTCATTTTACGATTTTTACTCTCTGTGAGAGATTGGCTGCACTTTGATTCGGTGTCAGCGCCGAATCTCGGTCAAAATTGTGTGCTATCCCACTTTCTCTCTCATTCTTCGCTTTAATGGAAAAGCAATAGGATATATTTGACCACGTTAATTTTGATCTGAGCGTAAACTGGGCCATACAAAACATTCGTATGCCGAGGCGTATGAGTAACTTTTTCAGGTAAAAATACGAACAAATTTGTTGAATTTAGTTGCATAAAATAGTTTTAAGGATTGAATATACATCGAAACTGTATATAAAAGATATGATGCACAAATAAGCGAAGAAATTCCCCAAAAAATGCATTTTTCAAATTTATTAAAATTACTCGCGGGTAATTGCGTTTAGGCAACCTAGTGAATAAATAACCTAAATTTATAAAAAAAATGGGTCTAACCACTCAACTCGATGGGGTATATATCTCGAACGGATAACTCACCCTTTTAATATATTTAGAAGTTTTCTCGGGCTTTCGTCATCGTTAAGTGTCTGCTCCGAATCCAAAGCCGCAGCGTTTTTACATAGGTACTACATACTTCACGAGTTCCATTCTGATTCGTTTAAAGATGCATATTCCTGGAACTCGTCCAATGGAATATATGTACGTATGTATGTATGCATTTACAATATTTTAATTTCTTCCATCTTGCTTTGTACGTACATACATATGTACATATGTATATAAATTGTTTGTTTTTAATAAAAAAAATTTCCATTTTCACAAAACAAATAAAAAAATGACATTCGAAAATTACATACATACATACATGTGTATTTTTTAGAAAACATTGTACCCTAGTATTCTTAAATTAAGAATTTTATTCTTAATCCAAGATTTTTTCAGATTTTTATTCTGTTTCAAGAATACCGTTCTTGAATCAAGATTGGGGAAACTTAAATTTGATTTATTTTCCCTTAATTTATATAATTCTTCATTCAAGTACGACACAGCTTGTTTTTAGCCCGCAACTTTTCTCTGAGTGTATATTTCCTTCTAATGTTCTTTTGAATTCTGAAGTCGTTTTCACATACATAGCTGGGTCTGCTATCTATGTTGTACGTCCATAAATTATCCTTTTTTTAGAGGTCAAATAACAAAGTTACAATAAAAAATCTTTTTCGGAGGTGTTTCGCGGGATCAAAAAGATGAAAAAAAAACAATATTGTTCCTAAAACATAATCTAGCACATATGTATCTCTGTTCATATCGAACAGTAGCTTATGTCGAAAGGCAAATTTTCAAAATGCTCGTAAATTTGTGTAATTTTCTAGCAGTTCCCCGCACAGGTTTATTAAGTAAAATCATTGACACTGAAGCCGGTTGAAAGCCCGAGAAGGAGTTTAAACATCATATGATATTATAAAATGAAGAAGGCCGGTAAAGTCAGCAATTTCAAAACCATTAAAATCTTATAATTGTCGTTTTCGATTCGCCATCACACAAGCGAGGTCGGATCGAACAAAAATGTTTGAACCCATAATGAGTAGTAGCCATACTCGCTAACTGGTCGATAAAAATTACCCTCTGCTCGCTATCATTCACATATAAATTTGACAGAAGGAAATTTATAGCCAGCAGAGAAATTGAGAATCGAAAGCGGCTAATTTTCTGTTTACTGAGATTCTGAATTACGGAAAAGATGCATTCAGATAGAGAAACGAACGATCAGCTGCTTTTATGCGTAAGTAATTTCACCACGAACGTCGCGTTTTAAAAATTTGGAATTTGATTGCGGAAAATATATATTAGGTGCGATCATATGAAAAATTTATTCATTTTTATTTCATTCATAGTTTTTCTCATTGTGTGCACAAAAACAAATTTATAACAGATGTAATCAGGGCCGTGCGCAGGAATTAGCCTTTGGGGGGGAGGTTATTAATTTTGGTTTCCATTCGCATACATTTTTCGCTAAGATAAACATATTTGCTGAAACAGATATCCAGACCCATACACCATAAATTTAAATGTTCTCTAACTTTTCTGAAACTCATTATGATTCTGAAACATATTATTATTATTCATCAAAACCTAGTTAACCAGGTCCTGAATAGTACTGTTTACAGTACAGTGCACTCGCGAAAACTCGAACACACGATAACTCAAACATTCGGAAACTTGAACTTTTTTTTCTCCATTGACTACTTTAAAACTCGAAAAACTATTTTCTTTTTTCCATGGAAAAACATGTGAGAAACTGTCGTTTTGCATGTGCTGTAACGGCCGATATTCAAATTTTTGTCATTACGTGCGTATTTTGTTTTATTCTAAGGCGCCGCACTGGCTAGGTTTCTTGCTAATTACGGAACTTTTCTTTTAAATTGATTGATATTTGTCAGTGATACACGGGATTTTGCGCGGTAAAGATCAAATTTATTTGCGTTTTATAATAGGACGAAAACTAAATGTTTTGAGTTTAGCAAAAAAGGCTGAAATAATTAACGAGGCCAATAATGGCGTTAGTATCACAGCTCTATCCAAAAAATATAACACTGCAAGTCCTCAATTTGTGGAATTGTGAAAAATGAAAACAAAATTTTGGAATGCGTTAATAAAACGCTATCGGGCCCTGGAAACGTAAAACGCTTCGCGCTTCAGAATTGCCAAAAATGAAAAAAAAAAAAGCTTTACAAGTGGTTTTTATTACAACGCAGCAAGAATTATCCTATAAATCGATTAATTTTGAAAGAGAAAGCTAAGGAGTTACATGCCAAATATAGCGATGGATCGCTACAAAATTAAAAAAAACGGCATGGCATAGGATTGATTTCAATCTCAGGTGGAAATGAACAAGAACGCATAAGTTCATCCGAAGCCGTAACAATTTTCAACAAAGCTATAGCATGGGCAACTGCTGAAAAAATTAGCCCGAGAAAAGTTAAGTGCTACAATCACTGCGCGAAAAGGCTGTATTGAATGCGCTAGAAAATAAGAAACATCAAACCAAGATCACTGCTTTTTTTTCTAATAATTTGTAAGCAACATTCATATTTGATAACATTTTTTATTAAATAAACTGGCAATGAACTACAAAACATGAAACCAGAGAATATCTTTGATTAACTATGCCATAAAAATGGACAGGGTATGAAAACTGTTAAAACGAATACATACATACATACAAATATATTAAAAATACATAACGTTCGAAAACTCGAACATTTCGATAACTAGGACAGGGTTGGTTTTCATTAGTTCGAATTTTCGCGAGTGCACTGTACTTGTTAATTGAAACTGCTCACTGTTTTCACAAAATGAACATTTTTTGTTATCAGTAAAATTTTTTTAAAAATGCCAAACGAACATATGCTACACAACTTTGTAATTTCGGAAAGCTCCAAGTGCAATTCAAAGTGCCGAACTTATGTATTGGCCAACCTTATTTTTTGCAACTTTCACCAATTTCTTCTTCCGTAAAATTATTGTAACTAATTTTGTCAAAAATTATGAGTCAAGATTCAATGCAAAATTTATAAACTGTATTTTGAAAATTTTTGCAAAATCATTGCAACTTAGATTTGGTCATGGGGGGGGTTTAACCCCCAAAACCCCCCCGTGCGCACGGCCCTGGATGTAATAAAAACATTTGTAATGAACATTCAACAGCTACAAAAATGTGTGAAAATTGAAGTTCATTATTATCCCCCTATTTTCAGAAATTACCTTTTTCATCTTTATATACTAAAAAAATTGTCCTAAAACTGAATTCATTACTGCATAAATAAAAGTAAAAACCAAATACCAAAATAATGTGTTTCAATATTTCCCCATAGGTGAGCCTCAGAGTCTCACTTTCGGTTTTACGTAACTTTTTAAAATTCGGTGATTAGGGTTAATGAAAAATTATAGCTTATATCCTTATCCCTATCCCTATCTCTATCCTTATCCCTATCCCATTTCGTTTTTATATATGTACATACATAGTAGATAAATGTTTTCTTAATAAAAAAATAATAATCTACATATGAAGTAGAGCTGCAAAACTATCGATGGCACTATCGATAGTATCGATAGTTTTTTTTTCGTGTCACTATCGATAGTTTTTTTCCACTATCGATGGTTATCCCTATTCATTCCTGTAGTTTTGTCCCAAGAGAAGAATACTGAATGTTAGGGAGGAGTTGAATTTCGATATCAAATTGGTCAAATTAATACCCCAGCGGGTTAGGGGGCTTAGAATATACCCGTGGTAAGGAATGTCTGTCGTAAGAGGCGACTAAAATCCACGCTTCTAACGATATACAACTTGTAGTAATTGAACCACACCTAGCTAAATGACATCTGGTCAACGTCAAAATTTTTAATTTTTTCCGATTTTTGAAAGTTTTGATTTTCAAATTAAGTTTTTTATAAAAAACTTTTAAAAATCAGAAAAAATTATTTTTTTAAAATTAGATATCAAGGATATCTGATAAAAACATTATTTTTAGCGATTTCTTTCATGTGAAACAAAAAGGATATTTTATGGACTAAAAACTCGGTTATATGACTCGTCCGTGTATAGGGCATCGTTTTACAACTTTTTTTTGCAAAACAATATAGACTTCTTGCGCGGCCTTAAACTTCTCATATAAATTAGTACTGCCTTTAAAATAAGAAACAATTTGCTCGCACAGCTAAATTCAATGAAGGTGCAAAACACGGTAACTCGCATGGAACATGGTGCAAGGTTTCCAATATATTAGCTGCGGAATGATTTGTATCTGACAGCAGCTATTGCGTCTACAGTACAACTACTCGCAATTTGAAATCTTCTGATATAAAGTGACAAGCAATAGTTAAGTAATTTTCATTATTCCTTTTTTTTACTTGGTTTGTGATGTATTGTGGAACGATTTTTTCACAAGGGATGACGAAAAATCGTTCCACAATACATAAGTATCTATATCTTTAGCTTAAGGGCGGTTTACTCAACCTCACCCTATGAGAGAGTGAAGTCACAAACAAATTTTATCTTTTGTCTATACACGGATGAGTCATCTAACCGAGATTTTCGTCCATAAAATATCCTTTTTGTTTCACATGAAAGAAATCGCTAAAAATAATGTTTTTATCAGATATCCTTGATATTACGTTAACAATTAAACGGGCTAATTTTTAAAAAATAAATCTTTCCTGATTTTTACAAGTTTTTATAAAAAACTTAATTTGAAAATCAACTTTTTCAAAAGTCGCAAAAAATTAAAAATTTTGACATTGATGTCATTTAGCGAGGTGTGGTTCAATTACTACAAGTTGTATATTGTTAGAAGCGTAACTCCAGCGAACATAATTTTTGAATAAAGTGATAACAAAAAACACAAAATTACCGTTATATCAAAAACGTAACCATACAAAAAATTCAAAATTAAAAAAAAAATTGTTCTGTGCTCAGCAGGCCCATACCTATCCTCCCCCATAACTGAAATTCTTCGTATTTTTTTGTTTTTTGATTTATTTAAAGCATAGTGTATTCTACATTAATGAAATGTTTAAACAGTGTGCCTTTTGATTATCGGTATTTTACATTAATGAAATGTATAAACAATGTGCCTTATGTACTAGTCAGCGCCAAAGATGCTAAAAAAACAAATGTACTACTTTTAGTTTTATTATTATAGCGTTTCCAAGTCAAATGAAATCTTTTTCAAATCAAGTGCAAATTTTAAATTGAAAAAGGTTTAATTTAACCAAAAAATGCTATATATATAAGTGAAGTACTTAATTCCTATTTGTTGTTCTTTGTTAATTAATTAATGTTATGCGTTAAAAAAAATTAAAGACTTTGAAAAGGAAAATGTAAACAAAACCATCCCTCTTTTTAAGGTTTAATTTAACCAGAAAATGCTATATACATACACAGAGAAAAAAGTACAATGGTTTTTTCAACCAACTTCTTGGTTAATGTTTTATTGGTTGATTTATTCATGTCAAAAGGAAAAAATGTAATATGTACATTTTCATTGTACCATTAACCAATATTTTGGTAACAATCAATATCAAACGGAAAGTTGGTTTCCCCAATGTGTTTATTTGTTATATTAACGAAAATATTGGTTAATTCATATCTAAAAAAAAAAGTAAAAATATTTACGAAGCTTTATGGCTTCGGCTCTGTTGTTACCATCGCCTTCAACACCGTTTGTGCTTGACGTAGCTGAATGGCTGGACCCGAATTGCAGAGAGCGAGAGAGTGAGTATTTGGAATTTTCTTTGTTATTCAGTTAACATATTAACACTCTCTTATAGATCATACATAGCAGTGCTGCTACTGGCATAAAAATATAACCAACAAATTGTTTAATAGTAACAAGAAATTGGTTGAAGATTTGAACGAACATTTTGTTACATCAACAAATATCATGGTTAATATAACCAAAAACACTGTCTAATATATCAACAATGGTAATGGTAATATTAAACAAAATTCACATTGATTCCATTTCAAGTGTGAAATTAGTACTATTAACCAACTTTTGGTTGATTTTTCTCTGAGTGTAAGTGAAGTATCTAATTCTTATTTGATCTTTTATTTAATGATTGTTTTGCGTAAAAAATTAAAGACTTTTTGGAAAGAAAACTGTAAACAAAACCATCCCTCTTTTTATTTTAGTGAAATATTCATAAAAAACTATCGATAGTATCGATAGTTTTTTTTTCGACTATCGAAACTATCGAGTGGTCCGACTATCGATGGTTTTGCAGCTCTAATATGAAGGTATGTACGTACATACGCACATATATTTTCATACAACAGCATGAAAACATATTGCAGAGGCATGTTATAGAAAACAAAATCGAACAACAGTATAGGTAACAACAATGACATGTTACAACAGTATGTTTGAGTTCGAACAACATGGCAAGACAGTATGTTTGAGTTGGCACAACATGGCAATACAGTATGTTTGTGATGACATGGTATGACAATGTATGAAATTTTTGAAAAGGACAATTTTACAGAAAATGTTGAACTTTGCAGTACTTTAGTACGTATGCATACATATATTGTGACTATCATTTTTCATTCAATTATTCTAAACTTTTACTTTCACTGATAAGAGCACACATACCTACATATGTATATATGTACATGGTACATACATATGTATTTATTTATTTATGTATGTATATATGTATGTATGCACATATGCGAATTGCATATAAAACACTTAAGAGCGCGGCTATCTTCGGCTCTACGGGAGACTTCATACCATTCATGAAACCTTACATAGTCTGATATTCCTCAATTTATGTATACTGCCAATTCTATTGGTTATTTACGCAAAGATTTATTAGAAAATATATGTAGTGTCATGACGCTAGCGGGTTTAATAAAGAAGTCTACCCCAAAATGACTATATCTGAAAAATCGGTTTTATGGAAGCTATAGTGGTCCAATTTAACGGATTCCGAGGGACTAGTTTGCGTTCACATACACGCACGGACATGGCTTAATCGACTCAGCCATGATTCTGATCATATCGGTATGTATTTTGGTGGGTCTAACTCCTCTCCTTCTCGTACTTCCAACAATCGCGTTTTGGCACAAAGTTACAAAGTTATAACACCATTTCATATTCATGAAATATATAAATAGTTATAACACTTTCAAATAAATATCTATAAGGTATTCAGAACGATCATAAAATAAATTATACAATACTTGGAATCATAAATTACAAACTTTATCAATTACAATTTTCCTGCATTACAAAGCACCTAAGTAAAAATACCTAGTTTTTTACAGCTTGAAAAAAATTTATTATTCCTTTAATTGCTTCAAAAGCCAACTACTTTTAGCAATTTATTTTTTCATTATGTAGGGAAAATATACGGACTTATCCATACATATATGCATACGTTTGTATGTATGTATACACATATGTATATATATTCCTAAATAAGTGTATAACAGCTGGTCCACGAGAGCTCTAATTTTAAGCATGATAAAAAAACCAGGTAGTTCCATTGTCACTTTGACTTTGTCGTTTTTTATTATAATATGGATTATTGACGTCTTACTTTAAGTCAAAATTTAGGATACGAAGGCTGAGGGTATATTTGAACAAAATATTGGGTGTTTTAAATGAAATAGTGTTTTTCTTATATGCTAATCAACAAAACAAATGAAGACAACAATCAGCCGATGCAATGAGTATATTCTAACGTTTTAAGTATATTGAAAAAAAGTTTTTCAAAGAAAATAAAATCAGGCAGGTTCTCCGATTCACTTCCGAGTGAATATCAATCAAATTCACTGTGAATCCGATATACCCTGTTCTGTATTTCACTTTCACAGTTTCATTTCCACATATTTTTCTAAAATGAACTCCGAGTGAATATGATTGTTCTGGAAAACGAATTCACATTAAAGAGTCGGTTAGCAATCACTTCTATTTGAATTGGTGAATTTGGTGCAAGAAGGCATGTAAGTAAACTGAATTGCAATATGAATTTACGAAATTAGTTAATTTAAACATAAGAAGAAATAAATAAAGTAATTGTTTATATTTTTTAGGCGTAAACATAAAAATGTGCGCCAGGAGACCATTCTTCTCCAGTTTATGGATAAGCATCATACGTAATTTCACCCACCGGTGACCAAGTACTTTTCTAAAATTCGCAACACTTGTTTGAGTACCTTTCCTACAGTACTTCGCCCCATCGCGATTTTTGACACCCACCTTCGGCTAGAAAGCGCAAAGTTGCAAGGACGTTGGAATAGACGTGTGTCTCACGTGGAGCTCAATAGTGTTTAATAGCATGATGAAAGCTTCTTTATTCACCCGATAGCTTGAGACGAATCTGTAAAAACTTTTGGTAATCAGAAAGCCAATTACAACTCATGCAATGCAAACTTACACAGATTCAAGCACCTCTAAGGGATTTGAGTAATCACGCAGTCTCTTTCTATAAATGCTTCTTCTGCATGACCCTCATTTTCCACCAAAATAACTGCTAGCGTAGTTGCAGCACTCATTTTTTCAATTTAAGTTTAATTTTTATATAGAATTTATTATTTTTACTCTGTCAGTGGCAACTGTCAAATGTCAGTTCATTTTTTGGAATGATGAGTTATTCATAAAAAAAAGTTTTATGCAATAATTAAAGTCGAAAAATCTTATCAAAATGTCCTTTATACAATATTTCAAAACATTTGTATGTAATGAAAAAAATTTGGTCCACTTTTATCATTGGGACCTTTTATACAAAATTTTTTATCCTAAATTTTTTTTGTATGACATCCAAGATCTGGTCTGATATGCGACTGTGCAGGTGCAGCATTTACTTTGGTGGCCGACCACAATAATTACTATAACTATTTTAAATACATATGTACATACATATGTACTACATACCTGTCCACATTGGCGATGCATCGTGAAAAATCTGGTCATAAATAAAATATTGCAATGCCAAAAGATTTCATATTTTTATTATTCGCATGTGATATCTTTTTATATATTAATTTTTTCAAATAAGTTACACGTTGAACGCATGAACGGCTGATTTTTGATTTTTGCAATTTAACTCAAGATTTTGAGGGTGTTTGGAAATTCCAAGTATTTATGCAGTTTTTGTGTACTTGTTGAGACATACAATTTGAGGTATGTCTCACAAAAAGTACCTTTTCACTGTCCACTGCTATTTTTTTTAAATATTTAATTTTTTTTTAAGTAAAAAAAAATTCAATCGATTTCTTTTAGAACGCCGGACAGATTTTCGAATTTTATTTATTACCGCAACCGTATTCCTCCCTACACTCTAGATGTCTAATTTTTTTTTAGTGTTCATGCTATATTTTTTTACAGTGCTGGAGCCCACTGTACCATCGTTACAATGCCCGTGTCAACGATGGCAGCGCCAAACGATCAAGAAACAATGAACGATCGTATGAAGAATTA
Organism: Urophora cardui; assembly: GCA_960531455.1. Lineage (NCBI taxonomy): Eukaryota > Metazoa > Arthropoda > Insecta > Diptera > Tephritidae > Urophora > Urophora cardui. The sequence goes on from OY482674.1 coordinate 101,650,648, forward strand.
ATGCGCACAGTTCTAATACCTTTATATATACATATGTATGTACAAGCAAGTACAAAAATACACACATGCATCTTTGAAGCGGGAATATTTATAAAAGCAGTGGTAGTTTTTGACTGACCAACAGATTGGTAGAACGCGGTTTATTGTTAAGATCGTTGGAAGCTGCTAGCTGCTATACGGGATGTGTTTGTGCAATTAAAGACGTTTTTAATAAGTATTAGTACTTGCCGTGCAACAAAACCGAGATTGTGAGAAATAATAAATAAAGTCTTAAATATATATTTAAAAAAATTTAATAACGAAATTATTAAGCTTGGATTTTTTTTTTAAGATAAACACCTGATATGTACAAAATTATATTACATACAAGGCTCATGGTGAATACATATATATGTAGTATGTGACAGTGCAATTAGTGAAATGAAAAAACATTCAATTTAGCAATTAGCTAGTTTATACTATAAAGAGGGAAATAAAGTAAGTGCATTGGTATTCTGAAAATTTAAAAATACAATATGTACATATATGCATAGGTACTAAATACATGCATATACAGCATGTACATGATTGAATAGTTGAAGGATACGAAATTAAAAGTAAAAACGAATTAAAAAGACAAAAACAAATACATAATAGAAACAAAAAAAAACCGAAAATAAAATAAACAAAAGGAATAATAAAAATTGAATCAAAATAAAATACATATAAAAACAAAATCAAGCAAGCGAAAAAAAAAAATGTTGGCCAGTGAAAGTTTACCAACACATTACAATGAATCTATATATAAAAATCATTTAAATAACGTTGACAAAGATCCGGCAGCCATTACAAATGATAATGATAGCACTAAAACGGACGCAAGCACGACGGCCACTGCCACGGTCATGGCGTCAGTTAGTCCCAGTTTCCCAGCTGTAAGTGCCGCTGCTACTGGTGCTCATGATTGTCAAGAAGGTAGCAAAGCAACAATAACGACGACAGCAGCAACAAAATCACCGACAACCCTCATTCCACCAGTACCAAACGGTGTCACAAATATGGACGATATTAATAATAACAAAAACAAAGTCAACAAAGTGAGCTCATTATCCTCATCCCCCACAAAAACAACACAAACGAATTTCATTGATGGACATCCGGACACTAAATGCGAACAATTCATGCGAACTTGCGTTGATGAAATTCTGAGATCGGCTGTTTTGGCAGGTACAAACCGTGCCACCAAAGTTGTGGAATGGCATGAACCGGCCGAATTGAAGCGTTTATTCGATTTCCAATTGAAAGCGGAACCGGAAACGAGCGTTCAACTGTTGACGCTATTGAAGGCGACAATACGATATTCTGTTAAGACAGGTCATCCATATTTTATCAATCAATTGTATTCTGGCGTGGATGTGTATGCTTTAATCGGTCAATGGCTAACAGATGCGTTAAATCCGAGCGTTTATACGTATGAAGTGGCACCTGTATTTACGCTGATGGAGGAGACGGTATTGGCTGAGATGCGTCGCATTGTTGGCTATCCAAATGATGGTTATGGTGATGGTATTTTCTGTCCGGGCGGTTCCATTGCGAATGGTTATGGTATTAGTTGTGCACGTTATAAATATGCACCGGAAAGTAAGGTGAGTGTTCATGGATGTGTATACATACATACATATGTATCATATGTAGAAGTAGTAGTGTGTACATAGAAATATATGTATGTATGCACATATATGTATATATCACACCCTAATTCATAAAGTGGCACAACTCTAAATATTTTGAAATCGTTTATGATTTAGGGTGCGATATGTGTATGTGTATAAGGAAGCACCCTGCAGTAAATGCACTACACTGCTGAATGATCGTTGATGATTCTTTGTTGAACATTCCTAACTGTGGTCATAACCGAGTATAATTGATTTATTTTAATTTTCTTTTCTGAAGAAGCCAAACCAATTATGTATATGAAAAAAAATCAGCAGCCTTTATATGAAAGTATACACTGATGTCTCCTCAGTATTAAGGGAATTTCATCAATGATTCATAAAGGGTTCACTTCGGTTTTTTTTCTGCGGGGTATGTATGAATGAAGCGTTGACTACTTTGCATTTTAAAAGCTTAGAATATTATAACTATAAGTATAATAATAATTCATAATAACAGCCGGTGTTGCATTAGCGCTTAGTCACCCTCGTACGAAAATTTTTTTACCCATTCTATGCAAATAATTCCAAACTAAACCAAATTCAGGAGGCATTGCTTATTATTTTGCATGAGAATTTGAGTTGCCTACCTTATATTATTTTTTGTAATTCGGCAATTGATTTCGTGAGATTTTTTTCAATCGGTGTGGATGTGGGATGTAAATATTTTAATGATACCTCACTTACATATATTCCACTTCCTTTTCACGATTCACTTTCTCACTGAATACAGCCGGAAAATTCTACTAAAATTCATCTCTATCCACGCTTAACAGTCCCTATATGTAAATCTATTCATAACCCCAAATTAATAAATTGAGTTGTTTGTATGGTAAATCGAGCTCAATTATGGCTTTAGATTGCTGAAAGGCCAATTAACCGCATGTCTGAACATAGTTTAAGATGATTTTAACTGACGCCAAATTTATACATTCAAGTTAGGTTATTTTTTAAAGCATTTTAACTTAGTCATAGTTGCCATTATTAAAACCAGGAAAATAAAGCTTAAAAGTTATTCCTCTGAGATCGACACTAGCCGTGTTTTTATTTTAGCGTATATATGTACATATGCACATCTCTATCCACGCTTAACAGTCCATATAAAATTTAAGCGCAGATATATGTACGTATAAGCGCTAAAATAAAAACACGGCCACTATATACCTACATGTACGAGTATGTATGAAGTATTTAAATGTTACTCATACGCTATGTGGCACATTACGACAGTTAACTTTTGCAGTCGCATGACTGACTTTTTTACTCACTATTTCGGTTGAATTTGTTAATTAAATAAAAAAAAACCGACACAAAGCCTGTTTTACATTCCAACTAAATATATGTACTACACTTCAGTATTATAGAGATAAATCCATACATACATACATGCCAACAACATACAACTTACATAAACGAAATTGGTTAATTATTCTAAATTATATAGTAACAAGTAAGGAAGCCTAAGTTCGAGTGGAATCGAACATTAGATACTCAGCTGTATGCTTTCATTGTTTGTTTGCGTTTGATGGAAACACGGTGTAGGTACTTTCTATAAAGCAAGTGCTGCATAAAGTGGGTGTAGCCACGTCCATTTTCAACATTTTTATCAGTCATCCAACTAAGCATATGAATATTATTCTTTGTGCAAAATTTCACTCCTTTATGACTCTAGTTACAAAGATGTCACGTTACAAATTCCCAAAGGGTGTTCCAGAAATATCTTTGTTAAAAAGTAGGCGTGGTCATAAACCGATTTCAATAAATTTTTTCGTGTCTATTAACACAAGATATAAAAGTGTATAAACCAAGTTTCGTCATAATATCTCAATTATTTGTCGAGTTATAGGCTAAGAAATCTCGTATATTCCTGTTTCTAAAAAGAGGCGGTGCCACGCCCATTTTCCAAAATTTTTGTGGTTTTCGTTTTATGTCCGCAGTTGGACTCCTGCTATAAAATTTCAATGATATATCTTTATATTTGACAGAGATATCGCTTAAAATGTTTTTATTAGGCCACTTTATAATACCCATATTTAAAAGTGGGCGTGGTCGTCAACCGATTTCGCTAAAATTTGTAACATGTATTACCACAAGTAATAAAAGTGTACACACCAAGTTTCGTCATTATATATCAATTATTTGTCGAGTTATGGGCTCAGAAATCTCGTATATTCCAGCTTCTAAAAAGAGGCGGTGCCACGCCCATTTTCCAAAATTTTTACGGTTTTTGTCTTATGTTCGTAGTTAGACTCCTGCCATAAAATTTTAATGATATATCTTTATATTTGACAGAGATATCGCTTAAAATGTTTTTATTAGGTCACTTTATAAGACCCATATATAAAAGTGGGCGTGGTCGTCAACCGATTTTGGAAATTTTTCGTCCAAACATTTGCCTAAGTACATATATCACGCGTACTAAATTTCATTGATATATCTTCAATGGTTTCTGAGTTATGACTCATAAAACTTTCAATATTTGCCCCTTAATAAGTGGGCGTGGCACCGCCCATTTTCCTAAATTTTTGTGCTTTTTGTTTTATGTACATAGCTGGACTCATGCCACAAAATTTCAGTGATAGATCTTTATATTTGACAGAGATATCGCTTAAAATGTTTTTATTAGGCCCCTTTATAGTTCCCATATATAAAAGTGGGCGTGGCCGTCAACCGATTTTGGCAATTTTCCGTCAAAACATTTGTTTAAGTAAGTAAATCACGCATACCAAATTTCATCAATATATCTTCAACAGTTTTTGAGTTATGACTCATAAAGCTTTCAATGTTTGCTCCTTAATAAGTGGGCGTGGCACCGCCCATTTTCCAAAATTCCATCAAATTTCTTCTTAGGGGCCTGAGCTCAACACGTGGGTAAAATTTCATCACTCTAGCTATATTAGTGGCTGAGATACCAGATTTCCGATTTTTTCTATATAGGAAAAGTGGGCGTGGTCATGGTCCGATTTCGCCCATTTTCAATACCAACCGTCCCAGTGTCGATACCAACTTGCATTTCAAATTTCATCAAAATATCTCAATTTTTGCGCGAGTTAGAGTGTTTACAGACGGACGGACGGACAGACGGACAGACGGACGGACGGACGGAACGGACGGACGGACGGACATGGCTCAATCGATTTCTCTTTTCACCCTGATCATTTTGATATATATAAGTCTATATCTATCTCGATTATTTCATTCTGTTACAATCCACCGTTATGTGATTAAAACTATAATACTCTGTGTACTAGTACAGCTGAGTATAAAAATATTAGAGACACGTGTAATGCATTCTTTATTTATTGATGCCAATAAAATTTGGTGTATTGTGTTGACTATACATAAGTATGTATGTGTGCATGTGCATACATACCCTGCAGTAAATTTGTTTCACTGCTGAAGGATCAGTGATGATTCTTTGTTGAATATTCATCACTGTCGTCATAACTCAGTATATTTTTATTTGTTTTTGTTTTTTTGTCTGAGGAAAGCAAACCATTTATATGAAAAATTCAGCGGTCTTTATATGAAAATATTCACTGATGCCTCCTCGTCATAGGTGAATTGCATCAGTGATTCTTTAAGGATTCACTGCGGATTTTTACTGCAGGGTATGTATGTATAAGCATTAAATTAAGTTCCCTACACTTAAATCAATTGGTTTGCAGGCAAATTGAAATGTTATGCATACATATTTACATACATATGTATGGACATACACCCAGCAAACTGACTAGTAAGCTGAAGCTAAGTTGTTAAATTGGAATACGCTGGCAGCGCTGCTTGCTGCAATCATTCTCTCTGCTCCAATCGTTTTAATGCTTCATTTTCATATATCCCAAAGAGAGAGGAAGGAAATTGAGTTTTTATGAGCAAAGAGAGTACAATGTGTAGCGAACGTAAAAATTGCGTATTATATCTACAACGTATATGTACATATGTACAGCAAAAAATCTACGCCTTAGCTAAGAATTATTACAGTAGATTTAAAGGATTACGAAATAAGGTATGAAAACTATAAGGGAAGCAAAATAGGCTGTTTTTCGTGTGTTGATGTCATGAGGCCATAAAGAATACTCTCTCTCTCTCTATGAGAGCACACCTTATTTCTAAGGGTTATACGCCAGCAAAATAATGCTTATTCAATGCCTAATTATGGCCTGATATTCAGGCCTTACGTGGTTTATCAATACCTTACAAATGTTTTAATAAGTAGGTGTTTTTTGTTTACTTACATAATTCACATTTTTCCGCGATTTAAGCGTTGCAGCTTTAGTAATAAAAAATATATTCTGCTAGGTGTGAAACGTTTTTATTCATGCATTTATATGTACATATACATATGTATATCGTAATGAAATAAGCGTGCGCACATTACCAAACACTTCAGTGCATCTCAGTAGAAATTTCAAACTGAAACAAAAATATACAAACGCAATTTTAGCGTTCGCCACACATTGTACTCTCTTTGCTCATAAAAACTCAATTCCCTTTCTCTCTATTTGGGATATGTGAGAATAAAACGTTTCGGCCAAAAGGAATGAGTGCAAGCAGCAGCAGCGCTACCAGCGTATTCCAGTTTAACAACTAAACTTCGCTTACAAATCTTTTTCTGGGCATGTATGCACATATGCAATTATTAAACTATTAAACTGCATGATAAAAATATGTAATAACTTTGGCTAAATCAAGGCTACACTCATTAATGGTTCAAGAGCGAAATTTGAATGACTTAGTATTAAAAGTGCAATTAGTAGCTACATACATATGTATGTACGTCCATATATTATAGTACATGCATACATATGTATGTACATATGTAAGTATGCATTTAGATATGTACGTTTTTAGATAATTTGTACCTATTCACATAGTTGTATGTGTTTGTATCATTGCCGTGATTTTAATTATGTTTAATTATATATGTATGTACACATGTAATGATATGTATGTTTATTTATGTATGTTTAGCGTTAGCTTTATTGTTAGTATAAATTTAATATTATATGTATGTATGTATATCTGTTGATGTTTTTGTTTTAAAAGTTAAACTTCAAGGGTAATTGTGTGTGACTGGTTTTGCCGCATATCTGCTACGTACATATCTTCTTAAATTCACAAGGAGTGATTGTCTTTAATGGAAAGCGTTGTATGTATTTAATGACGGCTAATAAAAGTAGCTTTACTTGGAAATTGGTTAGGTAAACTACATGTGTACATACATATACTACTGTCCATAGAAGGTATAGGGTTATATACTTATGTATATAACACTTTGTAATCAAGATATTTCATTTACAGAAAATGTATTTGGTTTTTAAAGTTTTTGATATTTCAAAAATTTTCATTAGATTTTGAATATTTTAATTGTTAAGATTCATTTTCAATTTTTATAATAAATATATATACATATATATTTAAAAATATAAGTACATACAAAATATTTTAATTAACCACTAAATATTGGCGATCCTACCAACGAATCTTAAAGAGATAAATTAACTGGATTTTCAACTATATCAAACAAATCATCGACATAAAACATGTTCAACATTATCGGACTTTTCACTTCTTAACCAATTAATTAAATACTAATTTATAATCATCATTGCAATTGAATTGGATCACGCATATACATATGATCAATTGGATCACGCATATATGTACATGCATACATATAATTATTTTTTGCAACATCGTTTTGTCAATATCATCATCATTATCCTTATTTACGGCTACATAAACATCTATTATCTGCGTATGCTCATTTGAAAACATATTTGGATTGGCTTTGATTTCATCTAATATTTTACTATCAACAACATCAATTCTTACATAACAACAAATATATTTTTGCAACAATCAATAACTACAATCAACATCATCTTAATTCAAGTTGATTACTATTATTTTTATTTCAAACTTATGTGAGTACTTAATTAGTATATACTATATTAAGAATTTATTTTAAAATTTTAAAATCTATTACAACCAGTTGTTTATTTTTAAAATCATTAATCATATTTTAAATATTTTTAACTTACTTATTATCATATTGCTCATACCAGTTTATTTATCTCTGTAAACTCTCTCTTCAGAAGATTCTCTTTTAATTTTATTTACTATGCTCCATCGTTCACCCATACGAACACGCACATATACCTCAGAAATGCAGAACAACGATAACACACACACTAATACTAACATGACACAAAATATTCAAACAAACAACTTAACAACATCAGAAAACAATTCAACAATTAAAACAATTAAATTACCTAAATTTTGGGAGGAGTGTCCCGAAGCATGGTTTGTTCTTGCTGAAGGACAATTTCAAATTAATAATATCACAGATGATAATATTAAATTTCAAAATATTTTAATTTCTCTTCAACAAGAAACTATTACCAAAATTATCGATATTATTAATCCACCACCTTCTTTTAATAAATTCGAAATAATTAAAAAAACACTATGTGAGAGATTTTCTTTAAGTGAAGAAAAACGTCTCGAACAATTATTCTCAAATATGGAAATCGGCGATCGTTCACCATCAGAATTTTTTCGTTATATGAAATCTCTTATTGGTTCAAATTCATTAGTTAGTCATGAATTACTTTTTAAATTATGGATTAAGAAATTACCACAACAAATTCAAATTCATCTAACATCAAGTAATAATTCCAATAAAGAAGATTTAATTATTTTAGCAGATAAAATTTTTGATTTACTTAATCAATCAAATTCATTAAAATCTACTGTAGCTAGTATTGAAAATAATAAATTAGAAAAATGTATTATTAGTTTAACTGAGTTAACTTCAGCAATTTTTCAAAACTTAAATAAAATTACAAATGACATAAATGAACTACGAATTAGATCTAATTCAAAAGATAGATCTAGATCAAGATCTAAAAATTTTTCAAATCAAAGAAATTTTTATTCATCAAACAATATTTGTTGGTATCACAGAAAATTTAAAAATAATGCTCTTAAATGTATACCACCTTGCAATTTCAATAAAAGTAATAATTATAATTCAGATCAAAATTTAAATTAAAAAATTCCATTATGACGGTGACGGATAATGGAAACATTCCTAAACCAACTCGTCGCCTATTTGTTTTTGATAAATTCAATAATCTTAATTTTCTTATTGATACCGGTGCAGTAGTATCAGTTATTCCTTTTTCAAAATTCAAAATTTATAAAAGAGATTCAGATCTTAAGTTATCAGCTGCTAACGGTTCTTCTATTGAAACATTTGGTACAAAACTTTTAAAAATTGATTTAGGTTTGAGAAGAGATTTTGAATTTCCTTTTATAATTGCAAATATTACGACACCCATTTTAGGCGCAAATTTTTTAGAAAAATTTGGTATTATAGTTAATATTAAAAATAAAGAAATTATGGATTCAGTTACTAAATTAAAAGTTTCTGGGTCATCTGGTTTTTGTGATATATTTTCCCTAAAAATTCCAATTCCTGAAAATAAATTTACGAAACTATTAAATGATTTTCCTTCTATTACCTGTGAACCAGATTATACTAAAGAAGTTAAACATCATACGGTTCACAGGATTGAAACAAAAGGTGTTTTACCATTTTCAAAACCACGACGTCTTGACCCAATCAAACTCAAAATTGCCAAAGCTGAATTTGAATTTTTAGTTAAAACAGGTATTTGCAGACCATCAAGTTCTCCAATTGCATCCCCACTTCATCTCGTTCCTAAGAAAGAACCAAATGATTGGAGACCTTGCGGAGATTATAGAAGATTGAATTTTATTACTACACCGGATCGATATCCTTTACCCCATATTCACGATTTAACTATAGATTTAAAAAACAAACATATTTTTTCAAAAATTGATCTTGTACGTGCTTATCATCAAATTCCTATGGCAGAAGAAGACATACATAAAACTGCTATAACTACTCCATTTGGAATGTTTGAATTTATTCGTATGCCATTCGGTTTAAGAAATAGTGCTCAAACATTTCAACGTTTTATTAATGAAGTATTTTCTGATTTAGATTTTGTTTTTACCTATATAGATGATATTTTAATTGCTAGTGATAATGAACATCAACATTTACAACATTTAAAAATGATATTTAAAAGACTTGAAGAGTACAACTTAAATATTAAACCCTCAAAATGTATTTTCGGCGTAAATAAATTAGATTTCTTAAGTTACGAAATTTCTTGTAAAGGTATAAAACCCTCTTTAAATAGAATCGACTCTATAACAAACTTTGAGAAACCAATGTCAATTAACAAATTACAAAAATTTTTAGGCATGGTTAACTACTATCATAGATATATTAAAATGTTAGCAGCAGAACTTAGCCCTTTGCACGAAATACTAACATTTTCAATCAAAAATAAATCCAAACAGTTGAATTGGACAGATAAAACAACAACTGCATTTGAAAACGTTAAAAAACTTTTTGCTCAAAATACTTTACTTACTCATTTCGACAAAAACGGCATATTATCATTAGCTGTAGATGCATCGAACGTAGCAATTGGAGCTGTTTTACAACAAACTAGTAACAATCAATTAGAACCTTTAGCTTATTTTTCAAGAAAATTAACAGCAACAGAAGTAAATTATTCCACATTTGACAGGGAACTTTTAGCAATTTATAACTCGATTAAACATTTTAAACATTTTCTTGAAGGTAGAACTTTTACTATTTATACAGATCATAAACCCTTAATTCATGTTCTAAATTCTAAAGTCGATAGATCTCCTCGTCAATTGCGTCATCTTGAATATATTGCACAGTTCACTAACGACATTCAATATATACGTGGAAAAGACAACATTGTTGCCGATATGCTTTCCCGTATTCCAGAAATTACTTCAATTTCAACTCAAGATATTAATTTAGAAACTTTATTCAGAGAACAAAAAAATGATAAAACCTTACAAGAAATAATTTCTGATCCAAGTTCTAAAAATAACTTAAAAGAAATCAATATTCCAGTAATTAATTTAAATATTTGGTGTGACGTCTCTCAACAACCTTTTCGACCATATGTTCCTTTGTCTATGAGAAGAATTATATTTGACAAAATTCATTCTCTTTCGCATCCAAGTACTCGAACAACTAGAAAATTGATTCAAACAAAATATTTTTGGCCTTATATGAGAAAAGAAATAAATGAATGGACATCATCTTGTTTAAATTGTCAAAAATCTAAAATTTCAAGAAACACAAAAACTCCCATTCAGAAAATTCAAATTCCACCTGGTCGATTCGAACATATTCATATGGATATTGTTGGTCCACTTCCTGTATCGAAAGAATTTCGTTATCTTTTAACTATTATTGATAGACATACTCGTTGGCCTGAAGTTTATCCACTTAAAAATATTTTAGCAAATACTATAGCAACTACTTTTGTTCAAAATTATATACCCCGATTTGGTATTCCATTAAATATTACAGTAGATCAAGGCTCTCAATTTACTTCCAAAATCTTTAGTGAATTAACCAAATTATTAGGAACACACAAAATTCATACTTCTCCATATCATCCTCAAGCGAATGGTATGATAGAACGATTTCATAGAACACTTAAAACATCAATAATAGCTTCAAATGACTCAACTAATTGGTCTGAAATTTTGCCATGGATACTTCTTGGTTTACGAACGTCCATAAAAGAAGATTTAAAATGTTCTTCTGCAGAACTGGTTTATGGACAGACACTTCGTCTACCTGGTGAATTAGTTGTTTCCAATAATAAAAATAATGAAAACGATTGTTCGAACGAAATTCTTCAAAGATTAAGACATCATTTCTCACTGGTACGTTCAAAAGTAGTACATCATAATAAAGAAAGTTATTTTATTCCTAAAAATCTAAATACTTGTGAATATGTTTTTGTTAAAGTTCTTCGTAAATCAAATTTAGAACCACCTTATGAAGGACCTTTCAGAGTTATTTCAAAACACGACAAGACATTTAAAATACAATACGGAAATACAATTAAAACTTTTTCAATTGATTTACTTAAACCTGCAAAAACTATTTCCGATACATACTCTACATCAGACACTTCAACACATAAAAAATCTAAAAAAGTTACATTTAATATTAATTAATTACTATTTATTTTCGTTTACACTGGAGGGGGAGTAAATATAGGGTTATATACTTATGTATATAACACTTTGTAATCAAGATATTTCATTTACAGAAAATGTATTTGGTTTTTAATGTTTTTGATATTTCAAAAATTTTCATTAGATTTTGAATATTTTAATTGTTAAGATTCATTTTCAATTTTTATAATAAATATATATACATATATATTTAAAAATATAAGTACATACAAAATATTTTAATTAACCACTAAAGAAGGTATATTCTTGTCATTTCACACATAATTGTTGCGGCAATTGTTTTACGTACGTTCATATCGAATGCGAAAATGGGCAGTGCGTATGCGTAACATAATTATTATTTGTATAGGTACATATGTAATATGTATATGTACACAAATACCCTGCAAAAGAGTTTTGCTTATTGTTGACAAATCAGGTCAAAGAGGAGTACGTTAGCAGCGCTGCTTCTGTCATGCACTCTCTCTGCCTACTCCTAACTTTCTAATACTTATCTATACCTTATTTCGCATGACGGATAAGCCTTTGGAATAAGGTGTGCTCTCAGAGGCAGAGTACCCCTTATGGCCTGATGACATCAACACAGCCTTATTTTAAGCCTTACGCATTACAAATTTGCAACCCTTATAATTTTCAGGCCTTAAATAAGGCTTAAATTTTTTGGTGGGTATGCATGTATATCGCTAGCTTAGAGTGCAAATTGTGTAAGTCCTTTTTAAAAACTTTGTAGGAGAGACGAAAAACTCGTCGCCTATTTGTTTTTGATAAATTCAATAATCTTAATTTTCTTATTGATACCGGTGCAGTAGTATCAGTTATTCCTTTTTCAAAATTCAAAATTTATAAAAGAGATTCAGATCTTAAGTTATCAGCTGCTAACGGTTCTTCTATTGAAACATTTGGTACAAAACTTTTAAAAATTGATTTAGGTTTGAGAAGAGATTTTGAATTTCCTTTTATAATTGCAAATATTACGACACCCATTTTAGGCGCAAATTTTTTAGAAAAATTTGGTATTATAGTTAATATTAAAAATAAAGAAATTATGGATTCAGTTACTAAATTAAAAGTTTCTGGGTCATCTGGTTTTTGTGATATATTTTCCCTAAAAATTCCAATTCCTGAAAATAAATTTACGAAACTATTAAATGATTTTCCTTCTATTACCTGTGAACCAGATTATACTAAAGAAGTTAAACATCATACGGTTCACAGGATTGAAACAAAAGGTGTTTTACCATTTTCAAAACCACGACGTCTTGACCCAATCAAACTCAAAATTGCCAAAGCTGAATTTGAATTTTTAGTTAAAACAGGTATTTGCAGACCATCAAGTTCTCCAATTGCATCCCCACTTCATCTCGTTCCTAAGAAAGAACCAAATGATTGGAGACCTTGCGGAGATTATAGAAGATTGAATTTTATTACTACACCGGATCGATATCCTTTACCCCATATTCACGATTTAACTATAGATTTAAAAAACAAACATATTTTTTCAAAAATTGATCTTGTACGTGCTTATCATCAAATTCCTATGGCAGAAGAAGACATACATAAAACTGCTATAACTACTCCATTTGGAATGTTTGAATTTATTCGTATGCCATTCGGTTTAAGAAATAGTGCTCAAACATTTCAACGTTTTATTAATGAAGTATTTTCTGATTTAGATTTTGTTTTTACCTATATAGATGATATTTTAATTGCTAGTGATAATGAACATCAACATTTACAACATTTAAAAATGATATTTAAAAGACTTGAAGAGTACAACTTAAATATTAAACCCTCAAAATGTATTTTCGGCGTAAATAAATTAGATTTCTTAAGTTACGAAATTTCTTGTAAAGGTATAAAACCCTCTTTAAATAGAATCGACTCTATAACAAACTTTGAGAAACCAATGTCAATTAACAAATTACAAAAATTTTTAGGCATGGTTAACTACTATCATAGATATATTAAAATGTTAGCAGCAGAACTTAGCCCTTTGCACGAAATACTAACATTTTCAATCAAAAATAAATCCAAACAGTTGAATTGGACAGATAAAACAACAACTGCATTTGAAAACGTTAAAAAACTTTTTGCTCAAAATACTTTACTTACTCATTTCGACAAAAACGGCATATTATCATTAGCTGTAGATGCATCGAACGTAGCAATTGGAGCTGTTTTACAACAAACTAGTAACAATCAATTAGAACCTTTAGCTTATTTTTCAAGAAAATTAACAGCAACAGAAGTAAATTATTCCACATTTGACAGGGAACTTTTAGCAATTTATAACTCGATTAAACATTTTAAACATTTTCTTGAAGGTAGAACTTTTACTATTTATACAGATCATAAACCCTTAATTCATGTTCTAAATTCTAAAGTCGATAGATCTCCTCGTCAATTGCGTCATCTTGAATATATTGCACAGTTCACTAACGACATTCAATATATACGTGGAAAAGACAACATTGTTGCCGATATGCTTTCCCGTATTCCAGAAATTACTTCAATTTCAACTCAAGATATTAATTTAGAAACTTTATTCAGAGAACAAAAAAATGATAAAACCTTACAAGAAATAATTTCTGATCCAAGTTCTAAAAATAACTTAAAAGAAATCAATATTCCAGTAATTAATTTAAATATTTGGTGTGACGTCTCTCAACAACCTTTTCGACCATATGTTCCTTTGTCTATGAGAAGAATTATATTTGACAAAATTCATTCTCTTTCGCATCCAAGTACTCGAACAACTAGAAAATTGATTCAAACAAAATATTTTTGGCCTTATATGAGAAAAGAAATAAATGAATGGACATCATCTTGTTTAAATTGTCAAAAATCTAAAATTTCAAGAAACACAAAAACTCCCATTCAGAAAATTCAAATTCCACCTGGTCGATTCGAACATATTCATATGGATATTGTTGGTCCACTTCCTGTATCGAAAGAATTTCGTTATCTTTTAACTATTATTGATAGACATACTCGTTGGCCTGAAGTTTATCCACTTAAAAATATTTTAGCAAATACTATAGCAACTACTTTTGTTCAAAATTATATACCCCGATTTGGTATTCCATTAAATATTACAGTAGATCAAGGCTCTCAATTTACTTCCAAAATCTTTAGTGAATTAACCAAATTATTAGGAACACACAAAATTCATACTTCTCCATATCATCCTCAAGCGAATGGTATGATAGAACGATTTCATAGAACACTTAAAACATCAATAATAGCTTCAAATGACTCAACTAATTGGTCTGAAATTTTGCCATGGATACTTCTTGGTTTACGAACGTCCATAAAAGAAGATTTAAAATGTTCTTCTGCAGAACTGGTTTATGGACAGACACTTCGTCTACCTGGTGAATTAGTTGTTTCCAATAATAAAAATAATGAAAACGATTGTTCGAACGAAATTCTTCAAAGATTAAGACATCATTTCTCACTGGTACGTTCAAAAGTAGTACATCATAATAAAGAAAGTTATTTTATTCCTAAAAATCTAAATACTTGTGAATATGTTTTTGTTAAAGTTCTTCGTAAATCAAATTTAGAACCACCTTATGAAGGACCTTTCAGAGTTATTTCAAAACACGACAAGACATTTAAAATACAATACGGAAATACAATTAAAACTTTTTCAATTGATTTACTTAAACCTGCAAAAACTATTTCCGATACATACTCTACATCAGACACTTCAACACATAAAAAATCTAAAAAAGTTACATTTAATATTAATTAATTACTATTTATTTTCGTTTACACTGGAGGGGGAGTAAATATAGGGTTATATACTTATGTATATAACACTTTGTAATCAAGATATTTCATTTACAGAAAATGTATTTGGTTTTTAATGTTTTTGATATTTCAAAAATTTTCATTAGATTTTGAATATTTTAATTGTTAAGATTCATTTTCAATTTTTATAATAAATATATATACATATATATTTAAAAATATAAGTACATACAAAATATTTTAATTAACCACTAAAGAAGGTATATTCTTGTCATTTCACACATAATTGTTGCGGCAATTGTTTTACGTACGTTCATATCGAATGCGAAAATGGGCAGTGCGTATGCGTAACATAATTATTATTTGTATAGGTACATATGTAATATGTATATGTACACAAATACCCTGCAAAAGAGTTTTGCTTATTGTTGACAAATCAGGTCAAAGAGGAGTACGTTAGCAGCGCTGCTTCTGTCATGCACTCTCTCTGCCTACTCCTAACTTTCTAATACTTATCTATACCTTATTTCGCATGACGGATAAGCCTTTGGAATAAGGTGTGCTCTCAGAGGCAGAGTACCCCTTATGGCCTGATGACATCAACACAGCCTTATTTTAAGCCTTACGCATTACAAATTTGCAACCCTTATAATTTTCAGGCCTTAAATAAGGCTTAAATTTTTTGGTGGGTATGCATGTATATCGCTAGCTTAGAGTGCAAATTGTGTAAGTCCTTTTTAAAAACTTTGTAGGAGAGACGAAAAACAAAAAATTAAAAAATTTCGAAATGAAAAAAAAAATTCCGTTCATGTAAATATTTTGGACTTACACAATTTTCTTCGATTTTTGGACTTACACAATTTGCGTATCACTGAATAACAACAAGTAGAAATATGACTAGAGTCACAGACTTGTATAGCGCGGTGCGTATTTGATTTTTCTAGCGTTCTACATAAAAATACACTTTTCCATAAAAATGGACTTACACAGTTTGCACTCTAAGCTAGCGATATACCTACATATGTACATATCGACGCCTGAGTAAAAGATGACCCTATTTCAAAAGTTGTTTCCTAAAAGCCCTGTTTCAGAATTTTCTTCAAAAACGCCCTATTTCAGAGAAATATATATGGAATTTTCTCCGATATAAGGCGTGTTTGAATTAATTTCTGAAATAGGGCGTTATTGAAGAAAATTCTGAAATAGGGCGCTTTTGAAACAACTTTTTAAATAGGGTGATCTTTTACTCAGGCGTCGATATGTACTTACAACTTTTAATACCTACATATGTAAATGTTATACATAGTTTCTATAATTTCTAAATGATAAACATTTTGAAAAAATGTAAATCTTCCGATTTTGGTATTTTACCAGTCACGAACTCCATATATGTGTGCGTATGGCGCGGATACAACACACCTTACCATATATAACAAAAAATAAACTTTTAGGAGCTATTATACGGAGCATTATCTCAGAAACGAGCACTTTCTGGAGGCCTAAATGAGCAAAATATCGTTCTCTGCGGGCACCTTAACACTGTCAAGGATTGATCGCTCTTTAAAAAAAAAATCTATTTTTAACACGCTTTTATTAGTTTCACCTGTATGTATGTATGTATGTATGTATGTATGTAAACAAGTTACGTATACGCAGTGTAGTTCACTGTATGTTTGCTTGTACGCATTATGTAGCATAAGTTAACGCAAAAGCGTGTGTATTCATACACTGAATGGGGGTTTTTCAGTGTGAGATGTGCTTATTAATTTTGATATTTGCTGAATGTTAGGTGCATCAACTACGCCTTATTAAAAAAAACTTAACTTTTATTTCTGTTTTTTTGGTTTTTCTTACCAGATACACGGATTGTTCGGCGGCAAGCGTCTAATCATTTTCACATCTGAGGATGCGCATTATTCCGTGGAAAAGTTGGCAATATTCATGGGTTTTGGTAGTGAAAATGTTTGCAAAATTGCGACAAATAAATTGGGTAAAATGAATGTTGAAGATTTGGAGGCACAAGTCAAGCAATACATAAGTGAAGGTGCTCGACCGCTGATGGTCTCCGCAACAGCCGGAACGACGGTGTTAGGTGCATTCGACGATCTATATGGTATAGCGGATGTATGTCAAAAATACGACATGTGGTTTCATGTTGATGCAGCTTGGGGTGGCGGAGCTTTGGTTTCTCAAAAATATCGTCATTTATTAAATGGAATTGAACGGTAATTACTGTTACATACATACAACTACATATTGTACACATACATACGTATGTGGGATTTCCCATATCAGGCACCAAAAAAGAAGAGGGCAGAGAGACAGAAAAATAGAGATTAGGAGAGAGAGAGACAGAAGAGTGAGAGATTCTAAATTAGAGTATGCTCGCAAGTTTCCGAAGACCGTTTTTTAGTATTCAACTCTCATTAGTGGTCGCTTCTGTGTTTTTATTGTACTCTCCGAAATTCACTTATGACGTGGTTATGCTTACGACACTACTCGTCGAGCAACGTGTAATTGTTGTTGTGTAAGTACTCCGAAGAGTGAGAGAATTTTCGGACTCTCACATCCAGCAAATTTGCTGGGTGAAACAGGCACCAAGAACGCCGATGTTTCGGTTGCCTGTTTCACCCAGCAAATTTGATCGATATGAGAGTCCGAAAATTCTCTCACTCGTCAGAGTGCACAACAACAATTACACGTTGCTCGACGAGTAGTGTCATAAGCATAACCACGGCATTAGACGTCTAACCAAGACAATCCCTGACAGAAGAAAGGCGTAAAACGTTTAGACAAGGAAAACTTGTTATTTTTTTACGTTAATTCACGTGCTTGTTTTGATAAATTTTATTTATTTTCTAATTACATTATTCCTGTATTTTACTTTATCTCTTTCCACCCACTTCCCTTCTAGTTCGGACTCAGTTACATGGAATCCACATAAGCTCCTAACGGCTTCCCAGCAATGCTCCACCTTCCTTACGCGCCACAAAGGAATTCTCAGTGCATGCCATTCCACAAATGCCACATATCTATTCCAAAAGGATAAATTTTATGATACAACATACGATACTGGCGACAAGCACATCCAGTGTGGTCGTCGAGCCGACGTCTATAAATTTTGGTTTATGTGGAAGGCCAAAGGTACAAATGGTTTAGAGGAGCATGTGAATCGGGCATTCAAAATGTCCGAATACATAACGGAATTGATAAAGGAGAGGCCAGGTTTTGAATTGGTTTTGGCGAAGCCTGAATGTACGAACGTGAGCTTCTGGTATTTGCCACCGAACATACGCAGCTTGGAACGTAATACCGATTTATTCAAGACGAAACTAAACATGGTTGCGCCAAAGATCAAAGAAGCTATGATAAGGAAAGGATCGATGATGATTACATATCAGCCACTGCGGCAGCTACCGAATTTCTTTCGTTTGGTTTTACAAAGTTCAAGTCTTACAGAAGAGGATATGAAATATTTTTTGAATGAAATCGAAGCACTGGGTTGTGATTTATAAGTAAAAAAAAGTAAAACAAAAAAAAAAACAGGAATAGTAAGCGAAAATTCTTATACATGTATGTAATATCCATTAATTTTAAATTTTTTATCTAATTTAATATATGCAAATAAATTGCTGAAGAGCTACTACTAAGCGTAGGTACGTTTGTTGGTAGCACTGGATTGCCAGCAGTGGGATCTTTAGTATTTTATTATTAACATTAAATCCATTAACATGAAATCCATTTAAAAACAATCAAAATTTTACATATTTAATTAAAATTGTTAAACATATATTTAAAGAACGGTTAATACAAATATTTAATGTGTATGTATGTATGTATATATGTCTTATCATTTCGCTTATAAAGCTTAAATTTTCAAATTATTCATAGAATTATTTAACCCGTTATTATCGATATCCCAAATAACCAGTTGACCATCAACACCGGATGTACTTATTTTACTGCCATTATACTTGTCGCCCTCATACAAACGTATGCAAGTGATGGCATTCTGATGGATTGAATCAACATTTGTATCAGAATTTTCTGTCCTTAAATTGCGATCCAATGATTGGAAAATACGCATAGCAGATATGCCGCTCGACTCCTTCTTTTGTGATTTATCTAATTTGGCAGTGAGTTGTAATTTGGAATTTCCAATTATTGTATACACCAGTGGAACACAGCTATGGCCAGCCACAACAATGGACACTGATGATATCCAAACGCACGATAGAAATGGTAAATACTGAGTTTTACAACGTACAACGACATTGCCATTGGTTGAATCGGCTATGTTAATGCAACTATCATGTCCAGTCCAACAAAATTTATTGCCATCAGCTGAAAAGCTGACATCATTTATCCAACCACCACCGGAGGTTGTAGAGTTTCTAAACTCTGCCATTAGATTACCTAATGGCATGCGGTTACCCCAAGGGGTAGGGCTAGGTTGATCCTCAATGTCCTTGATGTAAGCTGAAAATACGCGTACCTTAAAGAGGGAAATTATTAACCTCTGCATATTTATCGTGGAACAAATAAAGAAAGCAGTGTAAGTTTAAATTGAACCGGAAATAATTCTTACTACTTTCCATGACCATAAGCACTGTACCCTGTACCTTATAATCCGTCGAGCCAGCCACAAGTAGTACATTATTTGGATGCCAATCCAACGAAGTCACTGTCGATCTAATCGGTTTCTTTATATGCTTGGATACCCACCAATCATTTTCAGACTCAAAATAACAAACCGATATCAATCGAGCGCCCGAACCGACAGCAAATTTGTTCTCAGCTGGGGACCATTTGACACAAGTTGCCGCACGATTGATACGCAACAATACTAGAGTGGGCTTCCATTTGCCATCGTCAGCCTGCGACCAAACGTAAGCATTGCGGTCGGCAGCACAGCTGACCAAACGATTGGTATTCTTCGCCCAATCAATACCCATGACACGTAAGTCATGTTGGTTTAGTACATCCAACAACTTCCAATCATTCCGCTCCCGACTATAGATATGAATTTCATTGTTGTTAGGGGAAAGTGCAATTTCTAAATATTAAAATACAACAAAAAAGATATTTAATCATAGATATTAACCTAATAAACAACATAGAACGGAATGTAAAATATATTTACGCGAGCGATCTTTATTCCAGGCGTGACAGGTTATCGATGCGAGAGAACCACCAAAAGTATAGCGCTCCGACATTTTTGTGGGAATATTATTTCTTCTTTAAATTCCTTATATATATTTATTTTACTTTTATGCAATTAATCGCGGACTCTGGGCCGTCTACACGATTAATTGGAAAAATGTTTTATGAATGACTAATAAGAATTAAGAATGGATACTATAGGAAACACAATTAAACGATTCGTTTATCGATAGTTTTGTTTAAGGCTGTTGGATAGTTCATGAACTAGTTCAGCGAAAAAAAATGTACGACCTAGTTCGAAATTTCAAGTGAACTAAATAAACTGTTTTGGGCCGTAAAATTGGCAACGTTTTGTACTTAATCACTTAAAATACACTGAAATGTAATAAATTAAAAAAATTATAATTTTTGATAATTCTATATAGAATACCATTTAAATAAAGGCATAAGTGCATTTATTTTGAGATTAGCTATATTTGAGACGGTTTAAAAAATAAATATGACGATGCAAATACTCGATTTAAAAAAATGCAGGCTATTTGAAAATGGTAATGTCTCACTGATAACTCCTCAGTTTCAAAATACTTATTAATTTCATTAACCAAGGTTAGTTGTTGCAATCCTTTTTCTTAACTTATTTTATTGAGTTAAGCTTACATTTGATGCAAAATTAAAATTTATATTCTCTTAAAATGTGATGTCTGGGAAATTGAAGAACTTACATGTACATACATATCTACAAAGTTTACATTATTTTTGGAAATTTGTTTCATAATACAACCCAATTATTCCATTTTGGCATTTTTTATCCACGGCCATTTCGTGAGATCGCCGCCACCAGCTTTAATTATGGCATCATATATATTCAAACTTTCGCCAGGCGGTATGCCATATCCCACATGAAGACCATGAGGATTAGATGGTGTTTTACAATCCATAGTGCTGTCTTTCCTCAAGGCAGTATCGACCTCAACAGAGGAAAAGAACGCAACCGACATTGGCAAATCTGTTAGTCCCAAACGTGATGAGCAAAAGGAACGAGTCAGAAGGTTTGTGATGTGTAGAGCCAACGCTGTTTTATAGGCTAAATCTTCTTTAACCAAATAACGGACTTCATCATGAAAACTTAAGCTGAAACGCACCTGTTGGCCCATAAGCCAACGCATACAAACTAGCATGAGATGTAAGAAATCGACAGCACCGCTTTGTACAACCCAATTAATGCGAGTCGGAAGGAAACGGTTCTCGTCACTACCATTTACTTCCAAAGCGCGACTCAGACGACAGTTTAAGAAAGGCGTTTTCGGGCATTCACTTGCTGCTATCTCTTCGAGTCTGTTGAACATTGCACTTTCAGTACCGCCTCGCCATTTTGGGTGATGAAACATCTCCTTGACCATTAAATTGCAGGATGCAGCTAACTTCAGTGCTTCGTAGGCTGAGTAACTTAAAAAATGGAAAACGGAAACTTATTTAATTACACTTATATATGTAAATACATAGCTGAGACGTGGTTTCACGGTTGTCCCAAGAATTCATGTCATTCAATTGGGCAGGGTAGGTGGAAAAGTTTAAACAAAAATTCATACACAATTGAGTTTGTTAGGATGGGTATGAAAATGTTCCTAATTGAAGCAGCGTTCAGAATAGAATTGTTCTACATGAATTCACCTACATAGGTCCATCCGCTAAACTACCAAACTTATACATACCTTCTATCTTCATATCTGTCCGTAAATTCTTCGCGTAAGGTATAACTTCGTTTACCTTTCGTAATGGCAAACATTTTTTGTGATTTACTTTTAGCCTCAGAGTCTGAAAAAGTTGGATTGAATTGCTTTAGCAAACCCTCAGCAAAAATCTGTCCCGCGCCATAGATGCGTGCATAATTGATGACTTTAGCATGATCTCTCGATATGCCAACTGCCTTCGCTGTAATCGAGTGCATGTCCGTACTCTTTGCCTTCGAACCACTGATTGTCATCCAACCCAGTGGAGTTGCTCCATGTATACCACAAGCATAGGCATCGCCCAACACTGATGCGATCCAAAGCTCTTGAGAATCTACATCAGCGCCAACTATGCGATAGCCTGGTGGTGCTTGCACCATGGCACGTAATTCCGAGCCAATACGTTCACGCTGGGAATTGGATGCTGTCATCCACGTGGGCTCCATTGCCCGACGCGTTAATGTGCCGCATGCAACAACTTGTGGGCATATAGCGCCATATTCCATCCAGTCATTGGCGATATGTTTATTAATTCGCAAACTCTTTGGTAATTCGTCACGACTCAACCACACAACCATTTGTCCCATTATGCGATCACGATTGTTCCGCCAATAGGACATCATTCGCGCAATATCGATGACTCGTTTGGCAGAAGCTTCGCCAGCATCGCCACTGCTCAGCACATTATCGGAGAATTTGTTGAGGAAGTCTTTCGACAGTGGGTTGCCTACACGAAAAGAGTTGCCATTTTTGTGTGGCAACTTCAGAAAGAAACAACAGCCTTCCAATATTTTCTTGCACCATACGCCGGCCCCGTTATAAATACCATTCGTGTGATCTTTACGTTGTTTCTTATAAAATTCTCTTCTTCCCAATTTGGCGTCGAGATCGTGATTGAGCGCGCTAATGTCATAACCGAACTTCTGATCATCTAGGAAGTCCAAATCAACTTTCTTCGGCAATGGGCATCTCTCTACAAGCTTTCCTATTGGTATACGATATGGATTTTCAGCACTATTTCCGGTTTCCATTGGAGGATGATGTTGTGAACGAAACGGCACCAGAAACCCCCAGCCGTGTTCTCTGATATAATGTAAGGGATATCCTTCCCAGCACAGGGAAAGTAATTTCGGCGCTATTTGCATGCCGGTACCGATTTCTGCAGCTCCTGAGCTCCAATCTGTTTCATGCACGTTTGCGTCTTTCGGTGGCTTTTTACACAACTTGCGGTACCACGCCGGATAACCGGGAAGCAGTGGACGGCGCGCGGGCAAAAGTGTGTTCATATCATATAAATATTGAAATTTTCTTTGCAACTTCAATTCTTGTTCTGGCAGCGCACTCCTACATTTGGCCGTATCGTCTTCCGTTGAGTTTCCTGCACTAAATCTCTTGATTTTCGCTTTCTTCATCTTGATTTCCTGCAAACTCCAGTCTTCATCCCATAACCAAAGATGGTTACGATATGCTTCATTTTTCAACAGGTGACAAGCATTGTCTGCACGTCGTGTAAGATGGTTTTTCGATTCGATACTTAAATCTTCATACGCTAAATCCGACTCCTTCAAATAACGCAACCAATTCGTGTTTACGGGCAAAAATGCCGAACCCAGCTCCAGCATCCCAGCCAATGTTGCGGGATGTGGGAATCGCTCTTTAAAAATTGGATAGAGTTTGGTGTAAACACTGAATGTGGCTTCAACATCACTGGCACAATAGTTCATTAGCGTTTGGAAATTGTCTTTGATTTCTGGGAACCTGCCCTCTACGAAAATATTACGCAAGTCTTTGGCAAGGGATTCACCACCGCAGTACAAAGAATGCACATCAGCCAAACTATTTAGCGAGCTCTGCGACTGCCATTCCTCATCCTCGGGCTCGATTTCCTTCCGTGATTTGAGTAGTGCCCGTTGATAGCTTGTAATGCCACTTACGCTGATATGTAATGACATTGTATCCATAAACCTTACACCCGTTTCGTCCTCTATTAGATATTGTTCACGCAGGCGCGCTCGATCATATGACACATTGTGACCAATAATTATTTTGGGGCCCTGCTTGCCAACGCTAGCTAGTGGTATGAGATCTCTTAATGTATAACGTTTCGGTGAATCAGTTTCGTTGTCGTTCCGCAAATGATTGCTGCCTTCATTCTCTGTAAGTTGAGGGCTTATCCAAGCGTACCAGTTTCGTATGCCGACAGCTGTGGCCAGCACAGGCGCTGCACCTTCTAACACACACACTTCCACATCAAAGACTAATGCATCATCTTGTGGCACCTCAACGGATTTTCCTTCACCTGTAACTGCATCATACATGGTCCATCCGCTTTGGAAAAGCCAACGTGGTGGACGCCTCGGCAGTTTTTGGCATTTAGTCAAGGTATCCAGCAAATGTTGGTAAGGTTTAACCTGCTCTTTAGCTATTATATAAAAATGTTCTTCAATATTTTTGCCGAGGAGTAAGGGAAGCTTTAGCTGCACGTCTGGCAAGACATCAGTGGCATCTAAATCAATGCCATATTTTTTCAGTTCACCCAAATAATCCCTAGTGTTCTTGCTTGTTGATGTGTCGGGCAGAGTTTTAAATATTTGTTTATGTAAATTTCTTGAAATCATTTGAACTTTTACTACGTTTTCAGCGTAATCTGCATTCACATTATATACGTTATCAGGTGCATTTGTTGGGTTATCCGGCTGAATTGTAGCGGCTTCCGCCCGTTGCTTAATTTTGCAGAGGTTTTTAACTGCCAAAACATTTTTACGAAAAATCTTAATTGTACTATGAGGGTATACTTCGTTAACCTTTGTCGTAAAACATCGAAAAGATTGCATATCTTTTAACTCATTAATTTATAATAAAACACCAAAACAAACCAGAAAAAAAAATAAATAAATTTGTTTAGGGATGGAAAAACGATTATAAGCAAGGCAGATCTAGGAAGGTAGGCCCGGTGGCGAATTCAGTGACGTAGTAACATAAATTCTCTTTAACCATGATTCATGGAGGAACAAAAAAGGAGAATGCATAAGATCAGCTGACTTCTTCTTCAATCTTCATAAACACACGAACACAAGCATTTTTTTTGTTCACATATTCCACACACACACACGCACCCTAGCATTTCCATAGGGGCCACATCTGTCAAATTCTTCTACATTCCTCTTTGCATGACACTTCTGGCCCCACTATGTATGAAGGTATGTCGTCATGCGTAAACCTTTATTGTTGAATCATGCCATGATTCAAATAAAGAAGATTGTGCATTCAGCGGTCCCGCTATGTGTTCATCCAAAATTTGACAGCATCAGCTGGTTTAGTGACGTAGTAACATAAATTCTCTTTCACCCAGTTTCGTTTCCGGTTTTATAATAACTAAAGATTGTGTGCGATAAATGTGAAATTTATATTAAAAATCTATTTTAAATAAAGAAAAATGAAGTGCTGCGTATTTATTATTGTGAATAATAGTTCAATAAAGGTATTTTTTGCCTGTTTGAATATTTGTTTCTCGTCGATAACGTAGTTGATGACGTACTAACCAAAATGAACCCAGTCTCACGGATGAATATTTTGCTGAATATGGCTGAGTGCACAATCTTATTTATTTGAATCATGGTTTGCACTCGAATGTGTTTCTAGCCAAGTGCAAAACCAATGAGATAGATAAGGATAGAATGGAATTTGAAAATACACATACGGTAACGTGATGAATGAAACGGTTACAAAAGTTCCCGATGCCCTTAAGAGTGTGATAGGAAATATCCCAAAACTTTTGGTCATGCCTACCAGTCGTATGACCGGTCAAATAAACATCACAGTTCTTGCGGGGTGTTGTTATGGCCCAATGACGATCGTGAAAGCAATAGAAGTTGCTCTTCTTCTTTCTGTTTTGTTAATTTTAAATTCTTGCACAGGTTATTCGTGGAATAGCTGGCGTTTACGCCCTCTCCGGGAATTGCGTTTTAGGAATTCAGCCTGATGTATATGCGCTAAAATAAAACACAGCCAAGGCAGATCTAGGATGGTAGGCCCGGTGGCGAATTCAGAAATTTCCCAAGTATTTTGTTATTGTAATTGGTAGAGTGTAATGTCAAAATGATATTTTGCCATGGTTAAAATCTGAATTCGCTTGGGGCTCGTCCATTCCTATTGGACATGATGTGAATTCGCTTGGATTTTGACATTGCACTCTATCTTTGCATATAAAAAAGTAGCGATTGGTAAAGATGTTTTCGATTATAATCGATAAAATTTAGAGAAGAGACCGATTACAGAGTAATTCCGTGATTATTTTCGCCGAAATGCACACTTCAAGGGTAATTTCGGCTGGCATTTGTGTATGGCGAAACAACGTTATTTAAGGGTAATCAACGCCGAAACAACGATTTTTGCCTAAATAATCCTTAAATCACGCCAATTTTAACATGCTTAAAAGCTATCTAGCCTACACCGAATTAACGTGAAACCAGGGTTGGGCAAGCTGCATTCAATTTTGATTGCATTCAGCCTTGCAGCCACCAATCAATGATGAGTGGTAGTGCAAAATTGATTTGCATTACCATTCAGTAGCGAATGGGAATGCAAATTTGGTTTGCATTACCATTCAGTAGTGAATGGGAATGAAAATGTGGTTTGCATTACCATTCAGTAGTGAATGGGAATGCAAATGTGGTTCGCATTACCATTCAGTAGTGAATGGGAATGCAAATGTGGCTTGCACTACCATTCAGTAGTGAATGGGAATGCAAATGTGGCTTGCACTACCATTCAATTGTGAATTCGAATGCAAAGGTGAATGCATTCCCATTCATTGCATTCCCACTGCAAATGTGATTTGGACTATTAATTAAAAATGAGTGCGAGTGATTTGGACAACCATTCATCATTTAATAGCAGTTAAAACCTGTGACCATAGTTAAGGTATTAAGTGGCTAATCTATTTATTAACGGAAAGGAAGTTTATGGGATATTATAAATATGGAATTAGGCTTAGCAAAGTAAAGGGAAACCAACACGGCATGGTAATATGTACATATGTTCTATGTTATACCTGTAAGTAATAGTGGAAACACTCACCGACGGCAGCCCGTAGACCGTGTCAGCTGACATGATCTACCTTATGGGAATGCCATGTAAACGCAAACTCATCAACATTGAATTTCTACGTTTACGGAAAACGGTACGTAGAAATCAAAATCGTTTTGATTTTTTCCGTGCAAACGTGTCAGCTGACTACTCTCTTTGAAGTCAGTGTTGCCGTCTGAGTATTTTGCATCATGATATATTTTAATTTTGTAAATATCAAATTATTCTTAAAAAAAACCAAAAATATTAAAAGAAAATTATTGATTGTGAAAAGGTGAACTATGGTTAGTTGTTTACTTCTAGTTTTGTTAACAAATTTCAAAAAAAAAATGTAATGGAATAATAAAAGTTTGCTAAAGAGAGTGAAATGACGACAAAATGGCAACATTGTATCCATGTAAACAAACAAAATAAACAAACTGTTTGCAGCGTTTCTATGGTTATAAGCAGCGTTTCTACGGGTTTGATTTTGCTTGAATTCTCTACGAATGGAACACGGAAACGTACGTCGATGAGTGTTTCCACTATAAAAGTATTTCTTTCAACTTCTGAGGTTATAATTACACAGTTCAACAAATTTACAAAAATTTTACTCAACACGAACAAACGCTAGTTATTATGAAAGAGGATGCCTCTCAGACCAACTTTTCCGAATAGAGTACTAGTCCAGTGCAAATCACATTTGCAGTGGGAATGCAATGAATGGGAATGCATTCACCTTTGCATTCGCATTCACTATTGAATGGTAGTGCAAATCACATTTGAATTACCATTCACTACTGAATGGTAATGCAAACCACATTTGCATTCCCATTCACTACTGAATAGTAATGCGAACCACATTTGCATTCCCATTCACTACTGAATGGTAATGCAAACCAAATTTGCATTCCCATTCCCTACTGAATGGTAATGCAAACCAATTTTGCACTACCATTCACTATTGAATGGTAATGCAAAAATGCCCATCCTTGCGTGAAACCAATCTCTCTAAGGGGCTTTTCACATTACTCGGTACGACATCGGATCGACATTTTTTGCGGTATTTTCAGCTTACCGAAACGATTCCGCGTTGCTGTGTTTTTCACACTTGTGGGAATACTTTCGGTGCGTAATCGGCAGAAAATAGGAAAACAAACATCGAAATTTGCAAAACAAAATTTTTAACTTCAACAAATCACTCAATAATAACAACTAGTATCGCCGGTGGTCGAAATTCGACCATGCAATTTATTTTTTCAACTTTGTATTGGTACAAAAATTATTCCTTTTCGCGGAGATAAGCAACACTTTCCAAATTCCAGTTGTACCGCAACACTGATTTGCCCTTTTGATCACGGTCCGACGCGAAATCATGGTCAAAATCAAGGCAGATCTAGGAAGGTAGGCCCGGTGGTGAGCGCTTTTAAATTAAAGCGACTCTTCAACTGTGTTTACGATATTTGTAAACACGTTTACGATATCTATTTATCTTAACTAAAAATTTTATTTATTAATTATAAAGAAAGTAAATAATTTATAGAAAAAATTATATGCCTATGCACTGCTCCTCACTCATACGAACACATCCATATCAATTTTATGTGGATATGATATGCTAAATGTGCTAAACAGCCTGGCAATTGTTTGTATGGGAAAAATGTTAGCCTATTAATATATAGATAATGTCTTCTAGCGAAGACGAAGACATTATAACTTGCTACATTTATTAGCGAAACGAGTTTTTTACTGACTTTGTTCTTCTTCTTTTATCACGCCGCAAAAATGTGTGCAGTAATTCCTCAAATTTTACTGACCGGTCTTACCGCGTTGCCGTATACCGAAATTAATCCGCTCCGATTTCATGTATGCAACACTAATGTGAAAGTGCCAATTGAAATACATGTGGTCAGTAAGGTTTCGGTATACTTTCGGTGAAAACCAAAAATGTCGATCCGATACCGCACCGAGTAATGTGAAAGCGCTCTAAGGCACTCTGCACACGAGGCGTATCGTCATAGACGCGTACGAGACATTTCATGTAGCGTCGATTTCTCTACGCCTCAAGATCTGCACACGAAGCGACACAAAACTTCGCTGCACAAAACAAACAAACAAATTAATAATACGGTATTTGCTTTAAATTTCGAAGCTTTAAATAGAAAAGATGAAAAATTTTACGGAATCTTCCATTTTCTTTCATTATACACTAAGTTTTTCCGATTTTTTACACAAATTTTACTGCTTTCATAAATTCTACCAAGTGGAAAAATGTAAACAAACATCTTCTTCTTCCTGTTTTCTAAGCGTAGTACGCCTAGCTACCAGCACTGCTTTACGCCAAGCGACATGTAGCCAGCATACTTTGACGAATGCATGAAGCTGACGACTCGTGTGCAGCCCTCAATTGAAATATACGTGCGCGACATCAAAGCGTACAGCTTTCGTCTGTAGTATCTAATACGCGTCTAAAGCAGTACGCTCCGTGTGCAGAGTGCCTAAGAGAGAAAAAAACGAACAATTGGAAAAAAAGTGTGTTTGATCATGTTGATTTTGATTTTGGCGTAAAGTCGGCCTAACAGATGTTTCATAACTGCCATGATCCAATAACCAGGTTGGTGCATGGTACATACACACAAACATGCCGTGAGCTGAATGTCAAACTGAAAGGAGAACGAAAAAAAGAAGAAGTCATCTGATCTGAAGAGCCGACCTGTATTGGTGGATCCTGATAACTGCCTTCCTTTACCTTTGCTGTCAAATTAACTGAGATCCTGGAAAATGGCACAAAGTAGATTGGAAAAAATTGGAACCATATTTTCAAGGTTTGTTACGAAAGAAATGTTTGTTGTTATCGCCAAAAAGCTAATAGCTCCTTTTAATATGTATATGAATATACAGAGTCAATGGCCTAATTAGAGCCAATGCAATGAAAATGGAAGACAGACCCATTTGGTATGATTTGTACGTAGCCTTTCCACCAAAACTAGAACCACGTTATGATCGCAAAGCGCCAGATATACAAGTTAGAAACATTTTCTATGCTGAGGATGTAGTCAGAGCGTAAGTATCGATTGTATACATGCATATGTATATACATACATATGTGCCATATACTTAATTTTCCCCTAAATTAAACATTCCGTTCGCAGAAAATATCATATAAACCATAAGCAATATGATACAATAAATTTGGCCGATACAAAACATAAAACCAAAACCCAGAACTTCATCGAGATTTATAATACCCTTAAAGCACAAAATCCCCTTGATGAAGAAAGGATTTACGTGACAGCAGTTGACATGCTAGCCGAAAGGAGTAAACAAACCATGCATGAACATGGTAAGGTATCGTTTAGTGCAGACTCCGAAAGAAGTTTGAAAGAAGGAAACGAAAAGGACTCTACATCAAGAGTGAACATACAAAATTTGTTCAAGGAATAAACATATTTTCTGTCGAAATTAGTACTTTCCTTTATTATTATCAAAATTTTAAGAGATTTATACAGCAAGTGCATCTCTTTGTGTCTCGTGACTCAATTGCGTTTGAAGATTTGATAATTTATTTTTCAACACCTGCACCCCCATTATTACTATATTTTCCGGTTTAAGAGCACCAGATGATTCCACATTGTAAAAGAATTTATTAGGTTTTGCTTCCCAGTTATATGGCGCTTCATACTGGTCATCTTCTAGCTCTGTATGCTCACTTTTTGGCCATTCATCTGGTTTCGGATACAAAGTATGACGCATGGCATTATCTGGATCATATTCGAAGCAAACACCAGCTGTTGGATTCCATTTGGCATGCTCCTTTCCGAAGCCTTTTTTAGCATACGCTCGCAGCTTGAGTTCTTGTCCCCGCCGTAGCTTAATTATTAGAATCTCGTCGGTACTCTCGCCATATTCGTTGTCTTCTTCATTTAAATGTCGCGAAGTTACGGGCAAAACTTTTGGGTTGCTAGACTTCAAATCGGCAGTGGTGACGTGACGCGTTTGCTCTTCCGTACATTTGACATCGAGCGTAAATTCTACGCTACATTCTGGACAGAAATCTAAGCAAATGCAATCACGTGTGTATTGCAGACGTTCCACGACTTCGTCCGATATCAATGGTATTAGTCCAATGCGATGCGCCAGAAACTCATCCGAGAGCACTGTTGAGTTAGCTTCAAGTTGTACCCAATCGATAGCCAATGTTGGTGTCTCAGCAATGAAAACACGACGCAAACTATTTGCTACGCTTAGTTCTGTGTCCTCTAATACGAATTTCACATTATCATCAGTTAGTTCAGTTATTTGCACAGAAGGCTGATTTGCATACGGCATTTTATTGAATTCCAAATAGTAAAATTTCTTTAAGGTAAAAATAAGCGCGATAATCTTCTAAGTAGGAAAGCAAACTAGGGCTGGGTAAGTCGACTTCGACTTTAATCGATAATCGACTTTTTGCTAAAAAAAAATCGACTTCTACAATCGATTGTTGTGTGTGAAAGTTAGTCGAAAATCGATTAATTGGCTCGACTAATCGACTAATGGCGGTAAAATTTTCTCAGTACTAATATATAAAAAAGCGTGTTAGAAATTGTAGCATCTAAATTTTAGATTCTAAAATAAGAAAAGAAGCGTTCGCAGTTCGCAGCTGGCACTGTTTAGCAGGAAAAACAAAAGTTAATGAGCACGCCTCCAATTGGGAGATAAACGTAGTCACAGTTACATATAAACGCGAGTGTATTAAACATATATAAAAACGTTTCTTGAATATGGCTCCAAGTGTAGTGTGGAACTTCTTCAAAAAAATGGAGCACGGAAAGTTCGTCAAATGTATTATTTGTAAGAAAACTTTCCGCTATAACAATAGCACATCGTCGATGCGGAGCCATCTCGTATGTATCCATAAAATGAACGTTCCAGCCAATAAAAGGATGACTGACGTGGAGGATTCCCATCAAAAAGTAAGTCGGGAAAATTTGTATATAATGAATCACGATCCGATAAAAATTATTTTTTCCGGAGGGTATGGGCGGTCTCACAGATCACAAAAAAACAAAGTCCCACCCGCCCGACGCTTATAGTTCAGAAGATATTCCTTGTTATAGTAATGTGTGTAGAACAATTTTTGCGTTGGCGGTCTTCGGCCGCGCTTTAAAAAATAACCCTTAGCCGGCAGAATTCTCCTGCTGGATTAATATCAATGGACTAATCGGCTCAGCTTGGATATAATGAACCAATTTCATTTATTTTTCATTTATTTATTTGGGAATTTTTCAGTGAAACTTTCAGGAAATATTCTCTGGATGGCAATTCATTCATCTAATTTTAAAACCTTCAACTATTATTAAATTATAATATTAAAGATCTCCAGAAAGAGAATTCTGCCGGATTAGGGTTATTTTTTTAAAGCGCGGCCGAAGGCCGCCAACGCAAATATGTTCTATACAAAACCCAGTGTGGCAGTGTTGCCGCTAAAAAATTTCAAAAAGTGGCCCAAAAAAGGAAAAAAAAGTGTCCCGCAAATTTTTTTTTAGCTAGAAACATATTTTTATTTATTTTTGTGGTTTATTTAATGCTTAAAGCAATTCACAGGTTAAGGAACAGTGTTTTACTAAAACAAAGTAAAACCAGAGCAAACATATATTTAATTCAAGTGTATGTTTAAGTTATAATTTAATGGATTTAATATTTAGTTCTCAGATATTTGACAACCAAGTTTTCTTCCGGTATCCAAGAATCTAAATCATTTCCATTAGTAAAATTGAGCGATGAGATCATTGAACTGCACGTGTCAATTTTGCAAGCGGTTTGTAACCTTGGTCTTAAATAGTGAAAGGTTTGAAAATAATCTTTCTGCTGATGCACTGCTATGTGGAAGCGTTAATATATTTGCAACAAGTTCTCATTTAAATTGTTTTTTATATTCCCCACACTGTGCCAAAATGCTTCTATTTCGGTTTGTTCAAACAATTTTCTTGCATTCTAAAAATGTATACTCCTAAATAACTCTCGGGATTATCCTTCGCAGCGGAGAGTTGCCAATAAAAAATGAAAAGGTTACAAAGAGGCTTTTTTTATATTTAAGAAAAAAAATAAAAAATATTTATTACATTATAGTTTTGTAAGTAAAAAAGGACAAAAAGGGGCCCGAAATTTCAAAATGGTTAAGCTTAGTATCGACCTCTCAAGAAACGCAAAAGTTTCATATAAAATGACGTACAAGAAATGCTCAAGAAATTTTTCTTTTCAAACTTTCTTGAGCGAGTATCGACCTCTCAAGAAATTTAGTACACTTTTTTAATACTATTTTCCAACGTTATGCGAACATAGCAACACAGGTTTTGCCAAGAAATATATCATCGAGCATTTATTTCTTAAAGAAATTTTAACGTTTGTTGCGTGTTGAAAAAAGATCGTGGAAATCGTTAGTGAAAATGGCAAAAAAGAAACGAAAAATAGAATGCACAATTTTTCTAATGAATGCAAGGTTATAGTTGGCATCGATTTCTCATATTTTATTCCATTCCGGCCATCAATATACCACAGTTTACCAGTAATATAAGGTTGTTGTTGTTGTAGCCACAAAGACACTCCCCGAAGGTTTTGGGGAGTGTAGGGGATGTGACAGTCCTTTGCCGGATAAAAACGGTACGCTCGGGTACTAGTCCCTTCTGACACTAGCCCGACTGTCGTGCGAACGATTTTTTTGGCCATAATCAACCTTCTAGGCCGGTGGATTTTAGTCACCTCTTACGACAGGCATTCCTTACCACGGGTATATTCTAAGCCCCCTAACCCGCTGGGGGTCATCCTCGTCGCTTTCGATGATTTCCTAAAATAAGAACAAAATAAAACTATTGAAAACATATATTTAAAGCTTTTATTTAATATTTTTTAAGAACTTACTAATTGCTTATGTTTACAAAAAGGTTTATTTTGTTTACGTTTTTGATGCTCTTATT
This sequence comes from Urophora cardui, assembly GCA_960531455.1. NCBI lineage: Eukaryota > Metazoa > Arthropoda > Insecta > Diptera > Tephritidae > Urophora > Urophora cardui. The sequence goes on from OY482674.1 coordinate 101,685,154, forward strand.
CATTTCACTTGGTATTCACGGTGAATTACTAAACGTCAAAATTTCTTGCCTACTACTATTTTTTACTCAAGAAATAAATCCAAAAATTTCTTGAGCTGTTTCTTGAGAGGTCGATACCAGCCTTTAAAATATTGCATATTTTCAAAAATTTCCGGTGGCCTGGCTCTTAAAAAGGTTCAAATTGCCATTTTAGTGGCCTCAGCGGCAACGCTGCACTGTGGAATCGTACATTCATATTAATCCAGAAAGAGAATTGTTCCGGCTGAGGGTAATTTTTTTAAAGCGCGGCCAAAGGCCGCCAACGCAAAAAGGTGTTCTACACACGCACATTACTTTAACAAAGAATATCTCCTGAACTATAAGCATCCGGCGTGGTAGCATATTGGAAATTGTTATATAATATTCTAATTTTTGCCACATTTACCTTTTAGGATAAACCGGACACTGAAAAACCATCTTGTTCACAGAAATACATTGTAGGACCTCTTGATCAGTGCATGCAAAATAAAATATCGTTCAGTGGTAAAATTTTTATTGCGATTTAATTTTTTTGAATTTATATATCTATGTATATACTTAAATTATAATTTTTTTTAGCTGGTGGGTTTCGACAAAAAATGGTGAATAATGCGCTGCTAAGAATGATAGCCAAAGACAATATGCCATTATGCACACCAGAAAAGGCTGCATTTAAAGCGTTTGTTAAGGCATTGCAGCCTTTATATCAACTGCCATCAAGAAAAACCTTAACAAGGTCTTTGAGCGAGTTATATCAAGAGTCGACAAAAAAAATTAAAGCTGAACTGCAACAATGTAAATATGTCTGTATTACGAAAGATATTTGGACCCACCAGCACACCATGAAAAGCTACCTTGGCTTGACCGTGCACTATTTGAAAGGTTAGTAATTAATCTATCTTCTATCTACCTATCTATCTATATATGTACATATATAAGGATGAAAGTTTGTCTTTTGTTTGTTCCTTATGGACGCCTAAACTACGGGGCCGATCACATTCAAATTTTGAAACTATGATCACCTGGTAGTAGACTAAAATTATGACCCGATATTTATATCAAAATGTAGTAATCATGATATACACCGATATGTCGTCGTACCATACGAAAACTAGCATACGATTTTTTGTGGCTGACGAATACAAGCACATTCAATTTTTGGCCTGCGAAAAGTAACAAGTTCGACTTTTGGCTGACGATTTCGTTTAAACAACAATTTTAATTTAAAAACAGTATATAATTACTGCTACTTTTCGTCGGCCAAAAATTGAGAGTTCTACTTTTCGTCAGCCAAAAGTCAAATGTGCTACTTTTCGTACAGAATTTTTTAATTGCCAGCTTTCGTCAGAAATTTTAAATGTGCTAGTTTTCGTATGTTACGACGATATAGAAAAAAATAAAACAAAATAAAATAAAATAAAAAAACTAACAACTACCAAACGAATAATGGTTATTTGTAACCATTATCCGTATTCGTCTATGTTAAAAATTAAATGAGATCATTACTTCATCTCTCATTACCGTTACGTCCCTGATTTTTATTAATAATAATATATATTTTAAGGTACTTCAATCAAAACGGTCGAATTAGGTGCATATCATATGGAAGAGCGAAAAACCATTGACAATTTAAGTAAAAAATTGAGGGCAATTTGCAATGACTGGGAAATTGATGACAACAAAATTGCAGCATTTGTTTCTGACGGGGGCGCTAATATTAAAGGTGCCATTAAATCTGAATTTGGTCATGGAAAGCACATATCATGTTTTGGTCATGTAATAAACAATATTGGCCAGCGCCTTATTGAAATAAACGTTACGCCACCCGCATCTGAATCTACAGAGAAAATAGTTGAATTACCTTTCTCTGAGGACGATATTGTCGACGACTTTGATGAACTAAACGTAGACGACATCATCGAGCAATCGACTTTGCGAGGAATCTTGACAAAAGTAAAGAAAATAGTGTCATTTTTTCGGCAGAGCGAAAGAGCTAATACTCAACTATTATCATTACAACACGACGTGCCTGAAAACTCTCGTCTTAAATTGGTCCAAGAAGTCAAAACTCGATGGAACTCGTGTTACGAAATGATTGATCGCTTCATCGCTCTTGCCGAACATGTTAGTAATGTACTTTATAAAGTGAAATTAGATAAATCATCCAGAGTTAAACCACCTAACATGATCACTTCTGAAGAAGTAGAAGTGTTAATTGATGTACGTAACGTTTTGAAGCCTCTCGTTCGCATTACGTTGGAAGTTTGTTCTGAAAAAAATGTTACACTCAGCAAATGTATACCTCTAATTTCTGGACTAAAGATGGTAATTTACAATATTAATAAAAATTTTATGAAGTATTAAGTTACATAATATATTAAGTTATATAATATATTAAGTTATATAATATATTATGTTCTATAATCTTAATTTAAAATTTTCAGCAAATTAAAGGTTTGAATCCAGACACTGTTATTGGGAAGCAATTGAAAGAAAAATTATTCATGGAAATTGAATTGAAACATGCAAACATTGAGGCTGTCAAGATGTATGCCTTTGCAACGATTCTGGATCCCCGATATAAAAAGTTGGCGTTTCAAAGTATCCAAGAGTCTGCTCGAGCGATAACGAATATTGGTAGTGTATTTTACTGTTATAAGAGCAAATACATATTGCTAGCTTAGAGTGCAAATTTGCTAAGTCCATTTTTTTACAAAGTTTGCAGGAGAGAAAAACCTTTCTCCAATCCCAGTCCTTTTTAAATATTTCTGCAAATTTCGAATGGAATTACCTTCACTTTATTTGTTAGAAAATAAATCAATAAAAACTTAATATATGCCTATAGAATTGACTTTAATGCAGTATCAAGTCTTACGTACTTAGCAACTTTTCCAAAGCAAACTTAAGAGCCGTTTTCACCATCTCCGGTTAACTTCACCGCTAGTTTATTTGACGTTAATCGTATAGGGAGCTGTCAAATAAATTGCTTAATCGGCCAAATTCCTTCGGTTAATCACTTAACAAAGGATGGGGAAAACTGTCCTAAGCTACCGATATGTAGAATATTTATATTTTTTGAAAAAAAAAAAAAAAAACGATTGCAATTTTATAATTCCGGCATAGGTGATCTACTTAAAAATGAACGCAGATTAGAAGAAACGCTCACTTTAGATAGAGGTGAGGAAGAAAATCTAATTGCAGTTCAAGAACAAGAGCTTCAAAAGGAAAACGATGATGACGATATATGGTCTTACATTGATGACGTTGTGAGCTCCAGCAATCTTCATGCAGATACAGATGAAGCTGGAGGATTACCAATTCAATTACGCCAATACTTAACTCGGCCAGCTGTAAGCCGCAAGCAAAATCCGAATCCCTTTATCGTTTGGGAAAGCCTGAAATGTGAATACCCACAGCTTTGGAAGGTAGCCATGCAATTTTTACCTATCATGGCAACCTCCGTACCATGTGAAAGATTGTTTTCCCATGCCGGTCTAATCGCTAATCAACTCAGGAGCAGTTTATCACCTCAACATTTAAATGAACTAATTTTTTTAAGATCACTCGATGAAGATATGTGGTAGAGTCTCTAAATATGGACATGATTTCTTGGGAAATAACACTGTCACGGTAAGGTAGAACAAATTTTAATACGAAATGCAGACCACCCACGAGGTTATTGCAGAATACTGAAGTTCAATGCTTCGTAACAAGAATCTGTCAAAACCAGGGACCGTAAAGATAATGAGTTATATACAAAAAGTTAATTTTTAATAATAATTTTCTGGGTTTTATTTTTTTCTGAGAAAATAAGTTATTTTTTGATTTTTATTTTTCGCTTAGAAAATAAATGTTAGTTTGTGAATTTTATTTTTCGGTTAAAAAAAAAAAAAATAAGTTATTTTTTGAGTTTTTTTCCCTCAGAAAATAAGTTATTTTTTAGTTTTATTTCTCGATCAGAAAATAAAAGTTAATTTTTGTTTTATTTTCTTGCTCAGAGAACAAAAGTTTCTCAGTTTAATTTTAGCTGCAATTGTCGACTTTGCCACATAAATACGTAGGTAAAGTTTATAAATAAAAAAAAATTTATCCTATACTTTACCTATTTATATGGGGAAATCTGTAATTGCAGTCAAAATTAAACTGAAACACTTTTATTATCTGAGCAAGAATTAAAACAAAAATTAACTTTTATTTTCTGATCGAAAAATAAAACTAAAAAATAACTTATTTTCTGAGGGAAAAAAACTCAAAAAATAACTTATTTTCTAAGCGAAAAATATAAATCAAAAAATAACTTATTTTCTCAGAAAAAAATAAAGCCCAGAAAATTATTATTAAAAATTAACTTTTAGAATATAACTCATTATCTTTACGGTCCCTGGTTTTGATAGATTCTTGTTAATGAAGCATTGAACTTCAGTATTCTGCAATAACCTCGTAAGTGGTCTGCATTTCGTATTAAAATTTGTTCTACCCTACCGTGCTGTGTGACAATGAAAAAGCACTTTTGCGAGACATACCTCAGATTGTAAGTCTACACCTTTTTCAGTTTGAATTCAAAAAGTTCTAATTGATATTCAGAATTTCCATTTTAAATTCAGAAAATTACATTTGAAATTGAGAAACCTTCATCACAGTACTCAAGAAGTGAATTTCAATTGTAATTTTCTGAATATCAAATGGAACTTTCTGAATTTAAACTGAAAAAGGTGTAGTCAACTATACTATTTATTTATTTTTTTATTAGAAGCTAAATTTATAATATAAAATTATAAATTAGCTGTATAGCCATAGCGTGAAAGCCCTTAGGCAAATTTATATATATACTTAAAGTATTGCCATGAATTTTTAAAGACTGTGGATTTGTGAAAGATATCTTTTTTTTTATATAAAAACGCAAACAAAAATGTTCACTGTGCCAATGTTATAGAAATGTATCAACTTTTCTAAAAAAAAATCGTTTAACTATGGTAAATCGCAGTCAAAATCGCGAGTTACCATATATTTGTATAATTATTTATTTATTAGAAGCTAAATTTATAATATAAAATTATAAATTAGCTGTATAGCCATAGCGTGAAAGCCCTTAGGCAAATTTATATATGTACTTAAAGTTTTGCCATGAATTTTTAAAGACTGTGGATTTGTGAAAGATGTCTTTTTTTATATAAAAACGCAAACAAAAATGTTCACTGTACCAATATTATAGAAATGTATGAACTTTTCTAAAAAAAATCGTTTAACTATGGTAAATCGCAGTCAAAATCGCGAGTTACCATATATTTGTATAATTATTTATTTATTAGAAGCTAAATTTATAATATAAAATTATAAATTAGCCAGACCTGGGCATCCTCAATTACATTTTTTTCAATTACAATTACATTAATTGGTAATTGAAATTTTTCAATTACAATTACTTGTAATTGTAATTGAGGTTTTTCAATTACAATTACATGTAATTGGTAATTGATTTTTTTCAATTACAATTACATGTAATTGTAATTGAAAATTTTCAATTACAATTACTTGCAAATGTAATTGAAAATCTCCAATTACAAGTAATTGTAATGGAATCACACCAATTACATTTTTCTTGGGTTTGAGAAAATTTAGTTATACAATTTGTTTTTGTTTCTATTCTTGTTCTTTTTGTTATTGTTATTGTTTTTGCTTTTGTTTTTGCTTTTGTTTTTGTTTTTGTTTTTGTTTTTGCTTTTTTTGTTTTTGTTTTTGCTTTTATTTTGTTTTTGTTTTTGTTTTTGTTTTTGCTTTTTTGTTTTTGCTTTTGTTTTTGGTTTTGTTTTTTTCCTTAAACAAAAACAAAAACAAAAGCAAAAACAATAACAAAAAGAACAAGAATAGAAACAAAAACAAATTGTATAACTAAATTTTATCAAACCCAAGAAAAATGTAATTGATGCCATTCCATTACAATTACTTGTAATTGGAAATTTTCAATTACATTTACAAGTAATTGTAATTGAAATTCTTTAATTACAATTATATGTAATTGTAATTGCCATTATTCAATTACCAATTACATATAATTGCAATTGAAAAATCTCAATTACAATTACATGTATTTGTAATTGTAGAATTTCAATTACCAATTATATGTAATTGGTAATTGAAAAATGTCAATTACAATTACATGTAACTGTAATTGAAGGTGTAATTAATTACAAAATGTAATTGAGGGTGCCCAGGTCTGAAATTAGCTGTATAGCCATAGCGTGAAAGCCCTTAGGCAAATTTATATATATACTTAAAGTATTGCCATGAATTTTTAAAGACTGTGGATTTGTGAAAGATATCTTTTTTTTTATATAAAAACGCAAACAAAAATGTTCACTGTGCCAATGTTATAGAAATGTATCAACTTTTCTAAAAAAAATCGTTTAACTATGGTAAATCGCAGTCAAAATCGCGAGTTACCATATATTTGTATAATTATTTATTTATTAGAAGCTAAATTTATAATATAAAATTATAAATTAGCTGTATAGCCATAGCGTGAAAGCCCTTAGGCTAATTTATATATATACTTAAAGTATTGCCATGAATTTTTAAAGACTGTGGATTTGTGAAAGATATCTTTTTTTTATATAAAAACGCAAACAAAAATGTTCACTGTGCCAATGTTATAGAAATGTATCAACTTTTCTAAAAAATCTTTTAACTATGTATATTAAATTGCAGCCAACATCGCGTGATACCATATATTTGTATATTTATTTATTTATTAAAATTGGTAGGAAAAACAAAAGGAGCACACCTCGAATTGGGAGAGAAACTTGGCCATAAAACTCGTCAGAGTTATAATAGCGCCATTGTATTATAAATTTATAATAAAAAATTATAATTATGTAGCTGTATAGCCATAGCGCCAAAGGCCTTAAGCTATTTTTTTTTAAAGCGCGGCCGAAGGACAGAAAGAGAATTGTGCCGGCTGAGGGTTTTTTTTGTAAAGCGCAGTCGAAGGCCGCCAGCGAAAAAAGGTTTTCTACACACATATATACATATGTGCGTGTTTTTTATAAGTGCCCTTCCTCGGTAATAGTCTGCAGTTTCGGGGTTTTGTTTTGTAAATTTTACAACTTACAAACTTCTCCGGTCGACGGGACCTCCTCTACAACCCCCGTTATCTCTTTTTTTTTTCAACGCGTGGTAGACTGTTGGAGAATTTTCTCAGCTAATACACCAAACATTATAAACAAGTGAAATTTCAGTATTTTCAGTGCGACAAATTCCAGAAAAGAGGAAGGGACTTTAATTAACAAATGCAGGAAAACTATTAACATTTTCATAAAAAATAGTAAATATATTTGTTAGTAGACACTCCTACTACACCTCCTGTGAATTTAATTGAAACATTTGCAACGATATAGAAATTATGCAAATTGGCACGACTTATGAACTTGCAGCTTATAAAGCTTCGGATATGCCATCATCCATGCCTTTCATCTGCGTAAATATGCCGAAACGTGCTAACAAGTCACAATATATCAATTAGTTCCATTGCATCCACAAGGTAATCCTCCCTACGGAAAGACTGAATTAAAATAATTAAAAAATAAAAATTTTATCAATTACCGTACCAGCTGACGTTGCTTTATTCTTAACAGCATAATATAGTTGATTGCATCTTTGGTTGATTGATTTGCCAGCAGGGCCATTACTCAACTAAAGAAGGAAAAATTGCAGGAAAAAAGTCGAAAAGTCGACTTAAATCGATTATCATAGCCGACTAATCGACTTCGATAATCGAAATGATAAAAGTCGAGTCGAAAATCGAAAATCGACTTTTCGCCGAGTCGACCCAGCCCTAAAGCAAACGACACATCGATGTTTTTGAAACATCGATAGTATCGAACGAAAATTCGATGTTTCACATCGATTTTCGAAACTTAATATCGAAAAATCGCCCATACATCGATGTCAACCCTGACGATATTTGACTTTTGTTTTAGTCAGTGGGAATTTATACATAAACATAATAAACCCCCCACAGGTTGGTAATGTGACTCCACATTACGGGTCGAATTTCCATTAAAATTCCATTCAATTATAAATATCAAATCGAGCGGAGTCATGTATTTTTCGAACAATTTAACTCAAAAAGAAACATCGATGTATCGATGGTTTTCTTCCGATGTTTTTTTGTAATCGATGTTCATTTTGTCGATACATCGATGTATCGATGTTGGCCCTCAAAATTTGCATTTTCTGCCTTATTCCGGTGTGGTAACATAATTTACTTTACTGGTTAAATCAAGAATCTGGTACTTTAAACACTCTTTTCGTATTCTGTCAGCAGAAAATTAAGTTACCACCTCAATACGTGGTAACATTTTGTTACCATTTCAGCCCGATTCCATTCCGTTCGTATGGAAACGCTTTGACAGCGTTACCATTTGTGCCAGAATACCAATTGAAAAGACTGTAACAATTTTCAGCAACATAAATTACCAGTAAGGGCCTTTTCACATTACTCGGTACGACATCGGATCGACATTTTTTGCTCGGTATTTCCAGCTTACCGAAACGATTCCGCGTTGCTGTGTTTTTCACACTTGTGGGAATACTTTCGGTCTGTAATCGGCAGAAAATAGGAAGCCAAACATCGAAAGTTGCAAAACAAAATTTTTAACTTCAACAAATCACTCAATAATAACAATAATGTCTTCTAGACATTATAACTTGCTACATTTATAGCCGAAACGAGTTTTTTACTGACTTTGTTCTTCTTCTTTTATCACGCCGCAAAAATGTATGCAGTAATTCCTCAAATTTTACTGACCGGTCTTACCGCGTTGCGGTATACCGAAATTAATCCGCTCCGATTTCATGTATGCAACACTAATGTGAAAGTGCCAATTGATATACATGTGGTCGGTAAGGTTGCGGTATACTTTCGGTAAAAACCAAAAATGTCGATCCGATACCGCACCGAGTAATGTGAAAGCGCTCTAAAGTAATTTTCCGGTAACGCTCGGCAGGGCCGCCGAGAGAAAATCCGTCCCGGGGTCAAAATAACTAAGGGCCCCCATACTAAATGAACAAATTCTCAAAATCAAAATTCAATGAATATATAGTTACGAACTTTAATTTATCTATACATGGCCGCTGTGGTGCAGTGGGTAGAGTGCTCGCCTGCTATGCCAGGCTTCTGTTTTAGCCACTCAAAAAAAAAAAATGGACGTGTTTTTGTAGCGTCCGGAACGCAGTTTAAGTGGCTAAAACAGAGGCATTAAACTAAATTTCTGTCGCTAACATACTTTAATCATTAGCTGTGGCCTAAATCTTTCCTTTTATCATAAAACGATACAATATTTCGCGATATTTCTGCCTCAAAAGTTCAAAAAATCGTGCGAACATACCGTCCGAAACGCCCAGGATATACCCATATCGCTGTATAAGAATTTGCATCATACCGAATTTTTCTGTTGCAACAGAAAACGAATTCAATTTTATGCTGCAAAGTCGACGCCAAAAACCAACAATTCCTTAAGTGGGGTGCAGACACTTTAAGAGATTTATAAAATTTGTTGAAATTTAAAATGATTGCTATCTACGAAAGGTGATTAAAGGTGTTGTTCGTTTATTTTCTGTAAGCAAAAACTTGGATATCATTTTGAGATTCCCGGGCTCTCTAAAGCCCGGGCCCGGGGCAATTGACCCCCTGAGCACCCCCCTCTCGTCGGGCCTGACGCTCGGAATAGCAGTGTTTGTATTATTTGCTGAGTACCAGGGAGGAGCTGCTTTTTGATAACAAAGTTTCACCTCTATATAAAGTATTCTTTTGAACTTGCATTCTCTAATCCAAGGCAGATATACCAGGTAGGCGCAGGGCGAATTCAGAAAATCCCCAAGTATTTTGTTAAGGCGGATTCATCGTTCGAGTTCAGAACTTTTTTGCCATGTGGTTGTTGTTGTGTTTTCGGAGTGTGAGAGGAATTCCGAAAAGTTCTGAACTATTTTTATTAGTTAACTCAAATCCAACTTTAGTTCTGAACTCGAACGATGAATCCGCCTTTATTGTCATTGGTAGTGTAATCAAGGCAGATATACCAGGTATTTTGTTATTGTAATTGGTAGAGTGTAATGTCAAAATGATATTTCGCCGTGGTTAAAATCTGAATTCGCTTGGGACTCGCTCATTCCTATTGGCCATGATTATAATTCGCTTGGATTTTGACATTACACTCTACCTTTGGAAATAAAAGTAGTTTCTGAATTCGCCCGTGCGCCTACCTCTAAGTTATTGTACCATGAGTGCAATATCAAAATTATATTTCGCCGTGGTTAAAATCTGAATTCGCTTGCGACTCGCTCATTCTTATTGGCCATGATTACAATTCGCTTGGATTTTGACATTACACTACCTTTGTTTTCGAATTAAGGAACATATCTATTAGAAATGAATTTAATTAATTAAAATTTTTTTTTATTCATAACGCATTTTTTTATAAACTTTTGTATACATAAATTATTGCATGTTATCATGGCTTGGATGTAAAGATACAAGTTTATGAACATAAGCACCTGTTTTTGCATTTGGTCCAAAGCAAACTTTCCTGATGAAGCAAAAAAAAAGTAAAGCGAAATTGGTTTGCAATTTTCCATGGAATCGCGCACAAAGCAAAGATCAAAATGTGAAAAGTTGCCAATGCTTGTTTGGATAGTCGATAAGTATTGCCACTGTGGCAGAATTATAAGACGTAAACAATAACGGTGCCAGATTGTAATTTTATGCATACAAAATTGAAAGTATCAATTTCTGCATAACTAGGGACACGATATCGAATCAAAAGCATCGATCTGGTACTCATTTAAAATATCGGTTAAAAAGAATCGCGAACCCGATAATATCGAAACTAAACTACTCGATACTCGAAGTATCGGTATCGAATGCGGTAATTTTCTAGAAGGTGCAACCTTAAAATTTCCTCTAAAATAGTTAAAAGATGCGACGCGTTCTGACCTCTAGATTATGAATTCGAAAGCGGAAATAAAAGATTTTTCCACATTTAAAATATATTTATTAAAACGTTTAAAGTTGCACCGTCTTCTAGAAAGTTACCAAAAACGCAATAAAACTGCATCCTGAGCCATACGCATATCGCTGTATTAGTGCTAATTCCATGGCATAGTATGCCATGGCTGGTTCCAAAGTTTTGATTTTGACGTAAATCCTTTTCCAACTCATGAGAATAGTTCAAGCTGGTTAAAAAAATTATACAAGTTTATTAAGTTCTTGAAAACATTTTTTACAAACCAACATCTTTTACAAAACAACAGTGGACCTATTCTGTAACCAATTTGCGACAATTTTCGCATCGGTATCGTAAATTTGCGATCATTTTTGCGATTATGCTATTCTGTACGATTTTCGGTCGAATTCTATAGTATATTTGGACAGATGTTTCCGATAATCATCGCAGAGGTATCGAGGGAAATTTTTGTGTCGGTAGATTTTGCGATTATCGGTCTCAAAATAAGTTAGAGAATTCCAGCACAGGTGTATTTAACGCAATCACAGTTGTAAAAAGATATTTGCAAAATATTTAGTATGTATTTTGAAAAATAAACATCTTAAATAACATTAACAATTCATTTTCATTGAGATTATATGTATCCGTCATTCAATTTTTTTGGAAATTTGAATTTATCTAAACAAAAAAATGATGAAACTCAAGTGGCAGAATACATGTGCATTCCATGTTATAAAGAGAAGCCATTGCGCAGTATGCTTTTTCTTCCGGACTTCTTCTTTTCCCTTACGGCCAAAGAAGAAGCTTACAAGAGGCAAATTTAAAATTTATTTTTAATCCATATATTTTAAAAATAATTTATTTTATAATGGTCAAATTGAAACAATTGTCAGAAAAAAAGAGCCAAATGTCAAAAAACCTGCAGCTTGTAACTTCTGCACACTCGACCTATTTTCGGCACTATTTCACGTTGCACAATTTTTTGGACAAATATGATACAATTTTAATTTTGCATCACTGAATGTACTCATTTGTTCGATACCGTGGTTGAAGTACTCGATACCAAAAAATATCGTTGCAAAAGAATCGAGTAAAAAGTATCGGTATCAAATGCAAAAAATATCGATTTGGTATCGTATCGTATCGAAATTCGTGTCCCTATGCATAACACAGTTGATTCAAAATTTCTGAATTATATAATACTAGCTGGACCCGTGCGCATCTTGCGCAAAAAAATAATAAAACATACATGGCGCCAGTCGATATAGTTTGTGCTGTCACGCTCATTTAAAAAAAAACTTATATTTATTTGGTCTTATGTCTACAGTGGAACTTATGGAACTTTCAATGAATTACTTATATGTTTGACAAACATATCGCATAAAATGTTTTTATTATACCTACATACCAGGCGCGGATCCAGGATTTCGGCAAAGGGGGGTTTTGAAAATTTCTTTTTTTGGAAGATGTTTTTTAAGGGTAGACGCTGCACATAGGTAGATTTTACGAATTTATGCGGCCAAAATTGAAAATTTTAAAATTGGTGCAAATACAAAATCCAAAATCGCTCTACGTTTATAATAGACCGGGCGATAATAAACCGGTCTTCTCGGCTTTTATAGACAACGGGGGTGTCCCTGCCGCTAGTCGGAACTTATTATTCTCTCACTTGTTCGATTTTTTTTTACGTATTTTAAGTAACCCATTTTTAAACGTCAATATTTTCAGTTTTAAGACAGTTATCAAATTAAACATCATGGATTCGCGTGCTTCAGGTAAATATCATTATTTATTGAAGAAATCGTCAACCTAGCATAATAAAAGACCCACCATTTTGAAGCTTTTAAGTATATCGGCCTTTCTTGAAAAAATATTGTTAATTTTTTTATTTCAAAAGCAATTTAGTTATATTATCGCCTCCGATCGATTACCCGTCAATTTCTCTACGGAAAAATGCAAAGCCAGAAATTATCAACAATGGATTAAAAATTGGCCTATTTGGAAAATTACCTGCTTTCGTATTTTTAGTGTTTCCAATTTTTCAAAGTCAAGGAAATACTTATCATAAAAAGGGGCTAGGAATCCTAAAGCTACATTTTTTAGAAGAGTTTTGAGTATGCAATTTTGCAGCTCATTCAATTTTAATATAAGTAATAATATGCAACATTCAACTTTTTGAAAATTTTCATTGGCTTTTTGGAAATTTTAATTGGAACGGTCTCACCCTACACCCTACAGAAAAAAACTTCTAAAATTGACGGAATTTTTCACAGCATTGAGAATTTCACTTTTTACACTAAAATGGGTTGGCTACAAACAGTACTCTTAGAAATCTCCTCAAAATCTTCTATAAATTATGGCCTTGCTTTGAGATTTCAGAAATTTCTACGATTTTTCAGATTTTTTCTATAAGCTCAGAAATCCTGCTTAAAACGATTTTTATTGAAAAATTTTCTATATTTTTAAACTAAAATAAGAAAGTAAAATTTTCGACAGAACTCTTTGAAATAAATTTAAAAACTTTGGCGTATGATTTTTTTTTGAGTCACTGTATATATTTTTCAATAAAATCGACTTTTAACTCAAATTATTAAAATTTTGCATTAAACAAGCAATTTGGAATAGATGTAGACAATAAAATATTTTTGGCCGCATAAAACTTGAAAATCTACCTATGTGCGCTGGTGAAAATATGGACTAATACCACCTACTATTATTATTCTATATACTAGTTGCGCCATTTCCCGCACCTTAAACACAACAAAATCAAAACCCTCCAAATTAACAATATGTATGTCATCACATAAAGTGCAGGAGATTTCAATTGAAGTTCTAAATAACATGTATAACGTATGTATGTATATTTTTGCATTGGTACGTGCGAATGAGTATCGTATGGTATTGGTGGCAAATTGATCATCAATTTCACTTACCCTTGCATTTAAAGCCAAAATAAATAAGAATATATGTATGTAGTACTTTTTGGTTATATTTATATTTTTAATAGAATTTTTCTTGTTCTTGTTTTTATATACTCAAATTTTTAAAAGATTAATTTAAACAAGAATTGCGAAATGCCTCTGAAAAAGGCAATTTCTCCAACGATTCAGACATTTCTGACCAAATTAATTCTGTACAATCCCGATAAAAATAGGGATAAGAAAAAAAAGAAAATAAATTTGCGATTTGGCAATTTGCCAATAGCATTTGACAAATTTGATTTTATGCTCGTGCGTCCAAAGGTACCTACATGAACTTTTTTCGCATGTAGGTACATATTTTGGATGTTATGTGGTCCAACCATTGCTTTTGGAATGATAGTTTTCCTTGATCAGTTTGTGAAATTTGGGCGCAGAATCCATAAGGGCATTAATTTGGGATCTATGATAAACCACAAGGGTGGGTTTGAACCCCCAAAACCCCCCCGTGGATCCGCCACTGCTACATACATATATATATATAAGTAGTTATGTGTATTAAATTTGTTTATATATTTTACATATATTTTTATATATAAGTATTTGGTCCCTGCCGACTTGGATAATTTTTTTCCACACGTTTGCCTTGGCAAGCAAATTAGTGGTCCAAGCTTAATCGATTCATCTGCTACAGTTCCTGAGTTTTTACTTATAAATCTTTGAAAATTTGCCCCTCTTGGCCCATTTTTCAAAATTTCAGCATGTTTCCTCATAACGGCATAACGTCATTTCATCAGTCGGGCTTTATTAGTGACTGAATTATCATGTTTTACGTGTTTTTCGAAATACATCCATATGCCTTATTTTCAACCCCAACTTTCTCTGTTCCCATTAGAATCTGTGTACCCAATTTCATTTAAATATTTCTATTTTTGCGCAGGTTAGAGTGTGTACGGCCGGACGGACGGACATGGTTCAATCATTTTTTCATCCTGCTCGTTTTGATATATATATGTAAGTCCATATCTATCTCAATTATTTTATGGTCTTACATACAACCGTTATGTGATCAAAAGTATACATACATATACATACATATATTGTATGTACTACATACAGCATATCCTATACTGAAAAGCCCCCATTTAGCGTAGGCATGAATACACACGCGTTCGCCTAAAATAATATAATGTTTACATACAAACATACAGCTGAAGCTTATAAGTGTTTTAAAATATACACGACTGTTAAAATGGAGCAACATCTGCATTTGAGATTTGAATTGATAGAATAAAATAATTCTGAAGGCATAGTTTTAGGCGCAAATCTTTTAGTTTAAACGGCCATATAAATACAAACGTAAATTTAGTTTAAATTTAAACATTTTATTTTTGCAAAATACTATTTAAAAAAGTACCACGCCCAATAAAACACTGTTTCGCATGCATAGCTAATTAATACCTTTAAAACGATGCCTTTACTTATTAATTTTGGTAAATTATGTGAGCAGAAAAAGGGATATTTATAAAACACCAATTAGAAATAATATATATACTAGCCGGACCCGTGCGCGTCTTGCGCAAAAAATAACAAAACATACGTGGCGCCAATTGGTTTGGTGGAACTTATGGAACTTTCAATGAATTACCTATATGTTTGACAAAGATATTGCATAAAATGTTTTTATCTTTTTATATATTTTACATATATTTTTATGTACATATACATATGTGGTCCCTGCCGACTTGGGTAATTTTTTTTCCACACGTTTGCCTTGGCAAGAAAATCAGTGGCCGAAGCTTAATCGATTTATCTGCTACAGTTCCTGAGTTTTTCCTTATAAATCTTTGGAAATTTGCCCCTCTTTTCCCATTTTTTTAAATTTCAGCATATTTCCTCATAACGGCATAAGGTCATTGCATGGATGAAATTCCATCACTCGGGCTTTATTAGTGACTTAATTATCATGTTTCACGTGTTTTTCGAAATACATACATATGCCTTATTTTCAACCCCAACCTTCTCTGTTCCCATTAGAATCTGTGTACCAAATTTCATTAAAATATTTCTATTTTTGCGCCAGTTTCATCCTGATTGTTTTGATTTATGTAAGTCCATATATATCTCAATTATTTTATGGTGTTACGTACATCCGTTATTTGATCAAAAGTATAAATACATATACATATATTGTACTACGTACAGCTGTGTATAAATAAGCACATCCCATGCTGAAAACCCCCATTCAGTGTAAGTATGAATACACACATGTTCGCCTAAAATAATGTGATGTTTACATACAAACATACATCTGAAGCTTATAAAAGTGTTTTAAAATATACACGACTGTTCAGCGACATCTACTTTTGAAATTTATATTTGACTCTGCACTCTTGTTAGAATAAAATAATTCTGAAGGCATAGTTTTAGGCGCAAATCTTTTAGTATAAATTTAAACATTTTATTTTTGCAAAATACTATTAAAAAAAAGTACCACGCCCAATAAAACACCGTTTCGCATGTATAGCTAATTTATACCTTTAAAACGATGACTTACTTATTAATTTTGGTAAATTATGTGAGCAGAAAAAGGGATATTTATAAAAACACCAATTAGAAATAATATATATATGATATGATTTATCACATTATTAAGGGCAATATGAAAAATGTGATGGAGTGAAGTGTATACGTGTGAGTTTGCATCTCGCTCCCACTTATGCGTAATCATACGATCTTCTATATATAGCTGGACTCTTTCCTCTCTCGCTTTATACCAGGGATGTGCACACAAACACATTCAAACAATCTCCGAAAATTAGTGTGTATTGGTGCGCCTACTGTAGGCCAAAGTGGAAAACGACAAACAATAATCAGTAGGGCATGGGATTTCATGTACTAAAAAATAAAAAATATGCGCATAAAAAATGCAACAAAAACTGAGAAATATGCACGAAAAATAAAAAAAAAAATGCATTTATTCAAATTTTTTCAACTTCAGATAATTCATGTTTATTGAAGTTACAATACTTAGTTAATATTATGTTCAGATTGACTTCATTTAACGTGTTAAATGGCCTACAACCTGATAAATGGGCAAACCCAGTTCTTGAACGTGATAAATTGCACGGAAATTGTTGTTGGAATTGAAACTAGGTAAATAATTTAACACGTTCAAAACCCAGTTTCGCGCAGTATTGCATTAGCAAAAATGTCGTTACTTACAGGGAACATACCCAAGTTTTTAAACGAACAGGTCGAAAATTGGCAAGTGTCAAAAAAAAACCAAGTGTAGAAACCAGAGTTGTAATTATTATAAGAGAAAAAATAAAAATCAAAAAATAATTATTATTGAAAGAAACATATTTTAAAAGTCTTTCCATAATAGTTATTTCTGAGATATTTTTTTTAAGTCGTTTTGTAATTATTATAAATGAGAAATTTTGTTTTATATCTTCAAAGACTTTTATATTGAGACAAATTTTAAAAAAGTCTTTGAGTAATTATTATCCGTAACAAATTGTTTTTTGAGTCTTCAAAGACTTTTTCATTGAGACGAATTTCAAAAATATCTTTAAGTAATTATTTTGAGTAACAAATTTATTTTTTATATCTTCAATAAAAATCTTTCATACAATTTCAAATTGGAAATTTGCTTGAATTTTGAAGTACTTATATGAAAGTTATTCTTATTTTATACTTATATGAAAGTTATTGAAAATTTTCTGAGACTTTTTTGAACTTTGTCTCAATGAAAAAGTCTTTGAAGATATAAAAAACAATTTGTTACTGATAATAATTACGCAAAGACTTTTTTCAAATTTGTCTCAATATAAAAGTCTTTGAAGACGTAAAAAAAATATATTTGAAATAACTATTATGGAAAGAGTTTTAAAATATAAGTTTCTGAATAATAATTATAGAAGATTTTTATCATTTTAATCAGAAAAAAAATATTGACAAAAGACTTTTATGATTCGGAAGGAAATTTGTGAGACTTTTTTATAATTTGAAAATGAAATAATAATTATTCTACATCTCTGGTAGAAACAAACGCCGTTGTTCGCAAATAATTTAAAAATGGAAAACGTGAAAAGAAAAAAATTTAAGTGGTCCACCTCATTCGAGAGTGCTATAATACAGGTATGGGGCGATTACATTTCGAAATCTTGCTTTTAATTGACCAAAAGCATTTTCTACCACTCTTCGACACTCTCGCAGGCGCTTAATTATAGCATTTGAGTATATCTCCTCCAATATTTTAAAAAGGTCTGCTAAGAAAATTATTATTTTAAAAATTACGAAAGTTTCCGTGCCGAACCATTTCTAAAGTTTGTTTACGGTTTTGAAATGAAAACAACCAGCTGTCAAAAGTAAACACAGAACTGCAGTCTGAACGGTCTCGTTTAACGAACAAGGTTTGTTCATTTATCACGTTAAATGAAGTCAATCTGAATGTACTATAAATAACAAACATTTTTTAATTCAATTTTGCTCTTACTTTGTACGTTCCCAGCCAGCAAAATCATCGTAAACGAGCTCGTAAACGGATGTTTTCTCGAGGAAATCTCTAATAAAATATCGTTTATGATATCCGTTTACGATTTGCCTACGAATACTGTTTCGCTTTAAAATGTTCAGTGCCTACGAGTGTCGTAAATGTATCGAAAAAGCACTCGTATATGAATCTTTTTACGTCCGTTTTTTTATCGTAAATGTAGAAATTTTACAAACATACATACTTACTTTTAAAATATTGAGTTTGAAATTTTTCGTTTTCTTTTTTTTTTTTGACATGATAGAAAAAAGTTTCTTTTGTTATTGTTTTCTTATTCGAGAATAGCTCGTAAATCGCAATGTTCGTAAAATGTACCCCAACAAGAACGGACTAACGCATTCACCAACACATACGCAAAATAATCAGCTGTCCACTAACCCAATAAGTTATATAATGCATTAAACTATCCGTAGTACTACAAAAACTCACACGTACAGAACAGAATACGTTATATTTTGTCACCAAGCCTGTACAAACTCATGGAAAGTTTTCAGGTTTATAACGCATAGTATGTGTAGTACTACGGATGGTTTAACGCATTATATAACATATAGTGTTCTAACCGGGTACGGTACCTTGCTGGCTGGGTTTATACATATGTATGTATGTATGTTTTTATATACCCTGCTAAAAAATGTGCGATTAATCCCGAAAGAGATTTGTCCAGGATTGATCTCTTTCGAGAACAATCGGTCCACAATTAGTCCCCGATTGTTCCCGTACGGGTATAAATGTAGACTAATTGTAGACCAATTGTTTCCGAACGGGTATAAATGTAGATTAATCGCTTTCGTCCCGAACGGATGTATGTATTTAAAAAATGTATTTAAAAAATTGTAGAACAACCGGTAAAACGAACTGAACACTCTTTCTTTTAATAACAATGATTAATAATAATTTTAACAAAATGTTGCCTAAAATATCCTATGAAAAAATCCTTTACATTACGCTCATATAATGCATACTCATAACTTAAAATTTTTTTATTTATTTATTGAGATTTTTTTACAAAAGTAAAACATTATATAATCTTTATTTAAATATGTATGAACATTTCCAATTTTTTAAAGATTGTTATTAAAAATTGCCTTGGCTAACAACTTGGAAAAATCTACATTTGTACATGTTCGTGCTGAAAGCGATTAATCTACATTTGTACCCATGCGGGATGTGAGCGATTGATCTACATTTGTACCCGTTCGGGATGAAAGCGATTGATCTACATTTGTACCCGTTGGGGATGAAAGCGATTAATCTACATTGGTACCCGTTCGGGTATACAAGTTGAACAATTAGTCTCTTCATAGGACATGCTCGAACAAATGCGATCAATTCACTCCATATAAAGGGATGTAAAATTGTATTAGTCGCATGCTCGCTTGCGATTGATCCCGGACACGTCCTGGATCAATCGCATTTTTTGCAGGGTATAGATACATACATAAATTCAGTCTTGAACATTTCATAATTTGCAAAGGTTAATCCTTATTCAACGATTCATTAGCGTACACAATGAAATATTTTTTCATATTCTCAAAAATCTCAAAAAGAAAACTGCCGATTCGGCCGAAAAAAGCTCTTATACATAGAAAACGAACGTTCTACATTCACAGAGGTAATAGGAGCATGTTTGAAAACGGCTCTTTGTCGACAGGTATGCACCGTATCGAAAATACTAATAATACCCGTGTTCACACGAAACTCTATTCGTCGTCAGATGGCTGTTATGCATGAATTTCGTTTGTATAAAACTGTCAACTACAAAAATAGGTAATATAATGCGAAATATGTAATAAAAAAATGCAAACAACGCAAAATATGTAAAAATATGCATATATGACCAAAATATGCAAAAACATTTGAATGCCATTTTTAAGACAATTTCACGATTCGCAAAGATTGTTTATTTATTTTGCTCTACCTTAATCTAAGAAAAACATGTATTTGCATAGATTTCAATGCCCTACTGGTCTGCCCGCGGGCAAGAGGCTGCGCATCGCTGTTTTATACCCATCAATGTTGATGTAAATTCCAGTTAATCCGTCAAATATGATCCGTCACACTTGATATACGAATCTATCATAGCTGAGCCATCACATTAGATGCATGAACCCTTCACAAATGAGCCACAAACAAATCTATTATAGACTATATTTATTATATTCATTACACAGGTATTATTAACATATCGCACACTAAATCAAAAAGCGTTACAACTCAAAATTCAAAAATTTTCAGGAGAGCCAAAAAACATTTTCTTTTTTATAGGCAATGATATGGGAAAAGGCCACGTATAATAGTTATTTTTCAGTTACAAAAGGCTCTGATGGAAAAGATTTTTTGTCAGTCGCTAGAGATATTTTCTGTGTACCGATTTATGAAAGAAACCCGATTTCGAAAAATTTTGAGTTGTGACGCTTTTTGATTTAGTGTGCGATATATGAAATAAAATTAGATTTTTAATTTACGGAAAATATAATTTTTACTGCTCGCGGTAATGTAGTGATGGGCGAGTCCGAGATGTTTAGACAATCGAGAGAATCGCCATCGTTGCAAATTCACAATCGAGTCAAAAGTTGACTCGCTCCTCGACTACACAATCGAGATGTTTTTGCGATTGTTCCGAGTCAGCGAGTCGGAGGTTGTTTCGATGACATCTCGACTACACAACCGAGATGTTTTTGCGATTGTTCCGAGTCGGCGAGTCGGAGATTGTTTCGATGACATCTCGACTACACAAGCGAGATGTTTTTGCGACTGTTCGGAGTCGGCGGGCCGGCTGTTGTTTTGATGATTTGTTTTAGTTGATAAAATAAACTGAATGAGTGTTGTTGATGAAGAAAGTAGGATTGTTAATGGATGTGAGGCAAATACATATGTAAATAAATGAACCAAATTGAAAAATATGCTATATATAGACGCTGCATTTTTGCAATCACAATTAAAGAGTGTCGTGCTTAATAAATACAATTAATTATTTAAACATTAATACATTAATAAATTTTCTGAAGTGAGACGCTTACGAAACAAATTAATTTTACGAGTAGTAACAACGGCAATATATTTGTACCACTGTATACTTTTTTTAAGCAATTTTGATATTCAAGCGGCAACAATAAATGTTATGAATTTTTGCAGCGAGTCCGAAATGTAGGGTTGCTTTGAAAACGAGAGGAAACATTGGCGAGTCTGAGATGTTTTAGCGATTGTTTCGACTGACGGCCGGACGGATTTACGACTTGACTCGAATACGAATGAAAACCATCGAGAGCATTCGAGATGTTTCAACAATCGAGAGAATCGAATAAAACATCTCGGACTCGCCCATCACTACGGTAATTGCCAAGCTCGACAGTCTTGCGTACGCCTCTCTAGAATTCTATGGAGTCAACTTCTTGGAAGACATCTGAAATTGAAGTGTAAAAAATATATATATGTAAATGTACATAATAAAGCTGTATGTACGTATCTTTATTCTTTAAAAATCGATAATTAATTATTATTTTTTATTATCTTTTTTATGAAGTTTTTGGCCGTTTAATCGAATATATATATTTTCCTTATTGAGCTCCAGGCCACAAATTAAATTAAAAACAATTTTTAATTTTAATTTTTATTTGTCAATATTTCGATCTCAGCCTGAGATCATCATCAGGACTGGAAAAACAAACACAATGATTACATTTATATACATATATGTATTGATACATATGCTTAAATATAAACATAAACAGAGAAGCGAAACTTACACAAATTCCTTGTTTTAATCGACTGACTAGAAAATCAACAAAAAATATGGAACAGGTAACATTGGAAAAAATGAACAATGTAAACAAAATTTGGAGACATAAATACATATATAAGAAACATGAAAATGTAAACAATTGAAAATATACCGTAATGGTAAACAAAAATATACAGGAACAACAATACCTTGGAATAAGACGAACAGTAAGACATAAATATATACGTATACATATCGCTGCAGCTCTCCTTTGTTGTTGTTGCTTAAGCTTGGTTGAGAAACCAGTTTAGATGGGGATGCGCTCGAACAAACAAACATGCATTGTTATAATTGTTGTTGTCGAATGACCAAATTTCTATATACATGAGCGCAATTGTCAGTGTCGGACTTAAAGTTCATTCTCTTTGTACTAGGGGTGTTCAAAATGTGTAGCATTTCAAGGGTGTATCGCTTATGATAGTGTTTTTCATTGTCTAAAATTGCTACATTGTCAAAATCTGGATAATGTCCCGTACTGCCGCAATGGTATGACAAGGCTGTCTTGTTGTCCGAAGAATTATTCCTTAGTTTTATATTGGACTTATGAGCGGAAATCCTTGTCTTTAATTTGGATTTTGTTGTCCCCACATATACCTTTTCGCATACGTGGGACCCGTCACCACTGCATGGAATTTCATACACAACGTTGGATTTCTCATATTTCGGGATTTTGTCCTTAGTATTACTGTATAAGAGTTTTAAGGAATTGTTGTATGTAAATGCGATATTATAATTTTCTTTGTCATATATACTGGACCTTTTTATTCTTTCCGATATCCCCGGGACATATGTCATTGCTTTATATATCTTTGGTTCTTTATTTAATCTCTCTAATTTATTTCCAACGTAGAAGAGGTTTATCATTTTATTTGGCAAGTAGGAAGGAAAATCGTTGTTTGTCAGAATTTTCTTAATTAAAGGGATATTTTTCTTGTGGTATATTTTGTCACTTATGGAGAGTACTCTAGTTATAAAATTTTTGGCAGTATTTATAATAATCTTCTTTTCATGCTTCGAATGATAATTTATTAGCCTCCCTGATGCAGTGGGCTTTTCGTGCCAGTCAAAGGTTATTTTGTTGTTTCTTCTAATTATTAGTGTGTCCAAATAAGGTAGTTTACCGTTGTTTTCTTTTTCTATTGTGAATTTTATTGATCTATTATAATTGTTAAGCATGTGTAGTATATTATCTGCATCTTCTGCTTTGATGATGGCAAATAGATCATCGACGTACTTTGTAAGTAGTCTCGGTTTCTGCGCAGATTGTCTTTCAAATTTGCTAAGTAGGTCTTCCATAAATATGTCAGCTATTATAGGGGACGCCGGCGAACCCATTGGCATTCCTGATCTCTGTTCATATATTTTGTTGTTGAATTTGAAATACGAGTTTTCTTTGATGCAGAATTTTAGAATTGTCAGGAATAATTCCTTTGTCATGGATGTATGTTTTTGGATTTCTTCCCATCTTGAGGATATAATCTCAATGGACAAATCAACTGGGACACTAGGGAACAACGAGACAACATCTAACGACACTAAAATTTCATCATCATATATATACGAGCCTCCAATCTTATTTTTGAAATCCAATGCATCTCTGACGTTATATTTGGAGGACTTGGTCAAATTTTTGAGTATATTTGTCAAGTATTTACATATATTATAGGACGGCGAATTGACGGACGAACATATAGGCCTAAGAGGGGTGGCTTCCTTGTGGATTTTTGGTAAACCATAAATTCTGGGTGGGTTGGCTGTTTTACATGTAAGACATTGCATGCATTGTTCGAGAGTGAGAAAATATTAACAAACAAATTAGCGACAAAAGTTAAAAATACACAAAAGAGGAAGTACGAAAATCTGAGAGCCAAACACCAACAGCTATTAAACATTAGGGTGGTACCAAAATGGTTTTGTAACAAAACAAATATTGACATACCAACAGACATTCAGTGGCTCTTATCTCTTGGACCAAAACATGCTTTACCAACTGAGAACAAAAACTTTCCACTATTTAAATTTATAGCGGACGGTGAAAATTGTATACAAACAATTAAGGATAAAGAAAGACAAGAAATAGAAAGAAACAACTTGACTACAATAATGCGTGATCACTTGAATAGAACAACGGCTTCCGCTAGAGATAAATTTATAATCCAGACACTTCATTCTACACAAAAATTCTTAAAGAATAATAAACAGCTATTGGTTTTAAATGCTGACAAAGGGAATGTAACGGTATTAATGGACAAATCTGAGTATGATGCAAAAATGGAAAGATTAGTAAACGATATAACTACATATAGAGTGTTAAAACGTGACCCTACCAATAAGCTACAGGATAAAAACAACGATTTAGTAGAAAGAATGTTCAAAAGCAAATTGATTGATCTAAATGAAAAAAACTGTCTTACATGTAAAACAGCCAACCCACCCAGAATTTATGGTTTACCAAAAATCCACAAGGAAGCCACCCCTCTTAGGCCTATATGTTCGTCCGTCAATTCGCCGTCCTATAATATATGTAAATACTTGACAAATATACTCAAAAATTTGACCAAGTCCTCCAAATATAACGTCAGAGATGCATTGGATTTCAAAAATAAGATTGGAGGCTCGTATATATATGATGATGAAATTTTAGTGTCGTTAGATGTTGTCTCGTTGTTCCCTAGTGTCCCAGTTGATTTGTCCATTGAGATTATATCCTCAAGATGGGAAGAAATCCAAAAACATACATCCATGACAAAGGAATTATTCCTGACAATTCTAAAATTCTGCATCAAAGAAAACTCGTATTTCAAATTCAACAACAAAATATATGAACAGAGATCAGGAATGCCAATGGGTTCGCCGGCGTCCCCTATAATAGCTGACATATTTATGGAAGACCTACTTAGCAAATTTGAAAGACAATCTGCGCAGAAACCGAGACTACTTACAAAGTACGTCGATGATCTATTTGCCATCATCAAAGCAGAAGATGCAGATAATATACTACACATGCTTAACAATTATAATAGATCAATAAAATTCACAATAGAAAAAGAAAACAACGGTAAACTACCTTATTTGGACACACTAATAATTAGAAGAAACAACAAAATAACCTTTGACTGGCACGAAAAGCCCACTGCATCAGGGAGGCTAATAAATTATCATTCGAAGCATGAAAAGAAGATTACACTGGATGACAAAATGAAATTTTTTGTCTGTACTTTGGACGTGACCATCCTATCTATATGTAAAATCGGTCGCTGATTCCGAAAATCGGGCTCATTTTTAATTCTATGGGAAGGTTTTTGAGATATCGGCAATTTACCGTTATTTGGCCACTGGCTCCACTTAATCCTGTATACCTTTTTAACGCAGTGAGCTATCTTCCTTGGAGTGACACACAACGAAAGAAAATTAAGTTTCCTTTTCATCGCTGCTATAACATTTTTCTGTAACTCTTATAGTTTCTGAAATATTGACGATTCAATTTGAATTTTTTCGATTTTTTACGATTTTTTGAAGAAAAAATTGACTTTGTCAGGCAATATCTTTTAAACCAATGTCTTCACCTTCGGTTTTACTCCTTTACGTGAAGCTCCATTCTATTGGGAAAAATATAAGCTATCAACGAAGAAAATCCATGGTAAAATGGAAAAGTTATAGGCGATCAAGTAAATACATCCAAGTCGCGCAATGCCTCTGCACGGGTATATTCTATGCATGTTATACCCGTAAATGGGCTTTTATCTACTGCGCTGCCAATGTGCTGCTACTGCAGATGTGTAGGTATTGGTATAACATGCATAGAATATACCCGTGCAGAGGCATTGCGCGACTTGGATGTATTTACTTGATCGCCTATAACTTTTCTATTTTACCATGGATTTTCTTCGTTGATAGCTTATCTTTTTCCCAATAGAATGGAGCTTCACGTAAAGGAGTAAAACCGAAGGTGAAGACATTGGTTTAAAAGATATTGCCTGACAAAGTCAATTTTTTCTTCAAAAAATCGTAAAAAATCGAAAAAATTCAAATTGAATCGTCAATATTTCAGAAACTATAAGAGTTACAGAAAAATGTTGTAGCAGCGATGAAAAGCAAATTTAATTTTCTTTCGTTGAGTGTCACTCCAAGGAAGATAGCTCACTGCGTTAAAGAGGTATACAGGATTAAGTGGAGCCATTGGCCAAATAACGGTAAATTGCCGATATCTCAAAAACCTTCCCATAGAATTAAAAATGAGCCCGATTTTCGGAATCAGCGACCGATTTTACATATAAATAGGATGGTTGCGTTCAGAGTATTTTTTGGCTGTAGAGCAGTGTTATTATAAATACTGCCAAAAATTTTATAACTAGAGTACTCTCCATAAGTGACAAAATATACCACAAGAAAAATATCCCTTTAATTAAGAAAATTCTGACAAACAACGATTTTCCTTCCTACTTGACAAATAAAATGATAAACCTCTTCTACGTTGGAAATAAATTAGAGAGATTAAATAAAGAACCAAAGATATATAAAGCAATGACATATGTCCCGGGGATATCGGAAAGAATAAAAAGGTCCAGTATATATGACAAAGAAAATTATAATATCGCATTTACATACAACAATTCCTTAAAACTCTTATACAGTAATACTAAGGACAAAATCCCGAAATATGAGAAATCCAACGTTGTGTATGAAATTCCATGCAGTGGTGACGGGTCCCACGTATGCGAAAAGGTATATGTGGGGACAACAAAATCCAAATTAAAGACAAGGATTTCCGCTCATAAGTCCAATATAAAACTAAGGAATAATTCTTCGGACAACAAGACAGCCTTGTCATACCATTGCGGCAGTACGGGACATTATCCAGATGTACAATGTAGCAATTTTAGACAATGAAAAACACTATCATAAGCGATACACCCTTGAAATGCTACACATTTTGAACACCCCTAGTACAAAGAGAATGAACTTTAAGTCCGACACTGACAATTGCGCTCATGTATATAGAAATTTGGTCATTCGACAACAACAATTATAACAATGCATGTTTGTTTGTTCGAGCGCATCCCCATCTAAACTGGTTTCTCAACCAAGCTTAAGCAACAACAACAAAGGAGAGCTGCAGCGATATGTATACGTATATATTTATGTCTTACTGTTCGTCTTATTCCAAGGTATTGTTGTTCCTGTATATTTTTGTTTACCATTACGGTATATTTTCAATTGTTTACATTTTCATGTTTCTTATATATGTATTTATGTCTCCAAATTTTGTTTACATTGTTCATTTTTTCCAATGTTACCTGTTCCATATTTTTTGTTGATTTTCTAGTCAGTCGATTAAAACAAGGAATTTGTGTAAGTTTCACTTCTCTGTTTATGTTTATATTTAAGCATATGTATCAATACATATATGTATATAAATGTAATCATTGTGTTTGTTTTTCCAGTCCTGATGATGATCTCAGGCTGAGATCGAAATATTGACAAATAAAAATTAAAATTAAAAATTGTTTTTAATTTAATTTGTGGCCTGGAGCTCAATAAGGAAAATATATATATTCGATTAAACGGCCAAAAACTTCATAAAAATGTACAAACGAAGAGCACATCGTGAAGAAAGCAACGTTTCTGGAATTTACACAAACATCAAAAACAAATATGATATACGGACAACCAAACACATTAAGGAATACCAACGAAATTTGCAACAAATTACTAGACTAGCTGAATCGACAAGGTATATGGAGAGATGCAAAAGAAGTGGCTTAATTCCCAATTTCGTTAGCAATGCCACCAAAAACATCATACGGACAATAAATAACAACACCTGCAACAACAAAATACCAGCAAAGTTCTCAACCCCGGTTTCTACATTCGTCAACAACTTGCAAACAAAATTGGTAAATTTAATCCTCGAAATGAAGCATGAAATATACAGACAAAAACAAAAAGAGGTAAATATGCTGGAAAAATTGATAAAACAACAAATTGACATACATGACTCAAATGCATTGTTCGAGAGTGAGAAAATATTAACAAACAAATTAGCGACAAAAGTTAAAAATACACAAAAGAGGAAGTACGAAAATCTGAGAGCCAAACACCAACAGCTATTAAACATTAGGGTGGTACCAAAATGGTTTTGTAACAAAACAAATATTGACATACCAACAGACATTCAGTGGCTCTTATCTCTTGGACCAAAACATGCTTTACCAACTGAGAACAAAAACTTTCCACTATTTAAATTTATAGCGGACGGTGAAAATTGTATACAAACAATTAAGGATAAAGAAAGACAAGAAATAGAAAGAAACAACTTGACTACAATAATGCGTGATCACTTGAATAGAACAACGGCTTCCGCTAGAGATAAATTTATAATCCAGACACTTCATTCTACACAAAAATTCTTAAAGAATAATAAACAGCTATTGGTTTTAAATGCTGACAAAGGGAATGTAACGGTATTAATGGACAAATCTGAGTATGATGCAAAAATGGAAAGATTAGTAAACGATATAACTACATATAGAGTGTTAAAACGTGACCCTACCAATAAGCTACAGGATAAAAACAACGATTTAGTAGAAAGAATGTTCAAAAGCAAATTGATTGATCTAAATGAAAAAAACTGTCTTACATGTAAAACAGCCAACCCACCCAGAATTTATGGTTTACCAAAAATCCACAAGGAAGCCACCCCTCTTAGGCCTATATGTTCGTCCGTCAATTCGCCGTCCTATAATATATGTAAATACTTGACAAATATACTCAAAAATTTGACCAAGTCCTCCAAATATAACGTCAGAGATGCATTGGATTTCAAAAATAAGATTGGAGGCTCGTATATATATGATGATGAAATTTTAGTGTCGTTAGATGTTGTCTCGTTGTTCCCTAGTGTCCCAGTTGATTTGTCCATTGAGATTATATCCTCAAGATGGGAAGAAATCCAAAAACATACATCCATGACAAAGGAATTATTCCTGACAATTCTAAAATTCTGCATCAAAGAAAACTCGTATTTCAAATTCAACAACAAAATATATGAACAGAGATCAGGAATGCCAATGGGTTCGCCGGCGTCCCCTATAATAGCTGACATATTTATGGAAGACCTACTTAGCAAATTTGAAAGACAATCTGCGCAGAAACCGAGACTACTTACAAAGTACGTCGATGATCTATTTGCCATCATCAAAGCAGAAGATGCAGATAATATACTACACATGCTTAACAATTATAATAGATCAATAAAATTCACAATAGAAAAAGAAAACAACGGTAAACTACCTTATTTGGACACACTAATAATTAGAAGAAACAACAAAATAACCTTTGACTGGCACGAAAAGCCCACTGCATCAGGGAGGCTAATAAATTATCATTCGAAGCATGAAAAGAAGATTATTATAAATACTGCCAAAAATTTTATAACTAGAGTACTCTCCATAAGTGACAAAATATACCACAAGAAAAATATCCCTTTAATTAAGAAAATTCTGACAAACAACGATTTTCCTTCCTACTTGACAAATAAAATGATAAACCTCTTCTACGTTGGAAATAAATTAGAGAGATTAAATAAAGAACCAAAGATATATAAAGCAATGACATATGTCCCGGGGATATCGGAAAGAATAAAAAGGTCCAGTATATATGACAAAGAAAATTATAATATCGCATTTACATACAACAATTCCTTAAAACTCTTATACAGTAATACTAAGGACAAAATCCCGAAATATGAGAAATCCAACGTTGTGTATGAAATTCCATGCAGTGGTGACGGGTCCCACGTATGCGAAAAGGTATATGTGGGGACAACAAAATCCAAATTAAAGACAAGGATTTCCGCTCATAAGTCCAATATAAAACTAAGGAATAATTCTTCGGACAACAAGACAGCCTTGTCATACCATTGCGGCAGTACGGGACATTATCCAGATTTTGACAATGTAGCAATTTTAGACAATGAAAAACACTATCATAAGCGATACACCCTTGAAATGCTACACATTTTGAACACCCCTAGTACAAAGAGAATGAACTTTAAGTCCGACACTGACAATTGCGCTCATGTATATAGAAATTTGGTCATTCGACAACAACAATTATAACAATGCATGTTTGTTTGTTCGAGCGCATCCCCATCTAAACTGGTTTCTCAACCAAGCTTAAGGCTGGTATCGACCTCTCAAGAAACAGCTCAAGAAATTTTTGGATTTATTTCTTGAGTAAAAAATAGTAGTATGCAAGAAATTTTGACGTTTTGTAATCCACCGTGAATACCAAGTGAAATGGAGAAGAGCATCAAAAACGTAAACAAAATAAACCTTTTTGTTGTATGTTTTCAATAGTTTTATTTTGTTGTTATTTTAGGAAATCATCGAAAGCGACGAGGATGACCTTATATTACTGGTAAACTGTGGTATATTGATGGCCGGAATGGAATAAAATATGAGAAATCGATGCCAACTATGCCCTTGCATCATTAGAAAAATTGTGCATTCTATTTTTCGTTTCTTTTTTGCCATTTTCACTAACGATATTCACGATTTTTTTTCAACACGCAACAAACGTCAACATTTCTTTAAAGGCTGGTATCGACCTCTCAAGAAACAGCTCAAGAAATTTTTAGCTTTATTTCTTGAGTGAAAAATAGTAGTAGGCAAGAAATTTTGACGTTTATTATTCCACCGTGAATACCAAGTGAAACGAAGAAGATAATCAAAAACGTAAACAAAATAAACCATTTTGTAAACATGAGAAATTGATAAGTTCTTAAAAAACATTAAATAAAAGCTTTAAATATTTGTTTTCAATAGTTTTATTTTGTTGTTATATTAGGAAATCATCGAAAGCGACGAGGATGACCTTATATCACTGCTACACTGTGGTATATTGATGGCCGGAATGGAAGTAGATGTAATCAATTGATGTCAACTTCCGCTTTGCATCATTACAAAAATTGTGCACTATATTTATTCCGATTAATTTTTCCATTTTCACCACCATTTTTATCAACATGTAACAAAGGCCAACAGACGTCAAAATTTCTTTAAGAAATAAATGCTCGATGATATATTTCTTGGCAAAACCTGTGTTGCTGTGTTCGCATTATGTTGAAAAATAGTGGTAAAAAAGTGTATTAAATTTCTTGAGAGGTCGATACTCGCTCAAGAAAGTTTCACAAGAAAAATTTCTTGAGCATTTCTTGTACGTCATTTTATATGGAACTTTTGCGTTTCTTGAGAGGTCGATACTAAGCTTTAAGCAACAACAACAAAGGAGAGCTGCAGCGATATGTATACGTATATATTTATGTCTTACTGTTCGTCTTATTCCAAGGTATTGTTGTTCCTGTATATTTTTGTTTACCATTACGGTATATTTTCAATTGTTTACATTTTCATGTTTCTTATATATGTATTTATGTCTCCAAATTTTGTTTACATTGTTCATTTTTTCCAATGTTACCTGTTCCATATTTTTTGTTGATTTTCTAGTCAGTCGATTAAAACAAGGAATTTGTGTAAGTTTCGCTTCTCTGTTTATGTTTATATTTAAGCATATGTATCAATACATATATGTATATAAATGTAATCATTGTGTTTGTTTTTCCAGTCCTGATGATGATCTCAGGCTGAGATCGAAATATTGACAAATAAAAATTAAAATTAAAAATTGTTTTTAATTTAATTTGTGGCCTGGAGCTCAATAAGGAAAATATATATATTTTTTATTATCTTTATTTACTATTAAATTATATTTTTAGCACACGAAAGAACACGTTCAACTAGCTTCCACGAATTTGTTTTTTTTTTAAACGAATTATGAAAAAAGCAACCCTGTCCTCTCACCATGATTCAACAATGTCGACGTCCAAACACGGAGACAAATAGTTGAGCAACCCGCTGCTTTTGATCGTTTGTAGGCGAGAAGGCGACGAGGAAAGGAGGGGGGCACCAAGTCGTCGGTGCTGGGCCAACACGCTTTGTGTTGTCATTCTTATCGCCAACGACCAATCAGAGCGTTCGAAGAATGCCAGAACAAAACATAATGAACAAAAGTTGGCGAGCGACGAGTTGATGTGTTTGGACAAATGGAAGACAGAACAGCGGCACAAAAGAGAATCGTTGGATAATTTCGCGGCAGAGTTGCTGTGTTTGGACACGGACAATAAAGGTTTTCGCATGACGACATACCTTCATACATAGTGGGGCCAGAAGTGTCATGCAAAGAGGAATGTAGAAGAATTTGACAGATTCGGCTAGCCATGGGTAATGGCGCAATTTTTTTGGCGCTGATACAATAACACCAGCGCCAACCGTGGCGCCGCGCACTGTTCTGGCGCAATAACACATTTAGCGCAATTGCCATGGAATAATCGATAAATAACACTTGTTCGCTTCTTACTGTTTACCATCCCCGTTTTATTTCTTTTGGCGCAAAATTAATTTTAATTTTCAAAATCATTTGGAAACATATTCCGTATATTTGTGAAAATACGCTGGAAATTAGAGTCACTTAGATCACTATCAAGCATACATAATTGTGACGGTGTCATATACGCTGTGCTGTTATTGGCTTTGTGGTGGTGCCATTTTACACTAGCGCTATATTGGTGCTGGTGTTAGCGCACGAAATTGAGTCGGTTTTAGAGCCTATACACACTTGCGACTCAATCGATTTGGTCGAATTGGGCATTTGTATTCACACTACGCCAACTATTTAGTCGAATCGAAGGCAGCTATTCACACTAGAGACTAAATAGTCGGGTGATTGACAATGGGTGAGTTTCTAAGAAAAAGCTGCTCCGCAACTGTTGAGCTGAACAGTTGTCAACAGTTGTGTAGCAGTTGAGTTAAACAGCTACGTCTTAGAAACGGTTTGATGAATTTATCAGCTGTTTGGCTTTACACAACATGTTGAGCTCAAGTAGCGAAGAAAATTTGTGATGCAAAAAATGGCGAAAAGTTGCCAACTGTTGAGCTGAGCGGAATTACTCAACAGTGCGTTTCTAAGACAAACACTCAACAGTTGCACAACAGCTCAGTCTTAGAAACTCACCCATTGACATAGTGTTGCCAATGTTCACATTTTACACAGCAAATTTTACATTAGTGGTCTTCGTATAAAGTGATGAATTATTAAATTGCTTTTATCACTTTACCTGCATTCTTACATGAAAGCACCTTCTTGTCATCTGTCAACTTGATTAATAAATAAAAAATAATAAAATAAACAAAAAGTGCATACATTGTTTGGCTTTCTTTCTTATTAAACTAGCAACTAGCTGTCAAGTAAATGAAAAGAGAAAAACGGAAGGAATTACGCTCATAAAGAACGAAACGAACAGAAATACAAGAAACGGAAAAATAGTAAAAATTAGGCATTAATAATTTCCATGCAATTTCATTTTCATTATTTCTATTTTAAAATGCGATTAATGGCATATTTGAAGAGAACAACAATATCAAGAAACACATGAAAACGGAAGTAAATATCCTTAGTTATATAATTCTAGTTAATAAGAAACGAACCTTTTGTTTTTTTTTAAACATTTTGAAAATATTAATTGAAATATTCAATCTCTGCAATTTACCAAAAGTGAAATAAAAGTAGTGCTGTCAGCATGGCAACTCTTTCCACTACGAATATCACTGTTGTTGTTGTAGTCGTTCGACTAAATTGTCTCTAGTGTGAATACGTAGAAGGGCGCCTTGCTGATCAAGCAGTTGTCCGACTGTTTCAGTTGGAATGAAATTGGGCTGCAAATCCAACTGTTTTAGTTGTTCGACTAATTGAATGTAGTGTGAATGCTTCCATACATTCCCGTGCAAATCAACATTCGACTAAATCGATTGAGTCGCAAGTGTGTATAGGCTCTTATAGGGCCCTTACACGATCAAATCATTTGATCAAATCGCGTGTCTGTGTAATTTGATCAAATCGTTGTCAAATAGCTCATCAAATAGCCCATCAAATTTCATTCTAGTTTTCTATTATTTACAATAGATATTTTATCACGTATTAATGCTGACATTTCTTTTAATTTGTTTATAGAACTAAATTTTGGAGCACAAAATGAGTGACACTTACGATTGCATTGCATATATTGCGTTAGCATATAATGCAACACACGTTTATTTACATTTGAAATTTGATCAAATGGTTGCAACACACATCAAATGATAATTTGGCACTGAAATTTGATCAAACAGCACCTTACACGTATCCACAACGCACGTCAAATAGCCATCCAATTTGATGGAAAACAAAAATTTTAGAATTCGGTCAAATCGGCATCAAACACGTGTGAAAAACACATAGACAATTTTACTACCACATATACACGATTTGATCAAATATTTGATCGTGGAAGGGCCCTATTATATTGCAAAATTGAGTTGGCGCCATATTGAATTGGCGCTATATTGGGTTGGCGCTATATTGAGTTGGCGCATTTCACAAATCGGGGTTAGCGCAATAACGCCAGGCTCGGTGTTATAGCCCCGACACATAGCATACGTCTACGTCGACGTATGTGACTGACAGCTCACGTACTTGACGGAGAGGTCGCCACATAGGAAACGTTGACGGATATACATAAATCAGCTGTTTGATTAACCTTTAACTACAGAGGTGGTAGCAAAAATTAAACTCTTTAGAATATTTTGTAATTTCTCTTTTAAGTTGCCCTCTTGAAATTCAGTTTTCAGTAACTTCACATCTCCTGATAATTATTGACCATTTTGGTTTTATGGAGGAATGTTTTACAAATGAGAAAAAACTCGAAAAGCAAATTGCAAAAAAAGTTAAATTCAAGAGTAGCTAAAGGTTAACAATCAAAAGCAATCAGCTGACATAGCGACGGATTGACGTATGCCAAAAGTTGAGTGTTGGGCAACTTTGGTACGTTGCGGCGACGTATCCGTCGTACTTGTACCGATGTGCATTTAAATGCCCACAGTTTACTGAGCTGTCAGTCACATCCCAACAAACACAGTCTCTAACGTTAGAAATTTTGTCGAGATTACCTTAGATAACTAGTGTAATTCTCTATATATTCTCAAATCGATAACTAGGGTTGAAAACTACACTAGAATACGATTAGCGAGTGATTAGAGAAGGAGCCAAATCTCACGCATTTTATCAATTCTCAATATATTTCTGTGATATTTTGAATATACATACATATATTGAAATTAGATACTAAAAAAAATGGTAAACTTAATATTACCGTAGTAAAATGTTTACCATTAAAAAGTACAAGAAGTACCTTTAATTTAAATAATAAGACTGTATTTTGTTTAAATTTCAGTTCTTATAAATGTGGTAAACATATACATGTCAATATATATAATCATGTGCAATTTAGGCACATATTGCATTAATAATAGGCATGGGTAACACTGCGCTGCGCGGCGCAATTGCGCTAACACCAACCCTGGCGTTATTGCGCTAACTCCGATTTGGGAAATGCGCCAACTCAATATAGCGCCAACTCAATATAGCGCCAACCCAATATAGCGCCAACTCAATATTGCGCCAACTCAATTTTGTAATATAAAACCGACTCAATTTCGTGCGCCAACACCAGCACCAATATACTTAGAGCTAGTGTAAAATGGCGCAACCACAACGCCAATAACAGCACCGCAGTATATGTATAAGTATGACACCGTCACAATTATGTATGCTTGATAGTGATCTAAGTGACTAATTTCCAGCATATTTTCACAAATATACGGAATATGTTTCCAAATGATTATGAAAATTTAAATTAATTGTGCCCTCGTAAATGTAAGCAGAATTGCGCCAAAAGAAATAAAACGCGGATGGTGAACAGTAACAAGCGAAAAAATGGTATTAATCGATTATTCCATGACAATTGCGCTAAAGGTGTTATTGCGCCAGTACCGTGAGTTGGCGCCACGAGTGGCGCTGGAGTTATTGTATCAGCGCCAAAAAAATTGCGCCATTACCCATGGCTAATTAATAAAATCTAAACAATGAAAAAATCATGTTAAAGGAGACAAAGCTTTGTTTTTCATTTCAATTGGAAGTATTTGCAAATTCTGATTAGAATCTCATTAGAGAACTACATTAGAATTCGATTCGAGAATTATAATTTTCTCGATTTGAGAATTAGGTACCCTTTTGTTTGAGAACGCTATGATTTTCGAGTCGTCCTCTAACGTTAGAGGTTTGAGAATGAGGCTAGTTCTCGAGTCATTCTCAAATCGATAACTAACCTCAGTGTTTGTTGGGATACGTCGACGTAGACGGATTGACGTATGCTATGTGACGGGCCTATTAGCGCAATTGCGCCGCGCAGCGCAGTGTTACCCATGCCTAGATTCGTCTCTATGGAAATGCTAGGGTGCGTGTGTGTGGCATATGTCAACAAAAAAATGCTTGTGTTCGTGTGTTTATGAAGATTGAAGAAGAAGTCAGCTGATCTTACTGTGTAACCTAATTCAAACGCAAGTCGTCAATTTAACGCACGCACGCAAATTTTTCATATGCGTTGAACCGAAATTGACTTGCGTGCGTGTTCAGATAAAGAAATAGAAAAATACAGAAAATCAGAGAAAATCTTGTTATTTTGTGGAATATGTACCTAACAGACACGATATCAAAAGCAAGTGTCAATTTTTTTGCAAACAATCACCCACAATGCTTAATTTCAACTGTCACGCAAAACAAAAATTGGGCGTCGAATTTGCTTTTTACGCACGCCGTTCAATTTCGGTTACTCCCATACAAGTTGTATGGGCATGAGGAATTTTTGACAGTAAATTGACGGCGTGCGTTTGATTTAGGTTACACAGTTATGCATTCTCCTTTATTGTTCCTCCATGCCTCGCACAGATGATCAAAAAGTGTGTCAATGGATTAGTGTGGAACTTTTGCATGTGTTATAGGCCATTTACATATACGAGATTATCTACTTTTTTCGAGGTTGACACAAAATCTTCGATTGAAATTCGAGGTTTGCCGTACAAAAATCCGCTACCAAAAATTCGCGATTTAAAATGAATCTCGAGATTATCACGATAGTTTTCTCAATGCAACCCTGTGTTCTTCGTGTTATCGATATTTTTTTGGCGAATTTGGGAGAAACGTCAAAATGAGAAGTAAACAAAATGGACGCCAGTAAGCAGTGTTGCCAGGTCATGAAGAAAAACGAGGCTAGATTGGCAAAAAAAAAAAAGTTAGAAAAGGCTGAAACTAAAAAAAAAAAGAAGCTAAAAAGAAGTCAGCATTTTTTTTAAGAAATTCATTCAAATTTTATTTATTTAAGTTTTGTTCATTTGCATATAAAAACTATAAACATTACTTAAAGGAACTATTCATGTTTGAACACATATCAGGCACATTTTCTTGACTAGTACATGACTTTGTTTTTTAAATAAATACTTATACATAGAACAAAAAATCACTCCAAACTAGTTAATTAAATAATATCATCTTCGTCTGATGAACCAGAAGAGCTTGAGGTTTCGTATAAATTTCGCGCATTTACCATAGAGGTGAGATCATCAGAAATTTCAAAATCATCACAGCATTTGGATACGCGTTTTAATGAACATCTAATATTAAGCAGCGAATGAAGCATTTTGGTTTTTAATCTGTTCCTTAGCTTAATTTTTAAAATGTTCATGGCACTAAAAATTCGTTCAACCTCTGCATTACTGAGTGGTAATACCAAAAAACTAAATACAAATTCGACAACTCCCAAAAAATCGTGTCATTACTCACTCCTACAACTCGAAATAAAAGAACATATGTATGCATGTATATTAGACCTGGCGTTAATTTTTTTTTTCGGAATTTCAAATTCGGGTAGCGATCAGAATATGCGATTTGATGCCAAAAATGATGTAGCAAATTTTCAGGCTGATTGGACTGTGCCAACCCGTGCCATAATGAGGTCAAAGGTCAAAATTTTTGAAAAACACCCAAATACATTTTTTCAATTAATTTTTTTATTTAATTAGATATACTATACGTAGTGGTCGCTGTGGTGCAGTGGGTAGAGTTTTCGCCTGCTATGCCAGAGGTCGTGGGTTCAAACCCCAGTCCGAGCAAACACCAAAAACAATTTTTTAATTAGTAAAAATCCAATTATTGGGGTTTTTAAGAGCAGCGGTCACCTCTCGGCAGTGGGCGGCATACCCTCCGAGTGTATTTCTGCCATGAAAAAGCTTCTCACAAAAAATGCATTCGCCGTTCGGAGCCGGCATAAAACTGTAGGCCCACCCAATTAGTAGGAAAAACAAAAAACCTCAAATTGGGAGAGAAGCTCGGCCATAAAACACGTCAGAGTTATAATAGCGCCATTGCATTATTATAATATTATACGTAGTGCTGCTACTTTTTGCATGAATCTGATTTATTCTCTATAATTTTTCTTAACATTAGCTGTGATCCTTCACTTTTCTGACCATTTCTAGTAAAACTGTTGCCTGAAATGAGCGTCACTGTTCCTACAGAGAAGTAAATTGCCAAACAGCTAATCGTTTGACAGTTTTACCAGAAGTAGTCAGCAGATGTAGTCTTCTGATTAAAACTTGCAACTCTCTGACTGGAGAGATTAATTTTCAAACTTGAATAATGGCTCAGAAGACAAATTTATCGTTGAAACCGCTGCGGGGTGC
Source organism: Urophora cardui (assembly GCA_960531455.1). Taxonomy (NCBI): domain Eukaryota; kingdom Metazoa; phylum Arthropoda; class Insecta; order Diptera; family Tephritidae; genus Urophora; species Urophora cardui. The sequence continues at coordinate 101,724,102 of OY482674.1, forward strand.
TGACACAAATGTATACTTAATTGGTAAATGTGAACCCAAAATTTGGTGTAAAATTACCATCAAAACAGCAAGTACTTTAAATGAAAGCTCAAGATTGGTGTTGGATGAAGTATTGCCTTTTTGGGAAAAAAGCTAGAGCTATTAATAATATAGATCCTATCGGTGATGATATTTCCCCTTTTAAAAAAGTGTGTATAAGTGTTGATGAATTACAATTATTCACATCCAAAGATTTAAGTTCTTTTGTAACTACCAACACAAAAAGTTTTTTTCTCGTTTGGAAATTTCAATAGATTTCTTACGCTTAGATCCATCAAATTCGCCTAAAAATGAAGCATTTTGTAAACGGGAACAGATCGTCAAATGCAGTACTATTTGATTTTTTATGAATAAAGGGTAAGAGCTCTCGATTTTCTTTATATGTATTATTTATTGCGTACGTATATATACATATTTGGTTTCAATATTTTATACAAAAATATTTCAACATTTAAAAAGCATATTTATTAACAAATTTATTAACAGTTATGTATATAAGAATGTAAATTTAATTTCAATTTTTAGTTTGCAGTTTTCTTTAGTTTTTCGTGCGTTACTAATTTCATATTCTTTAATTTTATTATTTAAATACCTAATTCTGAAATAGGTTCTTTGCAGAAAAAAACGTTTTAGTATCTTTTCATATAAATTTAAATTTGTATTTACTAATAAATTTTGCATGTAACTGCACTTGTTTTTTCGGTTGCAAGTTCATAAGTCGTGCCAATATTCATAATTTTTAAACCACTGAAAATTTTTCAATGAAATTTCCAGGAGGTGTAGTGGGAGTGTCTATTAACACATATATTTACTATTTTTTTATGAAAATGTTAATGGCTTTTCCTTTACGTGTTAATAAAAATTCCTCTCCTTCTGTATTTCTCCCACGCCTTTTAATTAAAAACACTGAATCTGATATTATGAAGAATATAACACGTAAATGTGCGTATTTTTATTTACATATATTAATATTAAAATTGAAAAAATTCGTTCTGTTGCAATCGATACCATGGTTACCATGCAAATAAAAAATAGCATAATGGAGGATTTTTAGCATTGAGTATGGCAGCACGAAATGTCATAATCCATATAATTGTCAGGTGACTAATATGGCGACAAAACTTTTACGCTTACACTACTATCTTTTTTGTATAATGAGTATATCTAATTAAATAAAGAAATTAATTGAAAAAATGTTTTTGGGTGTTTTTCAAAAATTTTTACCTTTGACCTCTTTATGGCACGGGTTGGCACCATCCGATCAGCCTGAAAATTTGTTACATCATTTTCGGCATCAAATCGCATATTTTGATCGCTACCCGAATTTGAAATTCCAAAAAAAAAAAATCCCCATATAACCAACGCCAGGTCTAAAGGCGGATTCATCGTTCGAGTTCTGAACTAAAGTTGAATTTGAGTTAACTAATAAAAATAGTTCAGAACTTTTCGGAAATCCTCTCACACTCCGAAAACACAACAACAACCACATGGCAAAAAAGTTCTGAACTCGAACGATGAATCCGCCTTAATGTATATATTTCGGGGAAAACCAGGCCTACTATATTTTGACAACAATGTAACAAGCATTGTTTATACTAAATAGTTTCGTCACTCAAATGGTCTTCTTCTTCTTCAATTTAAAAAATGCGTATGTGTTTGTGCGAAAATGAAGAGAATGAAGGAATCAATGCTGTGCAATTTCGTAGAATTGCTGTTACTACCAAAATGGGAGCAAAGTCGTTAGGATTTACTTCGTTTTTACTGAATTTTTTTCTTCACAACGAAAACGATTTTAATAAATATATATCGCACCCTAAATCATAAAGTGACACAACTCAAATTTTTTTTAAATCGACTTTTCATCATAAACCGGTACACAGAACATATCTCTAGCGATTGCCAACAAAAAAAACTTTTCATTCGGAGTGTCTTTTGACATGTAATTGGTTGTCAAGAAAAAGTTTTTTGGCTCCTGAAAATTTTTGAATTTTAAGTTGTGCCACTTTATGATTTAGTATGCGATAAATATTAATTTTTTCCGCATATCGGCCCACGTGCGCATAAAATAACAGATGTTTTCCTGTTTATTTTACATTTTTAACTAGATAATTTTGCAATTTCAGCTATTTAAATTAACACGGAATTTTTTTTTGATTTCACTTTAAATTTATTGTTAAATTAACTGGACTGATTTTACAATTTACAAAAATACAATATATCGCACCCTAAATCATAAAGTGACACAACTCAAAATTCAAATATTTTCAGGAGAGACAAACATTTTTTTTCTTTACAAGCAATCGTATGGTAATTTTTCGGTCAAAAGAGACACTTATTGAAAAGTTTTTTTTTGGCAATCGCTAGAGATATGTTCTGTGTAACATTTATGAAAAAACTCGAATTCAAAAAATTTTGAGTTGTGTCACCTTATGATTTAGGGTGCGATATGTACATTCAATAAAAAAAGGTGCTTCGGTATTGCGAGATATGGAAGGACTTCCTCGTGGTAAAATTGCAAACTTTGAGGAGAAAAAATAAAATATTTTACATTAAAAACTTTTAGAAATTAAAAATGCATTTCACTTTTAATTCACCTGAAAACTGAAAATATAAGTGGAAACGCCATTAGCACGCACTTCCACTGATGGTAAACTCTTCCCACGACACCAGATTTTCTTTTTATTTAAAAAAAAGAATAATAATTGCGAACAGCAGAACTCCAAATGTTCAAAAAAATTGTGTATATTTCAAAATAGTTTTGAAGTTCTTTTTTTAACCTTTTTTTTGTTTATATTGACCCTATCATCATATTAAAGAAACCAAATTCCAAATGACATTTAAGAATAAAATTTTATATTTGATTCATAGCGTATATTTTAAAATTGCTCTATGTTGCATCAACACTAAAATTTGGTTGAATTTACCAAAATGTCAAATGATGTTTAAAAAGCTAAAATCACGTTTGAAAAATCGTGTAATTTGAAAAAAATTGTTGCTATTCTATGTGTAAAGATCGATTATGTTAATCTTACATGAAATAAAATTTGCATATACGCGAACGAAGTAGTAAAGGCAATGGTATCCGTATATTCCCTTTTCTATATTTCTGGAAAAATGTATTAACAGAACAGTACGAGAAAGTGCAACCCTGCTTATACGAAAATGTTCAAACGGAAAGAAAAAAATTTAAATTCAAACGGCCATTTTTATGGTGAAAACCCAACAAACATTTAGGTTAGATATCGGTTTGAGAGTGACTCGAGAACTAGCCCTTTTCTCAAATCTCTAACGTTAGAGGACGACTCGAGAAGCTGTCGAGAATCATATCGATCTAAAAAAAAATGGGACATAACTCTCAAATGGAGAAAATTATAATTTCCGAATTGAAATCCAATGTAGTTTTCTAATGAGATTCTAATGAGAATTTGCAAATATTTCTTTTTCTAATCAGTCTCCAATTGATTTCTAGTGTGGTTTTCTAACTTCGCTTTGGATTAGAGAAAAGTTTGAGAATTACACTCTCTAACACTCTCAGATTGTGTTCGCTGATAAAACGCCGTACCAATTCATATTTTTTGATTAATGCCTGGATGCCTTCCAACGCTTTGGTTGCTTTGGAAACTCTACATTCTCCTACATTTGGATATTTCCCAATTAGCACGAATCCAATGTGGGGAAAAAGCATCAATTATCAAGTTTATATCCAACATGTTTTACACTTAAGGTACAATACTTTTCCAAACTGAACTGAGTGCATAATTAGTATTCATTAAATTCAATCATATTAGCAATAAGTAAACTAAAAAGTGAGTGAAGAATAAAATTTAAAGAGGAATGTATAATTCAACTAATTTTTGTGTATAAAATATTGTTATTATTGTTAAATGCATAACAAAAAAGTGAGCAAATAAGTCAAGCAGATAATCATAATTGTTACATTTTTGTTCCTTTATTTCAATCGGATGAGAGTTTGTTGCTCAAAAGCTTTATTCTGACGTTTGATTTTGGTTGGAAAATATCGATAAAGTTCAAGTCAAATTCCAATATTTTTTTCAAGTGGAGAAACATTTTCATATCGAAAAAGCACCCTTTTTCCAGAGAATGGGCTGTTTCTGAATTCAAGTTAAAAATTATTGTTGGAAATTGCAAAATGGATTTGATCTCAATGAAATTCAAATGCATTCAAAAATGCTTATTGGGTAGCAACGATTGGCGTCATGGATATTTCATTTTTGTTTTGAAAAAATAAATGTGTATCTATATTTTTGATACATACAGTAAGTCGCAGTGAAAATGACCCACGTTATGTTGTCCGAAGTTTTATGCAAATAAAAAATTATACACAAACAGATTGAAAACCAAATTTATGTACTTAGGTATATTTTAGAATAAACCACAATTTAGTATTTCAAAAAATATTTGATGAACATTATTTTTTAGTTATAAAAATAATAGTTAAAACCGGAAAAGTTCATGAAACGGGCTCACAGTGAAAGTTAGCCACTAAGAGGAATATGCCCTAAAACGGTTTTAATACTTTTTTGCCTTGTTTCAACAGTTGAATTACTCTATCCCTAATATCTAAACTTGTTTGTCGGCCCATCTTTGCACATTGACATCAAAAAATACAACTAATGCATCTATTGGCGCACTTGAATTAAATATAATACAAATTTTATTAGCAATCAATGTGTTTTATTCAACTAACAAAACACGATTTTTACGCGCTCTAGCGTGTGTTTTATGATAAGTACACCTTTTAAAACGGAAAAAAATTGCCTGATCTGGTTTTTTTTTTATATAATTAACACATAATGTAAAATGTGAACTGTAAAAATATATAAGAGAAAAATAATCATCGGTGTTCTAGAGAGAAAGTTTAAGTATTTAAATTGGAGTTGCCAAAAAGACGCGTATATATGTGTATGCTTTTGTTTTTCATCATTTCTGGCATGTTGTTGAAACATTTCCGTCGCAAAAAAATTAGGAAAGTCAAGTAATTGTTAACAAAGATATTTAATAATAAAAATGTCTGAATAAATAATGGCTCACTTTCACTGTGACTCACTGTATCCCCGTCAAAACAAACTTCAACCATGGGAATTGTTATTGCAAAAAGTGACAGGCACATTATGTGTCAATGGGAGAATGGGAAACTAAATAAACCAAATGTGAAGAAGAATCGACCACAGTGTTGTATTCAAACGTAGTAAAATCTTCACAAGAAAATAGCAAAAATTCCTAATAAAATCAATTAAAACTCAAAAATATGTTAATTTTTTGTTATTATCGCTACAAATATAGCATTAGAAATTCAATTCACACAATAATTTTAAAGATTTAAAGATTTCAAAATTCATTTGAATTTTTTTTCTGTAACTTTTGCACAGCACTGCAGGGTGACAGGCACAACATGTCAAAGAGTGTCGCAACTTAGAGCCTATACACACTTGCGACTCAATCGATTTAGTCGAATGTTGATTTGCATGGGAATGTATGGAAGCATTCACACTACATTCAATTAGTTGTACAACTGAAACAGTTGGATTTGCAGCCCAATTTCATTCCAACTGAAACAGTTGTACAACTGCTTGATCAGCAAGGCGCCCTTCTACGTATTCACACTTGAGACAATTTAGTCGAACGACTACAACAGCAACAGTGATATTCGTAGTGGAAAGAGTTGCCATGCTGACAGCACTACTTTTATTTCACTTTTGGTAAATTGTAGAGATTGAATATTTCAATTAATATTTTCAAAATGTTTAAAAACAAAAGGTTCGTTTCTTATTAACTACACCATTTCCAGATGGATTTTAGAAAGCGTTAACTGGATTTTAGAAAGGGGAAATTGGATTTTAGAAAGCGTTAACTGGATTTTAGAAAGGGGAAATTGGATTTTAGAAATGTCAATTGGATTTTAGAAAGGGGAAATTGGATTTTAGAAATGCCAATTGGATTTTAGAAAGCGTTAAAAGGATTTTAGAAAACAAAATTGGATTTTTGAAAGCGTGAATTGGATTTCAGAATGTGCGTTTAAAATAAATTTTACATAGAATTTTTCGAATAGAAATTCTTTATTGCGTATGAAAGTATAAATTAATAATTATTATTTATAAAGTCCAATTTCCCTTTTCTAAAATCAAATCGACATTTCTAAAATCCAATTTTCCCTTTCTAAAATCCATTTGGCTATTCTAAAATCTAATTTCCCCTTTCTAAAATCCAATTGACATTTCTAAAATCTCATTTCCCCTTTCTAAAATCCAATTGACATTTCTAAAATCCAATTTCCCCTTTCTAAAATCCAATTGACATTTCTAAGATTCAATTTCCCCTTTCTAAAATCCAGTTGCCGCTTTCTAAAATCCATCTGGAAATGGTGTAGTTATAGACAAGAATTATCTAACTAAGGATATTTACTTCCGTTTTCATATGTTTCTTGATATTTTTGTTCTCTTCAAATGTCATTAATCGCATTTTAAAATAGAAATAATGAAAATGAAATTTCATGAAAATTATTAATGGCTGATTTTTACTATTTTTCCGTTTCTTGTACTTCTGTTCGTTTCGCCTTTATGAGCGTAATTCCTTCCGTTTTTCTCTTTTCATTTACTTGACAGCTAGTTGCTAGTTTAATAAGAAACAAAGCCAAATAATGTATGCACTTTTTGTTTATTTTATTGTTTTTTATTTATTAATCAAGTTGACAGCTGACAAGAAGGTGCTTTCATGTAAGAATGCAGATAAACTTTAACAATTTAATACTTCATCACTTTATATGAAGACCACTAATGTAAAATTTGCTGAGTAAAATGTGAACATTGGCAACACTATGTCATTGTCAATCGCACGACTATTTAGGCACTCTGCACACGAGGCGTATCGTCATAGACGCGTACGAGACATTTCATGTAGCGTCGATTTCTCTACGCCTCAAGATCTGCACACGAAGCGACATGAAACTTCGCTGCACAAAGCAAACAAACAAATTAATAATACGGTATTTGCTTTAAATTTCGAAGCTTTAAATAGAAAAGATAAAAAATTTTACGGAATCTTCCAATTTCTTTAATTATACACTCATTTTTTCCGATTTTTTACACAAATTTTACTGCTTTCATAAATTCCACCAAGTGGAAAAATGTAAACAAACATCTTCTTCTTCCTCTTTTCTAAGCGTAGTACGCCTAGCTACCAGCACTGCTTTACGCCAAGCGACATGTAGCCAGCATACTTTGACGAATGCATGAAGCTGACGACTCGTGTGCAGCCCTCAATTGAAATATACGTGCGCGACATCAAAGCGTACAGCTTTCGTCTGTAGTATCTAATACGCGTCTAAAGCAGGACGCTCCGTGTGCAGAGTGCCTTATGCGCTGGTTATAATAGCCGGGACGGGACGGAAGCCGTACCGATATAGAACGGTGACAAACATAAGGTAGTTATAATAGTGCGTTAACTGCCGTCTTTGACATTTGCCACAGCTGTAAATATTGTGCTTTATTTACCAATTTAAAACAGAAAACTTTCAATTTGTTGGTGATTCCATAACGACGCACGCCGTTATTAAGTCTTTCGTCAAATTCGCTAATTTTTATATTATAAAATGTAAAAAAAATTTTTTGCTAACGGCATTATGTTCTGTCACTGCAAAGAGAACTGTCAAATTGCCGTAAGAATACGGAAGAAATCTAAAATCAACAGATGCTTAGGGTTGTCGCCGTTTTCTACCGTTCATTATAATCATTCGCATGCCTTTCACATACACTAGATATTAAAGTGACAGCTCCATCCGTTGCGTTACGGCTATTATAACCAGCGAGTTAGTCTCAAGTGTGAATAGCTGCCACCGATTCGACTAAATAGTTGGAGTAGTGTGAATACAACAGTCCAATTCGACCAAATCGATTGAGTCGCAAGTGTGTATAGGCTCTTATAGATATAAACTATGGTAACAAGGTTGCTATAAAAACCTTACGGTCAGAACACATTCATGGCGTCGCATACGTACAACGGCGTTCACATGAATTACTGCAAGTTCTTGTTATACAAATTAGTACAAGTAACATTTTGAGTAAAAAAGGCTAGAAAAAAGCCACGAAGCTAAACCGAAAATTATGAGGCTAAAGGACAAAAAAAAGGCTAAATCTAGCCTCGAAAAGGCTAACCTGGCAACACTGCCAGTAAGCATGGCCCAACAAGAATCGTATCGCAATAGTAAGTCGCTCTTCTTCTTTCTGTTTTATAGGTTATGAAATGATCTTTTTTTAATTATACTTTCTTTAACGTGTTAATCGTGCACAAGCTTGTGTGTTTGCTAGCGTTTTTCAAGTTAAATAAAAACAAAATATCTGCTTTTTACATTCGTGAAAACAGCCATCGAACGGTAGTTGCCTATTCTCTTTTGACTGCTACGACCATATTATTATTGGGTCATGCAGGTAAGGAAAATTGACAGTTGACAATCCCTCTCCCAGCAAATCCATGGAGCAACATTAAAGGAGAATGCATAAGATCAGCTGACTTCTTCTTCAATCTTCGTAAACACAAGCATTTTTTGTTGTTGACATATGCCACACACACATGCACCCTAGCATTTCCATAGGGGCCGAATCTGTCAAATTCCTCTACATTCCTCTTTGCATGACACTTATGGCCCCACTATGGGCATAAGTAAAGGATACCGTCCGGTGAGCTTTTTTATAAGCGCGGCCGAAGGCCCCAACGCAAAATCTGTTCTCCGCAAAAGTTTTTTCTTTATCTATCGTATTTATATGGAGAGTTACTAAACTTTAACCATAAATTCCTCGAAAACGAGGTACGTCCGGCGCCTAAATTTTACGGATTCAGAACACCCTTCCCCTCCCCTACCCCCCGGTAGAAGTCGTTTTTTTGGGGCGTGTGACATTATTGGAAAGTTTCCCCATAGATGCTATTGCGGAAGTAGAATTCTGCCGGCTGAGGGTTATTTTTTTAAAGCGCGGCCGAAGGCCGCCAACGCTATTCGGGGTTCTGTATAAAAGTGCTGTTGTCCGCGCTATAGATGCTTTCTTGATATTATACATAACTAACAAGAATTGTTTTGCACGTTTTTAACAAAATTTTCGTAACAAATTATATATCAAATGAAAGGTAATTTAACGTTCTTTTTAATGTAAATAACTTTGTATAGTGTTAATAAGGTCATTTCAACAAAAAAAAGAAAAAACAAAAAAAAATTACCAAAATTAAAGTTTTTTTCTTTTTTACAAAATTTGTGTGGAATTTGGGGAAATATTTATGTATTATATGAAAGGCATTTAAGTAAGCTTTCCAACGATGCCTTAATTTTAAAAATTGAGTGAATATTATGGAAGATATTGGCTTTTTAAAAAAAGGGTTTTTTAAACTTCATCCCCCTCTAGCTCCATCAAAAATCGTTTGCGCCAAAAAAGAAGTATATCACTGAAATCAGGCCAAAAAGGCGGACCACGCCCACTTTTGTTTTTTTTTTTAGCTCACCGGACGGTATTCTTTACTTGTTCCCCACTATGTATGAAGGTATGTCGTCATGCGAAAACCTTTATTGTTGAATCATGCAGCAAATCTAGATTTCATGTTATATGTAAACGGGTAGATTTGCGAATCGAGATTTTCTGATAATCTCGTTATATGTAAACATGGTATTAGTTTCCATTACACGGGTTTTGCTGGGTAATCAAACTCAACAATAAATATGCAGAGATTAATACAAAAATTTCGTTTTTATTGCACAACCTCGCAAAAACTCACGCAACAAAAAGTAAATAAATTAAATTTTAAACAACTAAATAATCCAAGTGAAGTGCCGACGGTGCCTATAAAGCACAACTTTCGTGTTGACAAGAAACCACAAATTGACACCGGCACTATTAAACTATTAGAACGACTAGCACTGGTCAATTTGGAAAGCAAAGAGGCACTAGAAACATTGGAGAGGAGTATAGAATTTGCGGAAAAGATAAGGCATATAGATACAACGAATATTTTGCCGTTGTATACAGTGCTAGAAAACCAAAATCTTTATTTGCGCAAAGATCAGGTCACGGAGGGTACTTCCCGGGAAGAAATTTTGCGTGGAGCTAAAGTCACTGAAGAAGATTACTTCGTGTCACCACCTGGTAATATACCATTGCAGCAAAAGGAAAAGGACTTCCCTAACGAATAAATGTGTGAAGGTATGTATCTACACATGTATCTGTAGCTCTACAATGCATTCTTTAATTTATTTACTTTCAATTTTATTTTCTTAATGTGCTGAATAGGTCTACAAATACAAATAGTTCAAGAGATATACATCCTGAAAATATACATAAAATGCAGCAGATAAAAAAACTTATAGATACATTGCGCGCATCCCGTTACTTAACTGCAACAATTGACGTTCATGGAACTATCAATGATATTAATTTATTGGAAAATGGTATTAAATACAGTGAAGAGCTACTAAACCATTGGCAGCAAACTCACACATTAGATAAAGAAGCTGACGTTAAATTTACAGATGCGCAGTTAAAGCAATATGACCCATTGAATAATAAATATAACATAATTAAAACAGAGCAATTTGACTATATAAATAAATACCTCCAAAACCAGGAAAATCCCGTTATATTGAAATCCATACAACGCCGCACTGTTGGCGATGAAGTCCAGAAACGTGTTCATTTGGTAACAGATTTCGTAGTACATCCAGCTAAAGGTTTAAGTAAGTTCTTTAATACGCAACGTAGATGTAAAATTTGGTGGATGCGTCTTACCTACGATCCAAGTAAATATATTTTGGAATCTAATCAATTCAGTGAAGCAACTAAATTTAGACTGCATCCTGGCACACAATCCATTGCTATTAAATCGAAATTTCCATATGGCACTTTCACAGTAGAGGATTTAAGTTTCATACCTTTACATGGTGGCGATTCTTTTAGTTCTGCCGATGTTCAATATATAAACAATGGTAGCAGCAGTTCAACTCAGAGTCTTATACCCGGCGTTATTCGTTCAGTAATTGATTTACACGCTGCGGCAGGTAGTAAGTGTTAAATATAAAAAAAATCAACGTATATAAAGTGGAAAATCATAATACTAAATTAACTATTGTTTTCCAATTTCTTCCAGCCATTATTCTCAATAGTGCTGATAATAATCGTCAGCATGTTCTGATGCTTAATAGAAAAATTGCTCCCTATCAATGTGCTGTGGCATGCCATCATCAAGGTATTTATTAACAAATACTAAACAACTAAAAAATAAAAGGAGGTCTGATGTTGAGCCATATTCATAAAGAAGAGGTTATGTTTATGCTTGAAATATATAAATCATATCCTCCTATAATTAATCCGTTTTGAGTAGAAGCATAACTTGTACTTAAAAGCAAATTAATAAGTATTCATAATCCTGACCTTTTACTTCAAATAAAAAGTATTTGCTTCAAAAAAAGCTGAATCTGTTTGGTAGTAGAGTCATCTCGGTAGTAAAGGGTCGTGTTAACCGATTTTCAACGCGATGGTAGATGCTGTGCTTATCAACTCTTCTATCTATAAAATGAAAATACTTGAGTTTTCGATATCTCAGGGATCCTAGATATCAGAAAGGTGTCGGTGAAGAGCTTGGATTAATTGGCCTGTATCCGTTCATGATTCAAGAATATAGAAAAAATCGTTTTAACTTAAAAACTTACTTTTACTTTGTTCGTATACGATAAACTCAAATCTATTAGAAGTCTAATTATAATTTGTGTTTGTAGGATATCTTCAAAGTATAAGGTAATCATTATGAATACAAAAAAAGGAGTTGCTTCTACATATGTACATACTTCAACCTTTTACTTTAAAGCCCAACCTTCATTTAGCAACTAGTTGCTTCATGTCAACATTATACTTCTACATCATACTTAAAAGCATATCCTTGGTTTTTATGAATACGGTCCGTGGTGTCATCCGAAATACAAAGATCAGTAACTTTACAATAATAAAAATATTTAATTTTTCACACCAAATTTTACTTAAAAAAAACCGGTCATGAAAAGCTCAAAAATAAAATAAACACAATTGCAACGGCCAGAAAAAAAAATTATTAAATTGAATTTAATAATATCCAAATACATACATACAAATGTATCTCTCTTTCAGGTAAACATGTAAGAGACTTGGAAGATCTTTGTTGCCATCTAAATTTCGTACTTGCCCGTGCTCGCTTACGTTTAATTAACGATAGTCCAGTCGTCTTCACCAAATCCGCTGATGAATTAGATACCGCATGCATGAAATGTGATAGTCTAGGCGTACCCTATATGATAATCATTAACGAGAGCACCCTAGAGACTGGCTTATTAAAGTTACGTAGCCGTGACACCACATTGGAGGAAATAATACATATTAGTGATATACCAAAATATTTATTACAAATATTTCATAGCAGCTGATATTACTTAATTTTAAATGGGAGTATTTTATAATTAACATTATTTGGAACTCAATTGAAATCGCTCAAGTATTGGCGTACATTAAATCCAACAACTTGACTTATACAAACAATAAAGTCTAGACCAACCGTACATTGTAATCTGGATGTACCATCCATTACATTCTCACCCGAAACAAAGCTGAGTAACTTGAGATTCACCAATGTGGATATTTGTGACAATAAATTACAAGTTAAACCAACTTTATCTTCGAGTATTGCATAGAAAACGGCTAGAAGACGATCAACACTAAAAGATTTCGGCCCAATGTAGGTGTTCATTTTTTCTGTCATCTATAATAGAAATAAGTAATACTCGATAATAGTTTGAGATGTATTGTGGGATGAATTACCGTCATCCCTTGTCAAGTTTGATTTGGTTATAAACCTGTTTCGGCTGATACCTATTTCAAGATACTGAATATGACATATAGCTGAAACCGGTTTGTAACCAAATCAAACTTGACAAGGGATGACGGAAATTCGTTCGAAAATACATCGCAATCCTACCCTATCGGAAAAGCGAACAACAAAAAACGAAAATAGTTTTGAGCTTACCTTTGCGTGCGCATTAACCGTTTGCATTCGCTTACGACGTTTCCCATGGTTTTTAACATATAATCGCTTATCCTCCTTGGATGAATTGTAGCTAGCGAGGAAAGCTGCAATTAGCAAATACTTGGCGTAGTACGGTAATTCCAAAGATTGTGCAATCTTTACTATTTCCTTATCACTATTTATTGTCGGACTCTATTGATATTTTAATTTATTAATTTTTAAATTTTATTTCTTATTATTGCAACTTCTAAGAAGACCTATTGGTCCATAATTACCTTTTCTTGTTGTCCACTCCTTATGTAAACTTGCGATAAAGCAGTTTTTAACTGTCCTGCAACGCAACGCCAAAGGCGTGAAACCTCAGTCATATTTACAGTTCCGTCCAATATGGGTTCCATGTACAAAATAAAGCATTTACGTGCGGTGATCTTCAACTCTGATAGATCGCGGCAAGCTTTATAGAATACACCCAAAAATAAGTTGAGATAATTGTTAAAAAATTCCTTTGTAATTGATTCAATTAATTTGATATTGCCGGGTTGATTACTATCATCTCCTATTTTGCGCCGAATATGACAAACCAAAAGTTTTTTGGCATTTTTTAAATCTGAGCTTAATATTTCTAGTGTTTCAGATTTAGTGTACTGTGGAAAATAAATAACAACCGGATCATCTATGCTTGTTTTGCAGTAAAATTTTTCCAAATGCAATTGAGATAAAAGTATAACGCATAAATTTAGACCACTCAGTTGTTGCAGACGTAACAACGATGGCAACACATTTGCATCCATTTCGCGCAGTCGTTCTGCATTATCCAAGGCAATTATAAACGGAGCATCATCTCTGCTCTTTGTTTGAAGCTGTCGCAATTGCTCTACAAAATCTTTCAAATTTTCGCATTTCACAGGCACATCTTCAGCGTTTTGATTGCATTGGAAGAGTTCCAAAATATTTTCATATAAAATTCTGGATGTATAACTTTCTACACAATTTAGAAATGCCACATTAAGGTTATCATTTCTACTCCGTCGTATGGATTCTTTTAGGAAGTACTTGAGTATAGCCGTTTTCCCTGTGCCGGTATGTCCATAAATGTGTATGGCGGCAGGTATGGTTTCTTCACTGTATCCAATGAGGTCCGTTAGAGTTTTTGTTATTTTTCGTCTGCATGGAAATCGTTGATTAACCGTGTTGCATATTTCCATTGTTTGGTCGCAAGCCTTTGAATAATGTTATAATAAAAAGTGCTTTACAACTATGTTTATTTAAACTTACACCTGGTGTTTAAGCATGTTCAGATTGGCGTAATTTAAGAGTTATTTAGGCAAAAATCGTTTCGGCGTTGATTACCTTTAAATAACGTAGTTTCTGTATACAAAAATGCCTGTCGAATTTACCCTTGAAATCATGATCCAATAATTCTATATGGTCGTAGCTAAAAGAGCTATTACCGTTGAACGGCCGTAGATAAGAATATCAAAAACAGAACAAACGCCAGCGAACACACAAACTATTTTCCACGAATAACACGTGCAAGAGGGAAAAATCAAAACAAAAGACTATAATTTGACAGCTTACTAGGCATTGTAAAGAAGCATCATTTCCTATGTATACGACATATAAAATTATTTGGCCATGCTTGAAATGCGCATTTCGGCAGCGATGCCGCCGTCTCTCCGATTGGAAGATTTCACTCCGACTTTCACCTCATTGCTCCGTCACTCCTTCTTTGAGTAAATCACTCCACTTTTTCATTTATTATATATTTCAGAAATTTTGAATCAACTGGGTATATGCAGAAATTGCTACTTCTAATTTTGTATGCATAAAATTACAATTTGGCATCGTTATTGTTACGTCTTATAATTGTGCCACAGTGGCAATACTTATCGACTATCTAAAGGCTGGTATCGACCTCTCAAGAAACAGCTTAATAGGCCATTTACATATACGAGATTATATACTTTTTTCGAGGTTGACACAAAATCTTCGATTGAAATTCGAGGTTTGCCGTACAAAAATCAGCTACCAAAAATTCGCGATTTAAAATGAATCTCGAGATTATCACGATAGTTTTCTCAATGCAACCCTGTGTTCTTCGTGTTATCGATATTTTTTTTTTGCCGAATTTGGGAGAAACGTCAAAATGAGAAGTAAACAAAATGGACGCCAGTAAGCATGGCCCAACAAGAATCGTATCGCAATAGTAAGTCGCTCTTCTTCTTTCTGTTTTATAGGTTATGAAATGATCGTCTTTTTTTTTTAATTATACTTTCTTTAACGTGTTAATCGTGCAAAAGCTTGTGTGTTTGCTAGCGTTTTTCAAGTTAAATAAAAACAAAATATCTGCTTTTTACATTCGTGAAAACAGCCATCGAACGGTAGTTGCTTATTCTCTTTTGACTGCTACGACCATATTATTATTGGGTCATGCAGGTAAGGAAAATTGACAGTTGACAATACCTCTCCCAGCAAATCTAGATTTCATGTTATATGTAAACGGGTAGATTTGCGAATCGAGATTTTCCGATAATCTTGTTATATGTAAACATGGTATAAGAAATATTTCTTGAGTAAAAAATAGTAGTAGGCAAGAAATTTTGACGTTTAGTAATCCACCGTGAATACCAAGTGAAATGAAGAAGAGCATCAAAAACGTAAACAAAATAAACCTTTTTGTAAACATAAGCAATTAGTAAGTTCTTAAAAAATATTAAATAAAAGCTTTAAATATATGTTTTCAATAGTTTTATTTTGTTGTTATTTTAGGAAATCATCGAAAGCGACCTTATATTACTGGTAAACTGTGGTATATTGATGGCCGGAATGGAATAAAATATGAGAAATCGATGCCAACTATGCCCTTCCATCATTAGAAAAATTGTGCATTCTATTTTTCGTTCCTTTTTTGCCATTTTCACTAACGATTTCCACGATTTTTTTCAACACGCAACAAACGTCAAAATTTCTTTAAGAAATAAATGCTCGATGATATATTTCTTGGCAAAACCTGTGTTGCTGTGTTCGCATAACGTTGGAAAATAGTATTAAAAAAGTGTAGTAAATTTCTTGAGAGGTCGATACTCGCTCAAGGAAAAATTTCTTGAGCATTTCTTGTACGTCATTTTATATGAAACTTTTGCGTTTCTTGAGAGGTCGATACTAAGCTCAAACAAGCATTAGCAACTTTTCACATTTTGATCTTTGTTTTGATTAGCTTGTTTTTAAATTTTTTGTTTTCATCAGGAAAGTTTGCCCTTTACCAAATGCAAAAAAGGTGCTTATGTACATAAACTTGTACCTTTATATCCAAAGCATGATATCTAAGGCACTCTGCACACGGAGCGTACTGCTTTAGACGCGTATTAGATACTACAGACGAAAGCTGTACGCTTTGATGTCGCGCACGTATATTTCAATTGAGGGCTGCACACGAGTCGTTAGCTTCATGCATTCGTCAAAGTATGCTGGCTACATGTCGCTTGGCGTAAAGCAGTGCTGGTAGCTAGGCGTACTACGCTTAGAAAAGAGGAAAAAGAAGATGTTTGTTTACATTTTTCCACTTGGTGGAATTTATGAAAGCAGTAAAATTTGTGTAAAAAATCGGAAAAAATGAGTGTATAATTAAAGAAAATGGAAGATTCCGTAAAATTTTTTATCTTTTCTATTTAAAGCTTCGAAATTTAAAGCAAATACCGTATTATTAATTTGTTTGTTTGTTTTGTGCAGCGAAGTTTCATGTCGCTTTGTGTGCAGATCTTGAGGCGTAGAGAAATCGACGCTACATGAAATGTCTCGTACGCGTCTATGACGATACGCCTCGTATGCAGAGTGCCTAATGCATAACATGCAATAATTTATGTATACAAAAGTTTATAAACAATTGCGTTATGAATAAAAACACAAATTTTAATTTAATTAATTTCATTTCTAATAAATATGTTCCTTAATTTGAAAACAAAATTTTGCGTTTGCTTTCCCATATTCACATTTCTTTGCTGATTTGCTTATTTTTGACATCACTTCGCAAAATCACTCCGTTCTTTCGTCCGTCACTCCCAAACAGTCCACTATTTGTCAACTTTCACACCGCTCATAAAATTTGGAACGGCATCGCTGCATTTCGGATAAATTACTCCCGAAATTACTCTGCAATCGGTCTCTTCACTAAATTGTATTGGTTATAATCGAAAAACATTTTTCCCCAGTGCTAATGCAGCGGCGGCTTATTAGGTATATTAGCCCTGTTTTTTTTAAGCGCATATACATCTGCGCTTAAATTTTGTATGGATTTCTAAGCACACATCTCTATCCGCGCTTAGTTGTCCATACAAAATTTAATCGCAGATGTATATGCGCTTGAATAAAAACACGGCAATTCTCATTGTATTTTGTATTAGCGATTGTTAATTATGTAAAATTTAATTTGGTGGGAGTATTTTATTAATAATATTTTGATTTAAGTTGACCATGTACAAATTTTTATTTGGCGCAGGATCAGCGTAACTGAAAATTAGTCAGAAACGTGTCTGAACGCACGTAATTTCGGAAAGTAATTTCGGCTAATCAACCTAATTTCAAATGCCGTCTGAATGTGCTTTTATCCAAGGTTGATCCATAAGGTTGTTGCAGTGCGGAAAAGCAATCATGCAATACATTTTGTTGTTGCCCATTTTGCTATCTCAATTGTCAAACGTCCATTTTCAATTGGCCAAGCAACATGCATACAAGAAAAACAACAAACACATAAAGTTTGAAAAAAAAAAAATTAGTCAGCTATTTCTATCAAGACAACCTTATAGATCCACCTTGATTTTGTCCTTGACGTGGTCAAATAATAAGGTTGTTCTCTCTGTGTGATTTTGGCCTGGCAAATTTGCCGAGATGACATAAGTGTGATAAATTTTCCGAGCACAACAACAAAATACACGTCTTGTCGAATTTGGAGCTTCGGCAAATTTCTCATACCCCAACCCGTGATAATTGATATCATGAGAAAAATATCACGGGAAATGTTACCATGTTATTACATTCACAATAGTCTTCTATGAGAAGTGAGTTTGAATTTATGTTTCTAGTTCTTTTTTTTTTTGAGTATTTTATTTTTTTCAAATAAAAAATTAATTAATTCGAAATTTAAGCAAGCAAAGCAAAGCGACAACAGTCGTATAAAGAGTGGAAATAATATCACCAACATGCTAGTTCACAATGAAGTCAGTTCGAATTTTATTTTCTTAAAGGTGCGCTCTCTCTGTGTTGCAAATTTCTCAAGATATCATGACATCTCGGCAAAAATATTAGACAGAGAGAACAACCTTAATATTTTTATATGCAGCGAAACGTTATCGAAATGCAACTCCCATTGTGAATAATAACTATTATTTATTTATTAGGTATTCACTATGGCCACTCCTCCCTACCCAAGATCCCGGAGCGGAGCAAAGACCTAAAGATTTTTCCCGCAGAAGGGTTCGAGCAACACATCACATATCGTCGCTGCGCCAACAAAAAGAGCTATACGTTTTTCAGCATCTTTTCAGGAGAGCAAAAAAACCGTTTTCTGGTGATCCTAGAGCATAACCTAACTATAGAAGGTCCATGCAAGGGAGAGTAGCTCTTCTTACGCGAGTTTGTAGCTTATGTCAAACTATTGTCTTTTGTTTTGATTTTGCATTCTTGCACGTGTTTTTCGTGGAAATAGCTTGTGTGTTCGGTTGTGTGTTCGCTCGCGTTTTCTCTGCTTTTGACATTCTTGAAAGACGCCATCTAACTGTAATCAGGCCCGACGAGAGGGGGGGCTTAGGGGGTCAATTGCCCCGGGCCCGGGCTTTAGAGGGCCCGGGAATCTCAAAATGATATCCAAGTTTTTGCTACAGAAAATAAACAAACAACACCTTTAATCACCTTTCGTAGATAGCAATCATTTTAAATTTCAACAAATTTTATAAATCTCTTAACGTGTCAGCATCCCACTTAAGGAATTGTTGGTTTTTGGCGTCGACTTTGCAGCATAAATTTGAATTCGTTTTCTGTTGCAACAGAAAAATTCGGTATGATGCACATTCTTATACAGCGATATGGGTATTTCCTGGGCGTTTCGGACGGTATGTTCGCACGATTTTTTGAACTTTTGAGGCAGAAATATCGCGAAATATTGTATCGTTTTATGATAAAAGGAAAGATTTAGGTCACAGCTGATGACTAAAGTATGTTACCGACAGAAATTTAGGTTAATGCCTCTGTGAAAGCCACTTAAACTGCGTTCCGGACGCTACAAAAACACGTGCATATTTTAAAAGTAGCTAAAACAGAGGCATTAAACTAAATTTCTGTCGCTAACATACTTTAATCATTATCCGTGGCGTAAATCTTTCCCTTTATCATAAAACTATAAAATATTTCGCGATATTTCTGACTCAAGAGTTCAAAAAATTGTGCGAACATACCGTCCGAAACGCCCAGGAAATGCTCATATACATATGTACGTGTATGTATGTATGTAAACAGCGATACGCCGAAAACAAACAAAGCTTTCGAAGCTAAAATTTGCTTTGGTGCTTCGTACAGTTGAATTCGATTGCTGTTTCACTAAAGCGTTCAGCAGAATCAGTCTTTTGATATACTAAATTATTACCAACAAATATTTGTATTCCAATTTAAAGAAATTTATTTCATACAAATAAAGCAATATGTATTTAAACAGAATTCATTCAGACCTATGGTCCCTTGGACAATATTACTCAGTATGACCCATGGATTCGGAAACTGGATGTGCCTTTTGACAATACATTTGACCCACCCTAATATGTATATTTCTATGTAAACATATTTACTTGATCTGTATTAATGTATAGATAAATTAAAGTTCGTAACTATATATTCATTGAATTTTGATTTTGAGAATTTGTTCATTTAGTATAGGGGCCCGTAGTTATTTTGACCCCGGGCCCGGATTTTCTCTCGGCGGCCCTGACTGTAATCACCTATTTTGCTTCACATAAGAGGACCTGTATAGATTGGTCTTGTCCTAGAGAATATTTTTTCTAGTTTGAATTGTTAACTAATGATACTACACATATGTAATAGACTTGTGCAATTTTTTTTTTACTTTTTTTGACCAACCACTTCGCATGAAGCATTTGCGCCGTTTTAGAGCACATAGCTCTTTTTACAAATTGTTTAAATTTGCTAGTGGGGGTAAGAAATAGTGAAAGATGTGTATACAATTCTTCGCTAGGGTCCGATGCAATTAGCGATAGCTTGGAAATGCATTATTTAATTGACCAGTGCCCCTCCTATTTTGAAAATTGGTCACATACGCTTTTTTTAAATAATTTTTTTACCCAAAAGTAACCTGAAATCAAAAAACAATTATACGAAAATAGATGTATAACTGATTTTACAGAGCATTTCTACTACTGAGAGCATATAGCTGTGTTTGATAACTTCTAACTAAAGTAGGATATCAGAAACCGGGAAATGCAGAAATGTGGCTAGCGGATAGCGCTAAATAAATATGTAATAAAAAAAAATCGAAAAAAAAACATATAACTGAATTTGTTGGCGCAGCGACGATATGTATATACTTCAAGCCAGGGTTGGGAAAAGTGTGTTTAACCAATGTTGAGTGCAAATCACATTTGCATTCCCATTCACTGCTGAATGGTAATACAAATTCACTTGCATTACCATTCACGATTGATTCAATAGTGAATGGTAATGCGCTTTGAGTGATAGTGTGAAATTCCTATCCTTCCTTCAAGTAAGCGTTGAGCATTTCTTTTCATCATTAAAATTATCGTATCTGATTTAAGACAGTCTTGCCGATTGTGATAAGTGCCAAGATGCTTCCGAAAAGTGCACAGGCACGAGTAATTTTGCATCACTGGTAAATGAATTTATTCTAAATGGGCAACATTTTATTAAACTTTTAGTAGGCATCAATGTCCATAGCAGGTGTTTTGACTTAGAGGAGGGCAGCGCAACAAATATTTAATTATTTATTCAACGACTCCAATTCAAGAATCAGCTCTGGCAACTAGATCACCCAGTATTTAATTTTATGGAACTGTTATATTACTCGGTACAATAGCCGTGTTTTTATTCAAGCGCAAATACATCTGCGCTTAAATTTTGTATGGACAACTAAGCGCGGATAGAGATGTGCGCTTAGAAATCCATACAAAATTTAAGCGCAGATGTATATGCGCTTGAATAAAAACACGGCTAATACCTTAGCAGGGTTGCGTGATTTTGATTTGACTGAATCACTAATCAAAAATATTTTCTGATTCTTGATTTAAAATATTTTCAAATCAAAGATAATTTTTATTTGTGATTCGTTTCAAAAAAGAATCAGAAATACCCTTTGATTCGTGATTCAAACTATTTTCAAATCAAAGATAAAATTGATTTGTGATTCATTTCTCAAAAGAATCAAAAATCTTTTTTGATTCTTGATTAAAACTTGATTTCGAATCAAGATTCTTAATAAATTTTTGATTCGAATCAAATTTTTGATTCGAATAAAATTTTTGATTCGAATCAAATTTTTGATTCGAATAAAATTTTTGATTCGAATAAAATTTTTGATTCGAATCAAACTTTTCATTCGAATCAAAAAATTATTTTGAATCAAAACTTTATTTCAAATAATGTGCCTATGCACATACATACATATGTACGTATGTCTGTATGTACGTACGGCGTAGCACAAACGTAAATACGACAATCAGAAATATGTATATATGTACATACATACATACACATGTACACATTTGGCGTCAGCATACAATTTGGCTGTTATTGGACTTTTGGTGCATTTTATACATTTTTGTGTTTTAAGTTACCGAGAATGTACTTGAATATTTCTGATATGCTACAGTATTTTTGATTCTAAATAAATTTTTGATTCGAATAAAATTTTTGATTCGAATCAAATTATTGATTCGAATAAAATTTTTGATTCGAATCAAAAATATATTTTGATCAAGATTCGTAATAAATTTTCGATTCGAATCAAATTTTTGATTCGAATAAAATTTTTGATTCGAATCAAAAATTTGATTCGAATCAAAGATATTTTTTGAATCAAGAATCAAAAAAGATTTTTGATTCTTTTGAGAAATGAATCACAAATCAAATTTATCTTTGATTTGAAAATGGTTTGAATCACGAATCAAAGGGTATTTTTGATTCTTTTGAGAAATGAATCACAAATCAAATTTATCTTTGATTTGAAAATGGTTTGAATCACGAATCAAAGGGTATTTTTGATTCTTTTGAGAAATGAATCACAAATAAAAATTATCTTTGATTTGAAAATAGTTTGAATCACGAATCGAGTTGATTCTTTATTTGAAAGTTGATTTGAAATCAAAATTGATTCGAATCACGCAACGCTGTACCTTAGTATTCATATGCATTTGCTTGTAAAATTTAAGTTGAAATACATTATCTTCATATTTTTATAATGTTAAGTGTATTAAAAAAAACGATATCATCGTTTAAATCCCAAAGTTGCTTTTTCTATTAATTTTTATTTTTATTTTTCCTTGATACAAAAAAAACTAGAAGGTATCAATTTGTCAATAAATTTTTTGAGACTGTAGGGGCATTTCAGTTATTACATCTGGGTCTGGGTTAAGATAAATTTTTACTGAAACAATCCGGCTCATAATGAAAATTGGCTGCACTTGAAAAGAACTATGCTTTCATATAAAGGCTGCTGAATTTTTTCAAATAAATGGTTTGCTTTCCTAATGCCTATATGACTCCGTTCGGAGCCGGCATAAAACTGTCCAATGGTAGGAAAAACAAAAGGAGCACACCTCGAATTGGGAGAGAAGCTCGGCCACAAAACTCGTCAGAGTTATAATAGCGCAAAAACAATTCTTCTGTACGTTGAAAAGAGACAAATACTCCCTCAAAAACAATTTGATTGACTTTAAACTTCAAACTAAATGAAAATAACTATTTCAAAAATTATTTTTTTTGGAAATTTGAATTTAAATTACTGAAATAAATTATGAAACTCAAATGGCGGGATAGCTATGTATTCCATGTTTTAAGGAGAAGCCAGTGCGCAGTATAATTTTTCTTCCGGACTTCTTCTTTCCCCTTACGTCCAAAGCAGAAGCTTACAAGAGGCAAATTTGAAATTTGTATTTCCATATATTTTTTATTTTAAATATAATTTGTTTTATAGTTGTTAAATTGAAAAATTTGTCAGAAAAGCTGCCGAATGTCAAAAAACCTACCGAAATACAAGCTGGCTCGTGGGTTTATAACCGCCTAGATGGTATTTCGTTTGGGTTTTTCAATATAGCTTGCACGCTTGCACCAACGCAAAACGATAGTGACGAATATTCAACAAAGAATGATCAATGATCATTTAGCAGTGAAACAAATTTACTGCAGGGTATATGTATACATACACAAATGTCACTTTTCAGTTCTGCCAAATCAAAAAAGCACTGTGCTGCCAAATCAGCACGGAAAAAACAAATCGAACAGGGCGGATCAGAAATTGAACCAGCAATTTATCTGGTTTATTCGAGCTGAAATCTTTGTTGTTGCATTTACATGCAAAAATTTTTATCTGGGTTAGGATCACCGTATGTGAAACACGGCTTGTGACAATGCTGAGCTCTGCCTACAAGAATGCTTAAATTTTTTCTTTACTCATGGAAAAATACATCACCCTGTTATTTTACTACCAACCATGATTCAACAATTCTTCCTCCATGCTACAAAACGACTGTCATTAATCGTTTATCGATTATTTCATACACTTTTGACATTCTTTGATGACGTTTATTTTTCTTATAAGAACAGGGAATGGCTCATAATTTTCTTTTGATTACATATATGTAATATTATATATTTCTATTCGTGGAAGCGATTTTTATTATTAGAATGTTTAAAATGTTATTTCATAGTTGGTAGAATGACAAGTGCGTAAAAAAAATTATAAACAATCTGCGTATTGTGCGAACAAACACGACCTCAACGACGGTGAGGTGACCTTATTGGCCATCAACAAACGTATATTAATAACACTCAATGTGAAGTATTATCGACAATATGCAAAATTTCTCAACAAACGCTAAAGAGATGTTTATCGTACGTGCATTAGAAAAGATTTTAGCCGATAAAGACATTCGACGTTCGCATCACTCCCAATTGAAAAAATCATGCGACTCTGCACTTCAGCAAATAAAAACTGAGCTCATCAATGCTGGCCAAATTGCCGAAGGCAATGAATTGCCTTGTGCAGCACTACCTCTACCAAAAAACGACGCAGCTAGCATAATCAATGCAGAAACCTATTTCCTACCATTCGAATTGGCATGCAAAAGTCGTTCACCCCGAATCGTTGTAACCGCTTTGGATTGTCTGCAAAAGCTCATAGCATATGGGCACTTGACGGGCGCCATACAGGATTCATCCAGTCCCGGCCATTTGCTCATTGATCGTATTGTAAATACTATATGTGGATGCTTCAATGGGCCACAAACCGACGAGGGAGTACAATTACAAATAATAAAGGCATTACTCACTGTGGTGACATCTCAACATGTCGAAATACATGAGGGAACTGTCCTACAGGCTGTACGCACATGCTATGACATATATTTATCGAGCAAGAATCTAGTCAATCAAACCACGGCGCGTGCAACGCTAACACAAATGTTGAATGTGATATTTGCACGTATGGAGAACCAAGAATATGAGATGACTACCAATACAACTCCATCAGCCTATGGTAAAACAAAGAGCAGCTCAAATGCCTCAGAAAATGAGACCATGGAGAATGCTGGCGGCACTGAACAAGCAGAAATGTCTATGGAAGAAATCGCAGCATCAGTATTGGATGAAATTTTACGCAGTAAGTTTCTAATTTTCATTTACAGATCACAAAAAAAGTCTCACCTGCCGAACACTAATAGTGCAGGAGATATTCTTTTTTAAAGTGGCATCATTTACAGGGGAAAAGCACGTATAAAAACACGCGAGTGTGTGTGTAGAACACCTTTTTGTTTTGGGGGCCTTGAGCCGAGCTTTAAAAAAAATAACACTCAGCCGGCAGAATTCCCTTTCTGGATTAATATCCAATCCAGAGTATCTTTATGTAGAACATCTTTTGCGTTGACGGCCTTTCTCCGCGCTTTTAAAAGATTCGGCAGAATTATCTGTCTGAAGAACTTTAATATTATAATAATTTAATTGTTGAAGATGTTAAAATTAGATGAATATTTCCTGAAAGTTTCACTGAAAAAGTAGTTTAAAGTATATAAACGAAATTGGTTCAATATATACATTTCTTCTACCCTCCCAGATGCCTTCGAACAAGCACTTAGGGAAACACAGATCGCTACAGAAGAAACATCAATTAATTCCTCATTTGGCTCCGTGGAAGCAATTGACAATCACATCAACGCAGAGGAAAATGCCGAAAATGCAAATGAAAATGACGCTATTGTGACGGCAAAATTCACACACATTCTACAAAAGGACGCCTTCCTCGTATTTCGCGCATTATGTAAGCTCAGCATGAAACCGCTACCTGAGGGACATCCCGATCCCAAATCGCATGAATTGCGCTCAAAAGTTCTATCACTGCATTTGCTGCTGTCGATATTACAAAATGCAGGGCCGGTATTTCGTTCCAACGAGATGTTCATTATGGCCATTAAACAATATCTATGTGTAGCGCTATCGAAAAATGGTGTCAGTTTGGTGCCCGAAGTCTTCGAACTATCACTTTCCATATTCGTAGCGCTATTGTCCAATTTCAAAGTGCATCTAAAGAAGCAAATCGAAGTCTTTTTCAAAGAGATCTTTCTCAACATATTGGAAGCGAACTCCAGCTCATTCGAACACAAATGGATGGTTATTCAGGCGCTAACGCGTATCTGCGCCGATGCTCAATCGGTGGTGGATATATATGTTAATTACGATTGCGACTTCTCAGCTGCCAATCTTTTCGAGCGCCTCGTCAATGATCTGTCGAAAATTGCACAAGGGCGGCAGGCGGTGGAATTGGGTGCTAATCCGCTACAAGAGAAATCTATGCGCAAACGAGGTTTAGAGTGTCTGGTCTCTATATTGAAATGTATGGTAGAATGGAGTCAAGACTTGTACGTAAATCCTAATCTATCGTCTTTAAACGCGCATGACTCCGCTGCCGCTGTAGGGAACCGGGTGGGCAATGCGGCAAGCGAACTGCATCCGCCAACGCCACAACTCGTCCATAAACAAAATCACACAGATAATACTGATGCTATATCACAAACCAATACTTCGACCCGTTCGGCTTATGGTGGATCTAGTCACAGCCTCAATTCGTATGGCAGCATTAAAAATACGGAGGTGCTTGATTTACCCGAAGCATTGGAAGAGCGTAAAATGCGCAAGGAGGTGATGGCAACTGGCATTGAACTATTTAATAGAAAACCGAAAAAGGGATTACAATTCCTGCAGGAGAACAAATTACTGGGCGCGAAGGCGAATGACATAGCTAAGTGGTTGCATGAAGATGAACGTTTGGATAAGACGGTCATTGGCAATTATCTGGGCGAGAACGATGACCATTCCAAGGAGGTGATGTGTGCTTATATTGATGCCTTCGATTTTCGCAATTTGGAAGTGGTGGCCGCATTGCGTCTACTGCTCGAAGAATTTCGCTTGCCCGGCGAAGCGCAAAAGATCGATCGTCTTATGGAGAAATTCGCCAGTCGCTATTGCGAATGCAATCCAAATAATCAATTGTTTCAGAGTGCCGACACCGTCTACGTTTTGGCATTCTCCATTATTATGCTAACAACCGATTTGCACTCGCCACAGGTGAAGAATAAAATGACCAAAGAGCAGTATATTAAAATGAATCGCGGCATAAGCGATAGCAAAGATGACCTGCCCGAAGAGTATTTATCATCGATTTACGACGAAATAGCCGGACATGAAATTAAAATGAAAAATACCGTCGTCAATAAGCCCGGCAAACAGATCATTGTGAATGAGAAGCGACGCAAGTTGCTTTGGAATATGGAAATGGAGGCCATATCGGCAACGGCGAAGAATTTAATGGAATCGGTATCACACGTTAAATCGCCCTTCACATCGGCCAAACACTTGGAGCATGTGCGGCCAATGTTCAAAATGGCATGGACCCCATTCCTGGCGGCATTTTCTGTTGGCTTGCAGGATTGTGATGATCCGGAAATCGCGTGTCTCTGCTTGGATGGCATACGATGTGCGATACGTATTGCATGCATCTTTCACATGTCACTGGAACGTGATGCGTATGTGCAAGCGTTGGCACGTTTCACTCTGCTCACCGCCAATTCACCGATAAACGAAATGAAAGCCAAGAATATCGACACAATAAAAACGCTGATTATGGTGGCGCATACAGATGGCAATTACCTAGGTTCCAGTTGGCTTGACATTGTCAAGTGCATTAGCCAATTGGAGTTGGCACAGCTGATTGGCACGGGTGTGAGGCCGCAATTTCTATCGGGCGCACAGACAACATTGAAGGATACGCTGAATCCGAGCGTTAAAGAGCATATTGGCGAGACGAGCAGTCAAAGTGTGGTTGTTGCTGTAGATCGGATATTCACCGGATCGATAAGACTGGATGGCGATGCTATAGTGGATTTTGTTAAAGCGCTGTGTCAAGTAAGCATCTATATACACTCGTACGACTCTATATTTGAATTTAAATATTAATACTTACGCACCTTTTTCAATTAGGTTTCTGTGGACGAACTACAAAACGTCCATCCGCGCATGTTTTCGCTACAAAAGATTGTCGAAATCTCCTACTACAACATGGAACGTATACGCTTGCAATGGTCACGCATCTGGCAAGTGTTGGGCGAGCACTTCAACACTGTCGGCTGCAACACGAATGAAGAGATTGCATTTTTCGCCCTGGACTCGTTGCGTCAGCTGTCGATGAAATTCATGGAAAAAGGTGAATTTACCAATTTCCGTTTTCAAAAGGACTTTCTCCGCCCATTCGAACATATTATGAAGAAGAATCAATCGCCATCCATACGCGACATGGTTGTCCGCTGCATTGCACAAATGGTCAATTCGCAAGCGCACAACATCAAATCGGGTTGGAAGAATATATTCTCCATATTCCATTTGGCAGCTAGCGACACCGAAGAGGCGATTGTCGAATTGGCCTTCCAAACGACGGGCAAAATTATTGGCGAGCTCTATCAGAAGCAATTCGCCATAATGGTCGATTCATTTCAGGACGCCGTCAAGTGCTTGTCAGAGTTTGCGTGCAACGCTCGCTTCCCGGACACCAGCATGGAGGCCATACGCTTGGTGCGCACTTGCGCCCTCTGCGTGCACGATGCACCACAGCTGTTTGCCGAACATGCGGGCATGGAAAATGACGCATCCGTCGCAGAGGAGGATCGCGTATGGGTACGCGGCTGGTTTCCAATGCTCTTCTCGTTGTCATGTGTGGTGAATCGTTGCAAGTTGGATGTGCGCACGCGCGGCCTAACGGTGCTATTCGAAATTGTCAAAACGCATGGCGATAGCTTCAAGCCGAATTGGTGGAAGGATTTATTTAATATTATTTTTCGAATATTCGATAATATGAAATTACCCGAACATGTAACAGAGAAATCCGAGTGGATGACAACCACCTGCAATCATGCTTTGTACGCCATAATCGATGTATTTACCCAGTATTTCGATGTGCTGGGATATCTACTGCTCGAGGATCTCTTCGCACAACTACATTGGTGTGTGCAACAGAGTAATGAACAATTGGCACGATCTGGTACAAATTGCCTAGAGAATTTGGTCATATCGAATGGTTTTAAATTTAACGAGGGCACATGGGATAAGACATGCCAATGCATTTTAGATATATTCAATGCCACTTTGCCCGCAGAGCTGCTCACCTGGCGCCCTAGTCCGCAACAAATGCAAATGCAAATGCAGCCATTAGAACAACATTCAGCAAAAAGTAGAGCAACATCATATTCTACACAGAATTCCTTCGATAAAAGCAATACGAATCAATCAATGAATCGCAGTCAATCACAACATTCCGTTTATAGTATGTCGCACTCTATGGACGATGGATATGGAGACTATCACCATCACCATCAACATCCACATCAGCATCAGCATCATCCGCACAACGCACACAGCTCATACATGGTGCTGTCACATGCAAATTCACAATTTGAAAATCTACACATTAAATGTGTCGTACAATTGGAGCTCATACAAACTATGGATAACATTGTTTTCTTTCCCGCCACCTCACGCAAAGAGGATGCCGAGACGCTGGCGCAAGCCGCCGCCGATTTGGCTGGCAGCAGCGCAACGCAGAATGTTTTGGAATGTCAGCGGGAGGAGCAGGGTATGTATAGTTATTTACATACCCGACAGCTGCTAATCCTGGCCGATTGCTTGATGCAGTCACATCGTTTCGCCAAACGATTCAATGCCGACCACGAGCAGCGTAATATATTGTGGCGTGCCGGCTTCAAGGGTGCGGTAAAGCCGAACCTGCTTAAGCAAGAGACCGCCTCGTTGGCTTGTGTGCTGCGCATCTATTTGAAAATGTATGGTGATGAGAATCGCCGCAACGATTGGCCGGGCATCGAGCATGAGCTGATACAAGTGTGCAAGGAAGCGTTGGCTTATTTCTTGAGTTTGCAAAGTGAGGCACATCGTGATGCGTGGACCTCGCTGTTGTTGCTTATATTGACACGGTTACTGAAGATGTCCGATGCCAGGGTAAGTACTAGTGTCTGGAGATAACTCTCAATCTTACAGCAACTGTGCCCAGCATCCGCTTTCAAGCTATTCAATTCTCTTATTTGTTAGTATACTTGAAATCTGCTGTTAATATGTTAATCACTTATTTTTCAGTTTGCTACGCATGTATCCAGTTATTATGCGCTACTCTGTGAAATGATGTGCTTTGATTTAAAGCCCGAACTTAGAAGTGTCCTTAGACGAGTGTATATGCGAATCGGCCCAGTATTTAATATAGTGAGCCCTAATGTAAGGAACTAAATTAATTCATTATAATTTAAAACAAATATATACCTACATACATATAACATAAATGAATATTATATATACATAATTATTATAATCTTTCTGAGTTTTCTTGTCTTTCGCATTGCAATGCGAAGTCGTAAATATATACTTACTACATAATAAATAATACAAATATAAAACTGTCTAATATAATATGTAATAGTGTAATTCACCTTTGTGGCTTTTGTTTTTCTAGCTTGTATATAAATACCAAATAAATACATACATACATACATACATATGTATGTATATATAAGAGGACTTGTTAAAGTAAAAATTAAAAAAAAAAATTTAAAAATATGTACAATAAAAATATATATATATACAATAAAAAATATTTTAATAAATTAGTTAATACTGATTTCAGACAGAAAATTAATGTAGTACATTGCATTTATAATTTAAAAATAATTTTTTGTGTTTCACACACACTCAATTAACAAGATGTCAATTTTCATAAAATAATTTGTTGTTATTGACAACAATTTTTGAATAAATAATCCCAGCAAACATTCGGGTCATAAAAATTCTTTTGTTTTTACATTTTCTTTCCCCCGACCGAATTCTCTTCATCCTATCTCTCCCTTCATCCCAGATTATTCTCCTCTTCTCTCATTGGTTGCGTTCAGAAGTCGCAACTGTTGAGCAAAACACCGAGCGGAAAGTGATATAATTTGCGCCTTCTGAACGAGCTGATACAGACAAAAAACAAATTATTATTATAAATACCTATCCCCAACATAATCGGCAATAGCTTCGCTGCTTTGAAACATTATTATTACATTCAAAAATTCGTAAATATATGTAGGTATTTATATTTTTGTACATATGTCAAAATCGTAAGCACAACATGTTGTCCGAAGTGAGCATAAAAAATTTATGATGGAAAAAAGTGTCCAAACTCACATCATGTTGTGTTGATCAGAAATACTCAACTTTGCGTTCAGAAGATAAAAACACAACTGTTGCGCAACAAGACATACAATTTACATAAATATATAATTTTTTTCTTTATTCATATTTTTTGTACATTTTTTCTTAAATAGGTACTTATTTCTCATTTCTTATTGTGTAGTAGATACATATGTAAGTTGTAATTAATAAATTCTATTTCTCTTCAATATCGAAACTCTTTTTGAACGGCGAATTTGACTGACTCAATTCGAGTTCACAAATAACTTTCAAATAAATTATTTGGAACTTGATAAAAACATGTAATAAAACAAAAGTATATGTTTTTTGAGGTGGAAAAAACTTAAAATGTGTACAGAAGAGAAGAGTCAATTGAAGAAGTACGGACACATCGTAATTATAACAATATGCATATGGCAATTTCGCATTGATTCTGTTTTACTGGGCGATATTCGCAAACAAATGTCATCGCCGCACCACGCGAAAACACGTCCGGCGATCGGTTCTGTCTAAAGCTTAAGCTCACACATATTTCACACATGTTTGTGATTCTTATCCGACTCCAAATTATGAGTGCTCTGAGAATGTTTGCTGGGATAATAAATTCATGCCAAAACTAATTGACGGTTGACACTGAAAATTTGAAAATTAAAAAAAACGAACTTACCTCCCAGAGTTGTATTGGATTTCTATTCGATTAAAAATTCAATTAATTAGTAATGGATCCATTAAGAATTGAACTTCTGTATGGAAAGTCGAGCTTCATTATTGACTTAATGAAGAAAAAGTGGATAATTACTCCATTAACCGCCTGTGTGAAATCAGTATAAGAACAGGAACATAAAAATGTGTTTCGTTATTAGTTTTGGAAGTGGTGTATGGTTTTTTATTTTTGGCTGTGTGCCAATCGGCAACATTTTTCTCTATGGGAAAATGAGGTAGAAAATTTTACCATGTTGAGATAAAAAACACAATTTTGCTGTGCCAAACGGAATAGAAAATTTTGACGGCGAAAACGGACAACGATACAATTTTAAAACGTAAAATGAATGTAATTGTTGATGGCAATATTGATGGAAACAGAAGAAATGTATTCATGTAATCATCTCATGTTATTTTGTTTTTAAATATTTGTGTTACTTGTATGTGTATGTAATTACAAAATGTCAAAATTTTACCTAGCCCATTGAGCTAGGTAAAATTATGACACTAGAATTCACCACGAATACTGCCAAAATTTTACTCCCTTATGTCAAAATTTCATTTTTTCTACCGATTGGCACACAGCCTTTGTATATTCATGTTTTAACACTTTCGGTGACGGAGAAGGAATTTGCATCAGTCGGAAATTATATTGAGTGGATATGCGAATTGTTGTTCTTGCTTTGCTGACTTCAAAAACGAAACATGAATTACCTATTTTGATAACTTTTGAAATGACATTAACATTAGGGTTATCGTTAAAATTAATTTTGATATGCAACCTGTTGTTGGTGTTGTTGTAGCCACCAAGACACTCCACGGAGTGTAGGGGAAGTAACAGTCCTTTGCCGGATCTATTTTCTTTTTATTTTTTAATTCAATATTTGTCGATAAAAAACTATTTTTTGTTTGTTTTATATATATATTTTTTTTCTTTAATTTACCTAATTTCTCTTATTTTGTCAATTAAAAAAACGTTACAATTTTTTCTGTACTTATTTTATTTTAGTGTATTTTAATTTAATTTATTTTATGATTTTATTTTATTTTATTTTTATCTTATTTTGTTTCATTTTATTTTTTTTAATTTTTTTTTATTTTATCTGATTTTATTTTATTATTAATTTATTTTATTTTATTGTATTTTATTTTATTTTATTTTATTTTATTTTATTTTATTATATTTTATTTTATTTTATTTTATTTTAATCATTTTTCTTCGCTGGCTTCAGGTCAATTAAAACAAGATGGTTTCCAAATTTTTATTTTCCCGATATATTTCGATCACCTTCGGTGATCATTTTCAAGGGATTGTTTTAATTGACCTGAAGCCAGCGAAGAAAAATTATTGACGTATATAGGTCGCCAAAAACAACTCTATTATTTTATTTTATTCTGTTTCATTTTATTTTGTTTTATTTTATTTTATCTTATTTTATTATTAATTTATTTTATTTTATTTTATTTTTATCTTATTTTTTATTTTATTTTATTTTATTTTATTTTATTTTATTTTATTTTATTTTATTTTTTTATTTTTGTTTTATTTTATTTTAATTATCTTTTTTTATTTTATGTTTTTATTTTGTTCTATTTTATTTTATTTTCATCTTATTTTTTATTTTATTTTATTTTATTTTATTTTATTTTATTTTATTTTATTTTATTTTATTTTATTTTATTTTTCAATTTGTAATATTGCGTGTCCTCAGTAAACTCAAATAATGGTGGCGAAAATCATGTCCGATTTGTTTGCGTGTCTTTATATTTAACATGACAATTAGTCGCAATTATATATAAAAAAAGAAAAAAAAAAACTTTTTTATTGCTCATGAAAAAAAAATTACTATGCATAAAATAAAAAAAAATTCGCTATCACGAGAACGATATAACGCATGTGCAAAGGCTGACTTATGTGTGTACATACACGGCGACGAAATATGTACACGTTTGTTTTTAAATGTGGACAACCACGCCCACTTTTATACAAAAGCTTTCCATTAAACTGTCGCTTTTAATTTTTAAACAATTTTGTTATTACACAAGTAAATGCATATACATTAGGGCGGGTCGATTTGTGGGGAGGCAAAAAAATCGCCCATGGCTCTGTAAAAATCATATTCTAGGGATCAAAATAAGAAACTTTGCCGAAGGAACCATACCTCTAAAACGAATTCTGATGGCCCCCAATTTGGGTCGAACTTTTGGGTAGGAAATTTGGTATCTCAGTCACTAATATAGCTGAAGCGATGAAATTTTACCCACGTGTTCAGCTCAGGCCCATAAGAAGAAATTTGATGAAATTTTGGAAAATGGGCGATGCCACGCCCACTTATTAAGGGTCAAACATTGAAAGTTTTATATGTCATAACTCAGAAACCATTAAAGATATATCGATGAAATTTGGTACGCGTGATTTACTTATTTAGGTTAACGTTTGGACGGAAAATAGTTAAAATCGGTTCACGGCCACGCCCACTTTTATATATGTGTATTATAAAGTGACCTAATAAAAACATTTTAAGCCATATCTCGTGAACCGATTTTAACTATTTTCCGTCCAAACGTTTGCCTAAGTAAGTAAATCACGCGTACCAAATTTCATCGGTATATCTTTAATGGTTTCTGAGTTATGACATATAAAACTTTCAATGTTTGACCCTTAATAAGTGGGCGTGGCACCGCCCATTTTCCAAAATGTTATCAAATTTCTTCTTAGGGGCCTGAGCTCAACACGTGGGTAAAATTTCATCGCTCCAGCTATATTAGTGACTGAGATACCAAATTTCCTACCCAAAAGTTCGACCCAAATTGGGGGACATCAGAATTCGTTTTAGAGGTATGGTTCCCTCGGCAAAGTTTCTTATTTTGATCCCTAGAATACGATTTTCACAGAGCAATGAGGGATTTTTAAATCGACCCGCCCTAATATACATATATGCATTCGCGTGCCTAAATTTCTCTTGCATCTCTCTTCATGTTTCTTTCTATTGTAGGAGTTCATATGAAGTTCGTTTAATCTCCTTTCCCAATTTAATCGAAACTAAACTTAAGATTTATTTTAATACAGGTTTATATGATTTTGTAATTTACTTCGTCAACTTTAGAACCATTATTATCCTTGTCACAAGCCTTTTGTTAACAAGACACTGCTTGAATGCCAAACTGAAACCTTGAGCAAAGTTATAAGTATACATACATATGTAAATATATATTTTTTTTACATATGTAAATACATAAATACATATTTGTACCAACTGAACCTGTTCGGCTCTGTATCCCGTTGGAATCAGTCCGGAGTCAGTTATGAGCTCTCTAGTGCGAGACCATCACCTTGCGTGACTGTACCCTATATTTGGTACAGGGTAATTATAAAAAAGCAATGCATTATCAGCCGACGAGAGATTATGTTTAATGAATATAAATTGCATAATAAAGGTGTTATTTTAAAAAAATTATATATTTTTTTTATTTAGCCGTAGGCACCTCAACACAGTCCTTATTTATTTCCACAAATGCGTGCCTAAAATGTTAATATTTTATAGAACATCTGCATGTGTAGACAAACATTCATACATACATACATGCATAAATTACCCAACAGACCAGGAAGTAATCGAAATGTTATATTAGGACTTGAGAACAAGCTTATAACAATTGTCCATTGTAAGCTTATTGCAATAACGCTTTTTATAAGCTTAACTGTAAGCTGATTCACAAGAATGATTATAAAACGCTTGTTATAAATAATATTTTTTCAAGTATGCTTTAAAAAAGCTTCCACTTCACAAACTGTTTTCAATAATAATTGAGAAACACTTACTATATGTATAAGCCTTTCACAATACTTCTTATGTTAAAAACCTTGAAAACAATATTGCAATAAGCATAATTTACACTAGAATGAATGATTGAAAAACTATTAATAATAACATTTTTTTAAACTTGCTGTACATTTTTTTTAATTTTTGTTTTACAATAATTCATAGATTACTTTTTTCGGAAAGGGAATTATAAAAGTACTTTTTAGTTGTTATACTTTTATCACTAAAGTTCAATATAATATTGAATGTTCCACTATGTGATGCCGTTGGATTGAATTTCAGGTAGATGTCATGGTTCGAAACGGGAGAAGAATATAAAATAAAGAACACTGCAGTAAAGGTGAAGAAGGAAAGAAGATGAAAAGAAAAATGAAAATATGAATTTTTTTTAATTTTTTCTACTATTTACCTATACATACAATTGTATTTATAAGTTTACAACAAGCTTTAACAAATAATGTTTTTCTGCAATTACATTTGTAAGCTTATAAAAATGGTGCTGTTTTGATTTTTTTACAATTTTTCTTTTTTAATAGTTTCCTAAAGTATTTCTCAAGCTTATATTTGTAAGCATGTTATAATATTATTAGCAAGCCCTTTGGTCTCTTGGGTATTGCTAAATGATATTAAGATATTTATGGAAAGTAAAAAAAAAACAAAATGTATAAAGAATGAAAATGCATTCATTTTATGGATTTTGTTTACTGAGGAGCATCTCTTGCCAACAGAGGCTACATACATACGTACATTGAACTACGTAAGCAATCCAAAAAGTAAATCCCTGTTTCTTTTAATTGACGTATATATGTATGTACATATAACCTTACCTTTTAGATTTTTTGACAAACTTTATAAAGAGCAACACAATACTATGTACATATATACATATTTATAATAACAACGAACTTTAAACAAATTTTTTATATTGTTAGGATAAAACTTAAAACAAATAAGTAAAAAAGAAATACATATGTATGTATAAGTAAATAACTATGAAGATACAACTTTTATCCAAGCAAAAGGTTGTTGGTTGGAATATACATAGTTAGGGGATTCATAAACTGTCATATTACATCATATCGTCATAAGTCATAATATTTTGTTGTTGCATTCTATGCTGTATGTGTATTAAATAAATACAACTCTACACGATATGTTTTTGAGTCGTGGTATTTGATCAGCTGTTTCTGTTTACTTCTCCACAGGGCTTCGGAAAAGTGATTTATAACTATATCCGTACAATATTTTAATATTTTAATATGACATATGACTTTATGACACTTTGTGAATCTCCTAAATATGTATTTACTATTCATTAAATTCTGTGTTCATATGGAACAGTGGCTTAAGTGAACTTAAGGAAAAGATTAGTCAATTTCCAAAAAGTTGAAATAATGCATATCAGAGGATACATTCTGCAGATTTTTACGAGCATCTTGAAAATTTGCCTCTCGATATAAGCTACTGTTCGATATGAACACAGAATTGAACATTTGTGAATACCAAATTCAGTGATACAATTTAAAGCTTAATTGACTGATTAATTTGACATTCCTGAACATAATTTAAAGCAGTCATCGGCTTGATATGGGCGTTAGTTAAATACGAACCATTAGGCAATTAATGACAAAAAATTTGTTCTCAATTCTTATCTTTCCTTTTGCGAAATATAAAATATCTAACGCCTACTGAACATCGTTGGATTTAGAAAAACACAGTAGTTAATAACACAGGCCTGCAAATTTTAATTCCCCCCCCCCCCCCCCCCCCCTTTTGGATCCGAGAACTAATGGCGTATTTTGGTGAGAAAATACTTGGATTTTTCCAATAAGAGTCTGCCATAATTCTTTTATTTGGACTTCTCTGATAGCGAAGTTCCATCTCTTTCAAATTCTTGTGAAATTTTTCGCCTTGCTCCTTACTTACTGCTACCAAAGTAGTCCAAATGCGAATTCAGGAAAGTTTAATGCTCATCGAACATCCCGTTTTACCGAAATTTCACAGGTCTGCAATGGATTTGCCCTTTTAAATTTAAAGATGGATTACGGGAAAATTTTTCCAAAAAACTATCACGTCAGGATTTCAAGTTATTTAGCATAAACTAGAAAGGCAAAAAACGAACTACCTACCCACTAGTCGCATACAGACTTTAACCAAATATCCAATTAACTAACTGACTCATTAGTCTCTAATGTAACCATTCAGTGCGTTTTTTTGTTTAATAAGAAACGATAAAAAAATTGAATTAAAAAATAGGACGGCCTAGGCTGCTTTGGCCAAACCAACTTTTGCTAAATAGCTTTAAAACCTGACGTGATGAGAATTTTTCAATATACCAAAATCTATTAAAATCAAGCATCAAACCTGAAAGAGGAAATCCATTGTAGAGTTAAAAAAGAAATAGAAAATGAACCAGATAGTGGCACGATAACTTAGTGGGTAGCACGCTATGAGCGAGTTAGCTTGAAAAGTAAAAACAAAACATGTCACCTTGTATTTAAAATTCTGCAATTTTTATTCATTTACGAAAAAACAGATCATGCGAATGTAGGTACATACGGGTACTATGTAATACATCTCAAATTTCTGCACCCCATAATTCATATTGTTTAATCTAATTGAATGTAAATCCATTGGTACATAACGCGGAGTAAATCTAGTAACCAAATCAGAAACCCTAAATTAAAACAAATTGCATGTGCAATTTGAGTGAGCACCGCAAAAAAAATTTTCCCAAGGCAAAAAAGTAGGTACATACATATGTATGTATGTACACGTATTTATTTTGCTAAGCTCGAATATTGAACGCTTCTCTCTAAACGGGTTAAGGCTTACAAGAAATTTAGGAAGGCGATGGCACCGAACATCACTCTGTAGCTTAATTCGAAAGAAAATTCGTTCGCTTTCGAGTTCTTTTCCATATATTCTACATAATACGAATGCGCTTTCGAGTCGAATTTCGCTTTCGAATGGGATGGAACTACCATTGTCAAATTTAGTTGCAATATATCTTAATAACTTTTTTGAAGAATCGTCTTAAGAAAAAAACCCACCTTTAAGGCTTTAAAACCTTTTTAGAAAAGTGGGCATGGTCGTAAAGCAATTTAGCTGACTTTTTTTTACGTGCGGTTTAGGGAAATGGTAGTTCATTTACTAAATCTTATCTCAAATAGGCTTTGAATTACGGCTAAAGTGTTATGTTAAAAAAAGGGTACCTTCCATTTGCCATTTTTATAACCTTAACAGAACAATGGCTATTCCGATCCGATTTTGTTTTGACATGGTTATCACACATTCTTTATTTTTCGGAAACTTTTCGAATATATTTCACATTTTACCGAAAAAACACATACATTTTATTTTAATCATAATCGTTGCGGTCCCAATACTTAAACCAGCGTTACACAATTCCCAATTAGGTACTTATCGCACTTTTGCACCCAGAATAAGAATTAAGTGCAGCTTAATTAACTTAACACATACCATACACACATAGTAGATATATGTATATATATATGCATATGTACATTACTGTTAAAGTTGTTAAATTACAGTCGTTAATTTGTGGTAATCAAATGAAAGGGGGAAAACGTTCATAATAATTTTGATGAAATTGACATTTTACATTAGGACGCCATTGTCAATTGGGGCAAAGCAAAAATAAAAAAATAATAATATTCTGTTAACGAGTGTTGACAACATTTATCAACTATTTGCTTTATTTATCACTGTGGAAATTTCAGGTGTGCAAATTGTGCTTCAAAAGTTAGACCGATCAGCAGATTAAGGAATCAAACCAATTATGACAACGTGACATTGAACAAATAAATAGATATGTATGTATGTACATATGTGTGTATTTTTCATATATCTACATATGTCACATATTATTTATTAAGCAAAAATTAACACATTCCAGAAAAGAACTACGAACAATTAATTACATATCGTCGTACCATACGAAAACTAACATCATATTTTTTGTGGCTGACGAAAAGTAACAAGTTCGACTTTTGGCTGACGAAAAATAACAAGTTCGACTTTTGGCCGACGAAACTATTTCGTTTAAACAACAACAATTTTAATGTAAAAACAGTATATAATTGCTGATACTTTTCGTCAGCCAAAAGTCGAACTTGTTACTTTTCGTACAGAATTTCTTTATTGATAGCTTGCGCCAGAAATTTTAAATATGTTAGTTTTCGTATGGTACTCCTATGACAGCAATCAATGTGAATAATATTAAGAAAATTGGTGGTTGTATATTATTTTAAGATTTTTTTAATTCTCTTTTGTTGTTGCTTCTTTTCAATCCTAAAAGAATCTCCTTAGGGAATTTAAAAAAATTTAATTTTAAATTTCAAGAGGATAGGTTGTGCAGTATAGAATGATCTCGACTTTAGTGGGATAATCTACAATTCTTAATCTACTTAAAAAAGTAACTTCCAAGGAAAATATCGTCGGCGATACCATTAGGAGATGAAAAAGCAAAGCAAAATCTATGTGATTGGCAAAAGAGCAAAAAAGTTATTCGGTGTAAATACTTACATAATAGTAAGTGACATGCAACATATTGCAGTATGAGTGACGCTATATGTACATATATACATGTTTCCGTGATGTTGTACATACATATATCAGAAATAAGAATTAATCTAGCGATTCTTTTGCATGCGAAGCAAGCATCTCACGACTTCCCCGCAGTGTCCTTTGGATAGCCACCGAACAGCCGTTTGGTGGTGAAAGCGACAACAACTCCCGCGGGTTATGAGTCGTGCTTGGGATCCACGACTTAAAAATCCTATCCGATGAAAATTCCAATAATAAAGCCTCGGATGAGACCACCCCTTTTTATGGCGACCATGGTAAATGTTTAAAGGACTACGATTTGAGGGTATGCACCTGGAATGTCTTTAACCTTATTAGGGAAGGTGCCGCTGCCCAGCTGATTGATGTTCTCGGAAAAGTGAAAGCTGACATCAACGTCATACGTGCTTGGCGATTTTAATGCCACAGTGGGTAAGGAAGTTATCTTTGGCGGAAAAGTCGGAAAATTCAATCCCCACGACGTAACTAGTGCCAATGGGACGAGGCTGATCGATTTCGCTGGGTTCAGATTTCAGTACAAAAAAAAAAATACACAAATCCACATGGCTGTCACGTCATGATCGACGGCAGACACAGCTCCAGCATCCTAGATGTGCGCACAATCCGTGGTCCTAATATCGAGTGTGCCAACAGGACAGCAATGAAAGTTTGAAGTCGAAAAGCTGCACACGATGCATACAGCCCTTGAATATTCCACTCGGCTCTCCCCATGAGAGCAATTCTCCAGCAAACTATGTATCCGAGGAATGGAAACACATCGCTCGTTCACTTCGTACCGCCGCAGAGGAAACTATTGCATACCAGCGAGCCTGCAGTAAAAACACCTGGTACGATAAGGAATGTTACGACACCTCGGAAAGAAAGAACGCCGCCTACAGGGCTACATTGCGTGCGGGCGCAACGCGAACCGTATGGTAGCATTATCGAGCGGCGAGGAGGGAAGATGGGCGAATTTTTCGAAAGAAGAAAAGGGAGACTGAAAGGCGCGAGTGTGAGGAGCTTGAAATGCTGACGGGTAGGAATGATGTTCGAACATTTTATCAAAAAGTCAGGCGTATGACTGAAGGTTTCAAGACCGGGACAAATTCCTACCGGAATGATAACGGCGATCTGGTAACTGATGTCCAGAGTGTACGTAAGTTGTGGAAGGACCACTCTTCCTCCGTGAGAGATAGCAGCAACAGTGAAATTGTGGAAGGAGAAGATGTGTGACCCGAATCCCCAATAGCAGATGATGGTAGGCTTGTTCCACCACCCCACAATGATGAAGTGCGAATAGCAATATCCTGCTTAAGGATAACTATGCACCGGGCACTGACGGCTTGCTATCAAATCATATACAGAACGGATGAGCGCATGCCCGACGATTAGAACCTAAATGTGCTCTGCCCAATCAACAAACAGGAGACTCCACAGACGAGCCAATTATCATGGGGAAAAGACTTCTGAATATCGCATACAAGGTCTTAGCACGTGTACTGTGCGAAAGATTGAAGCCCACCGTCAACAATCTGATTGGACCTTA
The DNA here is from genome assembly GCA_960531455.1 of Urophora cardui. Lineage (NCBI taxonomy): Eukaryota > Metazoa > Arthropoda > Insecta > Diptera > Tephritidae > Urophora > Urophora cardui. The sequence goes on from OY482674.1 coordinate 101,765,847, forward strand.
TTAGTGTGGCTTCAGACCTGGTAAATCTACTATCAACCAGATCTTCACAATATGCCAAATTCTGGAAAAAGCCCACGAAGAAGGAACCGGCACACACAATCTCTCTGTCAATTTTAAAGCCGCTTTTGATAGCACGAATAGGAATTGCCTATATGCCGCAATGTCTGAATTTGGTTTCCCTGCTAAACTTATACGGCTATGCTAAATGACGCTGATTAACACCTCCAGCACCGTCAGAATAGGAAAGAACCTCTCCGAGCTTTTCGAGACCAAACGAGGTTTCAGACAAGGTGACTCCCTTTCCTGTGACTTCTTCAGCTTGATGCTGGAAGAGATAATAAGAGCTACTATGTATCATATATACTATATCTCGTTGCACCATACGAAAACTAGCATATTTAAAATTATTGTTGTTTAAACGAACTTGATAGTTTTCGTCAGCCACAAAAAATCGTACGCTAGTTTTCGTATGGTACGACGATATGGACCCAAAAAAATTAACCCAATTATTGGGTTTTTTTAAGAGCAGCGGTCATTTCTCGGTAGTGGGCGGCATGCCCTCCGAGTTTATTTCTGTCATGAAAAAGCTTCTCACAAAAAATGCATTCGTTTTCGGAGCCGGTATAAAACTGTAGGTCCACCTAATTAGTAGGAAAAACAAAATAAGCACACCTCGAATTGGGGGAGAAGCTCGGCCATAAAACTCGTCAGAGTTATAATAGCGCCATTGTATTATATATTATATTATAAAAAAATTAACAGAGGAACATCACTATTATAACTTTTTGGGTAATTTCAAGCATTTTTGCCTAAGAATGCCTAAAATGAATTTAGAGCCTACGAGCTTGAGTTTATAAGAAATTTTTACTTAAAAAAATGTGTACATATATAAATTTCTGAAATACATTTTGAATTTTCTGAATACAGCTGGAAATCGTGTTGTTTCTTTTTTTTTTTTCAAAAAGTGACTCAGTTGTTGAAACAGTAATTAGAACTAGTATCTGAGGCTTTTTAGGGTCGAGGAATCCATTTTTGACATTCATTTCTTCTTTTGAGGGCCGTCACACGGCGCTTCCGTACTTTTTTTGGATTGTATTTTTTTTGGATAGTTGTAATTTGTAGACCTATGGTTTCTTGGGCAAAAATGCTTGAACCCAAATAGCTATAATCGCGATGTGTCTTTGATGCAAAAAAGTTGACCCGCCCTGATGTACTGGTACATCCCAATAAGCATGAATCCAAATTTTTTCCATGTTGGAGAAAGGTCTCTAAGCTAGTTTTGCATATATCGCCGTGGCGTATACGCAACATTTTTGCTGTAATTATTATTTTCGAAGTATTATACAAAGATAAATATAGTAGCATATTCAAAATTATTTTGTGATAGTGGGAACATAATAATTTTTTTGATCAAAATTTTAAAAATAATAAATATTTTCGATGCTTGATATTTTCATATCAAAAACTACCCTTTGGCTGGAGAATGGACTGTTTCTCCTATTAATCTCAAGTTGAAAATGAATGTTGGAAATTGGAAAACGGATTTGATCTTAAATGAATTCAACTGTATTTCCAATAAAACTGCTTATTGGGATACTATAATGAATTGAGAAATGTGTAAATATTCGCAGCAGTTAAAATTAACAAAGACAATTTCGTTAACGACTTTCTCAGTGCACACAAACATGGTATTTGTAGAATATCTACCGATTCCCGTGTCTCTTACTGCCCAAAAAAAAATTTTCCAATAGAGAGCTCCAATAAACGTACATTGCAAAATTGAATGCTTTTTTTAAATAATGGTTCCAACAGTCATCAACGCCCGCACATACCCGTGTCAGCTGACACGATCTATCTTATGGGAGTTGCATGTAAACGAAATCTCACCGACGCTGACATAAACGCCCATAGCCGCCCGTATCGAAGAAATCAAACGAGTTTTGATTTTTCCCATAACAACGTGTCAGCTGATTGCTTTTGCTCAACGCGGTGTTGCCGAACGAACTTTTTTAGCCACTAAAACATTTGAACGGTATTTTTCATTGTATTATTAAACGAAATCAATGCGAGTTTAAAATGTAATAGAATATATCTTTGTTCATAGGAAAAACCGCTTAAGTTTACTTAAGCGAAATATGAGTTATTAGATAATTGTTTAGTTCATTTATTGAAAATAATTATTATTTCTGTATATGTTATTAATTCACATGTAACCATTTTTGATGCGTTTATTTTAGTTTCAAATAAACTTAAAATCGATATTTTCCAGTTATAACTTTTGTTTTTCGGAGCATAACTTTTCGCACAGGATGAAATAAAAAAGTTGCATAAATAATGTTATATTTGAAAAATGTACATGTTTGAATGAAATAATAGTTATTTCATATCCCTGCTACATAGGAAATGGATAGCGTATTTTTCAAATAAATGAGAAATTAGGCAATGAAAAGAAAAGAGTAATTTACGATAAATAAAAGTAATTTTTATTTCAAAATTATCCCTTTTACCATTTTTGAACGGATCAACGGATAGCGGGCCAGCGGGTAGTGATCAACTGATATTTTCCGTCATAAAATCCACACAGGCAAACAAAATTGCGACGAAGACAGCTATTAGAAAATTGTTTGTGTAAGCACGAAATAAAAAATGCCTATGGTTATTCCTTTATTTATTGCCAAAAAAGTGTATTTTCTTTTACTTACTGTTCAACAAGAAAATTACAAAATGCATCAGAAATGCAACTCTGACTCCTGAGGAGGGACAGGACCACACCACTCAAAAAACTGTTTTTACCCCGCCGTCTTTTGTTAACAATTTTTTATTGCGTTAAAAAATTAAGTTCCGCCTCGAATTCGTGTTCATGTGATCAAAACGCGTCGATTGACATCCCAGTTCTTGAAAATTTACCAATTTTCACCATGTCACCTAAACTAGATAATTACCAAAACTCTGAATACAAAATCGAGCATATTTTTATTTAAAATTTTCGCCTACGTCTTTTTTTCTGAAAGAAAACAATATATTTAAAAATTTAAATCGGTACTAAGTTTGGGTATTTCATGCGAAATTTTTGTGTCTTCCCATTATTTCAAATACGGCAACACTCACACGGCTGTTCAAAATAGAAAACAGCTGATTTTTGTGTTGTCATGCGGGCATGAAATTCGTTCAACTCGTTATGTTTACGGGTACTCGATTCGTTCGGTCGACTCGTTGATGACTGTCGGCACCCTAAGTCGCTGCTGCTACTGCGCGTTGCTCATATCAACAATTTCAGAGAGGCAAAGGGTAAAAAATAGTCTGTCCGTCAGTCAATCGGTTATTCGCCCGTATGAATATGTACATTAGACTGGGTTGGTCCCAATACGAAATAAAAAAATTGTAAAAGCCCGCCCCTAAAATTTGAAACTTATGTTGAGGGGGTTAAGGGACACAAAAAATAATTTTTTTGACCCCGCGAAATACCGCCGAAATCGTTTCTTTATTGTAAGTCTTTTAATCTAGCTGTACGCCCATAAATTATATAATCCTTGTGAAGAATGTAGATAGGACGAGTGTTGCTCCCTACTGTTATCATAATGACTTGTGGTACACCTTGTTTCTTATAAATATAAACATGTACATATGTATGCACATAAGATGTTGGATTCACATTGCTCACTAAATATGCGTACTTATTTGTGTGTAGGTAAACCTACATATCGCACCCTAAATCATAAAATGACACAACTCAAAATTAAAAAATTTTCAGGAGAACCAAAAAACTTTATTTCTTTACAAGCAATCATATGGGAAAAGCCCACGTAAAATGGTAATTTTTGTTCAAAAGAGACACTTATTGAAAAGTTTTTTTGTCAACCGCTAGAGATATGTTCTGTGCACTCGTTTATGTAAAAAAATCGATTTTAAAAAATTTTGAGTTGTGTCACTTTATGATTTAGTGTGCGATATGTATGTATGTACATTAAGGTGGTAAAAAAACGAACTTAAACCCAAAAACTCATTGCGAAACATGGCTATTTTTATTCTATTATTCCTAAAACAATATGTGTTCCCTTTTTAATGGTAAAAAAACCAGGGACCGTAACTATTCATTTTTATAAAAAAAATCATTTTTAATCGTTATAATTTGATTTTTATTTTTTCGATCAAAAATAATTTTTATTTCTGGATTTAAATTTTTCCGATGAAACCTGATCGATATTTTATGATTCTTATTTTTACGATCAAAAATAATTTTTATTATTGGATTTCAATTTTTCCGATCAACTTTAACAAATATTTTTTTTATTATTTTTTCCGATCATAATAAACTCTAAAAACTTGTTTCTTTTGTACCATACGCTATATAATTAATGCACTAACATAAATTTGGTTCTCAAATAGAACTGCGCCAATTTTCATTAAAATTGGTTGGAAAATGCGTCCATAATCGCCGTTGGAAAATTACTGAACGGAACAGAGCTATGGCAATGTGCACGCATAGGTGTGTTCGTATGTGTATTCCAAGCTTACCAAGCAATTCTGAACACAACATGCATAATGTTGGCAATCGTCAACTTCAGGCCATCAAATATAGGATAAACTAACGTTTGAAAAAGTTTATTATGATCGGAGAAAAAACAAAAAAATATTGATTAAAGTTTATCGGAAAAATTTAAATCCAATTATAACAATTATTTTTGGTCGAAAAAATAAAAATGATAAAATATCAATCAAATTTGATCGAAAAAATAAAAATCATTAAATATCGATAAAGTTTCATCGGAAAATTTTAAATCCAATAATAAAATTATTTTTGATCGAAAAAATAAAAATCGTAAATGATGGTTATTTAAAAATTTAAAAAATAAAAATCATCAGAATAAAGATGAGGTCATATTTGGATAGAATGTGCTAAAATCATTATATCGGCATACTTGCATTTTATTGTTAACGAAGTTTTCATAATGATTTTTTCATCCGAAGAAATGAAAATAACGATTAAAATCGGTCCCTGTAAAAAACATCTTTCTTGTTCATTAAGGACTTTCCAAAAAATTATATATCAACACTGACGTAAAAGCAGAAGGAAATTTGGAGGCACTTGCGCGACCTCTAAACTTTAATATATTAAGGCAAAATTTTCGGTATAGATTTCCATAGTAGGTACATTCGCATGTAATGGGTCTTGTTCCGCAGATTTCGGGACAAGTTTATATTCCTCATAAAATTTTGGACCACCCTAATGAAGACACATCCATACATCCATACATATATTTATTCCAGCACTCCATCGACCGCCAGACTATCTCACTGTTAAATTAGCCGATTGGCTTGTAGATGGGCTGACTGACTGACTTACAGACTAATACCCAGGGATGGGCGCTATTCAGAAATTTAATAATTCACTAACGAAAAAATAAGAATACATTTTTATTAGTCATTCAGAAAATTTTGAATAATGAATACATTTTTATTCTTCATTTTGATAATCTTGAATAATGAATAAATGTTTATTCTTCATCCAAAATATTTTGAATAACGAAAAAAATTTTATTCTTCAGCAGATTAACTTCAATTATTCTTGCAAGTGACACAAGTGAATGGTTTTTTTTTTTCAAAGTGATTTTTCGAATACTTTCCCGAGTGCGAGCAGGATATTTTCCCGAATCTGAAGCGAATATTTTCCCGAATACTTAACCGAATTTTTTTTCGAATATTTTTGCGAATGTTTCCCTAATCCGAAACCGAACGCAAATACCTATCCGAATATTTTTCCGAGTTCATTCACGAATTCGGAAAAATATTCGGAAAGTATTCCGAAAAATATTCGGGAAAGTATCCGGGTTCAGTTTAGTATTCGGGAAAGTATTCGGAAAAATATTCGGGAAAGTATTCGGAAACTATTCGGAAAAATATTCGGTTAAGTATTTGGGAAAATATCAGTTATCTGAATGAAGAATAAAAATTAATTCTTTGTTTGAATAAAAATTCGTTCCAAAACGCCCATCCCTGCTAGTAGCTATAGCTTAGGTACTAAATAAAATTCGGTTCAGTTCCAGCGCAAACAGGCAAGTCAGCGGAAAGACAGGCAGGTAGACAGACAGACACACAGCTCCGAGCTCTGAGTTCACACAAGTCCCCAACAACACTCAGCAATAAGTATACAGCAAGCGCACGGTACTCAGCACTCAACAGTCTTCTTTGGACAGAAAAGCGTGTGAGACGTCTTTTTTAAATTTAAAATCGTGTGTTCTGTACGCTTATCCGTACTTGCGTTAATATTTTCAATTATTTATTTGTTCCATTGAACTTTTTACGACTATATATTGTTGACCGCGCGATCAACATCGAACTTTCGGAGTGTGTAAAAACTAACTGCCATTTTGAGTTGCTCTCAAAACAAAAAAAAAAAAACAAAATTGTTGGCAACAACATCTCAGTGGAGAAAAGACGCAAATGTAAATAATATCATCAACGACTTCTCACATTTCTTCGCTCTGCGCTGTCAGTTAGTAATTTATCAGCGTTTTTTTCTTTGCTTGTTACTGTTTTTTGTTTTTATTTGAACGTTGTTGACAATTTCTTTTTTTTGCAAAATCAATTGCCTCTTGAGAAAGTGTTTGAATTTAATTTTTAAAAGTGCAATTACATTTAAAACTATAAAAAAAATTCCACACCTATAAATCCAGTAGAAACTGAAAATGTCTTCACATCACTGGGGCTACACTGCTGAAAACGGTAAGTCAAGAGAGTTGCAGAGATTGATATGGATTGTTAACCTTTAAAATATGTTTGGTTTTCACAGAGTAAAAACAAAAAAAAACAAAAAAACAAATATGTATAAAAATTTCGGTCTCAACAAAAAACATTAAATTCAGATTTATTTGTCTTTCAGCAACAAAAATATTTTTCCAACATAAATCCGACGTGTTGAGAAAATATAAAAAAACAAGCAACCAAAAAGTATAAAAAAACAGTTATTTGAAAAATCTTCATTGCAGCTAATAGTATTAATGTAACGGCAATATGCTAATTTTATACATGTATGTATGTATGTACATATGTATGATGAAATTTCCAATGATTTATCTTCGAAAGTAGTGAGAACACAGTAGAAGGTGTGTGCATGCAAAATTTTAAGCCAAATGGTACAGGTTGTATGACATTTTGAGTTTTATTTTACGAAAAATAAGACACCAATCAGAATGTGATCATTATTCTTAAGTAAAATATATAAATACAAAATCACACATACTCATTATGCTTTGAGGAAAAAATAAAAATCAAGTATAATACTTATTTTTAATGGAAAAACGAAAAAAGTCAAAGCATAATACGTACATATGTATTTGACATAAAAAATATTAAAACCAAGGTAAAATTATTATTTCTGATAAAAAAAAATTAAATAATAATGATTAATTTCGATGGAAAATATAGCATTAAAAAAACTATAATTTTTTTTAAACAGAAAAATGTAAATTCTTGATTTAAATTTCGCTTATAATGATTACCGTCCCTGATTTCTACATACGGAATTCTCTACAAAATATGTACGTGTGTATGCACACAGCTGCCCAAAGAAAAGTTATAAAAAATTGAAATTCTATAGAAATGTCTGTACATATACTTTATTTTATTTTTGTATGATTTTCCGACAGGGTAGGATTGCGATGTATTGTGGAACCAATTTCCGTCATCCCTTGTCGATTTTGATTTGGTTATAAACCGGTTTCGGCTATGTGCCATATTCAGTATCTTAAACGAAACAAGATACTGAAGATGGCACATAGCCGAAACCGGTTTATAACCAAATCGACTTGACAAGAGGATACATTTATGTTTTATTTTCTTTTTGTAAAGATATTCCTATAAATATATCATGTAAAAGAGCAATTATATTTAATGCCTTGAAAAAGTGCATACAAATATAAAATTACTAAAAGGTCGGTTTTTAAAATTTCTTGTTTTTGCACTCTCATGATTCTTTATATAAACCTGGCAACATTGTTTTATGTATGTGTAGCCTCTTAATTAATTTGTAAGCAATTAGAGATGAAATTCTTTCTCGCAGTGTATAATTTAAGCCAGTGGCGGATCCACGGGGGGGTTTTGGGGGTTCAAACCCCCCCTTGTGGTTTATCATTGATCCCAAATTAATGCCTTTATTGATTCTGCGCCCAAATTTCCCAAACTGATCAAGGAAAACTCTATCATTACAAAAGCAATGGTTGGACCATATAACATCCAAAAAAATGTACCTACATGCGAAAAAAGTTCATGTAGGTACCTTTGGACGCATGTGCATAAAATCAAATTTGTCAAATGCTATTCGCAAATTGGCAAATCGCAAATTTATTTTCTTTTCTTTCTTATCCCTATTTTTATCGGGATTGTACAGAATTAATTTGGTCAGAAATGTCTGAATCGTTGGAGAAATTGCCTTTTTCAGAGGCATTTCGCAATTCTTGTTTAAATTAATCTTTTAAAAATTTGAGTATATAAACACAGGAACTTCAATAAAGTAAAAATTCTATTAAAAATATAAATGTAACCAAAAAGTACTACATATATATATTCTTATTTATTTTGGCTTTAAATGCAAGGGTAAGTGAAATTGATTATCAATTTGCCACCAATACCATACGATACTCATTCGCACGTACCAATGCAAAAATATTCATACATACGTTATACATGTTATTTAGAACTTCAATTGAAATCTCCTGCACTTTATGTGACATCATTGGCACTAACACGCGCGCCGTATGTTCTGCCTTCTCCAAGCTGGATAAAGAGGCTAAGAAAATGGGTTTGGCGGTCAACGAGGACAAGACGAAGTACCTCCTGTCATCACACAAAGAAACAGCACGCCTTGGCAGCCACGTCACGACATACATATTAGGTCCGTTTATTATTAGCTAGTTATGAACAGTTAGCCAAGTTTCGGCTGGAAAATCGTTTCTTGAGTCAAAAAAATAGCAGAAGAGATCCATTGACAGCTCCAAATTTCAGCTAGTAAAATTTTCCCTAGCTGAAATTGTTCGCTGCCAAAGTAAGAAACAGCTGTTGAAAAAATAAACAAACGAATACTTTTGATTTTTATTACTTTTGAAATTTTCTGAATTTTTGAAATAGAAATAAAGAAAATTAAATGTTTTTTTAGAAAAAATAACCATTAACAGTCAAAAAGGCATTCAAATTACTAATCGCTAATTTTTACTAGTATTCCGTTTCTTGATTTTCTGTTCGTTTCGCTCTTTATTAGCGCAATTCTTTCCGTTTTGCTCACTTCACAGCTAGTTTCTAGTTTAATAAGAAACAAACCTATTGTTAATTTTGAGGGTTTTGAGTTTGGTGTTTTTAAGGTGCGGGAAATGCCGCAACTAGTATATAGAATAATAATAGTAGGTGGTACTAGTCCATATTTTCACCAGCGCACATAGGTAGATTTTCAAGTTTTATGCGGCCAAAAATATTTTATTGTCTACATCTATTCCAAATTGCTTGTTTAATGCAAAATTTTAATAATATGAGTTAAAAGTCGATTTTATTGAAAAATATATGTCGTTTTCGATTCGCCATCACACAAGCGAGGTCGGATCGAACAAAAATGTTTGAACCCATAATGAGTAGTAGCAATACTCGCTAACTGGTCGATAAAAATTTCCCTCTGCTCGCTAGCATTCACATATAAATTTGACAGAAGGAAATTTATAGCCAGCAGAGAAATTGTGAATCGAAAGCGGCTATATACAGTGACTCAAAAAAAAATCATACGCCAAAGTTTTTAAATTTATTTCAAAGAGTTCTGTCTAAAATTTTACTTTCTTATTTTAGTTTAAAAATATAAATTATTCAATAAAAATCGTTTTAAGCAGGATTTCTGAGCTTATGGAAAAAATCTGAAAAATCGTAGAAATTTCTGAAAGTGGATTAAAAATTTCAAAGCAAGGCCATAATTTATAGAAGATTTTGAGGAGATTTCTAAGTGTACTGTTATGTAGCCAACCAATTTTAGTGTAAAAAGTGAAATTTTCAATGCTGTGAAAAATTCCGTCAATTTTAGAAGTTTTTTTCTGTAGGGTGTAGGGTGAGACCGTTCCAATTAAAATTTCCGAAAAGCCGATGAAAATTTTCAAAAAGTTGAATGTTGCATATTGTTATATTAAAATTGAATGAGGTGCAAAATTGCATACCCAAAACTCTTCTAAAAAATGTAGCTTTAGGATTCTTAGCCCCTTTTTATGATAAGCATTTCCTTGACTTTGAAAAATTGGAAATACTAAAAATACGAAATCAGGTAATTTTCCAAATGGGCCAATTTTTAATCCATTGTTGATAATTTCTGGCTTTGCATTTTTCCGTAGAGAAATTGACGGGTAATCGATCGGAGGCGATAATATAACTAAAATGCTTTTGAATTAAAAAATTAACAATATTTTTTCAAGAAAAGCCAATAGTTATGCTTAAAAGCTTCAAAATGGTGGGTCTTTTATTATGCTAGGTTGACGATTTCTTCAATAAATAATGATATTTACCTGAAGCACTCGAATCCATGATGTTTACTTTGATAACTGTCTTAAAACTGAAAATATTGACGTTTAAAAATGGATTACTTAAAATACATAAAAAATAAAAAATCGAAAAAGTGGGAGAATAATAAGTTTCGACTAGCGGCAGAGACACCCCCGTTGTCTATAAAAGCCGAGAAAACCGGTTTATTATAGCCCGGTCTATAATAAACGTAGAGGGATTTTGGATTTTGTATTTGCACCAATTTTAAAATTTTAAATTTTGGCCGCATAAATTCGTAAAATCTACCTATGTGCAGCGTCTGCCCTTAAAAAACATCTTCCAAAAAAAGAAATTTTCAAAACCCCCCCTTGCCGAAATCCTGGATCCGCGCCTGATTTAAGCTGTGTGCGCCAATGCACATCTATGTACATATGTACATATATAAATACACTCAAATCCATCAATAAGCCATACAAATTTGAGAAAAATTGCAAACAGAAAATGCAATAAACTTGCGCTTTATCTTATAGGTTCCAAACATTATTTTTTTCTTACTTTGCATGATGCTACCCACCATTGATTGTGTCGCGTGCCATTGTGCAAAGCGCTTATTAAATTTGCTCGTTTTTTCTGCCAGACGTTGCATGCATATTGCAAAATTTTATTTATCTACATATATATATAAAAATGGTGTAAAAAATGTTACTAACCTCATCAGATGAGAACGGCTGGGCAGATTTCTGTAAAATTTTTTGTCAGTTGTTCGTATTCTCGAGGAGATGGTTCGTACGGAAGAAAATTTTGGAAAATCCCTCCGGAAAAGTCCGAAAATTGGAAAAATCGGTGTGTATGTGTGCATTTGTGGATGTGTGTCCTTTATAAACTCCCAAAGTAACTAACCGTTCCTTTTGAAATTTTCACAGTATATTCATGTGGTGTTAGTGCACATAGTAGGGTATATAGAAAAAGTGGAAGCTTCCCGGAATATAGGCCTAAATGAGGACCCAGATCGATCCAGCAAGTCTTCGAGCAATATTGGTATCAAATGAAAGGTGTTAAACAGGCCTTCAACATGAAGTTATTTTCATTGCGATACCTAGGCCGGGTTCCCAAATATGGGTTAAAACGTGGGACCGAGTGACCCTGGAAAGTTTCTGAGCGAAATTGGTATCAAATGAAAGCTGTTGAGGAGGACTTCAACAAAGAGCTTTTGAAATAATGATGCCAAGGCCGGGTTCCAAGATTTGGGCCAAAGCGTGGACTCGGATAACCCCTGAATGTTTTCGAGCGATATTGGTAGCAAATGAAAAGCGTTGAGCACACTTCCACATACAGCTATTTTCATTGTGATTTATAAGGCTGTTTCCCAGAGATGGCTAAAGTAGTGGGTCCGGATGATGATGGACGGTCCCGGTAAAGGTAGGTAGCTATAGGGATAGGGGTAGGGATAGGGATAAGGATAAGGATAAGGATAAGGATAAGGATAAGGATAAGGATAAGGATAAGGATAAGGATAAGGATAAGGATAAGGATAAGGATAAGGATAAGGATAAGGATAAGGATAAGGATAAGGATAAGGATAAGGATAAGGATAAGGATAAGGATAAGGATAAGGATACGGATAAGGATAAGGATAAGGATAAGGATAAGGATAAGGATAAGGATAAGGATAAGGATAAGGATAAGTATAAGGATAAGAATAAGGATAAGGATAAGGATAAGGATAAGAATAAGGATAAGGATAAGGATAAGGATAAGGATAAGGATAAGGATAAGGATAAGGATAAGGATAAGGATAAGGATAAGGATAAGGATAAGGATAAGGATAAGGATAAGGATAAGGATAAGGATAAGGATAAGGATAAGGATAAGAATAAGGATAAGGATAAGGATAAGGATAAGGATAAGGATAAGGATAAGGATAAGGACAAGGATACGGATAAGGATACGGATAAGGATAAGGATAAGGATAAGGATAAGGATAAGGATAAGGATAAGGATAAGGATAAGGATAAGGATAAGGATAAGGATAAGGATAAGGATAAGGATAAGGATAAGGATAAGGATAAGGATAAGGATAAGGATAAGGATAAGGATAGGAATAGGGATAGGGATAGGGATTGGGATAGGGATAGGGATAGGGATAAGGATAGGGATAAGGATAGGGATAGGGATAGGGATAGGGATAGGGATAGGGATAGGGATAGAGATAGAGATAGAGATAGAGATAGAGATAGAGATAGAGATAGAAATAGAGATAGAGATAGAGATAGAGATAGAGATAGAGATAGAGGTAGAGGTAGAGGTAGAGATAGAGATAGAGATAGAGATAGAGATAGAGATAGAGATAGAGATAGAGATAGAGATAGATATAGAGATAGAGATAGAGATAGAGATAGAGATAGAGATAGAGATAGAGATAGACATAGAGATAGAGATAGAGGTAGAGATAGAGATAGAGATAGAGATAGAGATAGAGATAGAGATAGAGATAGAGATAGAGATAGAGATAGGGATAGAGGTAGAGATAGAGATAGAGATAGAGATAGAGATAGAGATAGAGATAGAGATAGAGATAGAGATAGAGATAGAGATAAAGATGGAGATAGAGATAGAGATAGAGATAGAGATAGAGATAGAGATAGAGATAGAGATAGGGATAGAGATAGAGATAGAGATAGAGATAGAGATAGAGATAGAGATAGAGATAGAGATAGAGATAGAGATAGAGATAGAGATAGAGATAGAGATAGAGATAGATATAGAGATAGAGATAGAGATAAAGATAGAGATTGAGGTTGATATTGAGATTGAGATTGAGATTAAAATAGAGATAGGAATTGAGATAGAGATAGGTTTCGGGGGAAGTATGTTTGTCGCGGCGAATATAACTATAACTGTTATTCAGAGAATAGACAATTTTTTATTATTCGCAGTCATTAAGATGGACTCTAAGATAATGGTTAGCAATACGGTAATCAAAGACTTCTTTAGGCTTCATAGGAATAAATTTAAGCAGAACAACGTCTGCCGGGTCAGCTAGTTAATTATAAAGAAATTAAATAATTTATAGAAAAAATTATATGCCTATGCACTGCTCCTGACTCATACGAACACATCCATATAAATTTTATGTGGATATGAGTATGCTAAATGTGCAAAACAGCCTGGCAATTGATTGTATGGGAAAAATGTTAGCCTATTAATATATAGATTAATATATAGATAGTGGGCACATTTGCCAATGAGGCAAAAACGAAGTAAATCAAAAATGGTACAAAACTAAAAACTTTATTTATTAATTATAAAGAAATTAAATAATTTATAGAAAAAAATATATGCCTATGCACTGCTCCTCACTCATACGAACACATCCATATCAATTTTATGTGGATATGAGTATGTTAAATGTACAAAACAGACTGGCAATTGCTTGTATGGGAAAAATGTTAGCCTATTAATATATAGATATACCAAATGTGCATACATAAATTCATATTTAAATGTCTACATGCATATACATACATACACCCAGAAAAATAATGGTGTGAAATCAACCAAAAATCAACAAATTTTGTGGTTAATTTTTTTCAATACGATGCTTAATGTATACCACCAAACGTGTAAATTTAACACTAACAAGTAAGGAAGCCTAAGTTCGAGTGGAATCGAACATTAGATACTCAGCTGTATGCTTTCATTGTTTGTTTCCGTTTGATGGAAACACGGCGTATTTTACATAAAGCGAGTGCCGCATAAAGTGGGCTTAGCCACGCCCATTTTCAACATTTTTATCAGTCATCCAACTAAGCATATGAATATTATTCTTTGTGCAAAATTTCATTCCTTTTTGATTTCTAGTTACAAAAATTCCCAAAGGGTGTTCCAGAAATATCTTTGTTAAAAAGTAGGCGTGGTCATAAACCGATTTCAATAAACTTTTGCGTGTCCATTAACACAAGTTGTAAAAGTGTATAAACCAAGTTTCGTTATAATATCTCAATAATTTGTCGAGTTATAGGCTAAGAAATCTAGTATATTCCTTTGTCTAAAAAGAGGCGGTGCCACTCCCATTTTCCAAAATTTTTATATTTTTTGTTTCCGGTCTATTGTGGAACTCATGCCACAAAATTTCTATGAATTATCTTTATATTTGACAAAGATATCGCTTAAAATGCTTTTTTTAGGCGACTTTATAGTTCCCATGTATAAAAGTGGGCGTGGTCGTCAAACCGATTTCGCAAAAATTTTGAACATATATTACCACAGTTAATAAAAGTGTACACACCAAGTTTCATGATTATATATAAATTATTTGTCGAGTTATGGGCTCAGAAATCTCGTATATTCCTGTTTCTAAAAAGAGGCGGTGCCACGCCCATTTTCCAAAATTTTTGTGTTTTTCGTTTTATGTCCGCAGTTGGACTCCTGCTATAAAATTTCAATGATATATCTTTATATTTGACAGAGATATCGCTTAAAATGTTTTTATTAGGCCACTTTATAATACACATATATGAAAGTGGGCGTGGCCGTCAACCGATTTTAAATATTTTCCGTCCAAACGTTTGTCTAAGTAAGCAAATCACGCGTACCAAATTTCATCGATATATCTTCAACGGTTTCTGAGTTACGACTCATAAAACTTTCAATGTTTGCCCCTTAATAAGTGGGCGTGGCACCGCCCATTTTCCAAAATTTTTGTGTTTTTTGTTTTATGTCCATAGTTGGACCCATGCGACAAAATTTTAATGATAGATCTTTATATTTGACAGAGATATCGCTTAAAATATTTTTATTAGGTCACTTTATAATACACATATATAAAAGTGGGCGTGGCCGTCAACCGATTTTAACTATTTTCCGTCCAAACGTTTGCCTAAGTAAGCGAATCACGCGTACCAAATTTCATCGCTATATCTTCAATGGTTTCTGAGTTATGACATATAAAAATTTCAATATTTGGCCCTTAATAAGTGGGCGTGGCACCGCCCATTTTCCAAAATTTCATCAAATTTCTTCCTAGGGGCCTGAGCTCAACACGTGGGTAAAATTTCATCGCTCCAGCTATATTAGTGACAGAGATACCAAATTTCCGATTTTTTCTATATAGGAAAAGTGGGCGTGGTCATGGTCCGATTTCGCCCATTTTCAATACCAACCGTCCCAGTCTCGATACCAACTTGCATTTCAAATTTCATCAAAATATCTCAATTTTTGCGCGAGTTAGAGTATTTACAGACGGACAGACGGACGGACAGACGGACAGACGGACGGACAGACGGACGGACGGACATGGCTCAATCGATTTCTCTTTTCACCCTGATCATTTTGATATATATAAGTCTATATCTATCTCGATTATTTCATTCTGTTACAATCCACCGTTATGTGATTAAAACTATAATACTCTGTGTACTAGTACAGCTGAGTATAAAAAGTATTGAGTTTTCCTGTTGTCGTGTTGATTTAACAATAACATCTTTTTAATTTAACTATCAATTTATTGTTAAATTAACTAGGAATTGTTGTAGATTTTACAATTTATTTTTATAAATAAAAGAAACATATAAAACATAAAATATATAATCAGCAGATAAATAAAGCAGCTGCTTCGGCATCGCTCGATATGTGATGACCTCCTCGTGGTAAAAATTGCAAACTATGAAGGGGATATTGAACATTAAAAACTTTTAGAAACAAAAATGCAATCCATTTTTAACACCTCCAAACTGAAAATATAAATGGAGAAACCATTATCACGCACTGTCCATGATGCTAAACTCTCATCATTGCCACGGCACAAAATTTCCTTTTTGTTAAAAAATAATAATAATAATTTGCGTTATTCACCAACATCAGAACTTCAAATGTTCAAAAAAATTGTGTATGTTTCAAAATAGTTTTGGCGTTATTTTTTAATACTTTAATGTTGAATAAACCAAAATTTCAAATGACGTTTATGTTTCAAAATTGTTTCGTGTTATATCATCCGACTTTTATTGTTAAATGTGGTTCTTGTTGTTTTAACATTTTTTTTCATGTTGTATTAACGCTAGAATTGGGGCGTCCATTTTTTTTTTTAAATTTTTTAACACGCTTTTATTAGTTTCACCTGTATGTATGTATGTATGTAATTTCTAGCTGCTGTCTAAAAATATGCAACATATTTACTAATGGGATTAGGTTATAACCACCGCTATGTTCCAACAGATGGCGCGCGTGTATTTATATTTTTAAAATATTCACTTATTTTAGTTTATATTGACACTGTCATCATGTTAAAATAAATAAAACAAATTGCAAATGACATTTGGGAATACAATTTTTTATTTGAATCATCTTGTATCTATATTTTAAAATTGCTTCACGTTGTACCTATCAACAATAAAATTTGGTCGAATTTACCAAATTTTCAGATGACATTTACAAAGCCATGTTGTTTCAAACATCGTGTAATTTGAAAAAAATGTATTCTATGTGTAAAGATCGATCGTGTTAATTTTACATTAATCGTGTTGATGTTTTTTTTCTTCTGGGTGCATACATATAAAGTGAAAATTTACGGGCCTTTGTGGTCTATATAAGGCGAGACGGCCTAAGGCTCCTTGCCTAAGTTCAGATAGAGCTGGGCATTCATAAATAGTTGTGCTTTGACATTTGGTGTTCTGTCTTGTCTTAACATTGTAGTTAAAGGTTATAATACCATTTCATATTCATGAAAATTACAAAAATCTGCCCATCCTAATGTACATACATACATATTTACGCAGTATATGGCTGCATATGTGTCTGTGCTAATGTTTATGTAAACATGTCTCGTAACTAAAAGTGTGTTCGTGTGGCCGGCCGTTGTTTTGTCAATGACTATAGCCTTTCCTTCCGCTTCTATTGACTTATAGAATAATTTTTTAAGCGGTATTTTACAGGTGTTACGTATCAGCTTATGCATACATACATATGTACATATATACTAGCTTACATACATACATATTTACGTACAAAGATAAATCTAATAAAAACGAGAATAACTGTAGTTTTTAATTAGTCAAAACGGGTTATAAGATATAAATATATGTACATACATATGTACACTTGTATTTATATGCATGAATATAATACTATTTTCATATGTCTCTTAATGCAGTAAGTATATTTATCTGTTTATATACAGCTTGAGTTTTAAAACCAAAAAATTGAGCTTAAAAACGTTAAAGTTAGAAAAAGTAATATATGTATGTAGGTATGTATACATACAAATGTAGCTACGTGTGCCCACATGGGCATGAAAGGAAATCGGAAGTTTTTTTTATTGTAACGTAGATACATTTAATTACATAAAACTATTAAATGTAATACATAAGTGATAAAAATTGCAATAAGATCGGAATTGACCGATTGAAATTTAAGGCTAAAACGAATATAATCAATTAATTCATCGGGGTATACAACTTTAAATTAAAACAAAACAACGAAAAATATTTTTAACATCAATTAAACTGGCTTTAGTTAATAGATAATTTTATAATATTAATTTTTAAATATGATTTCTTTCATATGGGCGCCTGGAAGTCCAATTTTCACTCACTTTTCGCAGCATTTGCGCCCGTATTTCACCAATAACTCTTCGAATATTGATTTCCAGGTGTGAAATTGTCTCTGGTTTATCGGCGTAGACAAGTGACTTTACATAACCCCAAAGAAAATAATCCAATGGGGTTAAAACCACAGGATATTGGTGGCCAGTTAATAAGACCATTACATGAAATTCACCGTTCACCGTTGACTGGAACATTCTGCCCATCATCGTTTTTTAAGACATATGATCCAACAATTTGTTTAAAAAAAATTTGTCTGAAACAAATACATCCTCTCCTGACAGTAACTGATCTACCAATGGCTTCAGATTCCCTCCTGCCATTACAAATATTTAATAACGAAAAAAAAAAAAATCAAAAACAATTTGCCAAAAAAAATCCGAAATGAATCCTTTATGAATCACTGATGAAATTCTCCTAGGACTGAGGAGGCATCAGTGAATACTTTCATATAAAGACTGCTGAATTTTTTATATATCGTCGTACCATACGAAAACTAGCATATTTAAAATTTCTGGCGAAAGCTAGCAATAAAAAAATTCTGTACGAAAAGTAACAAGTTTGACTTTTGGCTGACGAAAAATAACAAAACCGACTTTTGGCTGACGAAAAGTATCAGTAATTATGTACTGTTTTTACATTAAAATTGTTGTTGTTTAAACGAAATTGATAGTTTTCGTCAGCCAAAAGTCGAACTTGTTACTTTTCGTCAGCCACAAAAAATCGTATGCTAGTTTTCGTATGGTACGACGATATGTAAATGGTTTGCTTTCCTCAGAAAAAAAAAAAACAAAAAAAAATAAAAACTTACGTTTGTATTTATATGGCCGTTTTAATTCTAATAATTATTTTATGTGAATTTAAATGAGCTATTGGCCATTTTTTTTTTTTAAAAAAGAAGAAAAATTTAAAAAAATTTTTTGGTAGAAGTTATGGATCCATTTCGGAGATCACCACATCCCCTCATCAGACTTCTTCAAGCGGCCTCAACCGAGAATCGAACTTAATTTCAATTTTCCCTCCATTACAATCCACATACCAACAACAGTAGCTTAATGACACTCTGCCTTTGCTACCTAGTATGTTGGTGCGATTGTGTGTTTGGTTTGTTCTACCAAAAAATTTTTTTCAATTTTTCTTCTTTAAAAAAAAAAAAATGGCCAATAGCTCATTTAAATTCACAAAAAATAAAAACTGTTAGTCAGTTATGACGACAGTGATGAATATTCAACACAGAATCATTAATGATCATTCAGCAGTGAAACAAATTTACTCAGGGCGATTTTGATCGGCGTACCCTTCAAGTGTGTTTCTGTCAAGAAAAATTGTATTCGCCGTTCGAAGCCGGCATAAATTAACGCTTCAAATATTATATTACATCTTCAAGAATGTGTCTCTTATTTGCATTACAAGCGGAATTTTTTCTTAAGTTCACCGGGTATAATAATGGAAAATATTGAACATTAATTTCGAATTTGTCTTTATTTAATTACATAGGTACATACATACATACATATTCGCGAGATTATTGTCTCGCGCTTGTCTGGAACTCGTAATTTGTTTCTTAAAATTTAGTGATAACCCTAAAGTTGAACATTAATTGCCGTTAAAATGTCTGGAGCATACATACGTACATATGTAAATATATTTGAATATTGAAGGTGTAAATACATACATACCTATGAATATACATATAATTTATAAATTTATTGGCAAAGTTCTTTTTTTCCTTTTGCGCAGACTCCGTGGCACGTGATAGCTATTGCGGCTAAAGTCCATTTGCGAATGAAATAAACCAATAAATAAGCGTTTATAAAACTTGCTCATAAAATTAAAGAAAATGTGTGCTTGATTTAAGAATCGAATGTATTTTTTTCTTAAATTAATATTTAAATGAATAATAGGATATGTTTTGAACAAAAAAAAAATCGATTTTATTGAGCAGTTGCAGCCGAAATGCATAATTCGATTTTATTTTAAAAACTCACTTTTCTTTTCTGAAATAAAAATTTGATAAAAGAATCATAAAAAAAAAATAAGTGTTTAGCTCGTGCACAGACTTAATAAATCTTATCAATTTATTTAAATAACTTTCAGCGAGAGCTTCCGAACACCATTCGAACACATGATGAATCGCTTATTGTTTTTTATTAATATTACTTTTTATTTTTACATATCGCACCCTAAACCAGAAAGTGACACAACTCAGATATTTTTGAAATCAGGTTTTTTCACACAACATATGTATGTATGTATCTCTAGTGACTGCGAACAAAATTTTCAATAAGTGTCCTTTTAACTGAAAAATAACCATTTTACGCATGGTGAAATAAAAATAGGTGATATCACGGCCAATGACAGCAGTTTAACGTCTCACCCTTATTCCGGTCATGCATTTGAAGGGAGTAGAAAAGGGGGACAAATTTAGGAGTAGTTTAGTACTTTTTTACTACTATTGTGTATTTTTATATGACTAAACTTGTGAAAGGGGAATATTTTTAAAATGCTTATAACGTAAGCATTTAATTTGGTTTAGATAACAAATTGTTTGTTCCATACTTACCTATGCATGTGGATATGCTTATCTATACATCAGAAAAGAAAAAAACTCCAAAAGGAAACTTGATGGATATTGATAAAAAAGTTAGAGGAATTAAAGACAAAGTTTATTTTTTTTGTTTATTACAATTTACAAAATCTTATATATACATATATGTATTAATGGAGATGTAATATTAACATAGTAAGCTAATTAAAAAAAGTTGTAATTAATGTAATGCACAAAACGATAAATTTCCACTGAAAATAACGGTATTTATTCCAGTCCATTTTTCGCGCTCTATTCTACTTTGCATTACGTGGAATGGGTAATGTCTGTGACACACGACCGGACATGGATAGCGTAGCCCAGGGTTATTTTTTATAAGCGCGGCCAAAGGCCGCCAACGTAGAAAAGTGTTCTGCGCAAAAGCACTGTGGACCGGGCCATAGATATTACTCCGGAAAGAGTATTTTTTATAAGCGCGGCCGAAGGCCCCAACACAAAAGCTGTTCTCCGCAAAAGTTGTTTCTTTATCTTTTCTTTCCGGAGTAATATCTATGGCCGGTCCACAGTGCTTTTGCGCAGAACACTTTTCTGCGTTGGCGACCTTCGGCCGCGCTTATAAAAAATAACCCTGGGCTACACATATGCACCTATGCGGCGGAAAAAGCGACAGCGCGCTGCAGCGTGACAAGAAGAGCCAAGTTCGCAGATAAGTGAAGGTTGCAGCAGCACTGCGCATACTCCATCACACACACTCAACAGCGATGGAACCGATTTTGAGTCCTAATGCGGTGCATCGGAAAAGCTAAGGGCACCGATAGCCATGCGAATTCCGATGAGCTGTATGCCGATTGTTTATTGCTTTGCATGCTTTATGCGGCGATAAAGCGGTAACAATCAAAGGCAGGAGGCTGATGTTGATGCGGATAAAATATTGGTAGTACTTCAATGTTGCCTTCAATGTGCTCAATTGGAATTAACTGCCGATGACACACGCGGTGAACAACGCTGAAACTAATTAAATAATATTATTACTTCAGGTTTTTATTAGAAAAATTACCATATCTTCTTACCAAAATAATTTTCCATAATTGTTTTCACAATTTTTGTTGAAAATAAATATGGAAATGTCAGAACAAAACCCATGATGCAACTAGTTTGGCCATGACAAAACCATAATAGAAAAACAATGATGCCTACTCATTAAAATACTAAAATGGGAATGAATATATAATTTTTGTATGGACTTTCGGTACGATTTGTAAAGAAAAAAACCAAGAAGGGAACATTTTTTATAAGAGTGCGAGTGTTGTCAAAATGCACCGCCATTTTGTATTATTGCAAACACCTTTTCTGTTATTTCACCATGCATTTTACGCATGATACAAACAAACAAGGTAGTTCCATTTCACTTTGACATTGTCATTTTTGATTATAATATGGATTATTGACGTCTTATTTTAAGTCAAAAATTTAGGATAGCGTTGCCCAATCAAAATTTTTTGTCTGAGGGTATATTTGAACAAAATATTGGGTATTTTAAATGAAATGGTGTTTTTCACATATGCTAATCAACAAAACAAATAAAAGACAATAATCAGCCGATGTAATGAGTATATTTTAACATTTTAAAAAATTAAAAAAAAAAGCTTTCCAAAGAAAATAAAAAATAAGTTATTCATAAAAAATAAAATAGATTTATGCAGTTATTAAAGTCGAAAAATATTATCAAAACGTCCATTATACAATATTTGAAAACTGTTCGATTTTTTATGAATAAGGTAAGAGTTCTTGATTTTCTTTATATCGTCGCTATAGAAGAAAAAAGACACAAAGTGTTTTGTTGAGGAAGAAAGACACAAACTTTTTTTTTCCAAAGAAAGACGCATTAAAAATATTTTTCGAAAGAAATACTCTTTATTTTTTTTGATAACGAAGAAAGACGCTTTATTTTTTTTACTATAAAGAAAGAAGCATTTAAATATTTTTTAGGAAAGAAAGACGTATTCGATTTTTTATTTTCCTTCGTCAATATTAATGCTAATGCGTCTTTCTTCGCAGTTAATAATGCTAATGAGTCTTTCTTCGTCGAAATATTTTATAATGCATCTTGTTCGTCGAAATATTTTTTAATGCGTCTATCTTCGTCTACATGTTTTGTAAAGCGTCTTTCTTCCCCGACATATTTTTGATGCGCCTTTTTACGTCGACAAATTACTGGCATTCGTCTTTCTTCTTCCGGATCGACGATTTCCACATTTAAAAAATATATTTATTAAGAAAATTGTTTAGCAGATATATAAGAATGTAAACTTAATTTAAATTTTAATGTTGCAGTTTTCTTTAGTTTTTACTTACGTTACTAATTTTATTTTCCTTTATTTTATTATTTACCTAATTCTGAAATAGATTCTTCGCAAAAAAATCTTTTTACCATCTTTTCATCTAAATTAAATATTTTATTTACTAATAAATTTTGCATATAACTAGAGCCCTAGATACACGGGTATCGAAATATCTGATTTGATCGTTTTTGTTTGAAGCCCGTTTGTTGTTCAAATGCCCGTACAAACATACTAGTAATAAACAAACAAACAACTGTTCGAGCATTTGAACAACAATTGTTCGGGCTACTCGAAAATGTTCAAAAAATCGAGAGTTCTACATATAACCATGCCATCGACCGCACTTGTTTTTTCGGTTACAAGTACATAAGCCGTGCCAATATTCATAATTTCTAAACCACTGAAATTTTTCAATGAAATTCACAGGAGGTGTAGTGGGATTGTAGTATGTACTATATTCCACAAACTTGCGGCAACTTATTTTAAGAATAAATCTTATTTTTTATATAATTATTTGTGATCTGATATTATGAAGAATATATATATATAAATACGTACATTTACATACGTATTAAATTCTTCATAATATCAGATCACAAATAATTATATAAAAAATATATATATATATCAATATTTAAATTTAAACAATTCGTTTTGTTGCAATCGATACCATGGTTACCATGGAAATAAAAAATAACATAAATGGAGGATTTTTAGCACTGAGTATGGCAGCATGAAATGTCATAATCCATATAATTGTCAGGTGGTTAATATGGCGACAAAAATTTGACGTTTACACTACCTTCTTTCTTGTATCATGCATTTTACGTAGACTTTTGTCATATTAATGCTTGTCAAGAAAAAGTTTTTTTTTACTCTCTTGAACATTTTTGAATTTTGAGTTGTGTCACTTTATGATTTAGGTTGCGATATGTGCATAAACAATTCGCTGAGGAAATTTTCCGTTTTTTCAACGCTATGCGCAATTCAATTTATTATCACAAATTATGATTTTGGGGTCAATGTATGTAGTGCAAATAAAAACAACAAAAACAAATAATATTTTGCACAACCATTTCACATTCGAATGAATTTTACCTTTGCATGGCATCAACCCAAATATCTATAGAACAGGGCTGCTCAACGCTCTCGTATTGAAAGTACAAAACTCAATACATTTACAAATCTATATATATAAGGATGAAAGTTTGTTTGTTTGTTTGTTTGTTTGTTTGTATGTTTGTTCCCTATGGACGCCGAAACTACCGGGCCGATCACATTCAAATTTTGACACAATGATCACCTGATATTAGATTGAAATTATGACCACATTTAATTCTGGTATCTCAACCCCTTCCCGAGATATAGGCCAAAATATGGACCCAGATTCCTCCGAAATATTTTTTTGCATTATTGGTATCAAATTAAAGATATCAATCAGAGCTTCAATAGAGAGTTCATTCCGTTCCAATTTTCCAGTCGGTTCTCTAGATAGAGACCAAAACGTGGACCCGGATGACCCCAAATTTTTTTTCGTAATATTGGTATCAAATTAAAGGTGCTGATCAGGGTATCCATATATATTTTACACTATACGGATATCTCAATCGGTTCCCGGGATTGAGGCCGAAACATGGACCTAAATAGCACCCGAAAAATTTTTGACCATTATTGGTATCAAATTAAAGGTACCAATCAGAGCTTCAATAGGGAGTTCATTCCATTCCAATTTCCCGGTCGGTTCTCTAGATAGAGACCAAAACGTGGACCCGGATGACCCCAAATATTTTTTCGTAATATTGGTATCAAATTAAAGGTGCTGATCAGTGTATCCATTTATATTTTACACTATACGGATATCTCAATCGGTTCCCGGGATTGAGGCTGAAACATGGACCTAAATAGCCCCCGAAATATTTTTGGCCATTATTGGTATCAAATTAAAGGTATCAATCAGAGCTTCAATAGAGAGTTCATTCCATTCCAATTTTCCAGTTGGTGATCCAAATAGAGACCAAAACGTGGACCCGGATGGCCCCAAACATTTTTTCGCAATATTGGTATCAAATTAAAGGTATAAATCAGAGCTTCAATAGGGAGTTCATTCGATTCCAATTTTCCAGTCGGTTCTCTAGATAGAGACCAAAACGTGGACCCGGATGACCCCAAATTTTTTTTCGTAATATTGGTATCAAATTAAAGGTGCTGATCAGGGTATCCATATATATTTTACACTATACGGATATCTCAATCGGTTCCCGGGATTGAGGCCGAAACATGGACCTAAATAGCCCCCGAAATATTTTTGACCATTATTGGTATCAAATTAAAGGTATCAATCAGAGCTTCAATAGGGAGTTCATTCCATTCCAATTTCCCGGTCGGTTCTCTAGATAGAGACCAAAACGTGGACCCGGATGACCCCAAATATTTTTTCGTAATATTGGTATGAAATTAAAGGTGCTGATCAGGATATCCATTTATATTTTACACTATACGGATATATCAATCGGTTCCCGGGATTGTGGCTGAAACATGGACCTAAATAGCCCCCGAAATATTTTTGGCCATTATTGGTATCAAATTAAAGGTATCAATCAGAGCTTCAATAGAGAGTTCATTCCATTCCAATTTTCCAGTTGGTGCTCCAAATAGAGACCAAAACGTGGACCCGGATGGCCCCAAACATTTTTTCGCAATATTGGTATCAAATTAAAGGTATAAATCAGAGCTTCAATAGGGAGTTCATTCGATTCCAATTTTCCAGTCGGTTCTCTAGATAGAGACCAAAACGTGGACCCGGATGACCCCAAATTTTTTTTCGTAATATTGGTATCAAATTAAAGGTGCTGATCAGGGTATCCATATATATTTTACACTATACGGATATCTCAATCGGTTCCCGGGATTGAGGCCGAAACATGGACCTAAATAGCCCCCGAAATATTTTTGACCATTATTGGTATCAAATTAAAGGTATCAATCAGAGCTTCAATAGGGAGTTCATTCCATTCCAATTTCCCGGTCGGTTCTCTAGATAGAGACCAAAACGTGGACCCGGATGACCCCAAATATTTTTTCGTAATATTGGTATGAAATTAAAGGTGCTGATCAGGATATCCATTTATATTTTACACTATACGGATATATCAATCGGTTCCCGGGATTGTGGCTGAAACATGGACCTAAATAGCCCCCGAAATATTTTTGGCCATTATTGGTATCAAATTAAAGGTATCAATCAGAGCTTCAATAGAGAGTTCATTCCATTCCAATTTTCCAGTTGGTGCTCCAAATAGAGACCAAAACGTGGACCCGGATGGCCCCAAACATTTTTTCGCAATATTGGTATCAAATTAAAGGTATAAATCAGAACTTCAATAGGGAGTTCATTCGATTCCAATTTTCCAGTCGGTTCTCTAGATAGAGACCAAAACGTGGACCCGGATGACCCGAAATATTTTTTCGCAATATTGGTATCAAATTAAAGGTACTGATCAGGGTAGCCATACATATTTTACACTATATGGATATCTCAATCGGTTCCCGGGATTGAGGCCGCAACATGGACCTAAATAGCCCCTGAAATACTTTTGACCATTATTGGTATCAAATTAAAGGTATCAATGAGAGCTTCAATAGAGAGTTCATTCCATTCCAATTTTCTAGTTGGTGCTCCAAATAGAGACCAAAACGTGGACCTGGATGGCCCCAAATATTTTTTCGCAATATTGGTATCAAATTAAAGGTATCAATCAGAGCTTCAATAGGGAGTTCATTCCATTCCAATTTTCCAGTCGGTTCTCTAGATAGAGACCAAAACGTGGACCCGGATGACCCCAAATATTTTTTCGTAATATTGGTATCAAATTAAAGGTGCTGATCAGGGTAGCCATATATATTTTACACTATACGTATATCTTAACCGGTTCCCGGGATTGAGGCCGAAACATGGACCTAAATAGCCCCCGAAATATTTTTGGGCATTGTTGGTATCAAATTAAAGGTATCAATCAGAGCTTCAATAGAGAGTTCATTCCATTCCAATTTTCCAGTCGGTTATCCAAAATATATTAGTAATCATGATGTACACCGATATGTGCACCGGATGGCCATGTAAAGTTGTTGATAAGGAACGTGAGACGGGGAGAGAGAGAGAGTAGTATAAGAGGAGGAAGAGATAGGGGAACGGGAAATGCTGACTGGTGGGGAGACCGATAGGGAAGGGAGGGGCATAGTGTGATTTGTCGCAGCGAAGTGTGACGGGTATTTGCTAGTTTTGTATATGCACTGAAACATTTTTTTGCTCATTTAATTTTTTTTATGAATTCCAATAAAATATTATTTTAGAATTTATTTTAAAATGGTAGTATCAAATACATACAATTTTTTTTATTTTTAATATGAAAATTTTTTGAATACAAATTTTTTACAGTGCTTACATTTTTTGAATTTTTTTTTTCATTACAAAATTGTTATTGTAAATTTCGATTTCTTACGGCAGTGCTCGAACTCCTATACAAAGTGCCTTTGCTCTGCACATTCAATATGAATCATAGGCACATTCATATAAAATTTTTTTATATCTGAGTGCTTATGGGAGTGCAAAGAAAATTTTATTTTCATATTTGAAGTGAAAATATGTATCTGTGCCTATGATTCGGAACAAAACAAAAACAATTGTGCTTTGAGTGCCTATGAGGTGAGCAGCCCTGCTATAGAAAGAACAAGGCACATTACCGTGCAAAAATTTATAACAATAATAAGAGTAATACGCTGGCGCAGATATGTATGTATGTATAACTCTAAGGATTGTTAATCTACGGCAGAACAAATATATCCCCTTATCTGTTATTTATCAATGGAGAGTGGGAACTGACAGATCAAATGTATGTTAACAAATCCCAGGCATGGGTTGCCTAGCTAAAAGGCGTACGAAAGGTATTAAATATTTAAAACAAAAATTTAAATTTTTAGAAATTTTGATGTGTTCTTTGTACAAAGAGTTTTTTTGAGCAGACCCCTAGTCAACATGAGAACAGACTACATCTGATGGTAAAATAGCTCAGAAGTTCGATGTTTCAGTTTTCACGGACGGGTCAAAAATGGCATGTGGAGTGGGAGTTGGTATCTTCTCAACTGAGCCGGACACATCCATATCATTAAGGCTCCCGGACACGGCGAGCGTTTTTCAATCAGAAGTCTTCGCGATACAGGAGGCCTGCAAGGTTCTACTTGCAACGGAAAGTGCCGGTGTTGAAAAAAGGATAGGAATTTTCTCGGATAGCCAGGCGGCTCTGAAGGCTCTGGGATCTGCAACGGTTTCATCAAGCCTGGTCCGGCAGTGCAGGGAGTGGGTCTGGGGACTGGCAAGTCGTCATAGCGTATCTCTGATATGGGTGCCGGGGCATCGCGACATCAAGGGAAACGAAATGGCTGACGAGCTGGCCAGGCAGGGATCGGCACTTGATATTTCGGGGGCGCGAGAGGTTCTTGTGCCTCTGGGCTTTATCAAGAGCCGAATCACTCGGCACTGGCTTGAGGAGGCAAAAATCAGATGGAAACGGTTGCGGACCTGCAAGGTCTGCAGAAGTCTTTGGCCTTCTTACAATGAGATACGATCCTCAGTCATGTTAAAAATGGACAGGAGGGACATTTCCCGCTTAACTGCGGTATTCACGGGGCATTGGGCTATTGGTACCCACGCGGCCCGATTGCGATTGGATCACAACACTCAGTGTCGCAGCTGTAATCTTCCTGGAACGGAGGAGACGGTGGAGCACCTGCTATGCGAATGTCCTTCGCACTGCCTAGGCAGATTGAAATTCCTTGGAAAACCCTTTTTCGACGACCTATCTGAACTCAAGGACGTCAGGCCTGAGGGGCTTCTTAGATATCTGAACACAACAGGATGGATATAGGGCGTAGGACCCGCTCTGATCTCCGAGGTGATATCCATGTTTACGCTATTCTTCTGGTTTTTGGTTCTTTTGTCACGAGTCGTGGTATCAAAACGGCGCTCCGGCGCTAATTGGAGTCTGTGGGACTCGCCACTCTAACCTAACCAACCAGACCCCTAGTGAACATTTTAACCCTATATCGACCTTAAAAATACTATTTTTTGTACTTTTCAAAAGTGGGGTCAAAACGACCTCTTAGTGGAGGTGTTAGAAAATGCAAGAAATTTATCGAGTTTTATCCAGATGATTTGTACAACGAAAACTTGTTCAACGATATTCAACACGTCCTGCCTTAATAAAAAGGAGCGAAGAAAGAAGAGAGGAAATTGGATTTTCGTCTGAATAAATTCTGTTACAAGACATTAGCAACAGCTTTGCAAATATTACTATGTGTTGCGGAACAAATTTCCGTCATCAATTGATTTGGTTATAAACCGGTTTCTTATATCGAGTTTGGTCGTCATGGCATGTGACCACAGATACGTATCGTCGGCCTCCTGCCAGAAACACGAATGTGAAAATTTTTTTAAGTGCGATGTCTGCTCTTTATCGAGTATATATTGATGTAATAACAATTCATATTTGTATAAATGCTTGTGTAAACATACCCAGTTGAAATCAGATGTATTGATACACGAATTATGCATGCTGTGTGCATGGAAAAGTGCGTACAGAGCATGATTTGTGAAAATAAATAAATTTTGTTCACATAAAATTATGAATGCTGTATGCATGAAAAATATGAATAATTTATGAGTTTTCGGTGTGTATACACGGTAGGCAGGAAGCGACGATAGGTTGCATGAAAATGTCGAGAAAAAAGGAAAGTGGGGTTGTGTTATGTGATGTGTATAGATGGAACATCCGTTGAAATTAAAATCCGAGCTGCTCCTTTTTCAAGGATATCCACATTTTTTGTTTTTTTTGAAAGGATCAAATATTGAGAAAATCGAAAATTCGCCACCGTCCAAATTTTTCCGATTTCAATACATTATTTGGTCGCTAAGGGATACAAAAAAGGTATTAAAAAGAAAAATGGACACCTGTAGTGGAAAAATCCAATGTGAACAGGACCTAAAGGATAACCACTGAAATATAAAATAACACAAAAAGTACCCACTTTAATTTGCGTATAACTCCTAACATGTTAACTCTACGTGAAAATTCCTTATAATATGTTTCATTCAGAATAAATAAAGGAATATTTCTTTGATATACAATTTTGATGTACCTGCAGTGGTTAATGCACTTTGGTCCATCTAAAGTGAAAATTTCAAAAAAAGTACGTTTTTTTATGGTGCTATTTTAAGTTCAAATATTTTTCTAGTTTATGTAAATATTTTAATCTAATGATCCAATTCTCATTCTTACATATCTATAAGTTAATATTAAAAAGAATTAGAGCTGAAATACGCGCTAGCTGTGCACGGTGGGCGGTAAGCAACAATAGGTTGCATGAAAATATCGAAAAAACGATCGCCGGCTAAACACTTACGTAAAATGATATTCTAATATACTTCATAAACACACAGCAAGCGTGAATAAAATCTCCAACATTTTTTTTAAACGAAAATTAGTACCAGCACATAGCTAGGCACATATTCGTTGGGCCATCGTTTTTACGATATTCCCATGCAACCTATTGTTGCTTCCCGCCCACCGTGCACAGCTAGCGCGTATCTCAGCTCTAACTCTTTTTTAGTATTAACGTAGAGATATGTAGGAATGAGAGTTGGATCATTAGATTAAAATATTTACATAAACTAGAAAAATATTTGAACTTAAAATAGCACCTTAAAAAAAACGTACTTTTTTTGAAATTTTCACTTTAGATGCACAAAAGTACATTAAGCACTGCAGGTACATCAAAATTGTATATTAAAGAAATATTTCTTTATTTATTCTGAATGAAACATATAATAAGGAATTTTCACGTAGAGTTAACATTTTAGGAGTTATACGCAAATTAAAGTGGGTACTTTTTGTGTTATTTTATATTTCAGTGGTTATCCTTTAGGTCCTGTTCACATTGGATTTTTCCACTACAGGTGTCCTGTTTTCTTTTTAATACCTTTTTTTGTATCCCTTAGCGACCAAATAATGGATTGAAATCGGAAAAATTTGGACGGTGGCGAATATTCGATTTCCTCAATATTTGATCCTTTCAAAAAAAACAAAAAATGTGGATATCCTTGAAAAAGGAGCAGCTCGGATTTTAATTTCAACGGATGTTTCATCTATAAACATCACATAACACAACCCCACTTTCCTTTTTTCTCGACATTTTCATGCAACCTATTGTCGCTTCCTGCCTACCGTGTATAATTTGTATATATACATGAAATATCCATGCGATATGCATGCGTATGCATTATAAATTTTTTAATGATATACATACATATCTACTTTATGATATTTTTCTTTCAATATACTGAGAGCTCCTTTTTTATTTTACGTTTTGTCTTGAAAATTTTCATTTTGTCAAAAATATTTATTCGAAAAAATTTCAACAATCATCATCGTCATCACCACTTTCTACTTATACGTAGAGATTCACCCGATTAATCGTTTGCAAAACCTCTAGCGTTAGCAGTTTGTACCGTCCCTTTGATATCCTCCTTTTGCATATTTGCGCAACTTAACGGGCTGACCATATCGATTTTGGTAAGAAAACGTACGCATTGTGGACGTGCATTGTTAAAGAAATATAACGAGATGATCCAGGGTTAGTTCTATCTCTGTTTAGTGGGACAAAACCACCAAATTTATTTTCAGTAGATTGTATCTAACCGTTTTATTATATTCCGAGATGTATCCAATCTTCAGTTTCATAGACATTGAATAACAATATGGCTATTCGTGTTAAAACATCTTTCAGGGTGACTCCCCACCATAATATGACCTTCAATCAAATTGCAATGGTTATAATATCTGTGGCTAAATGAAATGATTATTTTTAATAGGAATTTTAATAATTCTATGAGAATGTTACTGAAACTGTATTAATGCAAAA
Organism: Urophora cardui; assembly: GCA_960531455.1. Lineage (NCBI taxonomy): Eukaryota > Metazoa > Arthropoda > Insecta > Diptera > Tephritidae > Urophora > Urophora cardui. The sequence goes on from OY482674.1 coordinate 101,797,811, forward strand.
TTCATACTACCCTATTAATGCAGAATTAGTACCTTTGTATGTATAAACGATCTATACATCCGATATATGCTGTATGAGTGATTCTGCATGCTTTCAGCATTTTTTCAAGAGTATGCATACAATATGATACATATGAGGGGTTAGAGTATGCATGCTCTCTGAGAAACCATACGTGTAAAAAGGAAATAGACGAGCATTTATACTGGCATGCATACACAGCTCCAATTCATGCTTCCAAAATTTATGTTGTATGCATAAGATTCCAACTGGGTGGAGCTGTGTATGCATGCCAGTATAAATGCTCGTCTATTTCCTTTTTACACGTATGGTTTCTCAGAGAGCATGCATACTCTAACCCCTCATATGTATCATATTGTATGCATACTCCTGAAAAAATGCTGAAAGCATGCAGAATCACTCATACAGCATATATCGGATGTATAGATCGTTTATACATACAAAGGTACTAATTCTGCATTAATAGGGTAGTATGAATTTTGCATTAATACAGTTTCAGTAACATTCTCATAGAATTATTAAAATTCCTATTAAAAATAATCATTTCATTTAGCCACAGATATTATAACCATTGCAATTTGATTGAAGGTCATATTATGGTGGGGAGTCACCCTGAAAGATGTTTTAACACGAATAGCCATATTGTTATTCAATGTCTATGAAACTGAAGATTGGATACATCTCGGAATATAATAAAACGGTTAGATACAATCTACTGAAAATAAATTTGGTGGTTTTGTCCCACTAAACAGAGATAGAACTAACCCTGGATCATCTCGTTATATTTCTTTAACAATGCACGTCCACAATGCGTACGTTTTCTTACCAAAATCGATATGGTCAGCCCGTTAAGTTGCGCAAATATGCAAAAGGAGGATATCAAAGGGACGGTACAAACTGCTAACGCTAGAGGTTTTGCAAACGATTAATCGGGTGAATCTCTACGTATAAGTAGAAAGTGGTGATGACGATGATGATTGTTGAAATTTTTTCGAATAAATATTTTTGACAAAATGAAAATTTTCAAGACAAAACGTAAAATAAAAAAGGAGCTCTCAGTATATTGAAAGAAAAATATCATAAAGTAGATATGTATATCATTAAAAAATTTATAATGCATACGCATGCATATCGCATGGATATTTCATGTATATATACAAATTATACACACCGAAAACTCATAAATTATTCATATTTTTCATGCATACAGCATTCATAATTTTATGTGAACAAAATTTATTTATTTTCACAAATCATGCTCTGTACGCACTTTTCCATGCACACAGCATGCATAATTCGTGTATCAATACATCTGATTTCAACTGGGCAATTCATGCTTCCAAAATTTATGTTGTATGCATAAGATTCCAACTGGGTATGTATGTACATACATAGATAATATGTACATGTATGTACCTAAGTATGAATATAAATATTAATTGTTATTATATCAATATATACCCGATAAAGAGCAGACATCGCACTTAAAAAATTTTCACATTCATGTTTCTGCCGACGGTATATAGACAGATTACCCACAAATATTTTATACATAATACATACCGTTATATTAATTTAAAAAAAAACTACACTTTTATTTATATACATACATATGTATACGTAGATAAATTGCGTTTTTCACAGCGAAAGCAAAATCACGTGCAAACAGGTGGGAAAATGTCGTAAAACACATCGCTCATTTGCTGCAAGACCGGCATAAATCAAAAAACGTGATTTTTGAGTTAATGATGCAGAATTGTTCGCTATATCATACTTCATGTTGAGTAAAAAATTCATACGAATATCTCTTATATGCTCCGCTTGAGAAGAGAATATGCCGTTATTTCATTTCATCTGTTTCAACTTTTTTTATACGTGAGAACGACATATCTCAGTTGTGCCACTGCTGCCGTCGTGTTAAGATCGTTTGGCTTTCTCAAACAGAGGCATATTTTGTGTTGTGGAGTTCTTCGTGAAAAGGTAATGGTATTTTTAATCTAGATTTTTTCAAGTACACAGCGCTAATTTGAGTTATGACTATCTTGTTGAAAAGTTTGATTTAATTCAAACATGGTATATTACAAAATATGACGTTCTAGTTGATAAAAATACTATCGCCAACTTAAGTATTTCGTGATATGACGTTATTACATATAAAAGAATGACTAATAAACAGTCATCATTTTACATTATAACAAAATGTGTCGTTGTTGAATATAGAATTATTAACAGTACCAATAAATTGCTCTCACTAACACAAAATATGATGCTATTGCTGATAAAAAATATAGCTATGTATGAATAAAACGCACGATCACAATAATAAAAGTTGTTGTTTTAGGTTATTTTAAAATGTCAAACTGCAACAGTAGCAAATCATCTTCGAGTTTATCCCGATAATCCTCTTTTTCGGAAGAATTTGACGACTCCGTGGCTGATGCAACATACTGTCCAAAATCACCACAACAAGAAAGTAATAGTGAGGATAGCAAGACGAAACATGTAATCCATTAATTTTTTAATTACTTGAAGTAAAAAATTAACATTTTTCGTTTATGAATTATAACTTAAGATGAAAAGATGTTAAAGAGTTCCTTAATTTCTTAAGTTCAAAAGACTCAGAAAAATAATCACAGTAGTATCAACAGTTTTCTTCTGTTAATCCCTAAATTCGCTAAATTAACAGAAATATGTTTAAGTAGATTTAGAGTTATATAAACGAAAACATCTTTTACTTTAACAAATATATCTATTAAAACCTATTTGTTAGTTCAACACAACTGATCGTCAATTATTAAAAGAAATTTTCGTTGATATAACTGAGTCACTGTTAACTTAACCCTAATATCTGTTGCTGTAACCTTTATATTTATTTGTTGATTCAACAAATCATTACTGTTGACTATCAAAAGAAAAAGTATTTATTTTGCCAGCTTTCTCCGTTGTTAATTGTTGCTTTGCTTGCGTGTGTGAGTTTTAATTCACGGATGCTTGTTCGAACAAAGGTAAGTATAATAGCCACTAAAGTTCAATATTCAACATACATATCGCTAGCTTAGAGTGCAAATTGTGTAAGTCCTTTTTTCAAACTTTGTAGGAGAGACAAAAAAAAAAAAATAAAAAAATTTCGAAATGAAAAAAAAATTTCTGTTCATATAAAATTTTGGACTTACAAAATTTTCTTCGTTTTTTTGAACTTACACAATTTGCGTGTCACAGAATACCAACGAGTAGAAATATGACAAGTATCAGAAACTTGTTTAGCGTAGCGCGTATTTGATTTTTCTAGCGTTCTACATAAAAATACACTTTTTCATAAAAATGGACTTACACAGTTTGAACTCTAAGCTAGCAATATGATGCCGTTGGATTGAATTTCAGGTTGATGTCATGGTTTGAAATCGGAGGAGAATATAAAATAGAGAAAACAATATAGCAAGCAGTGAAGGCGAAGAAGGTGCCGCAATGGAAAACAAGCGGAGATGAAGCTACATATTTGTACTTGGAAACAGAACGGAGGGAGGATGAAGAGAAAAATGCAAACAAAATATTTAAAAAACTTGCCAATAGCTCTAAAAATACACATTATAAAGTAATTGTTAGAAATAAATGGCCATGTAAAACACAAAGGGATTTATTTTTAAGTGACAAAATTTCAACTGCGGAAAATTGTCGATTTAACAGCAAAAGTGTTTGGATTCACAGCGATTTTTTGTTTTCAGAGTAGTACAACAATAAAACTGTTAAAACAGAATAGCGTCTATCAGTTTAACAGATATATCCTTTGGATGTGATTTGACTGTGGAATCTGTTGTTTTAACCCGTAATCCCGTTGATCTACCAATATCTTTTCTCTCGGTGTATGAATTATAATTAATTTATGTTTATTTTTGTGATATTAATAAGTACATAATATGTATATTTGAAGTTCAAAAGATTGAAAATAAAATGAATTAATACGAACTTATTGTTTTTTTTTTCTCAACAATAATGACACATTATAACTTAAGACACTCTATTGAATATATTTTTGCAACAATAACGTCATTATGCAAAGGAGAGTTGGTTCTTATTCAGGAAAAAACCATAAATGGATACTTGGTGTTGATTTTGCTTTATGGATATGTTAAATATATTATACTGAATTGGTTTGTTTTGAATTTGTAGGATTTCCTATTTTCTGTGTAAGATTGGAGTCAGTTGAAAACTTTAAAAGCGTTTTCTGGACAATCGATTTTTTTTACTTATGCCGGTTTTGCAGCAAATGAGCGACATGCCAAAATAAGACACGTTTGAAAAAAAAAAATAAAATAAAATAAACAAAACCCTACATAGGTACATACTTTGAAACGCGTCTGCACTGCGTATACGTAATTTCCCTGCAGTAAATGTATTTCAGTGCTGAATGATCGTTGATGATTCTTTGTTGAATATTCATCAGATGGTCATCACTGAGCACTAGAGGTCGGAAACTATCGATAGTCAGCACCATCGATAGTGTACGATAGTTTTTTTGCAAACTATCGATAGTATATCGATAGTTGACGATAGTTTCGGGTGATTTGGGAGAGTCTACGGCTACGCTCACACTGTAACCGCCTTTTGCCGTCCGGCAGCAAACACATCCACAAACACATCTGTTTTAAATGAGCTCACCCGATTTCACCCGAATGTAAACAAACTTTGTCCACCTGTCCTGGTCTTATTCTTACCAATACATGAAAGTATAGAAGATGATCCAATAAAACTTTTTTCAGTACATTGTTTTGTTTTATTTATTTATTAGCCATTTATTCTTGTTCAAAAAAATTAATATATTAACCTGTTTAGGCTTCAAACGGGCTCTCCTCTCATTTATTATCATTCCCGCTGTGCTGAAAATTCTTTCAGATTCTACTGATGTGGCTGGAATGCATATATACTTCATAGCGCACTCCTTCAACGGAGCAAGATTTTCTGATGCGATCTACAAAATAAATGTATTATTACCATTTTATTCCATCTTTATGTATATTTTCTTCCACCAACACATCCAAAAATAAAAATAATACTCAACTGAATATACATACATATATAAGTATTTAGAAAAAGTGGTTTGGATACGTACAATAGGCTAAAAGACCTAACTGGAAAATTAAATTATTATTATTATTATTATCTTTTACCTTCCAATACAACAATGGATCAACATCCCTAGCTGCATTATCTGCCTCATAGTATTGCCGCAGAGATAAAATGGCATCCACCCGAGATGTTTTTTTTTTGTGTTCGAGACGCTCATCAATAAAATCCAGTAATGAAGAACTCTGGGCGCTAGTAGTTGGTCCTTCTAAGCGAACTGATTTCTCGGCGTTATAACTATTGCATAATTGATGCACCTCATCCCCATCCAACTTGGCTGCTGCCTGCATGTTTGCGTTAGTGTGGAAAGCTTCTTTTTTGAAGCGAGGATCCAAAATTGTTGCCACTTTTGAAACCGTCTGGTTTTCATATTGTTCCATTCTTTTTTTCATGCCAAGCAACAGTAGTTCACAAAAATCGCTCTCGTCACTAGTTTTCAATGTTGGTTTCAGTTGTGCTAGTTTTCGATTCATACCACAAGCCATGGGTATCACTAAGGACAGAGTTACATAACTTGATCCAGATAACTGCAATAACAAAAAAAAACACTGGTCATGAAAAGAAAATCGTGTTTTTTTACAAATACCTTTTCTGTTGCATCGGCAAACAATGATAACAATGAATTGATATCTTCTATTACCAGCAAATCGCAAGCAGTTAATGGTGATGGTGCCTTAACCGTTGATAAAAGCACTTTGGCAGCGTTCGTACAAGCTATTCTGCAAAACATCAGGTATACACTATTCCATCGGGTGGGCATTTCTTGTAGCAAACTTAGGGGATTGTCAGATTGTTGCTCTTTTTTAAACTTTTCGTTGGAAATTGTACTATTTTTGAAGAAAGTGACAATAGTTTTGCATTTTTTTTTTCAAATCCGAAATGGCAGCTGAGTTTGATAAAGCATCTTGTACAACAAGATTGAGTGTATGGGCGACGCAAGGCATGTGGGTTTTTTCTAGTATATTGCATGCGTTAATCATAACTTTGGCATTGTCTGTAACAATGCAAGTCACTTTTTTAAAAATTGACCATTCATTTAGGACTTTTTTCAAAGAACTGGCTGTATTTTGACCGTTATGATTGGTTGGATCTTCAAGTTTTTGGGTACTCAAAACTGCTGATTGAAGGTGAAAATTGGAATCCACAAAATGGCAAGTTACGGTTAGATATCCTTCGTTCGCAACAGAAGTCCAACCATCACAAGTTACGGCAACACAGCTTGCTTCTGAAAGAGCATTTTTTAATTTCATTACAATCATATCAAATAGGTTTTTCAGCAACACATCCTTCAATGTCCTCGCACTTGGTAAAATGTATCTCGGGTCCAATACCTTCACGAAATATATAAAACCTTTATTTTCCACTATGTTAATAGGTTGATAGTCGGTTGCAACTAGCAATGCCAAAGCTTTGTCAATGTCTTTACGTCTTTTCGAATCTTTTGCATATTCTACAGCTCTTGCAAAATAAGATGCCACCGATCGTGTACTTGAATGGCGACTACTGGATGTCGATTCGGTAATGGTTTCTATATTTGATGTGTCATTCTCCTCATTCGCAGTGTCTTTATCCTCATGTGGGTGGCACCGTTTTAAATGGTCCATTAAGTTACTTGTGTTGCCGCTTGTCTTATATTCTTTTCCGCAAGTTAAACATTTTGCAAGTTGCTTATCGCCGGATTTTGTAAAATATTTCCAAACCTGAATTAAATAAGAAGATATATTTCTCGAAAAAAGTGTTAACAATTTATAACAGTGTTATTAATGTACCTTGGAAAACTTTGGTTTCCGCTTGTTTTGTGGAGTACTACTCTTCATTCCATGGTCGGTTTCGCAAGAGCCACTGCTGTCTGTGCTTTTGTCGTCTTCCATTCCACTTGCATTTTTATCTAAAATGTATAATGTCACTTCCCATTCCAGCAATATGTTTCCTTGTAAGCTTACCTTTGCGCAATCGTTTGATATATTTCTCCATCGTATTTTACCAATTTCGCACACAACTCACAAGATACATGGAATAGTTACCGTTTGTTTGGTGCCTAGTGGTCACATTTTCAAATTTTCAATAAACTATCGATAGTTCAAACGATAGTCGAAAACCATCGATAGTGTAAACGATATTCAGAAACCATCGATAGTGACGATAGTGCCATCGATAGTTTCCGACCACTACTGAGCACAATTCCAATATTATACAAATTTTTCTCTCACATTTTCGAAAAAATATAAAATTCAAAAGGAGATTTGTTGAAGTTTATGAATTAAATAATTTATTTGGATTGTTTGGTTTTGTGTGTTCTCGGAAAGAATGTTTTATTGTGGAGAAATTTGGAATTTTTCGCGATGCGCGCAAACTAATTTCTTGTTCAAACGTTTAATCAATTGGAATAAATTATTTACGAGATTCAGGGTGGATAAAGAGAAGAGATACAATATTAGCAGCACGCAGGGGAAAGATATTTCACAAAAGTAGAGCAGGCACCCACGGCCAATTGTATTCTGAGTTTTTGATACACCTTCGATTAACCCTTCGGCGTGCCAAAATCAAGTGCAGGAAACGGACGCAATCTGAACCAACGGTCCATTCCAGCACAACACTAATTTTGTAATATTTTTCTGATGTTCTTAGCTTTTGAAATTTAATTTGTTATTTAACAATAGCTATATTATATTATGTTAAAATTCATTGTATGTACTATGTATCTATGTACCTAAATACATATTTGCATACTTTCAAATAGAAACGAAAACAAAAAGTGTGTTTTATTTTTGTTTACAGCGGATATTTCATCAATCATTCATTAAAGAATCAGCAAGCCCCCTTCCATTAGAAATCATTAAGTAATCATCACACATTCAGCAGTGAATATTCCTTTTTTCGAAATCTCTTTTTCAATTTCGAATGAGAGCTCTCCCATTTTTTTTGTTTACTGCACACCGTTCATCAGTAGTTCATGTAGAAGTCAGCGCTGAACAGTCATGCAGTGCTCCTCAATAAAATCATTGATGAACTCAAACCATTTATATGAAAAATTCAGCAGTCTTTATAAGAAACTTGTCATCGATGCCTCCGCACTAGGCAGACAATTTCATCAGTGATTCATTAAGATTTCACTTCGGACATTTACTGCGGGGTTGTTTACATACACACATACACGGATCACAGATATCCATATGTATCGAGCCCTAACCGCCAAAAAAGTGTAACCAACAAAATGATCGATTTTTGCTTTTTTATGAAAATCAATAACTTATTATCACACGCATCAACTCCCAAAATTTCATAGCTGTAAAATGTGTCGTTTCGAAGTTAGAAACGAAATAAATTTCAAGGCTACATACAAACTGTATGCAAAGAAAATTAAAAAAACCGTCTCCTGTAAAATTTGGTTTTTGTTGGATACACTTTTGTGGCGGTTACGGCTCGGTATGTTGAGTGTATTATCAACGTGGCCTTTATTGTACTTTTTAGCCTAAACGTCATTAGCAAAAATTTACGAAATTTTAATAGTAGGCTTGCTGAAAGATGGAATGGTTACCTCTACAAAAATATAATAGCGAAATAACGTTGTTTTATTTGCGCTAATAACCTACTGGTCAGAAAAGCCTATATACGCACAATTAACCAATTTAAATTGACCGAAAAATAGATACATATAATTTTAGGTTTTTTTTCAGAAATGTATTAAAAACATCAATAATAAGACCGGTAATCATAAAAATAAAATAGGTTTATAAAACTGTTAAAACTGTAAAAATTTTATGAAAATGTCACTTTATAAAATTTTTAAAACGCCTTTTTTATGAATACCGGTGTTAAAATTTAATACAAACAGAAATAATAAAAATATGTACATATAAATAAAATAAAAGAAATTATTATTTCTGAAAAAAAAAACCAATTAAGATATCTTATTTATGTACTTTGCAAATTAATAGTTTTCCGCCGCTAGCGAAGGCAAATTGCCCACTGTGCGGTCTAATGATTATACATAGGTATATTTGTGTACTATACAAATTTACGTATGTATATAGTTTTGTTTTTAATGAAAATTATGCGAAACATTGAATATGCAACTTTTAATTAAAAACAAAAGATTAGACAAAGAATATCGAGTGTAATTTAATTAGCGGAACAAACAAAAGGTAAAAAAGAAAATATTTCTAATACCTAAGAAATGAATGATGATTTTCACAAGGTAGCAATTTACATATGGGCATGTGTGCATATGTACATACAAGCAAATGCACATGCGTACCCTCCAAAAAATTTAAGCTTTATATAAGGCTGATTTCATATTATCATAAGGCTTCACTACTGAACCTCATGTCTTATCAAATAAGCGCTATAATAAGGCTTATTTTGCTGTATTGATGTCGCCAATCCTTAAGGACTGCTATGCTTTCTGTTAATTTGTTATCGGTTACATTTTAAGGCATACATTTAGGCGGAGCTTTTTCTGTGTTGTTATTTTCAAGTCCCTGTAAAATATAACTGCATTTACGGAGCAAGTTAGCAAATTGTCTTTCGTTCCGAGATCCTGCATCTCATTTGAATCTTTTAGAATTTGCAGTACTGTGGGTTTAGTTTACTTTTTCACGAATTTTAGTTCATTCATGTATAACTTGTTACATAAAATATAATAGAATTCATGTGTATGTAGATACCAAATAAGCGAATGATATTTTAACATATAAGACAGATGCATTTTTTCTATGAGCAGAGCAGGTGAGCTCATAACTAAATGAATTATAACATTTGTTTCTACATATTAACAGAAAATTAAATTTTAAAATGATTGGAGCAGCGCGAATGAGCACACAAAAGCAAGCAGCTTATTCTTTAACCATTTTTTGGAGAACGCATATCACACCGAAAATACCCACCACATACATATGTCCACACGTTATCATTAAAAATAATAATTAATAATAGGGCTTTTGTCTCCGATTAATTCCGATGTATTCACATACTTATTTATGATGTGCATATGTACATATGTGTGTAAATACCTTAATATTTCTTTGATCAGTGAATATGTCTTTGAATACAATTTATCAAAACTGTCAATACGTTATTTTTTAACTAATTCCTGATAAGAAATAAAAATGGGAAAAAATAAGAAGTTATGAGATAAAAAAATAGGTACCTACTATTTATTTAATAAAAATGTACACTTTGCACTTGATTTATAATTTAATTCAATTTTTTCAATGTATTTCGCATAAATTTGTACCTTTCAAGGCGGCATTAAAAGACATTGCAAGCTTGAGCGATCGCCGTGAAACTTTGCAAATTAAATTGCAAACAGTGTTGGTTTTTCGAAGCTTACAAAAATTAATCGGAAATTGATATAATTAATACATGTATGTACTTTGTATGTTATCGATTTGTGTATATTTTTATAAGTTACAGCTAATGATTAAAGTATGTTAGCGACAGAAATTTAGTTTAATGCCTCTGTTTTAGCCACTTAAACTGCGTTCCGGACGCTACAAAAACACGTCCATTTTTTTAAGTGGCTAAAACAGAGGCATTAAACTAAATTTCTAACATACTTTAATCATTAGCCGTGGCCTAAATCTTTCCCTCTTTCATAAAACGATACAATATTTCGCGATATTTCTGCCTCACAAGTTCAAAAAATCGCATACCGTCCGAAACGCCGAAAACAAACGAAGCTTGCGAAGCTAAAATTTGCTTTGGTGCTTCGTACAGTTGAATTCGATTGCTGTTTCACTAAAGCGTTCAGCAGGATCAGTCTTTTGATATACCAAATTCCTACCAACAAATATTTGTATTCCAATTTAAAGAAATTTATTTCATACAAATAAAGCAATATGTATTTAAACAGAATTCATTCAGACCTATGGTCCCATGGACAATATTACTCAGTATGACCCATGGATTCGGAAACTGGATGCGCCTTTTGAACAATACATTTGACCCACCCTAATATGTATATTTCTATGTAAACATATTTACTTGATCTGTATTAATGTATAAATAAATTAAAGTTCTTAACTATGTACATATATATTCATTGAATTTTGATTTTTAGAATTTGTTCATTTAGTATGGAGGCCCGTAGTTATTTTAACCCCGGGCCCGGATTTTCTCTCGGCGGCCCTGATTATATCATAATTTGAAATTACCCAGCCAACATTTATTATCGTGGAAGTGACTAAAAAGTAACTTCAAGATGTTTAATTCAATCGCGGAAGATATCGATTTCTCAACTTTTTCCTATCTTCGTTCGGGAAAAAGTGTTCCCCGTCAACGTTACGTCCATAAAGAGTCATAAACGACACTTCAGGAAGTATCTTCCAAGTGTCGTTTGGAAGAGACAAAAACGTTACGTGCAAATAAACTAATAAGACACTTCCGGAAGTAACTTCTTGGTGTCTTCTGGGAGACACAAAAGCGTTAATTATAAATTCTCCTACTATTTTTTCACTTTATATAAAACTAAATAAAAGCGCAAATATGTACATATATATATTTTCTCAATTCTTTATTTTTTATTTACCACAGATACATACATACATCCACAAAGTTGTGTACATATCACGTGTAGGTTAGCGCAAAGGTTTTCCTTCAGGAACAGATAATTCATTTTCCTTTCGAAGAGAATCTAAAAAGGAGAAGGAAACCAAAACATTTTAGTTCTATGAAGTCCTAGAACATTTTAACAGAACTTACCAAAAATTTTAGCAAGGAAAAACACCAAATGAAATTTTGAAGAACATGCTTTTCTTTAGGATTTATTTGATTTTCGCTTAATTTATAAATTTCAAATTTGTTAAAAAAAATAATTTTGACTTTGTTTTGGTTCTCAATACAAAAATATCTTCTCCATTCACACCAAGAAGTAAGATACGCGATAGCAATGACATTTATTTTTGTACAAATGGAGACTATCTGTCGAATGACGCCTAGAAGGGCCCCAGACGTTACGTAATTGAGATAGACGATAAACAGCTCTTCCAAATGCTAGCAGGGTATAAACTATCAGCTACAACACGGTCAAGAAATATTCGATAAGTCGCCTAAAATAAAATGTTTAATAATGTCAACAATAGCCTAATTATTGCGTTTTGAAAAATACACTTTTAGTCTAATGGGAGAAGGATTATTCAAGCAAAAGGCGCAGGTGGATTTCAAAAATTAAAATGCAGTTTGATTGAAAATATATCATTTCAAAACGTATGAAAAAAATGTCGGAGGAAATATTTTTTTTTATTGAAAGCTGAGGAAAATTTTTTTTCTTCAACTTTTTTTGTCAATATTTGAAAATTCATATAAATCCAAAATTGTACGCTACTTTCAAAGAGCTTATTGTTTCTAAAAGGTCAAATCAATATCTATATAATGATGTGTCACTCGTGCGTTAATAATTGAATGAGATAAAGCATTTTGTATAAAGTGTAATTGTGGAGCAATAAGAGGAACTATTTTTTGCTCAGCTTTTATGCTGTACGGCTAAACAAAACGAGACTCAAAAAATTTTATATGTTTGAGCTTTTTTTTAATAATAATTTAATACTTCAATCTCGATTTTATTTTTCGCCGCTATTATCCAGTGTGCGCATGTTCAAAATAACGAAAAATATGTCTTTGATCGAGAGGTTTTTTTTTGAGTGTAGATAATTAAAACAAATATTTTGATTTTTTGACCCTTCATATAGTTTTCTGAAATTTGACCTCAATGCGACACGCCTGAATCGCTACCAAACGTAACCAAATTTTATGTGTGATATCTTTGACCATGTTGGTGACAGGTAACAAGGTCAACGGAAATTATGTCAATTGACCTTATTTCCCACCCGGTTGGGAAATAAGGTCAATTGACATTATTGCGTTTTTGGAAAACGCAATAAGGTCAACGAAAATTTGGAAATAAAATAATTGACCTTATTTCCCAATCCAAATGGAAATAATGTCAACTATGCTTAAAATTTGTTCATTCATGAAAATATTCGCTGAGTTCTTCTGCAAACCCGTTATGAGTACCGTTTGTTAATGAATGAAAATACAATTTTACTCGCTCTTATGCTACTACAAATTAGTTGATAAGTGAATTTAGTGAAGTGTGGTCGTCGAGAAAGAGTTGCCAACACAGCAAAAATATTTCAATAAATTATATAATAATGTAAAGTATGTTAAATATCTAGTTATACTAAAATTTAAATAAAAATTTATATAAAAACTATGTCTACTTGCCTTATCCTGCGGCATGGCAAAAAAGTAGGAAAATGAAAATTTGGAACTAAAAATCGCGCGATTTTTTATTCCAAATTTTCGCCTGCGGCGCATTTCTTTTCTCATAAAAAGTAGTTTAGGAAAATGAAAATTTGGAATTAAAAATCGCGCGATTTTTCATTCCAAATTTTCGCCTGCGGCGCATTTCTTTTCTCATAAAAAGCAGTTTAGGAAAATGAAAATTTGGAATTAAAAATTGCGCGATTTTTTATTCCAAATTTTCGCCTGCGGCGCTTTTCTTTTCTCATAAAAAGCAGTTTAGGAAAATGAAAATTTGGAATTAAAAATCGCGCGATTTTTTATGCCAAATTTTCGCCTGCGGCGCTTTTCTTTTCTCATAAAAAGCAGTTTAGAAAAATCAAAATTTGGAATTAAAAAACGCGCGATTTTTTATTGCAAATTTTCCCCTGCGGCGCTTAACTTTTCTAATAACAGCAGCGACGCGAACCGACACGGACCGATGCGAAGCTAAATGCTCGAAAACGCAATAATGTCAATTGACCTTATTTCCCAACAGGGTGGGAAATAAGGTCAATTGACCTTATTTCCATTGACCCTGTTACCTGTCACCGACCATGTTACTACCGATTGAGGGGCGATACAGTCTTTTTATGAACTTTTAATTTATTCATACAAATTGAGCGCACTCTAATGTACATATACAAACAGTAGATAGCATTCATGCATTCAAGTGCTTCTGTTTTTAACTGTTATAACCACTCATATATTAAATCAAAACCAAATTAATAACCCATTAATAAATTAGCATTGAGTACTTAACTCTTTACTCTTATCTCCTTTGTTTACAGAAATGTTTTTTTTTTTTAAGTAAGTCGGAAATAATAAAAATGCTGTTTCAGCAGTCTCACTTGATTCTGTTGGAAGTTTTGATAATAAGCTTATAATTAGAACTGCTAAATTTCATAATGATATAATAGGGGAATAAGTGTGTTGGTGCAGTTTTATGACTGCCTTAAATTTGAGAACTACAATGCGCTTAATGTACCTACGATAAAAGAGATAGCTTGTTAGAGAGAATTCCAAAAAAAAAAAAGGTTTGTTGCTAATTTTTTGTATTTGATAATTTGAGTTCTAAATTTTTTACATCCCAGCCAACATTTATTATGGTGGAAGCGACGAAAAAGTAACTTCAAGAAGTATAATTCAATTGCGCAAGATATCGCTTTCTCAAATTTTTCCTATCTTCGTTCGGGAAAAAGTGTTCCCCGTCAACCATAAAGAGTAATAAACGACACTTCAGGAAGTATCTTTCAAGTGTCGTTTGGAAGAGACAAAAACGTTACGCACAAATAAACTAATAGGACACTTCCGCAAGTAACTTCTTAGTGTCATCTGGGAGACAGAAAAGCGTCAATTAATAATTGATCCTACAATTTTCTCACTTTATATAAAACCTAAATGAAAGTTCAAATATGTATGTATGTATGTATGTAAATATATATCTATGTTTTATTTTTTAAGACCACATATATTTATGTATGTATGTATATATATGTATGTACAAATTTTTCTTATTGTAACCCAATTTCTATTTGAATGATTTGGCTGAATTGTCTTTTTCGTTATTGACGAACAGTACTTATTAAATTTTGGCATAAAAATTTTATTGAGAAACGTTCACGCCGTAAAACATAGTAACAGTTTAATTGATTCGAGCTCGTGAGCCGTCAATAAGTTCGCTCATTCATTCATATAAATTAACTGCTATAATGAATATGTATATGTATATTCAAATGGCTGTGCGTAAATACTATATATGTAAATTTGTTCATAATTGCACGCATTTAAAAAATGATGCTTTTTTTATTTTATTACATTGGAATATGCATATATATTTTCTATGGATAAGGTGTTGAGCTGAGCGAAACTACTCAATAGCGCTTTCTAGGAAAAACACTGAACAGTTGTGCAACTGCTAAGTACGTTTTAGTAACTCGACCAAAGTGGTTCTGGAATATAATAACCAGGGACCGTAATCATTATGATTTTTATAATAAAAATCGCCATTTAATCATTATATGTTGAGTTTTTTTATATTTCATCAAAAATAATCATTATTTTATTTAATTTAACGAGCACAAGCCCAGGTTATATTTTATTTTTTTATTTTTTAGAAACTAGAAAAAAACTTTTTAAGCATGGATGTACCTACAGCTGTTTCACCTTAGATCCCTCTAAGACTCATCAGGTTACTTTTGCTTCTGCCAAGACTCGAACTTGCGCACCTTGCAGTACAATAACTACAGTTCTAACCGCAAAAGTAGCCTGATGAGTCTTAGAGGGATCTAAGGTGAAACAGCTGTAGTTACATCCATGCTTAAAAAGTTGTTTTTTCTTGTTTCTAAAAAATAAAAAAATAAAATATAACCTGGGCCTGTGCTCGTTAAATTAAATAAATTAAAATAAAAAATTAAGTTCATTTGAACATCCCTACACTTTATTCGCTACTTATGTTTAATCATACAATAATATGTAAATATGTACATACGTATGTGCATAAGTTAGTTAGTTACTTTTGCGGTTAGAACTGTAGTTATTGTACTGCAAGGTGCGCAAGTTCGAGTCTTGGCAGAAGCAAAAGTAACCTGATGAGTCTTAGAAGGATCTAAGGTGAAACAGCTGTAGTTACATCCATGCTTAAAAAGTTTTTTTCTAGTTTCTAAAAAATAAAAAAATAATCATTATTTTTTGAGTTTTATTTTTTTTTTTTTTATCAGAAATAACACTTATTCCTTGAGCGATATATTTATCGTTCAGAAATAATCATTATTGTGTGAGTTTTATTTTTTTCGATCAAAAATATCACTCATTCACGAAGTTATATCGATGGGAATTTTTTAGTAATTATGTTCCAGAGCACTACAGAGAAAATTTGAGTTTTTCGACCTAAGCAAAAAAATAAAACTCAAAGAATAATTTTTATTTCTGAGCGATAAATATATCACTCAAGGAATAAGTGTTATAATAAAACTCAAGGAATAATTTATATTTCTGAGCGATAAATATATCACTCAAGGAATAAGTATTATTTTCGATCAAAAAAATAAAACTCAAAAAATAATGATTATTTTTGATTTTTATGGATATCGCTTAAAATTTTTCGATCATAGTGGATTTGGATAGTGCTCGTTCAGACATACACACACACAAACTCAATACTCTTCTATGATGTTTGCAAGTATTTGATTTTTTTCACTGAAAATATAACAAATAATGATTATTATGGGTCCCTGATAAAAGCATTCATTTTTGAAAAATATAAAAAGTGCATAACGCGACACTCCAGCAAAGAAACGGCAGACGTCACAAAATATCTTAAAATTGTCAGCTACATAATTCATTCATCGCCTCTTATATTTATGTTTATTAAAAAAAAGCATAAACAGATATCTGAATTTTATTTTTAATATATCGTACCTACATATACATATATACAGAAATAGCAATTTTTGATTTGAAGTTAAATTTTCACACTTAAGCTCACTGCTTTTGTTTTAATAAACATAAATATAAGAGGCGATGAAAGAATTATGTAGCTGACAATTTTTTTCATTTTTAATTCTATGGGATGATTTTTGAGATATCGGCAATTTCGCGTTATTTGGCCAATGGCTACACTTAATCCTGTATATCTCCTTAACACATTGAGCCATCTTCATTGGTGTGACACCGAAAGAAAATTAAATTTCCTTTACATGGCTCCTATAACATTTTTCTCTAGGTCTTAAAGTTTCTGAGATATACATAGATGAGTAAATTTGAAAATTTTCAATTTTTTACGAAAATGTGAAGAAAAAATTGACTTTGTCAAGCAAGATCTTAAGAGCCCGTGCACAATTGACTTCTACCTCGCTTTTCTTCAGAGTTTTGCTTTGACAGTTCAGTTCAACATGTGCTTTTCACATGTTCACAATTGAGGTGAAGCGAGTAAAGCAAAGTATAAAGTTAGCCATGTCTCAACTTTTTTACACTGTGACAAACATCTCCCTTGTGTGTGTGTGTGTGTATGTTTGTATATCTACACCTATTTTAGCGATTTCGCGCAATTTCGTGAGAAGTGAACAGAGAAAAGTAAAAGATAACATTCGAATAAGCAGAAAAAAGCAAATTCCCCAAATAAATTACCAAAAATTAGGTTTATAAATTAAAGCAAAGAAGTGAAGTGGAAATTGTCAAAGTGTTAATTGTAGCAAGCATCTGGAATTTCGCTTTGCTTTAAGGTTTTGACTATCAAAGTTGGAGCAGACAAAGCCAATTGTGCACGGGCTCTAAAAACAAACGTTTACAAACAAAGGTTTTACTTGTTTACGTGAAGCCCCATTCAATTGGCAAAAAGATAAGCTATCAACGAAGAAAATCCATGGCAAAATAGAAAAGTTATAGGCGATCATGTAAATATAGCCAAGGCGCGTAATGCAACTATACGGGTACATTCTATGCATATTTCACCAATACCTACCCATGTGCAGTAGCGGCGCACTAGATACAAGCCCATTTACGGGTATAACGTATGTACATAGATAGTTCAATGCGTTAAAGAGACATACTGGATTAAGTGGAGCCAGTGGCCAAATAACGGGAAATTGCCGATATCTCAAAAACCCTCCCATATAATTAAAAATGAACCCGATTTTCGAAATCAGCGACCGATTTTACATATATGTAGGATAGTGGTGTTCGCAGTATTTTTTGGCTGTAGAGCAGTGTAATTGAAGAACAAAAGCTATTTTTTTGTTTTTTTTTTGTATATAAAAAAGTGTGCTCTTTTAGGTAGGTACCTACAATCATTTTTTTCCAATATCAACACTGATACATATGTAAATACATAAAACAATGAAGCAAAAAAAAAATCAACAATTAAATAAGTGAATATTTTAAAAACATAAATACACGCGCGCCATCTGTTGGAACATAGCGGTGGTTATAACCTAATCTCATTAGTAAATATGTTGCATATATTTAGACAGCAGCAAGAAATTACATACATACATACATACATACATACAGGTGAAACTAATAAAAGCGTGTTAAAAAGGAAAAATCGAAAAATAAAAGTTGAGCGTCAGAAGCACCCAGCTTCCAAAGTAAGCCAAACAAAGCAATAATTTATAAATACTTTTTGGTTGCTTGTTTTTCCGACAGGGTAGGAATATGATGTATTGTGGAACGATCTTCGAAACGAAAAAAGACACTGAAGATGGCGCTAGCCGAAACCGGTTTGTCTCCAAACCAAAATTGACAAGGGATGACGGAAGATCGTTCCACAATACATCAATTTATAAATACGTTACAAAAGCTTTTTAAGAGATAGGTATACATATATTGAATGTGTGTATGTATGTCGGAAACGCGCGCATGTACTACGCATACGTAAATGTGTCATACATATCGAGTCCTAACCACCAGAAAAGTGTAACCAACAAAATTATTGTTTTTAGCTTTTTTATCAATAACTTATTATCACACGCATCACCTTCCAAAATTTTATAGCGATGAAATGTGCCGTTTTGAAGTTAGAGACTAAATAACTTTCAAAGCTGCATACAAACTGTATTTAAAGAAAAAAAAAACTTTCTGTAAAATTTACTTTTTGTTGTACACACTTTTATGGCAGCTAGGGCTCGATATTGTGTTAGCATGTATGTATGTAAAAATATACATATATAAAGTAAATATTTGCATGCACTTGTAAACATTTGCCCATTTTGGTCAGAAACGAAATTGACTCGGCCAAATCTTAAAGTCTGCTTTTAAAAACAAAAATAAAAAAATTAAAAGTAACTCCTTTATTTTTGCCCCCTCTTCCTTATGAGCCCCTACACCTTCGCAAATTTTTATTTTATCCTTATTTCAAAGTTTATTTGTATGTTCATACGAGTAGGTACATACATATGTATATAATATCTGCGTCACAAACTTCCCTGCAGTAAAGAAATATCAATTGCGAAAAATAGCTAGCTTATAAGTAACTACTTTGTGGCAATTGCAGAAAATAGTTAATTTTTAATGTACTTAGAATAACTAACGTCTAATTGGACCATAAGTCATGCAGAGGAATCCAAAATTCGATTACCACTTTTATTTGTTAATAAATTAAAATGGCAATGTGGCAGCACAGATAGCAATGACCAGTGTGGCCAGGTGATGATAAAAAGTGAGGCTAGATTGGCAAAAAAAGTTAGAAAAGGCTGAAATTAAAAAAAAAAAAGAAGCTAAAAAATCAGCAATTTCTTTTAAAGAAATCCATTAAAATTTTTTTTTTGGTTTTGTTCATTTCCATATAAAAATTATAAACGTAACTTAAAGGGACTATTCTTGTTTGAACACATATCAGGCACATTTTCTCGACTAGTAAATGACTTTGTTTTTAAATAAATACGTATATGTAAATAGTATAAAAGTTCCCAAAGACTAATAAATTAAATAATATCTTCTTTGTCTGATGAATCAGAAGAAGCTCTTCGTATAAATTATGATGACATCATCAGTAATTTCAAAATCATCACAACATTTGGATACACGTTTTAATGAACATCTAATATTAAGCATTTTAATTTTTAATCCATTCCTTAGCTTAGTTTTTAAAATGTGCATGGCACTAAAAATTCTTTCAACATCTGCATTACTAAGTGGTAGTTGTAAGTCTCATAAATTAAAAAATCTATATCATGAGGGATGTACGTTCATATGAATTACTGAAAGTTCTTGTTTTACAAATTAGTAAAATTAAAATTTTAGTAAAAAAAGGCTAAAAAAAAGCCACGAAGCTAAACCGAAAATTATGAGGCTAAAGGACAAAAAAAAGGTTAGCTCTAGCCTCGAAAATGCTAACCTGGCCAAACTGGCAATGACAGCAATCAGCTGTTTGGTGAAGTCAAACAAAATTTAATTTTCAACCGGCCGCGTGAAAAGTTAAATTGTGTGTTGAATTGTAAACCTTTTTTACTAATTTCTAAGTAATGTCAAACTAACTAGCTACTATCTGGTTTAGATGTAGTCAGAAAATAGCCATTGACTTTTTTGTGTTCGAAAAGTAGCTACATTATAGTTGGTTGACATCTCATGCAGAAGTAACCATAGTTGACCGGATTGTGGCCATCGCCAAACAAAAATAGTTAGTCCGAGTATATGAAAATTTACAGTAAATAGTCAATACCAGCTGATTTGTAAGCAACTTAAAGTTACTTTTACGTTAGATTCATTTCCTGCAGGGTTGTTTTACTCCTTTAAATACAGTAAAGCCCAAGCGCAATTAACAGGTGAAACGAAAATAAGTTGCGATTCCAAATAGAGTGAAATAAAAAAGATTTAATAATTAAATATGTACATTAAGGTGGAGTGAATTTTTTTTTTTCGGAAATTCAATTTGTTCCAATGCCAGAACGGAACCTTTCTAGCCCAGTAATAAGCCTTATTGACCTACTCGCATGTTTAGAGGTGCCCCCAGCCCCACAAAGTTGAAAAATTTGCACGATCTGGTACAAATATGAAATTTTGAAAATTATAAAATCAAAAAACGAAGTATGAGGATTGATAAAGATAGCTAAGCTGAGTATTAAAGTGAATTTTTTTTGGAAACAACAACAACAAAAGTTATTAAAGGTCAAAGTTTATATTGTGCATTTTAAAATTGCAATTACTTAAAAACTGCTGAACCGATTTCGAATATACCATTCGATAGGTATTTTAATTCCCTTTAATTTGATATACATTTTATGTGGGTTCCATAACACCCCCGCTGCGCGGGTCAACCCCCCTTTTACCCCCCTTACTTTTCATATATAATATGTATATCAAATTAAAGGGAATCAAAATACCTATCGAATGGTATAAAACTATTCGAAATCGGTTTGGTAGTTTTTAGGTAATTGCAATTTAAAAATGGCATAATATAAATTTTGACCTTTAATGACTTTTGTTGTTGTTGTTCCCAAAAAAAAAAAACTTTTTAATACTCAGCTTAGCCATCTTTATCAATCCTCATACTTCGTTTTTTGATTTTATAATTTTCAAAATTTCATATTTGTACCAGATCTTGCTTATTGCTTTCAGCTTTGCGGGGCTGGGGGCAGTTCAAAACGTCATCCTATCGCCATCAAATTTTGTGGGGTTCATTAACTCGTATAAAGGCAACTTTTCATTGCTCTTACGTTCAAAAAAAGAACAACAAAAAAATTTCCATATGATTTCACTCCACCTTAATGTACATATCTATCTGAAACACAAAACCATTTTCAAGTCATCTCACAAATTTGATGAAAGCGATTGAATTTGTTGAATTCGTAAATATACAACCCCAAAATGGGACAATATCTTTTGGGATTCATACCTTTAATTCAAATAAAACAATAACACTGTGTGACAGAGCCAAAGTACTTTTGGCGGGACATGCCTTAAGTTGTAGGTCTAGTGAAGTATACAAAAACTGCATACTTAGAATTTCCAATACACCCGGAAGTTGTGGAAATTGGGGTCAAAAACCCCCTCTTCATAGGTTAAAGCCATATACGAGTATTGCACCATAACTTTTTCTCTGTTTATCCCATCAACATGATTTTGATGTCGATGAAAAGATGACATTTCGCCACTTTTAACAGTATACGAATCGTTAATTTATCTTGAAAGATGCCAGATAAACTGTAAAAAAATGTCACAAATTCAATTTTTTGTTCAAATAAAATCTACCTTAACCCACGTAAGTACAAATTTAAAAATTTTAGAATGGAGAAATTCACAATATACACTGGTTAACAAATTATTCGAGAAACCCGTTATTTAAGATAAAAAATTAAAGAAAAAAAAAGAAATTTCGATATTATTTTTACAGTTTCTCTGACATTTATCAAGATACAGTAACAGTTCGTATATTGTTAAAAGCGGCGAAATGTCGAATCAAAATCATGATGGCATAAACCGCGGCCGTTCGAAGCCGCCATATTACTTAGGTCCACCTAATTAGTAGTAAAACCTAACTCAGACCACACCAAGAACAACAATGAATGTATGTAATTACACCGATTATATTATTTTTTTATTTCTTATTTTTGTATTGAAGTTCTCATTAATAGGTCACTGGCTTATTTCATTGAAATTGAGCGAGTGTCGGTCTGCTTTATTTAATTTAGATTTATATTTTTGTTTTTATTTTATCTTTTCAAGAAGAAGAGCTAAAGATGAAATGAACGGATACGGAGTTCTCGATCGTTTAACATTTCGTTTATTACACGAAAATTTCCATGCAAAATGTAAAGCCATTTTTATGGGGCGTAAATTTTAAAAGAGCAAGAAATAAATCTTATTTTTTACTGATTAAATCTAAAGTAATAATATTTAATTTTTTTTATGTACAGAAAATTGTTGGATCGAATTTAAATGGGAGTGTCGCTGAAAACTTAAATAAATATTTAACCTTAAAAAAGAAAATGTTGCATAAGCTAAAAGCTGACAATTCTCTAAACTTTAAACAGTTGAGCTAAAGTTTTTTACAAGCTAAATACTTTTCCCAGAACTTTAACTCTAAAGTCAATATTTTAACAGTTGTTTTTTATATGTATTTTATGCATATTTAGTAACTACATCTTACGCTTTACGTAAAGTCGTCCTAGGAATGGAAATTAACTTTAAGACGTCGTTTTTCCTTTTTTTTTGACGGACTATGCACTTGGATGGTTTTGTATTTTTGTTTTTTTTTTTTTAAATGGTTTGAACTGTCTGCCGGCATGTAATGTTGAGTTGAGTTCTCCAACTCACATGTAAGAGCTTTTGCCGTGGAACATATCCAAAAATATTTAGTTTTCCATCGCTATGATCATCACACTTACGTGGTGGTCAGCAAATCCCTCAAGTATTTTGATGCCAATGAAAAAATTACTCAAAATAAATACTATTAATTCGGGATGTTTCTTCCACCTCATCATGCATATCATAGGTTGGTAGGCAAAAAGTAAGTACTAAAGCGATGCTTAAAATACCGCTTGTGTGTGTGTGTTTAACAAATATCAGAATCATATTGTTTGTCAACATATAATATGCATCACCTAAATACATATTTGCACATTTTAATGGCGTAAAACAAAGAAAAATTATTTTTTTTTGTATATTTATGAAGAGAAATCTATAGATATGTATGTATGTACACTCAAAAAATAAAAATTACTCAGATTATGGAAAAATGGGAATGATTCGGCGCTAAAGACATATTTCCATATTTTGATGTACAATTTTCTTTAAAACGTGGTTTTTATTCCTTGATTTGAAGAAAATCGTACATCAAAATATGGAAATATGTCTTTAGCGCCGAATCATTCCCACTTTTCCATAATCTGAGTAAGTTGTTTTTTCAGTGTATATTCAATTAACTTTTTATTATTTTTAAAACAGCTGCGACTACAAATAAACAAAAAATTGTAGAGCAATTAACTAATGACTGTCCAGTTTTTTATTTAGATAATTTTCAGCTAAGTTTAATTAATGTTTTTAATAAAATGTGATGCGTGGCTATAAATTTTGAGCTTTCGAATGTAAACGCTCTTGGCCATAAACTCACACTCACTTATCTCTGAAAAAAAAAGCGGATGGCTTGCCAATACGTAAGGCGCGATCAACTAAGTATCAGCAAATTATTAAAAACTTCAGCTCAAGCATACACATCTATTCAGTGTGGTTCAATGGTGTAAATTAGTCTTTGATTACCGGTGATCTAGCCACATTTGCTTCAATTATCGTCTACCACTGGCGATAATTTTACACTCCGATAATTTTCACCGAAAAGACGATTGTCTTAACGTTCTTGTCCTTTAATTGTTTTCATGGAGAAAATTAGTTTGGCATCTGATACTCGTATAGGCAAGATTATATCCCCATCCACTAAATTTACCCATCATCTATGTATATTCTAGAATAGAGCAGCATCAGTCATACATACATATGTATGTAGCTACTACATATTTTAACTAATGAAGCGTAAATTTATCTGCGCTCGCTAACGTAATCTCTCTCAAAATTTCACCGATCTCTTATCTTGTCTAAATATGTACATATATATGTACCAGATTGTAACAAATACATCATTACAAATTATTAGCGCAATTCATCTGTGTAAATTTACGACACTTCTGTTTTTAATTAGTCATGACTTCCGAGCTATTTAATTCATTTGGAACGTGCATTCGACTAATTTATTAAATCGTTTGCGTTGACATAGCTAAAACGTATTAGTATGTTAATGACACAATAACATGTGTATTATTGTCTTTAAAAAATGAAACATAGACACATTTATCAGAGCTGTAAAAAATTGCAATCAGATAAAGTGCATAATATTTCCACCAGCTTTGATTGTAAATTTTTTGATTGTAAAAATTACAATTGCAATAATTTACAAAAATTTTATTGCAATCAACTCGTATCGTAAATTATTTTGATTCTGAAAATTATGATTGAAATAAATTGCAAAAATTTTACTGCATTTAAATTTTATAGTAATTATTTTGATTAGATTAGCATATGCGACACCATTGAACTGATTCCAAACGGAGCCAAAATTTTTATATACATATGTATATATGTATGCACATGATTCTTTGACTATTGCATTGTGGTTTATGACTTTTAGATGGCTCTTTTAAATAAAAAAATTTCATTAAAATTGGTAGAACAATTATTGATGATTGTAAATATTTACAGCTCTGATATTTATGTATGCATGTAAATACGTACATATGTACAAATATGAATCGAGTTATCACTTAGCACTACGTAAATTAATTAACTGTAAATTAATATTGCTAATTTGAAATTATATTGGCATGTATGTACATATGTGCTATAATTTTGTAACTACAGTGTACTTTGGATGGAGTCTGCGAGGAAAAATTTTAATTTAATGAACAAAACACGTATTATATGAACTATTTTCATTGATCTTAGGGTACAATAAAGTTTAAATTTAAAGTATTACTTCTTGGTTGCTTGCCTTTCCAACAGGGTAGGAATATGATGTATTATGGAATGATTTGTGACATTCGAAAAAGAACGAAAAAAGACACCTAAGATGGCACATATTAGCCGAAAACGGTTTTTCTCCCAACCAAACTTGTCAAGGGATGACGGAAATTTTTTCCACAATACATTAAATTTAAAGCATATTTTGGAGGCAAAAAAAGCTCCGCAGATATTGTTTCTTTTTTAAGCCATCCTTTAAATTACTATTACATAAAATATAATAAAGAAGTAAGGTAAACGAATAATAGGTTTTTAATAAATAATTATAAAAATTATAAAACGATAATCTATGTATATATTAATACGCTAACAAGAATTTTGTCCGCGACCTTTTGGCGATTATACTGAACCGATTTTAAAAGTTAGACCATCATTAGAAAGGAAATTCCCTAGAATAGGTCCATTTTGATTTTCATTAAAATCGGTTGGAAAATACGTGCACAATCGCAGTTGGAAAATTTCTGTGTAATTGTGCAATTGTTGTTGCAGAAAATTCCTATGTTATTGTTATTGCAAAACTCTCACCCCTATTGCGAGTGTCGACTGTGATAGATAATCGACTGTGATCGATCCACGAGCATTATATTTACATGCTCTTTGGTCGATCAATTATCGATTATCTATCACAATCGACACTCGCAATACGGGTGACAATAGCTTTGTTCAATAACTCAAAATTTTTAATTGCTTTTACAAATAGTTGCGAATTTTATGTTCAATAACCCAAAAAATTTGCAAAAGAGATCCAAATTGGGAGAGTAAGACTTCGAGAGAGTTGAAAATAGTTGCAAGTAAAATTTTCACTTGCAACTACTTGCAGCTTTGAAAAAAATAGAAGCGTCAAAAACATATGATCACAAAAATTGCAATTGGAAATATGCCAATATTTTAATCGCAAATTTCCAATTGCATACTAAATATATTAGCGCAAAAAGGAATCTTGACGATGTTGTGGAATATCCAAAGTAGATTTTCGTCTTCCTAGTTAAGTTATTTACATTCATTTTCAATTTAAAAGATTTCAATTACAACCTAACCTAAAAATCAAATTGTGAAAACAGCGCATCAGCTGTTTACTTGCAAATGTTTACGATTTTGTGTTCAATAACTTTGGTTGATAATTTTCTCTTTTTCTCGTTTTTACTCTTAATTTGTCACTGACGCTCTTCTTGCAAGTAAAGTTGTTGAACAAAGCTAATAACTGCCATCACTTTACCTATAATAACTTTTATATTTTTTGTTGCCTGCTTTTAGGCGTAATAAATGGGCTGTGTCCAAACTAAAACAAGAAATAAACCAGTGCCATCCAAACTAAGGTAAAAAAAGAATTTTGTATGAAAAATTTTAATTAATTAAAAATGGAAAAGGGTTGTGCTTCAGCTACAAATGGGTTTTGAATCAAATAAAGATAAATTTTAATAAAAAATATCATAAAGTTAAAAATATTTTTGCATTCTGGAGTAGCTAAACTACTAGAAAACTGTCGATTTTCGACAGTAGCGGGAAGTCCTAGTTATTATAATCAGTCCAGTTCTTCATCCAACTATGAAATTCAGTTTAAAAGAAGTGTACCTAATTTACCCAAATTTGTGAAATTCACATGTGTCTATAGCCTATATTTTTAACAAATCTAAAAAATATAAAAAAAATGCTGCGAGCAAATATTAGCAGTGTCTGCACGAGTCACAATAATTTTTCAATTGCGCAGTGAAGTAAATTTTTTGTTAAAGCAAGTGAAGAAAAACGGCGAAACCCCTTCCAATGCATTCAATTTGTAGTTTGCTAAAAAAAAACATAAGCAATAACTTCAGATTTTCTAAACTGGCAAATTAAGTAGAACCAGACAGACAGTCCTAACAGGTTAAGTGACTAAAAATAACTTAATTTCAAATGATTAAAAAAAATTTAATAAGTAGCTAATAAAGAAACAGTCAGTTGATCCCATGGCACCTATGTATGTATGTTCAAATTTAATATAAATAGATAAATACGTTTACTATTCTGACTAAAATATAAAAAGTGTCAAAATGCAGGAAGAGGAGGAAAATTTTGTGGTACGAAGAGTGGCAACACAAAATAAAT
The DNA here is from genome assembly GCA_960531455.1 of Urophora cardui. Taxonomy (NCBI): domain Eukaryota; kingdom Metazoa; phylum Arthropoda; class Insecta; order Diptera; family Tephritidae; genus Urophora; species Urophora cardui. Next base: position 101,825,318 of record OY482674.1, read on the forward strand.
TTGAAAAAGATACTACTTTGATCTGAAAGTATACAAAATTATATGTGCAAAATACATTCACATAAGCACATGAAATACCCACTAGGGGTTTTTTCATGACAGGATACTGGCTTTTGTTAGATTTACCGCAGGTACTCCTAAAGTATGTTGAGCGACACGTACAAATTGAGCATAGATCATTTCTTCACTGACTAAAGTATGAGTTAAGAAGAGTAAGCCGAAACAGAAAAAAATATACGAATACATAACAAAGTTGGATGGTAGGCAGCTGTATATTCAGCACTACAATACTGCTACAATTCATGCTCAATACCTAACAAGAATATAATAACGACCATATGAAAAAAGCATGTGGTTTGGAATGAAAGCCCGAAGATATCGAGCCGTATGCGCCGGAAAGATGTAAAGGCCATTATTTCAGATTTTCACTTTTTTGTAGAAATGGCTTACTTGTCATCACCCAAACCTTCTCTAGAAATTTTATGTCTGAAAAATGTACCGTTATGAAAAGCAATTTTGATGTAAGTACATAAGTTCAATTTGTTTACTTTTTTTGTGAGTACGAAGTGGCTTTTACGTCTTTTTTCCTTTTCAAATTATTGAACACTAGTGACTAATAAACAAATTGAATTTAACCAAGGGTTTTATCACTTTGAAGACTTCTACTTTGTATTTTATTACATATCGATGACCAATATGGTTTTCTTTATTGCTCCATAATTTTGGAGTAAAGTTCTAACGATTTCACGATAGTTAGGGCCCCTCTTGTTACTGCTTAGAGCAGTTTTAAACAAACTGGATGTGTATTTCTAATATTTCTCCAAAATTAATTTCTTGAATCACCATAATTTCCCTCCAAACGTAGATGCTGAAAGTGATGAACATGGTGAGAGATTTCATTAGAACTTAATAGTTTTTGAAAGGCGATATCAAGGATCTTGGAACAAGGATATGATGGGAGACAAGTCCAGAAAATTACAAAAGAATAGTCAAAAGTACTTACATCCCTCATTATTTATCCTCTCCTTAAAATCGCGAAATGCATTAATTTTTTTATTCAATTAATTTTTTATCCTATTCATCGCTGTTTTGAGAGACATTGTGCACTTCAAAACTCATAATAAATGGAAAGAAATAATGTTAAATGTTACTCCTTAATAAAGTTTAAAGAAACGGAAAATGCTAGGTTAAGAACTCTTAATAAAAATAGGTAAATATAAATACTGATACATCCCATTATTGCAAAAGTAGTCTCAGAATGCTCACATTTAAATTCCTTATAGGATAGATAGGAGTCGAATCTGAAATTCATTATACAAACTAAGATTTTTTAATTTTTTTTTGCCATTTTAACCAAACTACTTAACCAATTTTTAAGTGTGAAGGCAAAAAATGTTTACCAGTTCTTATTAGATGCCAAATCGCTACGGTGGATAATACAATTTTTTTATGCACTTATGTATGTCATGCAATGTCTTCTATATACGGTTTTTCTACATTTTTACCAATATCTTAGAAACAGGGTCTTCCACAAAAAAATGGATATGCTATTCGGGATCAGCGTTAAATTTCGTTTTAGAAAAGTATAGTTTTATATTTTTGGTGGTTAAAGTTGATTAAAATTTGTCGAAAAGCGAAAAAAAGAAATCGAAATACAGAAATGAAAGTAAAAAAATTTTTAAAAAACCTTCTCCTGAACATTTTTGAATTTGGCTTTTACAACTTTCCGGCGCATACGGCTCGATATATTCTGTGAACCGATTTATGAAAGAACCCCGATTTCGAAAAATTTTGAGTTGTGTCACTCTATGATTTAGGGTGCGATATGTACATTAGACCGTATCGCAAAAAATAAAGTTCGCCGTACTAAAGGGTTATTTTGACCCCCTTTTTTAGAAAATCAGGAAAAATAGCATTTTTAAGGTCGCTAGAGGGTTAAAATGTTCCAGAAAATTATTCGCCATTAAATTTAAGTAGGGGTCTCCTCAGAAGAAATCTTTGTAAAATGAACCTAAAAGACCAAAGGAAGCGAAAAACATATATTCCACGGAATGTTGAACGTGTTTTATTTCGGGTTCTACTGAAGCTATCGAAATAATTCTTTTGCAAAAGATTAGTGATTTTAGACAACGTTTAACATGCAGGCATAAAAAATTGCATTAGGGTGGTATAAACTAAGTACTGGGTGGTAGTGACCCCAATGACGCACATAAGGTTAATAATATTCCATAGTATAAGGCGTCCTTTCAAGCCAAAGACATTGGTGTATTGAACTTAGAGATCGGACTATAAATACCGAAGATATGAGAAAAATAAATTTTAGCGACATCTAGCGGTGTCCAAAAAAAAATAAAAATTTTTCCCAGAAATGTTTTCGAAAAAGACATCATATGCGGGGGCGTACGGCGAACTTTATTTTTACGTCCCTATAAGGCGAGACGGCCTAATGTACATTGTACATTCATAAATATTTGTCCAAGTTCCTTTTTTTTGGGTACATACGTTGTTTGTTTCGAAGATAAAACTACAGCACGTGATAAAATGTACATATGTATGTATATGTATGTACATATATATATATGTATATATGTAAGTATGTATGTACATACATGCAAACATATTTACATATAGTAATCCTAATTTAGAGCAAATGCGAGTATTTTATTACCGGAAAACTACGTCATACATATATATATCAGGGAGTGGATTAACCTTCAAATTTTTTCAATTATTTACATATGTATACATACATGTAAATATGTAAATATCTGCTACACAACACCTATTTACATACGTACGTATGCATGCACATAATCAGATTGTATTGTATCAGATTAGAGTACCTAAAAAGTTCTAACCTGCAATACGAGCTGGACCAACTTACTTCTTTTGCAAAAGATTCATGTTTTTTGACGACGTTTAACATGCCGACAAAAAAAGTTACATTAAGGTAGTATAACCTAATTACTGGGTGGAAGTGACCAAAATGGCTCTACTCAAGCCAAAGAGATTGGTGTATTAAACTTATGGATCGGACCAAAAATACCGAAGATATGAAAAAATGAATTTTAGTGACATCTAGCGGCGGTCCAAAAAATTAAATTTTTTTCCAGAAATGTTTTCGAGAGAGAAATCATATGGCTGGGCATACGGTGGACTATTTTTGGTCCATATAAGGCGAGACGGCCTAATGTACATACATATGTATATATCAGGGTTCGGCAAGCTGCATTCAATTTTGATTGCATTCACCCTTGCAGCCCCCAAAATTGATTTGCATTACCATTCAGTAGGGAATTGGAATGCAAATGTGGTTCGCATTACCATTCAGTAGTGACCACCCCAGCCAATATAAAAAATTTACCAAAATTAAAATTACCAAAAAAAACTACAATTTTTTTTACAAATGATAAAAATCGCTAGCTGTGGCCGCTGTGGTGCAGTGGGTATAGTGCTCGCCTGCTATGCCAGAGGTCTCGGGTTCAAACTACGGTCCGAGCAAAACAATTTTTCTAATTAGCAAAAATCCAATTATTGGGTTTTTTAAGAGCAGCGGTCACCTCTCGGCAGTGGGCGGCATACCCTCAGAGAGTATTTCTGCCATGAAAAAAAAAGCTTCTCACAAAAAATGCATTCGCCGTTCGGAGCCGGCATAAAACTGTAGGTCCACCCACTCTGAAAAAAAAACGTTGTAAATCTAAAGACTTTCGCTGTTAAATCAACTACTTTCCGCAGTTGAAATATGCCCAACAACGCTCCGTTGTTGTTTCAAAGGTGCGAGCGTTGTTGATTTAAGTCAATAACGGAGATTGTTGGAAAAGATTTTCACCTAAAATAAATTTTTGTTTGCATTTTGCTCTTCATCTTCTCTCCGCCCGGGTCCCAACTGCAAATATGTAGCCTCCGCTTGTTCTCCTATTCTTCCCTCCTTCTTATCATTCACTGGTTGCTATCTTTATTTCTTATTCTGATTTTTCTTCTTTATTTTATATTCTTCTCCGGATTCGAACCATGACATCAACCTGAAATTCTATCCAATCATCATATAGTGGAACATTCAACATTATATTGAATTGTAGTAACCTATTTATACTTCCATTTCCTAAAAAGGAATCCAGGAATTATTTGAATCATTGTAAAATCAAAATTTTAAGAAAAATTTGTTCTCATTAGTTTTGTTTACAACGGAAACTGTTGGGTCAAATACTTTTGCCTTTAAATCAACAACGGGGAGAAAATTGTTGCTAAAAATAAACTTTTGTTTGGATTTTTCTCTTCATCTTCTCTCCATCGTTATTTCTTTTTGTTGGTTTTCTCACAAAAAAATATTTTCTCACAAAAAATTTTTTAAACGCAAGCAAGTTTTTGAAACAACAACGCCCGTTTTTGAATAAATTGTTGGATCAAAAACTTTTCTCTAAAAACAATAGCAATTAGTACTCTGAAAAAAATACCCGTAGTTAAACCAACAACTTTCGGCTGTTGAATCTCCGTCTTTGATTCAACAGCAAAAGTATTTGTTTTTACAGCAAAGTTTTTGATCCAACAATTTATTCAAAAACGGGCGTTGTTGATTCAAAAACTTGCTTGCCTTTAAAAATTTTTTTGTGAGAAAATATTTTTTTGTGAGAAAACCAACAAAAAAATATGATGGAGAGAAGATGAAGAGAAAAATCCAAAAAAAAGTTTATTTTTAGCAACAATTTTCTCCCCGTTGTTGATTTAAAAGCAAAAGTTTTTGACCCAACAGTTTCCGTTGTAAACAAAACTAATGAGAACAAATTTTTTAATTTTGTTTTTACAATGATTCAAATAATTCATGGATTCCTTTTTGGGAAATGGAAGTATAAATAGGTTACTACAATTCAATATAATGTTGAATGTTCCACTATGTGATGATTGGATATAATTTCAGGTTGATATCATGGTTTGAATCCGGAGGAGAATATAAAATAAAGAAGAAAAATCAGAATAAGAAATAAAGATAGCAACCAGTGAATGATAAGAAGGAGAGAAGAATAGGAGAACAAGCGGAGGCTAAATATTTGCAGTTGGGACCCGGGCGGAGAGAAGATGAAGAGTAAAATGCAAACAAAAATTTATTTTTAGGTGAAAATTTTTTCCAACAATCTCCGTTATTGACTTAAATCAACAACGCTCGCACCTTTGAAACAACAACGGAGCGTTGTTGGGCACATTTCAACTGCGGAAAGTAGTTGATTTAACAGCGAAAGTCTTTAGATTTACAACGTTTTTTTTTCAGAGTAGGAAAAACAAAAAAGGAGCACACCTTGAATTGGGAGAGAAGCTCGGCCATAAAACTCGTCAGAGTTATAATAGCGCCATTGTATTATTATTATTATAAAAATCGCTAGCTTAGAATGCAAATTGTGTAAGTCCTTTTTTAAAACTTTGTAGGAGAGACAAAAAACAAAAAAGAAAAAAAAATTCGAAATGAAAAAAAATTTCTGTTCATATAAATATTTTGGACTTACACAATTTTTTTCGTTTTTTGGACTTACACAATTTGCGTATCACTGAATAACAACGAGTAGAAATATGACAAGTATCTCAGACTTGTTTAGCGCGGTGCGTATTTGATTTTTTCTAGCGTTCTACATAAAAATACACTTTTTCATAAAAGTGGACTTACACAGTTTGCACTCTAAGCTAGCGAAATGTAATTTTTTCAGACTATAATTTAACATTTTAGTACACAAATATCGCTTATAATACATATATCAAACTCTTAAGGCCCTTGGCCACTTAAAATCTGGAATGTTAAGAAGTGTATACATACTCTGAAAAAAAACGTTGTAAATACAAAGACTTTTGTAGTTAAATTAACAACTTTCCGCAGTTGAAATGTGCCCAACAACGCTCCGTTGTTGTTTTAAAGATGCGAGCGTTTTTGCTTCAAATACTTTTCGTATTTAAGTTAACAACGGAAACTGTTGAATGAAATACTTTTACATTTAAATTAACAGTGTTTGCTTTTGAATTAACAGCAAAATTTTTTAGTCCAAAAGCGAGCACCGTTGATTTAAATACTTTTCGTATTTAAGCTAACAATTTTTGCTTTTGAACTAACAGCAAAAACGGGCACCATTGAATCAAATACTTACGCTTTTAAGTTAACATCAAAAAAATTGTAAACAATTGTAATTTTTTTTTAATATAATAGATATTATTTTATTTTATTTTATTTTTTTTATATAATATATGTTTACATAGTAATATTAATACTAAGGCCCGGTTTCACCAAACAAGTGATGGTCATTTGATACATCATTTGAACAACGCGATTGATGAAAAGAGACACGGACACAAAGTTTTTCATCACATTTTTCACACCGTCCATATAAGAATTATGGAAACTTGTAGGCAGTGTGTGACAGAATTATCCATCAATCGTGCGCCTCAAATGATATATCAAATAACTATCACTGTCTGCAGGGCTTTTTACACAAACACAAACACATAAACTCAACTTATTTTTTTTATTATTTCATAACACATTCTTTATTGTTTGCCGACCGCCACATTTGTAGGTTTGCGGAATTTGATCCTGTCGGCGATGAGTTCTTTTTTATTTAATATTTCGTCGATGTCGTGGGAGTGCATCATTGCAAGCAGTTCAATATTTTTGATACCGTATTCATTGAACTGCATCAATGCAACTGTACCTAACTCCCACGACAAGAATAACTTCATTATTTTCTCATCGCCGACAAGTTTTACCTGCGGATTTGGCTCGTTCGATTGCTTGCTATCGGAAAAACGGGATAATCAAACATATTTAATCTGAAAATACAAAATAAATTTTTCAACGTATATATGTATGTACATATAATTTTAATATATTATAATAATATATAAATAATATCATTATTGTGACTTACCTTTATTTGTAATTATATATTACATATATATATTTTTCCCGAAAATTTAAATTAATTGAACGAGTTTGAAAAAAAAAACAATTTTCTATTTTTTATTTACTTCAAAATTTTTCAACAGCAAGGGAGTTTTTGAATCAAAAACGCCCGTCTTTGAATTAACTATGGAAAGTTGTTGAATCAAAAACTTTGCCGTTAAAACAAATACTTTTGCTGTTGAATCAAAGACGGAGATTCAACAGCGGAAAGTTGTTGAGTTAACTACGGGTATTTTTTTCAGAGTATGTGTGAGTGTCGGGTGATTGACACAAATATCTAAAAGATTTGATTCTCATCAACGCGAGCCCGAACAAGAACGTGTAGCACGACGACTGCCGATTGCACTAACACACACAAAAAAACTCACACATACACACTACTTGACATGCCAGATTGTCAGTTGCCAAGGGCCTTTAACTATACTTCAAAAGTAATGGCGTTTTCTTTTCTCGAAATAATGTTGCCCTGTTTGATTTTCTTAGCCATTTTGTAAGTTTGTCTGGTCCTTTCACCAAATATTGACTTCTAACTTAGTAAGAGGGCACCCTTATCTACAAATTCAGCCATTTTATAGAAAGTCTGGATACGTAATTTGATAATTGGGATATAGGAGGGCAACATTTTTTCGTAGAAAAGAAAACACCATTAGTCTCATATTCTCTTCTGGAAATCTACGCGCATAGGTAGATTTTCAAGTTTTATGCGCTCAAAATTGAATTTTGTAAAATTGTTACAATTACAGAAAAAAAACATACCCACATATTGGAAATATAATGGGGAACAATAATTCATCGCTTTTTTCCCGACCCCATACTCTGCACTTGCCCCAGATGGTCGTAACTTAGCATATCTGAAGTTAATTTTTTGGTTTTTTTCTTACATATTTTTAAGTGCTAGTTTCAACTTGAATATTTATTATTTAAAGCATTTCATTTAAGTAATCGTGATGAATCCTAAAGGTTCAAGTAATTATTAACACTTTTCAATAATATCCTTGGTTTCCAATAATTCTAAGTTTATAGTTTTAAGCTTTTAAAGTTGGGATATTTAAAAAAAAAAATTATCACTCTTTTTCATGTTAAAAATTGGTTTTGTTATGTTGCTCTGTCAGACTCAGTCAAATTAACCCTCGGACATGATATCTAGTACAATTAGTAGTTAGCCGACAAAAAATTACGTCGCACAAAGCCGCACTTCACTACTAGATACAGGGTTTTTCATATGTACCTACAATAATTTTCTTTTTGTGCTTTATATTTAATTTTAATTTATATTTCTAACGCATATCTTGGTTAATGTAGGTGATGCTCGAAAGTAACCCAGATATTTAGCAGCGATTATTGTTAACTTTTTAGGCAGTATTTTTAGTATTTCCAATTTTTCAAAGTTAAGGAAGTACTTATCATAAAAAGGGGCTAAGAATTATAAAGCTACATTTTTTAGAAGATTTTTGAGTATGCAATTTTGCAGCTCATTCAATTGTAATATAATAATATGCAACATTCAACTTTTTGAAAAATTTCATTGGCTTTTCGGAAATTTTAATTGGAACGGTCTCACGTACATATAACGCAAACACCCTACAGAAAAAAATTACTAAAATCGACGGAAATTTTTACAGCATTGAGAATAGCACTTTTTACACTAAAATTGGTTGGATACATAACAGTACACTTAGAAATCTCCTCAAAATCTTCTATAAATTGTGGCCGCGCTTTGAAATTTTTAATCCACTTTTAGAAATTTCTACGATTTTTCGGATTTTTCCATAAGCTTAGAAATCCTGCTTAAGGCGATTTTTATTGAAAAATTGTTTACATTTTTAAACGAAAATAATAGAGTCAAATTTTCGACGTATGATTTTTTTTTTAGTCACTGTATATATTTTTCAATAAAATCGACTTTTAACTAGAGCCCTAGATACCCGGGTATCGAGCAATTCGATCTGATCGTTTTTGTTTGAAGCCCGTTTGTTGTTCAAATGCCCGTACAAACTTCGAGCATTCGAGCTTACAAACAAAAAAAAAGGGTATCGGAAAAACAAAAATAAAAAAAACTACATATAAAAAAAAAATAATAAACAAAAGAAAAAAACAAACTTCAAAATACCCGAATTGTTCAAATGCCCGTACAAACATACGGGTAATAAACAAACAAACAACTCTTCGAGCATTTGAACAACAACTGTTCGGGCTACTCGAAAATGTTCCAAAAAAAATCGAGAGCTCTACTTTTAACACAAATTATTAAAATTTTGCATTACACAAGCAAGTTGGAATAGATGTACACAATAAAATATTTCTACCTATGTGCTACGGTTATAAATAATAATTTTCTTATATAATTTAGTTTTTTAATATTCCATTTTGACAGACATTAAGTAAAATCTCAAGTTCAGATACTCTTATACATTGCATATTTATTCCCATTGTAGTTTATACTAATATTATTTGATTAAGATGATAAGTAATTGAAAGAAAACTTGAAATTTAAATAATTGGCGTTACTTTTCTGTTATTAGCATGTTAATAACAGCAATACCGTATAATAATTGTAGCGTTTGTTGAGCCGTAGGGAAGTGCAGGAACCGTAGGAATTTTACCACAAAAGAGCGAATATAAGTACAAAGAATGTAAATTGTGGTAAAATTCCTGCGGTTCTTGAACTTTCCTACGGCTCAACAAACGCCGTTTCACTTCGTGAAAAAGCGCTAAATTTCGAATTACCAATTTCGAAAAATTACTATTCTCATTGATTTTTTCCTGAAAAAGAAATGTATGCTAATAAAGTCAGAGATGGTTTTATGGTCAAAACGAATCGTTACTACGCCACTGATAGGGCAAGAAGTTGAAGATTCATGAGAAAAAAAAGAAAATGATCACTTCAGGCCGCGATATTACCTTCCCTGGGTAGTGCACCAAAAAACTAAATACACCATTCGATTTAGCGGTTAATTCTTCGTATGGGTGGATATAAATTTTTTTCTTGTGCAAAATCCTAACTTTTTTCAGACATAAATCTAAACATACCTTGAAATTCTGGGAATTTGCGCGGTTTTCGGTGTAGCTCCATCCAGTTTTTGGAAAAGTTAAATTTTTTTTAATTGTTGGGGTAAGTGGTCCACTTACCCCAACAATTAAAAATTGAATTAAAAATAAAAATTTTGTGCTAAGCACTAAAAACTCTTTCAAGTAAAATTGTTAACGTTGTTTGGTATATACATAAAATAAATACCAACAACAATGTTCATTGCGAACTGCCTACAACAAAAATTCAGCACGTTTGTGGAGAATATATGCAAAAGCATATACACACTAACGTTAATGTTGAAAATGAAAAAGGCAAAAGTGGGGAAAATCCAACAGCTTGCACAGAGTCTCAATGGCCGAGTGTGTTTATCCGTTGGGTCATTGCGGCTGAAGTTGGAATGGACTCGGGTTCAATCCCCGGTGCATCCACTTCCGAAAAAGAGTGCTGATGATCGAAAATGGTTTTTCGTGAAATAGCTATACACTCAACCTTCGCTGTAAATAGTTGTTGAATTTTTTTCCACTTACCCCAACAATTAAAAATTGAATTAAAAATAAAAATTTTGTGCTAAGCACTAAAAACTCTTTCAAGTAAAATTGTTAACGTTGTTTGGTATATACATAAAATAAATACCAACAACAATGTTCATTGCGAACTGCCTACAACAAAAATTCAGCACGTTTGTGGAGAATATATGCAAAAGCATATACACACTAACGTTAATGTTGAAAATGAAAAAGGCAAAAGTGGGGAAAATCCAACAGCTTGCACAGAGTCTCAATGGCCGAGTGTGTTTATCCGTTGGGTCATTGCGGCTGAAGTTGGAATGGACTCGGGTTCAATCCCCGGTGCATCCACTTCCGAAAAAGAGTGCTGATGATCGAAAATGGTTTTTCGTGAAATAGCTATACACTCAACCTTCGCTGTAAATAGTTGTTGAATTTTTTTCCACTTACCCCAACAATTAAAAATTGAATTAAAAATAAAAATTTTGTGCTAAGCACTAAAAACTCTTTCAAGTAAATTTTTTTTCAGTTTACTTACTCTAAAACATCCTATTTTCATATTCCGGTGCCGGAGGGAGGATCTGAGAAGGTTTAAAGAATCCCATACAAAAAAAACTCATCTAATGTACATATCGTTGTACCATACGAAAACTAGCATATTTAAAATTTCTGCCGAAAGCTAGCAATAAAAAAATTCTGTACGAAAAGTAGCACATTTGACTTTTGGCTGACGAAAAGTAACAAGTTAGACTCTTGGCTGACGAAAAGTATCAGTAATTATGTATATACTGTTTTTACATTAAAATTTTTGTTGTTTAAACGAAATTGCTAGTTTTCGTCAGCCACAAAAAATCGTATGCTAGTTTTCGTATGGTACGACGATATGTATACATATGCATGTGCATATCTGAGTTTTTAGCGAGGTATTTTATGGATATTTTTGGTTAAGTCTTTTTATATAAAAGAAATAAATATCATTTAATTTTAATTCCCTGCGATATTTTATTTTATTTTTTTTCTCAAATTAAAACAAGACTTTTGAGTGTGAAAAAATATACATACATATGTATTATAATTTACTCACGTTTATTTTTTAACAGATAGGCATCTCCGTATTTAATATGTGCCGAAAAGGATTAGCACTTTCAAATATTTATTTGTTTACATTCAGAATTTGCGACATGATTATTATCGTTGCAGAATATTTATTACATCATATGCACAATGCCAAGTAACTATACCTAAAATTAAAATTAAGATAAAAATAAAATATAATGAAAAATAAATGAAGTAGGTATACGAAATTTTCTTGTTGAGATGCCTTTTTATGGATTAAACATTTTAATTTTTATATAAAATGAAACATATCACTTCATTAATTGCACATGAATAAGCACGTAAATATGTACATATATAATATAATACAATGGCGCTATTATAACTCTGACGAGTTTTATGGCCGAGCTTCTCTCCCAATTCGAGGTGTGCTCCTTTTTGTTTTTCCTACTAATTGGGTGGACCTACAGTTTTATGCCGGCTCCGAACGGCGAATGCATTTTTTGTGAGAAGCTTTTTCATGGCAGAAATACTCTCGGAGGGTATGCCGCCCACTGCCGAGAGGTGACCGCTGCTCTTAAAAAACCCAATAATTGGATTTTTACTAATTAGAAAAATTTGTTTGGCTCGGACCGTGGCTTGAACCCGAGACCTCTGGCATAGCAGGCGAGCACTCTACCCACTGCACCACAGCGACCACATGTATGTATGTACATATATATGTATGCATAAGTACCCTGCAAAAATTCCGAGTACTCCATTAGCTAATCCATGGAGTGCTCGCTATGGACCAACCGATTACTCCATAGCTTGCCACATTTCATACAAAACATATGGTCCATTTAACATTGCATGTCATTGCAATGGAGTATATACTCCAGTCCCGCATAATAATCAAATTAATCCATGGAGTACCTACATTGGATCAATTGATGGAGTACCTAACAGTTAGTCGAACATAGCACCAAAAACCAAATGTTTATCGCGACGACGACGAATGACGTGTATACATTCAAACATATTTATGTACCCTGCAAAAAAATGTGCGATTAATACCGAAAGATATTTGTCCCGGATTGATCTCTTTCGAGAAAAATCGGTCCACAATTAGTCCCCGATTGTTCCGGTACGGGTATAAATGTAGACTAATTGTAGACCAATTGTTCCCGAACGGGAATGTTGCCTAAAATATTCTATGAAAAAATCCTTTACATTACGCTCATATAATGCGTACTCAAAACTTAAAATTTTTGATGTGTAAACATCTTTGCTGTAGCTACGAGTGATTTCGAAAAACAGGTAAAGTTTACGCGTAAACGTAAATGACCTTTGTGTTAGTGCACTGCTGCGTCCGTGTGAATCGCTTGGCATTGTCAGTGGTAGGTAGGTAGATAGACATGTACTTACAAATGCATGCACGCATAGCCGTGCAAATATCAACAACAACAGCAACGAAGCGAAGTGAAGTTGTTGTTGTTGTTTTTTTCTGCAACAATGCGACAAATAGGCAAAATAAAAAGGACCAACCTGTTTGAACATGTATGCAAATGTGTGGATATGCACACCTACATCTACCTATCTAATTTTCTATGCAATATTGGTATCAAATGAAAGGTTTTGAGCGGGACTTCGATATGAAGCTCTTTTCATTGTGACCTCTAGGCCGGGTTTCCAGATATGGGTCAAAACGAGGAAACGGATGATCCTTGAATGTTTCTGAGCAATATTGGTATCAAATGAAAGGTTTTGAGCAGGACTTCGATATGAAGCTCTTTTCATTGTGATCCCTAGGCCGGGTCTCCAGATATGGGTCAAACGTGGACTCGGATGATCTTGCATGTTTCTGAGCAATACAAAACAAAACAACATAAAAAATCAAAAGTCAAAAACCAAAAACCAAAACAAATAAAAACAACAAAATAGTAGCAGTCACAATGACAACAAAAAATTATAAAAACGATAGTCGCCTTTTAATCCATAGAAAACCAGGAAAAAAGGAATAAGGAAAAGGGAATAAATATCCGATTTCGAAACAGTTTACACATCAATATTCATGAATACCCGTTATTCACGCCTTAATTTTTTTTTATTTATTTGTTGAGATTTTTTTTTAAAAAAGTAAAACATTATATACTCTTTATTTAAATATGCATGAACATTTACAATTTTTTGACGATTGATATTAAAAATTGCCTTGGCTAACAACTTGGAAAAATCTACATTTGTACCCGTTCGTGCAGAAAGCGATTGATCTACATTTGTACCTGTTGGGGATGAAAGCGATTAATCTACATTTGTACCCGTTTGAGATGTGAGCGATTGATGTACATTTGTACCCGTTAGGGATGAAAGCGATTGATCTACATTTGTACCCGTTCGGTATGTTAGTGATTAATCTACATTGGTACCCGTTCGGGTATACAAATTGAACAATTAGTCTCTTCATAGGACATGCTCGAACAAATGCGATCAATTCGCCCCATATAAAGGGATGTAAAATTGTATTAGTCCCATGCTCCCTTGAGATTGATCCCGGACACGTCCCGGATTAATCGCATTTTTTGCAGGGTATGTAGTTATGTATGTATACATATATCGTCGTCGTCGAGATAAACATTTGGATTTTGTTATGTTCGGCTAACTAAGAGCCGATGCAGATACATGAATCGGTCGTTTGGGCTATGTTAGTGGTCACTTTGAAAGTACTCCAACCTACCACAAATGGAGCATATAATCCAATGATTTTTGCAGGGTAGGTACCTACTAACGTCACATTGGGTAAGCAGAATGTGGTATGCCATGTGCCGACTTTTATGAATCATAATCAAATTGAACTTATTTTTGTGTTTAAGTACCCCAAGTGTTACCGCTTTATTAATTCATTTTGTCCGTGCAATACTTTCACATATTTGTTTATAATTTTTTGCTCAAATGGAAAATTTTCATTGAAACTTTGAACGAGGTTTGTGAAAGATGGATAACACTAAATATACATATGTACATTAGATGCGTTTTTTTGATCTAACATACCTCTCCGGCCACAGAATATGAAAATATGATGTTGTAGGATAACTAAGCTGATTTTTATTTTTTTTTTAGAAAGAAAACTGAGTGGGCTACTCCAAAAACAGCGATTTTTTTTTTAAATTCCATGATAGGTTTAGATTCATATATGAAAAAAACTACAGAATTAAAAATAAAAAAACAAAAGATACATATTCTCATGTAAAATTAACGGCTTAATCGAATGGTGTACTCAGTTTTTTAGTGCGAGCCATAGGGAAGGTACCAAGATCGCCTAAAGTGGAATTTTATTTTTTTTAGTCACGGATTTTCAAGTTTGGACCCTGGTATTTTCAAGATACCTTAAATTTCTTTTTAATCAAAATATACAGGAATCTGCGCAAATTAATGCAGTTTTCAGAAAAGTTTATTTGATCGAAATCGAGCTTTTTTTATCCAAGCTACTTTGGTTTAAATGAAACATTCCAAAATCACTTTCATATTGAACAACGTTTTTTTTTACATATGTAAATAATAAATTTTCGAATTTTTTAGAAGTCTATCTGTCTGTCTGTCTGTCCGTCGGTATGATTGTGCGCGTATCACGCAAAAACTACTGAATAAAATTGCATGAAACTTTCACCATTCTATCACTTTACGCCTAACTTAATATTCAGTACAACTTTCATTTGGATATCTCATCCAGTTCCCGAGTTATTGACCAAAATGTGGGAAAAATGTGACCAAAAATGTGTTTTTTACAGGGACTGTAACGGCTATAAGTTATATCCAAAAAGTTGATTTTTAATCATTATTTGCTGAGTTTTATTTTATGCTCACAAAATAAAAGTTATTTCTTGAGTTTTATTTTTCCCTCAGAAAATAAAAGTTATTTCTTGAGTTTTATTTTAGCATCAGAAAATAAAAGTTTTTTTTTTTGAGTTTTATTTTTCGATCAGAAAATAAAAGTTATTTTTTGAGTTTTATTTTTCCCTCAGAAAATAAAGGTTATTTTTTGAGTTTTATTTTTCGATCAGAAAATAAAAGTTATTTTTTGAGTTTTATTTTTCCCTCAGAAAATAAAGGTTATTTTTTGAGTTTTATTTTTCGATCAGAAAATAAAAGTTATTTTTTGAGTTTTATTTTTCGATTAGAAAATAAAAGTTATTTTTTGAGTTTTATTTTGCGATCAGAAAATAAGAGTTATTTTTTGAGTTTTATTTTTCCCTCAGAAAATAAAAGTTATTTTTTGAGTTTTATTTTTCGATCAGAAAATTAAAGTTATTTTCTGAGTTTTATTTTTTTGCTCAGAGAATAAAAGTTTTTCAGTTTAATTTTGGCTGCAATTGTAGATTTTGCCATATAAATAGGTAAAGTAATTAAATACATTTTTAATTTTTTTTATTTATAAACTTTACCTACGTTTTAATGTGGCAAAATCGACAGCTGCAGCTAAAATTAAACTGAAGAAACTTTTATTCTCTGAGCAAAAAGATAAAACTCAAAAAATAACTTTTATTTTCTGATCGAAAAATAAAACTCAAAAAATAACTTTTATTTTCTGAGGGAAAAATAAAACTCAGAAAATAACTTTTATTTTCTGATCGATAAATAAAACTCAAAAAATAACTATTATTTTCTGAGGGAAAAATAAAACTCAGAAAATAACTTTTATTTTCTGAGGGAAAAATAAAACTCAGAAAATAACTTTTATTTTCTGATCGATAAATAAAACTCAAAAAATAACTTTTATTTTCTGATCGAAAAATAAAACTCAAAAAATAACTTTTATTTTCTGAGGGAAAAATAAAACTCAAGAAATAACTTTTATATTCTGATGGAAAATAAAACTCAAGAAATAACTTTTATTTTCCGAGGGAAAAATAAAACTCAAGAAATAACATTTATTTTCTGAGCAGAAAATAAAACTCAGAAAATAATGATAAAAATCAATTTTTTTATAAAAATCGAAAAAATAAAAGTTAATGCACCTAGAGATAGTCTGCGTTGCGGTGATTACATCTGTGTACTTCTTTTGCGTTTAGCATTTCTCCTTCAGTATGATTTTTTTAGTCAAAATTTAAAAAATAACGATTATTTGCAATCCCTGGTTTTTTACCATAACGCCCGCGTCACACAAAAACGACTGCATAGAAATGAATGAAACTTTCAATAATCATTTTCTGGATGAAAAAATGAGAGCTATTGGAAAAGGGGCGTAACCTATACAAACTTAATCTTTCATACTGAATATCTCTGGAAGTGTTTTCCGTAGGATATCAAAACTTGGAGGGATAGGGATAGGGAGATATCTCCGAAACCAATCGAGATATTGAATTTAATAGAATTACTTATTGCAGCACTCATCAGCACCTTTTATTTGATACCCATATTGTACTAACACATTTTGGATCACCCTTGGTCCACATATTGGTCGATAACTCCAAAACAGGTTGAGCTATAGAAATAAGGGATATCTTAAATCTTAAAGTAGACGTCTATAATAATAATAATAATACAATGGCGCTATTATAACTCTGACTAGTTTCATTCAATTCCATCATTCCAATTTTTAGTGACCCGCGCACACACATAAGGACAGACAGACAGTCAGACCGACAGAAATTTAAAAAAACAGTTCATTTGGATTCCTCTGGCTCCCTTTTTTATTTTCTGTATATCTGCAATGTACAGAGATCAACGGTTACAATTTTATTATATGTAGAGATACTCAGTTTTCGCACGTGTAACGTTAGCAGTGCTTTGTGTAACGTAGGCAATGCCTTATTTTATGTTAAATTATGTTAAAAAATCCTAAACCTTGTGACATCCTTGCTATATATCTTGATCTCACTTGCAAATGATGTAACGTTAGCAGTGCGTTTCACGCGCTTATAACTTTTACGGTATGGTAGCCATCAGACAAATTTAACGTTAGCAGCCATAAAATTGACCATATACATATCTAGCTGAATTTTAAATGGAATAAATTATTTATTTTTCTTCTTCTTTTTTATTTTAAAGGTCCAGCTCATTGGGCTAAGCAATTTCCACAAGCTTCCGGACATCGGCAATCACCTGTCAACATAACACCAGCAACAGCTAAAAAAGGCAGCGATCTTAAAGTTTCAGCTTTAAAATGGCGATATGTGCCTGAACATACTCCAAGTCTTACAAATCCAGGTGAGATGTTTACATATATGTACATATGTACAATGTATTTATAAGAATGAAGGAAGGATAAGATAAGCAAATTTTCGATTGTTGCATTGTATAAATGAACTTAGAGTTCGCAACGTATAGATAGAAGAGGAGTGAAATTTTATTCAATAGTTATCTCGAAATATGTATGTGCACACGGCCTCGCTTTGGACACGAGGTTTGAAAGTACAGTGAACTCGCGAAAACTCGAACTTATGAAAACCAGCCCTGTTCGAGTTAACAAATTGTTCGAGTCTTTGAAAGTTATGTAGTTTTAATTTATGAATGTACATATGTATATTTGATAATAACCGCGCAAAATTCCGTGTATTAATGAAATCAAATTAAAATCGATGCAAAAGCCAATCGTTACCTGGCGAATCGGCGAGCTACACTTCAGCTCATATTTAATATAAATATGTATTCATTTCATACTTCCCTTCTCTTTCATGTAATACTAACCCATAAAAAATTCGCATGTTTTAATTGTAAAGGTTACTGTTGGCGAGTCGATGTTAAGGGCGTTGGTTCCGAATTAACTGGCGGCCCTTTGGGTACCGATCTCTATAAATTGGAACAGTTTCACAGCCATTGGGGTTGCACAGATGGCAAAGGATCCGAACACACAGTTGACGGAGTCTCATACTCTGGCGAATTACATCTCGTACACTGGAACACCACCAAATACAAGACATTCGGTGAGGCAGCATCCGCACCCGATGGCCTGGCCGTGCTGGGCGTTTTCTTGAAGGTGAGCTACATATTAACCAGTGATCTGCATACGATATAAGTAGGTTTTGTGACTGAGTATACTCATAAATAATGCGCTGGGAGTATGGCTGCAAAATTCAAAACGTCCGTTTAAGATTCGAGACTCGTATACATATGTGGCGAAGTCTCAAGTTATGAGAAATTATCGTAAACCTCGTATGTTCGCCAAATGTACGTTTCTTGGTTGGGTGGGTTGGTATTATTGATTTGAGCCACTCAAAAATTTAGTATTCTTGCGGTGATGGGGAAAATGCGGTGTACCGCAACAGATCTCTGATAATAACGTATACACATTTTAAATTTCTTTTTTTTTTTGTTTTGTTTGTTTGTAATTTGAAATGTGAATAATAAGATTTTATTTTCTTCCCAGGCTAGCGAAAATCTCCATTCGGAATTGGAGAAAATCACCAGCTTTTTACCATTCGTTTTGCACAAAGGTGATCGTGTCACCCTGCCGAATGCCTGCGATCCTGGCAAACTTTTACCCACCACCACCACGTACTGGACGTACGAGGGCTCACTAACCACCCCACCATGTTCCGAATCGGTTACTTGGATCGTTTTCAAAACTCCCATTGAAGTGTCACGTGATCAATTGAATGCGATGCGCAATCTGAATTGTTATGATGTCAAGGATGAGTGTCCGTGCAATGAGGGTAACGGCAAAGTCATTAATAATTTCCGACCGCCATTGCCTTTGGGTAATCGTGAGCTACGTGAAGTTGGTGGACACTGATCAGATGAGGAAAATTAATTCGAAAAAGAAAAAAAATATATTTTTTAAACGCTTTGCTTTGTTGGGTGCCTTATTATACTACTATTATTATCATGCG
The DNA here is from genome assembly GCA_960531455.1 of Urophora cardui. Lineage (NCBI taxonomy): Eukaryota > Metazoa > Arthropoda > Insecta > Diptera > Tephritidae > Urophora > Urophora cardui. The sequence goes on from OY482674.1 coordinate 101,844,656, forward strand.
CATTAGAATGTATTTCGTTGTAATTATCGATCGGTTCATGTTCCGAAACACTTTGTACGATTACTACTTAGTATGTTAGTACAATTGTCAAAATTGTTTAATTTTTAGCGTATGAATTTGAAATTTTGCACATTTGTAAGGTTTAAAATTCCTATTTTGTTTATTTTATGTATGTCATTAGTTATATTACATATATACATATTTATCAATTTATTATATAACATACATACATATGTACATAAATATATACTTACCTTTAGTCATACACACATATATACATATCTAACCTTTATCAATGTATCCTTGCACATCCAAATGCAGCATACCCATTGCTGTTGTTGTTTTAATGTTAAGGCATTGTATGACAACTATTTACATACATACATACATACTTACATACATAAAAAAATTTAATAAAATCTCTTGTTGCAACCATTTTGAAAAGCATTTATTTGAACATACATGCATATGTACATACATACATCCATACATATGTACTACATATTAGTGCTCCAACTTTATTCATTCTCATGGTATGACCTAGACAACGCAGCCGCTGGATTTTTATTCGCTGAATTACATATATAGTATGTATGTATGTCGATGTCTGCGTAAAGCTCGTGCAGGTCATCATTAAATCTTCGATACTCGCGGTCCCCAACGCGCAAACGTCCATAAATCTTCCGAAGAACTTTTTTCTCGAATACTCGCAAGTTTCATCTCATCCGACTATATCGTCTGTACATCCGTTTATCAGGACGAGAACTAAGAGACTTGTAGAGCGTAATTTTTTTTTATCGAGGGAGAACTTTACTTAGTCTAAAGTACCACATACAACGCGATTATTAACGGTTGTTTAAATTTCGCAACTCGATTTATCTTCCTCAGCATCAAGTTGGAGAAACCGCATAAGAAGAGCCGACTCCGAACGGCGAATGCATTTTTAGTAAGAAGCTTTTTCGTGGCAGAAATAGGTACACTCGGAGGGTATGCCGCCCACAACCGAGAGGTGAGTGCTATTTCTAAAAACCCAATAATTGGATTTTGGTTAATTAGAAAAATTTTTTTGTGGGGTCCGGACTGGGATTACAACCCTAGACCTCTGTTATGGCAGGTGAGTACTCTACCCACTACACCACAGCGGCCATAAGCTATTAAAGGTACATTAAAACTCCACCGTATATTTCCACCGTCAGGAAATTAAATAGACGCAAAGCATTTTTCTTTATATGAAAATACCACGGAAATAAATATGATGAAATAAGTAAAATAACACTGGTCGACAAAATTTCAACAAATTTTTGTTACAGAAATAAAATTCTACTTTTCTAAAGGATTTAGGTGCGCTGAATCCAAGTCTGAAGTCAGATTTTCTGTAATACGTACAGTTTTTTAGATATTCATGCCCAAAGAGGCGAAAAACGCGATTTTTGGCTATATTCACTCCTCAATATCTTTTAAATTACTTACTTATTTTAAAAATTGATTAAAGCTATTGAAAGCTCGGTCATTTCTCTTGAAGACAAAGTTTTAATTTTTCGGATATCTAATTTAGGTATATAGTAATATATGTTTTTGCACAATAAGGTATTTTTCGTCGAAAACAACGGCAGCTTTTGTAGTATGTTATAGGCGCAATCAAATTTTGTAGTTGCTTAGAAGAATAATTTTTTTTACGAAGCCACTTACATACATCCATGATATAATAAACTGCCTAAAAGCGTGCTTAAAAATTTTTAATTATATTTGTATGGAGAAAATATTGCAAAACTAATGAAGCTTAATATGCAATATTGCAAGTTACAAGAAAGATATCTGAAATATTAAAACGGTTTCTTCAAGAGAAATGTCAGCGTTTTCAATAGCTTTAAGCAATTTTTAAAATAAGTAAGTAATTTAAAAGATATTGAGCAGTGAATATAGCCAAAAAACGTGTTTTTCGCCTCTTTGGGCATGAATATCTAAAAAACTGTACGTATTACAGAAAATCTGACTTCCGATTCGGATTCAGCGCACCGAAATCCTTTAGAAAAGTAGAATTTTATTTCCGTAACAAAAACTTGTCGACCAGTGTAATATTTAAACAAAATATAACATTTTTTGTTTAGCCTAAAACGCGCAATGAAGGTAAGACATACATATTTCTAATTTTGCCAGTTCCTATAAATGCGTTTTATCCGCGACCTTGAAATTGTTAATGATTTTGTCGCAAAATGCACCCTGTTTCCAGGATCGGCGCATGAAAGGTCATAAGTTGCGACATTTAAAATTCATTCCATTTAAAATGCGCTTTCACCCACACCCAGCTACTACATCTTATTTCCAAAAGAAAAAAGTTTTTTTTTCGTATAAAATATGGCAGGTAAAAAAATGTTAAAATAGTTTTTATAAATCCTCCATTCTTTTCCAACATTGGTTTTATAGATAATTTAAAAAGGATTATGATGGTATAATTTTAAATCCTTAATTTACTGGTATTCACGAGGAAAATCGGGCCCAAAAAATATACCTGTTTGCAATTAATGAATCTTATATAAAACAAAAAATGAGGTCTCTACGATGACTACAAGCCGAGATATATGGGTTTGAATATGTACGTGATTTACCTACTTAATTCATTAAATAGTCAAAATTTTGAGATCCTATCTCCGAAAAAAAAAATTCAAAATTAAATCCCCGGATAGGTTAAGCGGGCGTTTTTTCCTTTCTTGAAAAAGAAATAGCGCCTGCGAATAAATCGAAATGAAACCCGTGGATTTTACTATTTCCATTCAGAAAGGGAAAGAACGCCCGCACGCCCTATTCGGCGATATGGGCTTTGTTTTCTTTTCGAAAGGGCAATTAAGCCCGCAGACGGGTTTTTTTTTTAAATACATATGGTGTTTGTTTTATTGGCAAAAGCGCCGCAGGCGAAAATCGGAATAAAAAATCGATATTGTATATATTTGGAATGAAAAATCGCTGAAGGGTGTAGTTCGCAGAAGGCGGCGGTAGCCACGGTTATGACACACGTCCGGATTTGGATGGCGTAGCCCAGAATTATTTTTATAAGCGCGGCCAAAGGCCGCCAACGCAGAAAAGTGTTCTGCGCAAAAGCACTGTGGACTGCGGCGCTTTTTCCAATAATAATACACCATATTTAAAAAAACGAAAAAAACGCCCACGGGCGTTAATTCCACGGGCGTTATTTCACTGCACCTTATTTGAGGTGGAGAAACTATAAACCGAGTTTCAAGCAAATCGGAGGTGTAAGGTTACAATAGGTATCCGATTGTAAAAGAAAAGCTCATATGTAAGTATAAGCATTCCTAAAATAAGAGTGGACAGGCTTCAATCAGTCATGGGCTGTGCTTAAAATAAGTTTTCATAAGCCTGCTTCAAAACTTCGCAATCGTAATATAATATTTGTAAAAAAATAGCTGACCCGGCAGACGTTGTTCTGCTAAAAATTATTCCTATGAAGCCTAAAGAAAAGTCTTTGATTACCGTATTGCTCATTATCTTACTGACTGCGAATAATAAAAAAAATTGTCTATTATCTTTCCCCCGATCACTATCTCCATCTAAATCTCAATATCTATCGCCATCTCTATATCAATATCCCTACCCTATCCTATCCCTATCTTTACCTTTAAATTTACTTTATGTGTTGAAAAACTGCTCAACGCCTTTCATTTGCTACCAATATCGCTCGGAAACATTCAGGGCTCATCCGGGTTCACGCTTTGAGCCATATCTTGGAACCCTATTTAAAGAGCTCTTTGTTCAAGTTCTCCTCAACAGCTTGCATTTGATACCAATAGTAACTTTCCGGGGTCACTCGGTTCCACGTTTTTACCCATATCTGGGGACCCGGCCTAGGCATCACCTTGAAAATATCTGTATGTTGAAGGGATTCTTAACACCTTTCATTTGATGCCAATATTGCTCAAAGACTTTCTAGGTCACTCTGGGCCCACATTTGGGCATATATTCCGGGAAGTTACCACTTTTTCGAAATTCTATATACCCTACTATGTGGGTTAACTCCACATGAATCTACTGTGAAAATTTCATAAAGATCGGTTGGTTAATTTTGGGGTCTATAAAGGACACACATGCATACCGATTTTTCCAATTTTCCGACTTTTCCAGAGGGTTTTTCCAAAATTTTCTTCCGTAAGAACCTTCTCCTCGAGAATACGAACAACTGGCAAACAATTTTACAGAAATCGGTCTAGGTGCACATAGGTAGATTTTCAAGTTTTATTCGGCCAAAAATATTATATTGTCTACATCTATTCCAAATTGATTGTTTAATGTAGAATTTTAATAATTTCTGTTAAAAGTCGATTTTATTGAAAAATATATACAGTGAACCAAAAAAATTATACGCCAGAGTTTTCAAATTTATTTCAGAGTTCTGTCGAAAATTTGACTTGCTTATTTTCGTTTAAAAATGTAGACAATTTGTCTATAAAAATCGTTTTAAGCAGCATTTCTAAGCTTATGGAAAAAAACCCGAAAAATCGTAGAAATTTCTAAAAGTGGATTAAAAATTTCAAAGCGAGGCCAGAATTTACAGAAGATTTTGAGGAGATTTCTAAGTGTGCTGTTATGTAGATAACCAATTTTAGTGTAAAAATTGCAATTCTCAATGCTGTCAAAAATTCTGTCGATTTTAGAAATTTTTTTCCGTAGGGTGTTTGCCTTATATGTACGTGAGACCGTCCCAATTAAAATTTCCGAAAAGTCAATGAAAATTTTCAAAAAGTTGAATGTTGCATATTATTACTTATATTAAAATTGATTGAGCTGCAAAATTGCATACTCAAAAATCTTCTAAAAGAATGTAGCTTTAGAATTCTTAGCCCCTTTTTATGATAAGTATTTCCTTTACTTTGAAAAATTGGAAATACTAAAAATATTGCCTAAAAAGTTAACAATAATCGGTGATCTCGGTTACTTTCGAGCATCACTTACATTAACCAAGATATGCGTTAGAAATATAAACATTGAAATCAAATATAAAACACAAAAAAGAAAATTATTGTATCTAGTAATAAAGTGCGGCTTTGTGCGACGTAATTGTACTAGATATCATGTCCGAGGCTTAATTTGACTGAGTCTGACAGAGCAACATAACAAAATCAATTTTGAACACGAAAAAGAGTGATAATTAGACTGCGGATCTTTATGCAATTGCATATTTTTAAGGAAAAGAGATAGCGATATGGTTCCAAAGAGAAAAATTAAAGTTATTAACAAAATATTCTAAATTTTCATATTTATTTCTGCATATTTTGCATATTGCATATAACTTGCATATTGCATATAACTTGCATATTTGCATATAACTTGCATATTTGCATAATAATTGAGGTTTAGCAGTTTTAATCCGCAAGTTAGAGTCTCGCGGAGTTTCCCTAATGGCTTCAATGGCCCTAATAACAGAAGCTTTTGAAGGACTTGACGCTACGTCAGGATCATGTGGGAAAATAGTTTTGGTCAAAATTGAAGCTATTTCAAAAAAGAACCTGCTTTTGAAGTCATATTAGGAGTAGCCAAAATACTTTCAGGTGACAACAAAATATTAGAAACTGGAATACAGATTCCCAGTCAATTTTGGAGCGAACTTAAGTATGCTCCGGTTAAATCTTGTGATGTTGAGCGTTCATTTTCAGCATATAAACGGATCTTAACCGATAAGCGTCACAATGTTTCCATTGAAAATGTGGAGAAAACACTTGTAGTATATTGTGGTCTTAACTACAACTAAAATTACCTCTTTACATTAAAAATTATTAAAATAAAAATTAGTTCCCATTTGCAGTTTGTTTTTGGGTGTTAATGGGTTTTATATTTGCATAGATCAAAAGATTCAGCATAGAACATATGATTTTTGCATTCAACTATACTTTACTTATTGTGTATATCACTTAAAATTCCATATCTGATGTAAAAAATGTGTAGTTTTAATATGCATATAACTTGCATATAACCTGCATATAAGTTGCATATATTTTGCATATCCAAAACAGAGCAAGAAAATTCGCTTTGGAATGTGTATATATAGTTTTGAATCAATATAACTCTTAATAAATCATTTTAAATTTTTTGCATAAAGATCCGCAGTCTAGTGATAATTTTTTTTAACATCCCAACTTTAAAAGCTTAAAACTATAAACTTAGAATTATTGGAAATCAAGGATATTATTGAAAAGTGTTAATAATTACTTGAAGCTTTAGGATCCATCACGACTAATTTAATGAAATGCTTTAAATAAGTAATAAATATTCACGTTGAAGCTAGTACTTAAAAATATGTAAAAAAAAAAACTAAAAAATTAACTTCAGATATGCTAAGTTTCGACCATCTGGGAGCAAGTGCAGAGTATGGAGTCGGGAAAAAAGCGATGAATGGAAACTTTCAATTGGATGACAAAAAATTACGCAGAATATTTTCAGGGAAGATCCTCGTCATCGCGTAGCAGGGCAACCACATTCATATTATCGACAACAACAATTCCTGCGGCTTGCTTACTTGTTTATATATTGAGCATATTTTTATATTTAGCGAAAGAAAAACACTTGTTAGTTGCGTTTTATTTAAAAACAAATTATATTTATTGTGATAAGTAGAAATCTCTATAATACTTTCAGATTGTTTTTTTTTTTTTGTTCTTTATTATTATTTATGTTGCAGTTTTAATCGCAGTTTGCCCACAAGCATTAAAAAATAATGTTTTCTTAAATACATAATAATAATAATGATAATGGTAATAAGAATTTGTAATAATAGTACATAATAATCATGATAATACATATGTATGTGTATATGTGTGTTATCCAATTTTTATGTATTAAGTAATTAATAACTGAATGATCAGATATACATATATATACATATCCATATGCATATGTGATTGTATGTACATACATATGTATGTATATACGTAGAATTTCATCAAGGGTATAAAAATATTCGTACGATTACGTTTTGCAATAATTAATAACATTGATTTTAGTATATATCTATTTTTTTTAATTACTTTTAAATTTTTTCTTCATTTTTTCTCTTTCCTTACTTCTCTGCTCTTTTGTTTTCTTTTAATTCATGCTTAAAGTTGTTCAACAGTAAGTTTCATCAATGAATCAAAAGTAATAATGTTTTTACTTTTTTGGGGTTGTTTGCTTTTTTTCCATTTTGTTTTTGGTCCATTAAAAATTTTATAAATGCAAAATATGCTTAAATATACATATTTATAAATGTTCTTTTTCATATATAATTGCTCACGATTTTAATTTCTTTTTATTAGTTTTAAAAATTTTAATTGTGTCTTTTACTGAATATTAATTAAAAACGCTATTGTAGGAGTTTTTAATACATACATAATATATAAAAAGACGTGCTGGGCAACTACACACAATGTGTTATTAGAATGTTGGTGTTGTGTTTCGACAAAATTGTAAGTTTTTTGTGTTATTTTAATTTGTTTTTAGTTTTTTTTGACATATGTGTATACATATGTATGTACAATTATATACATACATATGTATTTACATATGAGTGTTAGTACATGCATATGTATCCTCGTATAAAAGTGCATCATCATCATGGTAGTAGCATTCCATTCCTTTATTTTCTCATTGTTGGCTTGTTTTTTTTTTATTTTTTAACGGTTCAGCAAAGTAACTGGCATAAGTTTTACGTTTAGGTTTTTCGGATATTACACATTCCTTTTTTACTACATATCAAAAAAATTTTAAACAGTTGATTTCTGTTATTATTTTTTTTTTTGCTAAATTAAAATGAGTACATATGTATGTATTTACTTTTATTTATGCTAATATGCAAGTGATAAATTAAATTCATGACTAGAAAATTCAAATTAATATAACAGTAAAACGTATAGAATTTTTATTTTTTATAACATATTCTCTAAGCTTATATGAATATGTATGTATAAATAGATGTATGTATGAACTTATATAAGTTACTACACTCATGATTGATCATCTAGTTGCTATTTATATATACACATTGTATAAATATTTAATCATTAAAACATTTATTTTTACTTTAAAAATAAGTGGATAAAATGTTTTTTTAAAATAATACACAATAATACACAAATTATTAATATTTTTTTTTTTTTTGAAAAGTTATAAGAAAAATTATTTTAAATAAAATTGTAATTTCACCGCTCAATACAAAAAAAAAAAAATTATGTGTGTTTATAGCATTACTTTACCTTCAATGTCTCTGCAATTTAGTTAAGCAATTCGTGAAATGTTTAAAAATTTCTATACCTAACTAGACAAGCGCAAACACACTGTATATGTAACGTCAGCAGTTGAAAAGGGCTGCGAGAAAGGGAGACCTTTTGAATTTGTACACGCATGAGCGACAATTCCAAATTTAAATTTAAGACTTACCATTTTTAATGTCACTTTTTGTTCTCATTTTTGGTCATATTTATTTGATTTTAGCTAAAATTCAATTTTTTAGTTAAAATATAAATTGGATTTAGTAAAGATGTTTGTATCTGTTAATTATCTTCATATGAAATTTTAATTTTGCTAAGATGAAGAGTTTTACTTATTTGAGATGTAAAAGATTTGCTTGGCACTGTAGAAATTTGTTTTGTGAACTTTGGATCGTGGGGAATTTATGGATCTCGGTCCACGGTACACGCTCTACCTGGGTGCACCAATTACACAATGCAGTAGCAAGGCTAGAGGAATAACTGGGGTGACTTTCCGTAATTCGATATCGAAGCATCGTTTTTGCTATCCGTAAACGAAAATATCGTCGTGCTGCATCGAAAGTTCGTCAGAAACGATTCGACGACACCACCTTAGCTTTCGTTTTGCCTTATCGAAGATGTCAACCGCAGAAAAATATAATTTCAAAAATTTTAATATTTTGGTGGTTTAAATTATTTCTTATTTGTTTATTAGTCAGCAGAACGCAACTTTTAAAAGATAAAAATGGTCTTCGATGCATTATAAGAAAAGTTTTCCCATCGAAATGCAAAAAGCAAAACGGCATCTTCGCTCGTTCGATATCGAATTGAAATATCGAGCAGACGAGAGTCGAATACCGAATTACGGAAAGCCATCCCTGACTTTTTCATACATACATACATATTTCTCAACGATGGGCTGTCTTCAAAATGGTACTATTATTTCTGGGATATCTTTCAAGCTTAGTCCTACTTTTTTCGAATCCTCCTCCCTCTACCTTACATGCACACCACGAATGAAAAAATCGATTGCGTTGTACGGAAGCACTTTTTGCAATCTCTTGCATGACGTCATCGAAGAAAAAGAATAAGCAAAGTACTTACTACAGTGGGCGCTTTTTTCCAAGGCTGCACAGCGATATCAACAAAAATATTTTGTTTTGTTGAATATCAAATAAAAATTAACAAAAAAATTTTGTTTTGTTGAATATCAAATAAAAATTATTGAAATTATTTCGTTTCGTTGATTATCAAAAAAAAAAAATTATCAAAATTATTTTGTTTCGTTGATTATCAAAAACAAAATAATAATAAAAATTTGTTTCGGGCTTACGGCTTCATTTTACTTTGAATTTTTATTAACGTTATTTTTTTTGATAATTTTTTTTGTTGGCTACCGAAACAAAATTTTTTCAATATTTGCTTTTTGATAATCAACAAAACGAAATTTTTTTTCATAATTTTTTTTCGATAATTATCAAAACAGTATTTTTTTGTTCAGCACTTAACGTTAAAATTTTTCAAAGTTGAATTGAAAACAATATTTTTTTGGTTATTGATAAAAAATAACGTTAATGTGCAGCCCTGCTTTTTTCACAATTCAAAATGAAGACCAACATCTACATATGTACATAAATTGACGTCACACAATCAGCTGGTTTGGAAAGACAGCGTTGCGGCACTTTTAACCGCGCCCTCGATAGTTGCACATTTTGTATACATATACCTTAAAAAAATTGGTTGCTCAAGAATGTTTAAAACTCTTCGTGTGTAAAATGCTTTCTAATCGAATAAGATGCTTTCAACGCAACAGCTACAAAATCAAAATGATTTGGGAAACTAAAAAAGCTCAGCTAAAACTAAAAAAACAAATGCGTATCTAAAAAAAAACTAAAAAAAAAACAATATCAAAAAGAAATGAAAATGCACAGTTTATTTTCTGAACAAAAATTAAACTTTACTTTTACAAATACAAAAATATACAAGAGATAACAAAACAAGTAGTTAATGTGTAAAAATACAAAAATTAAAAAATTAACTTTTATGGACAAAAATACATATACATACATATCTATATGTAGTAGATTGCATATAAAAAATACTTTATATAAAAAGCTTGCTCATATTTCTCTTTCTGTTTTTTTAACAAATTTCATTAAAATCGTACACAGTAAATATTACTTGATGTTTTATATTTTAACTTAAATTTCTTCTCTTTATTTTCTATTTTTAAGTTAAGTATTAACATTATAGTTATTAAATGCAAATTCACAAAAACGCAGAAATCGAAAAACAAAAAAAAAATTGCATACATATGTATATATTATAAAACAATGTTTTACATTTAAACATGCATTCAAAAAAAAAAAAAACAAGTTATTTGAGAACACTTGCAAATAGGATACAACGAATATTACATATCGCACGTTTTATGCAATAGGGATCTAACTCAAAAAAAATTTTTTTTGGGAAAACGCAAATAAAGTTTTATAATTTCAAATAGTTTCCTTATACGGTTAACTACAAAATCACTTCTATTTCCGCCATTTTTATCTTTTTGAGTATTTTATAAGGCTAGACTCAAAGGCACTAACCAGATATTGAAATATATGGCCAAATCCCAGAAATCGAAAATTTCGAGTTAAATCCCTATTGCATAAAACGGGCGATATGTATATTGAGTTTGTTTTATTTCTCATTTTGTTGTTTAGCAAATAATACCCGAATGGTAATTAAAATATAATAAACGCATATATGTATGTACTTTTATAAATACATAAATGCATATTGCATGGAATATATGTAGGATCAGAGGGAAAACAAGTAAAAAAAGATTTAACAAATCTAAAATAATTGTTTTTATTTTTTTTTTCGATTTAATTTATAACACTTATGTACATACATATGTATATGTTTCCCTTGCAATCATTACTTGCATACGAAATAACAATGTATGTATATACAACATAAGTATGTACATATGTATTATATTCGCAAGCGGTAGAAAAATATACAAATATTATATTAGGGGTATTCGCTATCCATAGCATAACCCTAGCACGTAGCACGGATTGCACGGATTGCAAAGTTTTACAACGCACAACAACAAAATATAGACGCACAGAAATATGCTAGACCTCAAAAATATGCTACACCAAAACCTATGTATATTTATTTGCTATGAAGTGTAGGTAATTAATTGCGACCCTGTGTCAGCTGACATTTACCAATTGCTAATTTCAATTTCAATTTGAGCATCCGAATTTTGCTTAAAATGTTGTTTTTTGTGTGTATTTATTAAATTTACTAAAATAAAATGATTTATTTATTAAAAAGTGAGTGATGAACGCGTCCCTTTGGCTAAAAAGAAAAGCTGCTTCTTAAAATTTCCTACGACTGTGCAATGGGGTGCTCTCGATGTGTAGCATATTTTGGTCTAGCATATTTGCAATCCGTGCTATCTTGCTATCTTGCTAGGGATAGCGAATACCCCTATTGATTTTTCTTACAATTTGCCATAGTCAGCAAAATATGTAATAAAAATCAAATTTAATTTATTTATTTAGATACAATTTTTATATTATCGTTTTTATCGTAATTTTTTTTTTTTTTTAATAATTAAATTTTTTTTTATCTCAATTCTCATTCATTTTCATGGCTTTTAAGCTGGTGGTTTATTTTTGCGATACAAATCTGTGTATCCCGTATCAATAAATAATTAATACAAAAAGATAAAAAACAAGTTAAATATTTCACTTGAGTTTATAAACTAATAGAAGCGTTTCAATAAAAAAAAATATAATAACTACATATATATGTATGTATGTAGGTACATACTACGTAAGTGTGTAAATATGAACGGCAAAAAGTTTAGTTTTTTTGTTAAGTGATAAAAAGTCAATTTTTATTTTAATTTTGCATGGTAAATAAACTGGAAGTTTATAGAAAATGTTCTACCTACATTTTGCATGAAACTAATTCAATATTCTCTTCAATTTCAATTCGGTTTCAACTTTTGTAGTACTAAATTAGAAATATTTCATTAATTGAATTAAAAAAAAATTGTATTCTTTAACGCTCACTATATACTTTTATGCTCTATATAAACAAACATACGTAGATAGGTATGTACATATACATATATCGTCGTACCATACGAAAACTAGCACTTTCAAAATTTTTACAAAGAAATTCTATGATAGAAATTTTAAAAGTGCTATTTTTCGTATGGTATGACGATGATGTTTATGCATACACACGTACATACATGCATACATATGTACATACATATGTATGTATAAAAGTTATAATAAAAAATGCATTTTTAGCTAAAACTATAAATAAATTATATATGTATTTTGTTGCATAATTTAATTATAAATATAAAAAAACCCTAACTAAATAATATTGTAGTAATAATAATTAATATATATAATTCGAAGAGAAAGCAGACAAGATGTGTATTCATACATACTTATGTAAATAAAATTTGAAGTAAGAAAAGCAGAAAAAGCTAAACAAAATAACATCATCTGCAGGACCGAACGCAATACAACGTATTATTTATTAAATATACATACGTACATATATATTCTATATATTTGTTCTCATTTTCGTAATTGCTTAATATTAATTAGTAATTGTTAATATTAATTTTTTTTTTGTAATTACTACGCACACATGTTTTTTGCTACTAGATACATACATATGTGTATTGTAGTTTATACATATATTTTTAAATTGTATATGCAAATACCAAGAGAGAGAGAGAGAGAGCCTTGTTCTCATTCATTTAATACTAATAATATGTATTTATGTATGCATGTATATGTATATATTTTTTATAGTATAATATTAATAATTACTATAATAATAATAATAAAATGCCAACATTTAGGGCAATCGATAAATCATCTTCTCAGTTGTTACTTCTTTTTCATCAAAGTTTCGTTTGCTGTCGTTTTAATTATTTAAATTTTCCTCTTTTTGTTTGGAAATTTTAATATTTTTCGATATTAAATTTCTTGTGATTCCATTTTATAAATCAAATTATATTTGTATATATGCGCAAATATAGTACATAATTAAGTTTTTGATAGTTTTTTTTGTTTTAGTTTGGGCAATGCTGTTTACCTAAAAAACTTCTACAGATTTGGTTTATTAGTAGAAACATAGGCATTTATGTATGAGTCTATTGGTCGGTATTTCCATATTCGCGCCATATTTATTTCTTATACAATCTTATCGTTATGATAAGATGTGTATGTATGTATATAAAAAGCCAACAATTACATTTAAACATTTTGAGTTTTTTTTCTTTCACATTTCAATCGAATTTTAATTATTTTAGTAATTTTTTTTTCAATATTTGTTTTGTTAGTTTATCTTAAAAGCTAGTATAATAGTAGACAAACATCAATTTTACAAATGCATACAAAAATATTAATGTTCATATACATATGTATGTATGTATGTATGGATTTATGTACTATTTATGTATTTATAATTTTTAACTTTGAATTTCTGTTTCGGCAGGAGAAATGTGTGCTTACTTGCATTATTCATGTATGAATGTACATATGTATGCATTTATTTATGTAAAAAGCCAACATTTGTTATACATATGTGCATATGTATGTATTTACATGTAAGTATACTTGTAGTATATAAAAAATAATTGCGCATTCGCGCAAGTCAGCAATTCAAAAAAAATGAAAAAAAATTAAACACGTTTAGTTATGTAAATAAATTAAAAACAAAAAAAAAAAATTATTAAAATTGCAAAACACATACGTTTGGTTATTTGCACATTTGCAATTAACATTTTTAAATTCAAACGGCATGTATGTATATGTTCGTATGTATTTTCTTTTAAATTTTCACAAGATTTTACTTTTACAAAAATTCCCTAAATGAGTCATTCTTCGTAAGTTTTATAAAACTTGTTGTTTCGCATTAACTGTAACTGTATAAATTTTCGCACACTTTTAATTTTTCTTACTTTTTTCTAACGTTATTAGTTTTTTTGTTTATGCCTTTTTATAGTATTGTTTTATTTCAACTCTTTTATATATTAATTTTAGGTAGAACAGTCTAAACGTTACAACTTTTCATATATATAAAAAAAAACTAATATAAGAATCTTACAAATAATTGCAATATTTTTTTTAGCAATATTAGTAGTTTATAGAAACAGTTACATATATAAAATATATAAAAGGGGTTGACGTTTATGTATGTAAACTACTACGGAGCATTTTTTAGCGTTTGTTAAGTAACAATTATTTATTTATTATTTTTTTTAATAATTGATATATGTATGTATGTACATATATATTAATACATAAATATGTATAAGTATATGTATAGAAGTGGTGTTCTTTTGAAAGTATAAAACTTTTGTGAATGATTATACATGTACATATGTATGTACATAATACATTTCTTCTGAGCGCGTTTTATACTTCTAAAAAAATCCTTTAAGTCAGAAAAAAGCAATTAGTTCAGTCATACTTAATTTTACCACCGCAATTCCCATAACTAAAAAATAATTCCAAAGCAATAAAAAGTAGTTTCATATATACATACATATACCTACTTAAAACAAGCGTTGTAGAAAAATGCAAAAAAGAATTAATTAACAAAAACAATTAACTAAGCACATACATGCATACTTGTATACATCATATGTACATATGTTTGTAAAATTATGTTAAATTAGACAAGTCAAATGTATCTGCTAAATTCGATTAGCAACTAATACATATATGTATAGTTACTTAGACTGCGAAATGTAAAACATTGCAAGTGTATATACATATGTAGTATATACTTATACATACATAACTTGCATAAACAAATGATATACATAAAACGTTATAAGTTTATTTGGTTTTCTTTTTTTTTAGAACCATCACACATGTAACCTCTTCTCTTTAACAATTTGCATGCGAAAATATGTATGAATGAGTATATAAATTTGTGTGTGTAGATTTAGATTTATACGCACATATGTATGTACATGTAAAACATACATTTAATCTTTTGTATATATTTACTACAACATATCTAAATATGTATCTACGCATACATATGTATGTATGTACATTAGTACGTATAAATTTAATTAGTTATAAATGCACATAGTACAACTACCATTTTTATGTTTATTTGTATGTATGTAGGTAAATACATATGTATATATTTGTATACACATGTACATATATATATATATGTGTGTATAATGCTCAGACATTGCAAATAACATGAATTTAAATTCACATACAATTTACACTGTTAAAATGTTCATATGTATGTATGCATGTATTTATTTATGTATACATATATGCATTTCACATATGTATAAGATATATGTATGCATATTTAGTATATAAGAATGTATTATAAAATCAGTCCTATGTAGTTGAAATATTTATTTTTTTAACCAGCGACAATTACAAACATACATACATATGTATGTATGTATTTACTTATATATTATATATAGCATAATATGCTGCGGTTTTATGTTTTTAGTACTTTAGTATATAAATAGTTTTAGATGTTTGTTACATTTACCTACATATACATAAATATATATGTATTGTTTATAAGCATGTAGAAGTATTTCTTTGGAAAATTTAAATTAAAAAACAACGTTATTATTAGGCTTATATTTCGACCAGCTTTTTTACATTATTGTGTTATATTGTGTTTATTCCAAACATCCACGTGTGTGTGTATGTGTTGTCGCTACGCTGTAAAAATCTGTTTCGTTTTCGTTTTTTAATAAAAAAAAGGTTACTAATTGCATCCTAAACTCCGTTGTGATCTTGAGTGCGGGGTGTTCGTGTTTCTTTTTTTTTTAATATTTTCAATATTTTCGAAGCTTACATTTCTAGTTTTTAAACACGTTAGAAAAAGGAATAAAAAGCAAAAAAAATAATATGAATTAATTAACAAAGCAACGCAAGCAAAATTAGAAGAAAAATTTACATTAATTGATAACATAATTTTAGTGACATACAGTTGCAAAGAATTTTTTCAGTTTTATAATATTTAATCATTTTTTAAATTTTACGAGATTGTATTTAATTTTAATTATAGTCTTAATAAAGATATTAATTTATTGCTGGCTGCGTACTTTTTAATTTTGTTTTGTGTTTATGTTTTCCTTTTTAGTGCTATTTTAAGCTTACGCTTTTATTTTATTTTTTTTTTACTTTTTCTTTCTTCTGTATTTAACTGCCAACAACGCACAATAAATGAGATCAATACATTTTCAACAAACATTCATATATGTATATATATTCACTTTTCTGTTTGACAAGTACGTATGTATATATGTAAGAAAAGCAAACAATTAATAAAAAGGAAACAAAATCAGAATATGCATTTAAAAGCGAGTTTTAGACTAAAAAAAAAAAAAACAAAACAAAAAGGGAAAATGTATGCCTTTGCGCCTCTAGAGTATATACCACAATTTTTTGCGCGTATATAATCTCTTTAAACGTTTCCAATTTTTTTTACTACATTTAGTTTTTATTATTTATTTCAGCATCTTTGGACAACCAACGTTGCTTTTTCGCAATTGTGTTTACTTTAATTTTGTTCAACCATTTTTTTTTTCTTCAAGTAAAGCGAAAGTGATGTTTTGGCTATTGAAGTTGTAGTTTTAGTAAAATTTATCAAAAATATAAACTACTTACAGAATTTTGAAATATTTTTTTTTTTTCAACCATTTTATTTTTATCAATACTTTTTCTCCCATTCACCGCTGGGGTTTCTTGTTTATTTGATTTTTGTGTTGTGTTTTTCAGTTTCTTATTTGTGTGATATTTATAATTTGTGCCTTTTTTGTCCTTAATATTGTATGCCTTTTTTAACATTCTTAATCACTTAAGACAAAAAAACATATCCTTATACATATTCGAAATCTATAAACAGTTTAATGTGTATGTATGTATGTATTTATATACCTACATTTTTAATTAATATGCACATATGTAGTTGTTACATTTTAAGTCAGTATCTGTTCTTGTTGTTTTCGCTTGAATTTTCAAACATTAAAGCAACAGTGTTGTTTTAAATATGTAAGTATGTAACATTATTTGTATATGTGTATATGCTTGAGTTGTTTATGTTATTTCGCTCATTAAGAGATTATGCAATTTTGCCATACAAAAAAAAAAAAAAAAAAATTTTGTTAAAAGCATTTTTATTATTTAATTTTCTTTTATTTGTTTCTCTCAATAAATTATCTTTATAGTTTGAAGTCAGTTATAGAAAAAAATAAACGCATTAACCAATAACCATAACAAGTGAATACACATCTTTTTCAATGAACATTTGTATTTATGAATGTATGTATGTACATATGTATATGCGTATGTTTTTAAGAATATATGTATATAGGTATGTATATATATATTTACATATGCATGTATGCAAGTATATGAGCATATGAATATAAAAATGGTGGGAATGGTGGGTGTGTATTGTTGATTGCAGTGACAGTTCCGCTAGACGATTTTATTTGATATTTTTCTGTTTTTATTTTATTTTTTTTTTTTCTTCCAACTCTATAACAGTTATATTCTTCACAGTAAGAAGTTTACATTTAAAATTTTATTATAAAAAAACCAAACAAAAATACGCTAAAACACTATGTGATATATGCAACTATTTTCTGTTTCTTCTCTTAATGTTTAATAATGGGATATTTTATTTTTTGCTTCTTTGACACATCAATGCATCCACACCATACTACACAGACATGTACATAAGTAGTGCATATCGTCGTACCATACGAAAACTAACATATTAAAAATTTCTGGCGAAAGCTATCAATAAAAAAATTCTGTACGAAAAGTAGAACATTTGACTTTTGGCCGACGAAAAGTAATAAAATCGAGTTTTGGCTGACGAAAAGTAATAAAATCGACTTTTGGCTGACGAAAAGTATCAGTAATTATATACTGTTTTTACATTAAAATTGTTGTTGTTTATACGAAATTGATAGTTTTCGTCAACCAAAAGTTGATTTTATTACTTTTCGTCAGCCAAAACTCGATTTTATTACTTTTCGTCAGCCACAAAAAATCTGATGTTAGTTTTCGAATGGTACGACGATATATTCATGCATATACATATCTACTATATATATGTGTGTATGTACATATGTACATATGTATGTACATATATAGTATGTATATGCGTGCTTAAAAATTTCAAATCGTTAATTGTAAAAAAAAACTTCCAACAACCTTTTTTTTGTTTTTTTTTGGGGGGTTGTGAGATTCCGTATAGCTTCTTAGTATGTATAAAATATAAAAATTCTTTTTATTTTTATATATTTTTTAGAAAAAATTATGCTTTACGTTGCTTATAGTGTAACTATTCCATCACGTATATTAGCCAATTTTTTCAGTATTTTATTTTTTTTGTAAGCTTTTGGTTGCATATAAAAAATTCATTTATTTTTTTAATTCCCATTTGCCACAACAACGGTGCAATGGTTGATATATTTGCGAAAAATTCAATTGCTTTTTCGAGTATGATACTTCTGTGCATTGCAGTTCAAAATTTTGCAAATAATTACTACATACCTACATATGCACATATAAAATAAATCATAATCAAATCTTAGCTTCCGAGTTTGCATTAATTTTCTTAAATTTTTTGTTAAATTTATAACTGTCAATATTTGTTCACAATAGTTGTCTTTTTTAGGCGTATATACATACATTTACGTTATCTGCAATTAAGAATAAAATAAATGCGAATAAAATCGACGGCACAGCCATGTGTACAAACAAAAGTGCCGATGTGACTTTTGTAATCGCAAATACAGTTGTACATGCATATGTATATGCGCGTAAAAAAAACACAACTAATAACTTCAAAAATATTTATTAAGATAAGCAAAATTATGTAATGAGAAAATATATGAAATACAAAATATATAAGGATTACGAATTTTTGAATTTAGATACAGCCAGACGACGCAATGAAAATACTTTGTTGCGTCGTCTGCCTGTACCTTTGGAATTTTTTTTTTACTTTTCAACCAATTGACATTATTTATTTATATATTTTATTTTAATTCGATGTAAATATTTTAATATCCAGGCATGTGCGACAAACAACGCATCAACCATGATTTTATAGAATTCAATAATTTATTATTATGTACAGTTTCGAAGTTTTAGACAAAACAAAAAAAGAAAATTAAAAAAAAAACCTCCAAAATTTCAGTTTTGGTTCATACCTGTTTTTGGCGCACACCACTCGATATGTACATGCATATATCGACGGCTGAGAATAAGATCGTCTTATTTCAAAAATTGTTTCAAAAACGCCCTATTTCAAAAATTGTTTCAATAAGTTCTATTTCAGATTTTGCTTTAAAAATGCGCTATTTCAGCGAAAATTCCATATATATATTTTGAAATAGGACTTATTAAAACAAATTCAGAAATAAGGCGTTATCGAAGCAAGTTCTGAAATAGGGCGTTATTGAAGAAAATTCTGAAATAGGGCGTTTTTGAAACAATTTTTGAAATAGTAAAAGATTACTCAGACGTCGATATGTATCTACATACATTACTAATAAAATGAAAAATGAAATGTATGTACATATACATATTATGTACATATGTAATGTAGCAACAACCCTGCAGTAAATTTGTTTCACTGCTGAAGGATCAGTGATGATTCTTTGTTGAATATTCATCACTGTCGTCATAACTCAGTATATTTTTATTTGTTTTTGTTTTTTTGTCTGAGGAAAGCAAACCATTTATAGAAAAATTCAGCAGTCTTTATATGAAAATATTCACTGATGCCTCCTCGTCATAGGTGAATTGCATCAGTCATTCATTAAGGATTTACTGCGGGTTTTTACTGCAGGGAATGTAAGAACAGATACATATATATATGTAAAAGCGTAGATGTGAATTAAACCAAAGGTTGCCAAGTAATTTAACTAACGGAGCCACCAAACTGATCTAAAGTGATAATGCTGTAGGCTATAGAGAGCCAATAGGCTATTGGTCAGCCATCCAAGTGGTAAATTATATTAAAGTATTTCAAATGCGTATTAAATGCGTATTAATTTTTAACAACAAAATTTTTTTATTAAAATAAAACGATTTTAGTTGCTTATTTTTTTTTTTTTTGTATTACTATAAAAATCAACGGCAAAAACAAAAACAAATAAAATTTGTATAATTATACATATGTACATACATTTTCTATTCGTTTCTTGTAAAATATGAAAACGTTCGCGCAACTTAATATTTATTTGACATTTAAATATTTTGCAAACAGAAATGAAAAAAAGCTATGCTTCTAATTATGATATTTGACCTAGTAGTAGAATAATTATTATTTTAGTTAGTTTGAAAACTGTTTAGGGGTTCATGTTTGTTTGTCACTTTAAGAAAAATATATGTATGTATGTAGTATTATTTATCTACAATTCGGTTGATATATTTAACAATGCATTCCTTGCATTTGGCCGCTAATATCTGGACAATTAGTACATACAAATGTTTTTCATCTACATATCGCACCCTAAATCATAGTGGCAGAACTCAAAATTTTTTGAAATCTGATGTTTTCCCATAAATTAGTACACAAAACATATCTCTAGCGACTTCCAAAAATCTTTTCCACCAGTAACTCTTTTTGATTAACAAATAACCATTTTACATGGCCTTTTTTCATATGATTGCTTGTAAAGAAAAGGCTTTTTGGCTTTCTTAAAAATTTTTTTAATTTTAAGTTGTGTCGCTTTATGATTCAGGGTGCGATATGTACATACTTATGCATGTACATATTTTCGATATTCATTCGTTTCGTTCTAACTTGCTTTGATTTAGAGTTTATTTATTTCACAATACACATAAAAAATTCTACAATTCATGTTTATTTGCTGCTAATTCAATCTTATAATTCAATTGTGTAAAGATTTCTATGTATGAATTCAAAATATTTTTGAATTTTTGACGACTTATAGGGCCCTTACACGATCAAATCATTTGATCAAATCGCGTGTCTGTGTAATTTGATCAAATCGTTGTCAAATAGCTCATCAAATAGCCCATCAAATTTCATTCTAGCTTTCTATTATTTACAATAGATATTTTATCACGTATTAATGCTGACATTTATTTTAATCTGTTTATAGAATTAAATTTTGGAGCACAAAATGAGTGACACTGACGATTGCATTGCATATATTGCGTTAGCATATAATGCAACACACGTTTATTTACATTTGAAATTTGATCAAATGGTTGCAACACACGTCAAATGCTAATTTGGCACTGAAATTTGATCAAACAGCACCTTACACGCATCCACAACGCACGTCAAATGGCCATCCAATTTGATGGAAAACAAAAATTTTTGATTTCGGTCAAATCGGCATCAAACACGTACGTGTGAAAAACACATAGACAATTTTACTACCACATATACACGATTTGATCAAATATTTGATCGTGGAAGGGCCCTATTATGTAAGTGAGCTTAGAAGAAAATAAAACGCTTACTTTAATGTTTAATACTTTTCAGCGTTTTTTTTTGTTTTTTTTTTTTTGTTATTATGATCATCCATAATTGTCTGTTTTCAAGTTTCGTTAATCTTTTGTTTTGCAAATTTAAATTAATTAAATATACATATTTTAAAACAAATTTAACGTTCGCTAAATATTTTTTAACATTTGCCGTTTTGTTTTTAGCTTTAGCTTTTCTTCTTTCTTTTAAGTAAGTAAAACACGTCTACCATGAAATGCAAAAATTTACCAACTAGTTGCAATATATTTATCTCAAGTCTTATTTGATTGCCAATATGTAAGTTATTATTCGTGTTTTTTTTTTTATTTATTAACGCTTTTCTTTCGTTAATTCCTTCCATTCTTTTGTTATTAATTGCATTTGATTTTTTTTGTTGTAGTTTCCTGAAAATCCATTCCTCCAACATTTTCATGTTTAATAAGTTATCGTAAAAATTAATTTATTGTTCAACATTTTATTTGGATTTTATTTATTTTTTTTTCATAGTTAAGACATAGTACAAAAAGTTGCAGTTCGTTCAAGCAAAACCAAATATAAAAATTAAAAAAGAAGTAAAACAAAATTAATTAATTAAATTTAATAATAAACAACTATTATTTCTAAGTGCATTGCTCGTAGAAATAAATTTTACTAAATTACATACATACACCACCATAATCATCATCATCGGTATTAATTTCAACATCATTATCATTAACATCAAATTAACTTAAGTAATAAATAAAATAAAATTATATAAAAAGGGAAATAAAAAAAATAAACAAAACACACTGTGCGTAATTTTTACATACATATGTACATACAAATGTATGCATACATACATATACATATATTATAGTAGCATACAAAACAAATTAAAAAATAAATAAGATTAAAGAAACAAAACAAATAGTTTAGAAAGTAATAAATACAAACATGCAAAAAACGTATAAATATGTACATACAAAAAATAACAAATAATTTTAGTCAAGTATAAGTAATAACTATAAAAAATATTTAGCTTTCTCTGCTAATGCTCCTTTCGCGTTAATTTAGCATAAAATCTAAACATTCATATTACATATATATTTTTGTGTATGTTTTTTTTTTCTTTTTAACTTTATATATTTATGTAACTACATTCTAAACTCAATCAATCTTAGTACCAAGTATGTATGTATGAATATATCTATAGCATAAGAATAAAAAACATCTCAAACTTCTACTACATACATACACGATTATTAAAGCAGAGGATACCAGCAAAGTATGTTCATATATATTTTTTTTTATTCTTTATTTATAATTTTTTGTGGTAGTTTGCTTTTGAAGTATATGTATCAAAAATAGCCAAGACTATCTACAACTGCGGTGAAGGGGTACAATTAACATATGTACACCCTTATTTTCTTTTTTTTTGTTAAATGCTTCTTTTACGTACATACAAAGTGCATAAAAATGAGGTTTGTATGTGTGTCATTCTTTTAATTAAGTGCTGAAAAGTGCTGCGGTTCAATGGTATGTTGAAAATGGAAAAAAAAAAAAAAAAAAAAAACAAGAACCATTGCACAGTGGGCAAGTGCGCGAAGGAATTTGTGCGAAAAGAAAAAAAATCAAGTAGCACAAAGTACAAGAAGTTAAATTATTTAAGTATTAAATCAAAAAATAATTAAAAAAATTAAAAAAAATGTATATAAAAATTTTTTTTTAATTACCTATAAGAAAAAATTAAATACAAATTTGCAAACAAAAAAATAAGGAAATAGAATTCAATCATGCACCTTTTTAAAAACTACTTATATATATGTACATATGCAATAGTGGAAACAAATTACTTAGATTTGTTTGCAATATCGGCCCGAAAAGCCGGCCATTTATGTATTTGCGCTTTGTTGTTACTTGATTTCTTTTATTTTGCAAACAACGATTTGACAGCATGTTTGACATTTGAGCTTAACACAATTTCCCTGCTCAATTGCTCACTGTGCGTCGCTTACATATGCAATAAAATTAACTATTTACTCTCTACAATTTTTCTTAACTTTTACCTTTTTCATCTCTTCCTTCTTTCTTACTTTCTATTTACTTTTTTACGCGTTTTTCTTCTCCTCTCTTTCTCTTTACTTTACTTTTAAGCTTTTTCTACTGGCAACGTCAACGTTTATATAAAGCATTACTATTCGGTCCTGCTCTAGACGGCATTTGTCTTGGGATGTCATATTTTTTTCATTTGTTTCGTTCACATATAATTATTATGTATGCATGTAGTTAATTAATTACTTTTTTTTTATAAATATACATATACATATATGGTTCTATATCTTTGCTATGCCAGACTTCTTACAAAACAATTGGTGGGACCTGCACATACCTGTATATATATAATCGATAATCTTTGCTAGCCAATACCACACTACCATCATCCATCAATGCCACATCAAAGCATTGTGCATGCTTAACCTTGGACTCCAATGCACTAACCAGCTGGCCATCTTGCGTGAAGATAGTTAAATTGAAATTATTATGATTGTCAGCAATCAATATTTCACCATTTGCATTAATGCCAACACCAATTGGGTAATTGGTAACACCTTCGCCGCCAATCTGTCGCAAGTACTGTCCCTCATAGTTGAAAACTTTCACACAATGTGCCCGATTATCGCTGATGAATATCTCTTGCTTATCATTCACGACAACACCATTTGGAAACTCCAAATGTTTGCTGCAGCCAAATTTGTGTATAACATTGCCATTCTGATCGAATATGATGACGCGCATTACCTTACATTCCACCACAATTATGCGCCCCTTATTATCCACTGTCACACCACGTGGATGCTGTAAAATATTGGCACCGAATTTCCGTACAAATTGTCCGTATTGATTGTAGATTTGTATTTGATGTGTCGGCGAACGTTCAGTCACAATAATATCGCCCGAATTGCGCACCACAGCGACACGATTCGGATAGAGCAACTGTGAGTCGCGTTTGCCACATTCGCCAAATTGAAATTTGAAACGGCCCTCCTTATCGAAAATCTGTATGCGATGATTATTTGTATCGGCAACGATAATATCGTTTTGTGCATTCACAGCGACACCGCTGGGTTCGGTGAATTGACCCTCCAGTACACCAAATTCACCAAATTTACAATGATATATCATTTTTTGACGTTTAATCTGTGACTTAGGTGGATAGGTGGAGGTTGTGAGCAGTTTTGAGGTTAAGTCCATCAGCGAGTCGGACGAGGCGGTGCTGCCGGGTAGACTGAGTGTACCGGCTGCGTTAGCAACACCACCTCCCACCACACTGCTTGTCAAAGAGCTGAGTAAGTGTGCGCTCGAGAAGGGATCATTGGCAGTTGAGAAAATATTATCGCTACCGCCGTTACTCCATTTTTCATATGGATTTACGCCACCAACATAGGGTGCCATCACACCATTTACTCCACCAGCGGCTGCGCCTGTGTTGTGTGTGGCATGATAACGTTTCACCATCAATTCCTCAAAAGTAGTTGCGTTGCCGTTTGCATTTAAAGCGCCACCACCTGCGCTGCCGCCAAGCAAATTATGATTAACAGTGCGTGCTAGCATGCTTCCACCGCCAGCACCACCACCAACAACCAAAGCATTATTGTAGGCGTTCTCTAGCAAATTGGACGACAGTCCCAAACCCATGGGTAAATGATGTGCTGAGCCAACACCAACACCACTCAAACTACTATTACTGCTACTGCCATTCGATGAACTCTGAGTCGGTCTGGCAATTGGTGGTTGTTTTATTGCGCCATGGCCATTCAAAGCGATCGAGGCTACCGTGTCTGTGGGATTGCCAGAGCGTATATAACCGAAAGTGTTGCGCACGCCCGCCTGGATCGATTGATAATTCGAAATGAAATCTAATTCAAATGGCAATTGGTTATCAACCAGAGCTGAATGCAGCTGCTGTTCGAGCATTTTGCGCAACATCAAAACATCAGTGACGCTGTGCGACTTCGGCGAACGTTCTAAGCTATCGCATGTATGTACGGCCTTTTCAATTAATTCCTTTGAACGTTGCAACCATATGTTGCTCGATGCCAATTTTGTATTGTAAATGCTTTCGAGCTCTTTCAGCACCTCCTGTTTGCGTTCGTCCAACATTGAACAAAAGAATTGATACGTTTCGGTGACCTCATTGTGTGCCTTTTGATATTGAATTTTTATTTTGCTTGAATTCGAGTCCGAATTGCTGCTAACCAACGAAACGATTTCGGCAATTTTACCGCGCAGCTCACCTAAAACGCTTTGCAGCACCGTATCGGAGGGTGTGGTGTTGGTAAGATGTTGCTGTTGTTGTTGTTGAGTATTATTTGCGTTGTATGTGCTGACTACTGATGATGTAGCTGTTGCACCAGCCGACGAAGCTGTTGGTGGTATTGGATAAATGCTTGGATGATGGTGGTGGCTTGTTGTTAATTGTTGATGTGCGTGCTCTTGCTGTTGTTGTTGCTGTTGCTGTAAATGCTCGATCTCGTGCAAACCACCGGCCGAGTGATCGATCAACACACATTCGTTACAAATAATCTTGCAACATGTACGACAATTATATTTTAATGGCTCATTTTTGTGACGGCGACAAAACGTTGTAGCTGCGTTGGCACGCATTTGTGGCACAAATGTACCAAATAGATCATCGCCATTGCTGGAACTGTTGCCGTTGCAATTTTCCATGTGCTCACCACTTCCGTTTTCACCACCACCGACACCCAAGAGCGCGGCACTACCTGTAGCAACCACATGTGAATTCAGCACGAGTTTGGATAGTTGTGAAAAAGATTTGGTTATTTGTTGTTGCTGCTGTTGTTGTAGCATCATTGTAAGTGAACTGGAAAATTTCAAATCAGCTGTAACCATATTGTTGCTCAATGTGGCTGCCGCCGATGCTGCCGCTGCTGCTGCTGCTGCCGTAGCTGCGGATGATGATGTTGTTGATGGTGGTGGTGGCGCATTTTGGTTTGAGCCTGTGGAATTTATTGCTGGCGGCGATGAAGCCAGATTAGTTGATGGCGGTGTGGTTGTTGTTGCACCAGCTGCTACTACATTGGCGTTGCTGCCGTCAATGCTGTTGTTGCTGCCAGCGGCAGTTGTGTCAAATCCTTTGATAAGCGAAACATTATGTCCATTGAAGCAATGCATAAATTGATGAGCCGTCACGCAATTGGCGCATAAATAGCTGATGCACTCAAAACATTTCGCCACAGCGTCCGATTGTTTACTTTTGCATGCATTGCAACGCGGCACAACAACACCACTTGCCTGATGATTAGCTGATAAAACACCAGCACCAGCAAGGCCAACGCCAACGCCAAGAGCACTAACACCACCACCACCACCACCATTACCATTCGTGTTACTGATTACATTGTTACAAGGGCTACCCTTTGCACTCAAATTACTACCGATGACACCGGGTCCATTATTAGCAGGATTGCCAGCGATTATGGTGCCACCCACGCCTACTCCGACCGCGACTCCGCCATTAGTATTACTGCCATTATTATTACTGCTAGCGGAACTATTGGCACTGCTTGTACTGCCACAGCCGCTCAAACCACTTGATGATGACGATGACGATGATGACGACGACGAGACAGATGCCGAAATGGGATGATGCTTATTACCGCCAGGGCCGGTGCTTGTAAATTCGTCACAAATCGCTGAATCGCTGACTGGTGGTGATGAGCCACTCAATGTTAGCGGTGAGTCTGACAAATAGCCCGTGTGTTCACCATAAGATTCTATGGAATTTGTGCCACGTATCGAGTCCAGTGAGGGGGTGGGGGATGTGGCCATTTTAGCAGGGGAGCTAAATGACCAATATTGTTTCTAGAAATAAAGAAAAAATAAACAAATATTTTAGAGCGCAATTAAACTTTTTCTCTTTCTCGAATTGATGTAGATTTCTTTTTGGTTACCTTTAATCCTTGTAAATGAATTTTATCTGCTTCAATTGTACCAAATAAATCTGAATTCTCAATGTTGGTTTATGTAATTTATCCCTTTTATGTTTTTGCACACACAGTTCCGTTTCGTTTAGATAAGATTTGCTTCAATGCATTTTCCTTTTTGCTTTTAAAAAAATTTAGTCATATCTTTTGTGCTAAAAACTGTAAAATATAAAAAAAAAATAAAAAATTTTAGTTAGTCATTTTTGATAAATGCAATAATTATTTTTTTAGGAAAAAAAAAAACGTTCTTGTCTAGCTAGATTTAAACAAAAAAAAACCTAAATGATTGTTCAGCGCCGTTTGGACCATACACATTACATATCTACATAGCTTTAAATTTTTAAATTGATGTTTGTTCATAGAACAATTTAATACTAAATAGACATTGTGGCATCCGTTCGAAAGATAGCAATCCAATAAGAATGTCGAACGAATTCCGTTTATCAACCAACCAGCAAAAACAGAAATTTTGTAGAAGCAGCAAAGTTCCCTGCAGTAAATGTCTATAGAGAAACGGTATTGATTCGCTATATATTTAGTCACCAGAACTACTTCCCATAAAAGCGACACACAATGTAATTTTCTATAGACATTTAACATGTATATTTCATTGCATTTCTACAGAGGTATGGACAAAGTACCTCTTTTGGGGCCAATGGGAGCACAGATTCTATACAGATACCATTGTGATGTCTTCTAATAAAAATGCATGCAAATTAAATATTTAGATACATATATGTATAATTCTTGGAATATTTGGGGTTTCTTATTCGCTTTTTCTCTGTCCTTATCCTGGACCAAGAAATGAATCTTCCCCAGGTGTAGAAAGTTTTTGTATCCATATCTAATACGAAGAACTTCCAACGAGCTAATGTTTATGCAAATTTTGTACTTCTAAATGTGTCGACATTTGAACTAGTGCAGTTGCCGCTGTAGAATACATAATGACTTGGAGACACCTGTGCCCATATTTACTGCAGGGTTGTTAATTTGTTGAATTATAATACCAAACTGCATATGTATGATTACAGAAGGTGTTTCTACATAAAATATCGAAATTTTTATCACTTTTCCAAAAAAATAGTAATTAACATTTGCTAATTTTTTTATGCCACTATGGATATGCTCATAAATACATATGTATGTACATATGCATGTGTGTGTGTATACATTTCAGCTCACATTTAAAGCTGCTCCATAACCTTCAATGTTTTTGCCAAGTACAAGGCAATAATGAGAATGCTCCAATGTACTTCTCCGTGTATTAGTTTTTTTAGTTTAGGTATGTATGTACATATTTGCATTTTGTATTTTTTTATTTCTTTGCTTAGAAAATTACTTTCTGTCAAACTGTCTAATTTTTAATATTTAAAGTCACTGTTATTTCCACAAAACGTAGATACACTCGAGAGTTCCAAGGTAAATTCATTCCCAGATAACTATGTATGTACCTATGTATGTACCTATGTACATATGTATAAATATGTTATTCGAAACTAGACTTAAGAGTTTAATAAAAAAAACCCTAAGTATGTAGGTATGTACATACATATGTATGTATGAATATGTATTTATTTTTGAAAACTTTAAATTTTTAAACAAACACACTTGAGTATTCTTATTTCACCACAATTTAATAAAATTCACCGAAAACATTTTTAGTAGACAATATACATATTATGTATGTATGTATATACATATGTACATATGCATGTATATATGTATGTATGCATGTACGACCAATGGTTCTCTACGAATATTGTTGTTTCACCGCCAACGACCCGGACAAAGCTAAAGCCAGTCACGAACGAGTTGAACTACCTGTGATGAATCAAAAAAGAACATAACCAAAGATACAAAGATACAGATGTATATACATACATATGTATCTATATGCATACACACCCTCTCATACAAATCCTAATGTACATATATGTACGTACCGAATGTACATATATATGTAGTATGTATGTATACATATATGTACATAGGTATATTATCACAACAGACAAGCACAGCACAAATGTTAAATTTTTTATATATGTATGTATATGATCATACATAAAAATAGTTGTCTGTTTTCCCCAAAAAATTATCTATTAACTTTTATTATAACGTTTTCCCCCGAAGTGCGGTTTCGTCTAACGCCAAGGCAAATGGCTATGCAACGCGAATGCAATATTGGAATAAAACAGGATTGCTGCTGGCTACTTCGTTGTGCCTGCCTTCCTTGAAAAATGCTTGCTATCCGGCACCGAACAATAAGGAACCAATACAAAATCACACACAGAGTCAACTACAAAACAACCAAAGCAAAACTGCACAAACATGAAGAGGACGAGTAAAATGCACAGCCGACAGCTGCGTTTAGCGACGACGTCAGTGGTGGTTGTAGTCGTCAGCGCCGGCGATGGCTTTCTACTTTAATCTACCCTTAGTTATTGGATACGTATTATTGTATGTAGTTATGTATAACGAATGCCTTTCGGAGTACGAACAGAGTTGCCAAAGGATCAGGATGAGCGCTTTGCGCTAAGTATGTATCATATGTTAGGTTACGTTGGCTAAGATCCAGTGATCTCTCACATAGACCACATATGTATGTATGGTCCTAAGTTTTGCCAACAGCGCATTGAGGCATTATGTTATATTAACCTTGGAATTCAAGTTTTCGGAGTGTCATAAGTCTAACGAGGTTTAGGCCGCGCTTCGCTGTTAATTCTAGGCGTGATTCTTGTTTGATAAAATCCAATAAATTTTTTTTGAGAAGTTTTATAATGGAAGAAATACACTCGGAGAATATGTCGCCCACTGTCGCAGGGGCAACCGCTTTAAAAGAAACACAATAATTGTGTTTTATGTAATTAATTGGAAAGTGAAGTACATAAATTATTTATGCGTTGGTGCTCGGTTCGAACCCGCAACCATGGCATGACAGGCGAGCACTCTATCCACTATATCACAGTGGCCAAATTCACATTTGGGTGAATAAAAAATCGACAGAATAAATCTGGATTTAATATAAAGGTAAGGATTTGTACTCGAATAGCATTCCTCTGTTTCTTAGTTAGATACATATCATCTTTATCTTCTCAGCTTTCTTCGAGTTTTTTTCGCTGCAGAGCTATAAATCTTTTACGACACTTTTCATCACCACCGCAAAAGTCCACAAATACTTCCGCGCTGTTTCTAAAAACCGGTATGATAGATAAGCGACAAATAAATATTGTTTCTTTATTGCATCATCGCCAGTTGGATTACTTTGCTGATATTATTTTCAAAGTTAACATAGTTCAATAGTGATCGTTCATCGTCCCACTCGTTTTTCTGAAACATCGTTGGGCATCAAACGGCTCATATAGGCCCTTTCCATTATGCATGCAATTTGCCTTAAAATTCTAAGCTACATACATATGTATGTATGTAGTTTTACATATAGATATGTATTGCCGTGGCGTATACGCAACATTTTTGTAAGAATGATAAATAAAATAAAAACCACTGTAATTTTTATTCTTGAGTAAAAAAAAAGAATAAAAATTACACAACCTGTATGCTTTGAGGGAAAAAATAAAAATCAAGTATAATTATTTTTGGTGGAAAAAGTAAATATCAAGAAATAATAATTATGCTTGACTAAAACCATTAAAATTAAAATCATAGCATAATAGTTATTCCTGACCAAAAAAATAATACTCAGGCTGTAATTATTACTTTGGGTTGTTAGGCACACACCTACATATCGTCGTACCATACGAAAACTAACATATTTAAAATTTCTGGCGAAAGCTATCAATAAAAAAATTCTGTACGAAAAGTAGAACATTTGACTTTTGGCCGACGAAAAGTAATAAAATCGAGTTTTGGCTGACGAAAAGTAATAAAATCGACTTTTGGCTGACGAAAAGTATCAGTAATTATATACTGTTTTTACATTAAAATTGTTGTTGTTTAAACGAAATTGATAGTTTTCGTCAGCCATAAGTGGATTTTATTACTTTTCGTCAGCCAAAACTCGATTTTATTACTTTTCGTCGGCCAAAACTTGAACTTTTTACTTTTCGTCAGCCACAAAAAATCTGATGTTAGTTTTCGTATGGTACGACGATATGTATAAATTTTATACTATAAAATGTTAAAATAAACATCATTGCAGATTACCACAGATTACACAAAGATAAATATAGTGGCATATTCAAAACTATTTTGTGATAGTGGACACATACTGATCTTTTTGTTCTAAATTTTAAAAATAATTACATATTTTCCATCCTTGGTAGCTATGCATATGTACCTACATACATATGTATTGTATTTTCATTTTACAATATCAATGGCAATCCTGTTATCAACCCTTAACGCCAATTTACCATACCATATCCACTCGCTACAATTGAATGCACTTAGTGTTAAATGTATGTATGTTGATAAAAAAAAAATTATACGTACACCCTGCAGAAAACGAAACTAATCCATACATGCATGTATAAACCAGTCGCTTGTGGCAATACTTAAAGCAGTCGCAAAGCTGCCGCATTTCATATAAAAAATTGGTCCAATTAACAGGACAGGACCACGTATTATTAACCCGCCGTTACTCGCGCACTTATTTTAGGACGTCATTACTCGCGGGGTGTCATATACACCCCAAGCTAAAATGTATTATTTCTTGGAATTGTGAAAACTTACGGATCGATAACTAATACATGTTGTATATAAGATCACGAAAATACGAATTAATATATTTTTAATAAATAAGGATTGATTTTTATTGAACAATTTTAGACATAAAACAAGGTACAAAAAATTAAGAAATAAGACTTCATTTTATAAAAACCCTCAACTGAGTGAAAAATTAACTGATTTTCGCCTTCTTATCAAGTAATAATAATGAGCATAAGTTATTTATTAATAACAAGTAAGGAAGCCTAAGTTCGAGTGGAATCGAACATTAGATACTCAGCTGTATGCTTTCATTGTTTGTTTGCGTTTGATGGAAACACGGTGTAGGTACTTTATATAAATCGAGTGCTGCATAAAGTGGGCGTAGCCACGCCCATTTTCTAAATTTTTATCAGTCATCCACTAAGCTTATGAATATTATTCTTTGTGCAAAATTTCATCCCTTTATGAGTTACAAAGATGTCACGTTACAAATTCCCAAAGGGTGTTCCAGAAGTATCTTTGTTAAAAAGTAGGCGTGGTCATAAACCGATTTCAATAAATTTTTGCGTGTCCATTAACACAAGTTATAAAAGTGTATAAACCAAGTTTCGTCATAATATCTCAATTATTTGTCGAGTTATGAGCTCCGAAATCTCATTGATTCCTTTGTCTGAAAAGAGGCGGTGCCACGCCCATTTTCCGAAATTTTTCTATTTTTTGTTTCCCATCTATTGTAGAACTCATGCCACAAAATTTCAATGAATTATCTTTATATTTGACAAAGATATCGCTTAAAATGTTTTTATTAGGCCACTTTATGATACCCATATATATAAGTGGGCGTGGTCGTCAACCCATTTCGCTAAAATTTTGAACATGTATTACTACAAGTAGTGAAAGTGTATACACCAAGTTTCGTCATAATATATCGATTATTTGTCGAGTTATGGGCTCAGAAATCTCGTATATTCCTGCTTCTAAGAGGAGGCGGTGCCACGCCTATTTTCCAAAATTTTTGTATTTTTTGTTATATGTCCATAGTTGGACACCTTCCATAAAATTTCAATGATATATCTTTATATTTGACAGAGATATCGCTTAAAATGTTTTTATTAGGTCACTTTATAAGACCCATATATAAAAGTGGGCGTGGTCGTCAACCGATTTTGGCAATTTTTCGTCAAAACATTTGCCCAAGTAAGTATATCACGCCTACCAAAATTCATCGATATATCTTCAACGGTTTCTGAGTTATGACTCATAAAACTTTCAATGTTTGCCCCTTAATAAGTGGGCGTGGCACCGCCCATTTTCCAAAATTTCATCATATTTCTTCATAAGGGCCTGAGCTCAATACGTGTGTGAAATTTTATCACTCTAGCTCTATTAGTGACAGATACAAAATTTCCGATTTTTACTATATAGGGGAGGTGGGCGTGGTCATGGTCCGATTTCGCCCAATACCATCCGTTCCTGTCTTGATACCAACTTACATTTCAAATTTCATCAAAATATCTCAATTTTTGCGCGAGTTATCGTGCGTACAGACGGACAGACGGACGGACATGGCTCAATCGATTTCTCTTTTCACCCTGATCATTTTGATATATATAAGTCTATATCTATCTCGATTATTTCATTCTGTTACAATCCACCGTTAGGAAATCAAAACTATAATACTCTGTGTACTAGTACAGCTGAGTATAAAAAGAAGTAGAACGGTAACTCACTCCAAGGTACACTCAAAAAAAAAATTTCTCTCGATCAAAGACATAATTTTCCTTATTTTGAACACGCGTCCCAATACAAAATTTTCTTTGTTTTGTGTAAATTTTCTCAAAAATGTGGAAAAAACATAAAAAAACATTCAAACAAATTCGTTGCCATGGGGATTTGTATGGGAATTTAATTTCTCAAAATTAAAGAAATCAAGTCTTCAAAACAAGGAAAGTTGGGAATGGAATGGCGCTTAAAGAATTTTTCATTATTTTAATGTATGAATTTTTTCAAAACAAGTATATGAAACCATGGTAACGCATGTAACAACAATATTTTATAAACCTTTTAACATGTTTTAAGGAAAATTTACTCAAAACAAAGAAAGTAGTGTTCAAAATAGGTAAACAATTTCTTTGACCCCTCCATATATTTTTTTTCTCTCAGTGTAGTGCAATCCTTGCAGATATTGCATATATGAACTATTGAACACTTTTTTTACGCCTTTACTCGCGGGGTGCAACAGACACCCCAATTGAAATTTAGATGCTCCGTTTAGCTAAACGGTAAAACTGAAACTAACCAGCATTAACCTACTAATAAAGTGTGTAAACATACTCAGCTATTAGAAAATTTGCGGCCCTGGTACAACCAGAAAAAAATTTATGACGGTAATTAATAGTGTTGGGGTGCAATTTACACCCCACGCGAGTAACGGCGGGTTAAACTGTTAACTATTTAGCATTAAAATATGCCTTAAATTACTAATTTATCTTGGATATACGGGTATGGCGGCTAGGGCCGTATCTAGATTTAAATTTAAGGTAGGGCAGCGTTAGTTTAAGGTAGGCCGGAAGTAAATAATGTATCGCAATTAATCTGACACCGGGGCATGGTTTCCAAAATCAATCAGCATATATGTATATCACTTTTCTCTAAGTCAGTGACGTACATTGGCTCAGATTTAGATCTGTCTACCGAAAGGGACGGCTTTATATTAAGGAACCACGGTCCGAGAAAAATGACTTTCTCAGGGGTGTAAAGGGC
The DNA here is from genome assembly GCA_960531455.1 of Urophora cardui. Taxonomy (NCBI): domain Eukaryota; kingdom Metazoa; phylum Arthropoda; class Insecta; order Diptera; family Tephritidae; genus Urophora; species Urophora cardui. The sequence goes on from OY482674.1 coordinate 101,879,865, forward strand.
CTCTCACAGATCTTAAAACTTGTATAAAAATTTTCCCGAGGCTTATAGTTCACGAGATATTTGTTGGTAATTTTTTGGTAGTTGGATGGGTCCAGAGATATTACCCCAGAAAGGGAATTCTGCCGGCTGAGGGTTATTATTTTAAATCACGGCCGAAGACAAAAGGTGTTCTACACACATATATACATACATATGTGCGTGTTTTAATAAGTGCCTTTCCTCGGTAATCGCACGCAGTTTTGGGGGTTTGTTTGGTAAATTTTACAACTTACAAACATCTCCGGTCGACGGGACTTTTGGATTTAGAATCAGGAGGACCTCCTCTACAACCCCCAATGACTTTTTTTTCAACGCGTACATTTAATACCTATTTGTTGACACATAATTCTTGTGTACATAAGCAATACTCATCGAGAATAAGCTAACAAGATAGTTCAGCTTCCAGATTTAAATGTCGAGATGTGGAGATCTTTAAATTTGGTATGTGGGTCGCCTGTAAGTATGCACGTAAGTCAAGATGAGAAAAAAAAAACTCTCGAAAATGATTAAACGATAACCATGGAAAATTTAGACCCCTCATTTTTCCATCGAGTAAAATATTTTAGATTACCACACAGAGCTATGTAATCAATTCCGCGCTTTTGGTGTTTGTTCGCTCACAGTGAGATGAGTTTTTGTCAGAAAAGTGACGGAATGAACCATTCCTTTAACCAAACTACAAAAATTCGATGGTCTTATTAAATTATATATGTGATGCAGGATGGATTCTCCATAGCATACATTGCAACCGCAATAACTTTTTATCTCAAACTATGACAAAAAATTTAATTATAATAATTCATCTCACTTGTTGGCCTTTTTAAGGTAGGGCATTCCCCCCCCCCCCCCCCCCCCCCATAGCTACGGGCCTGATGGCGGCACTGGTCCTCGCCTAGGACTTCGCAATTTTAATTGGACCAAACTTTTTACATGAAATGTTTCTGGTTTTGGGCTAGTTTGTTGTGACGGTGCAGGGCTATCGTCAAAATGATGATCGTGAAAAAACGAGCGATGATCGTGAAAAACCGAGCGATGATCGTGAAAAAACGAGCGATGATCGTAAAAAAACGAGCGATGATCGTAGCAAAATACCATAGTGTAGATCAGAGGTGCAGCTCCAGTGACTCTTTGTGACTCCCAACATCTTTTTGAAATGTTGTTTTTACGTGACTCCGTATGCACCCTTGGTGTAGATGCATGGCACTAGCCCATGACTAGACTAGATGTGACAAGTTTATCGCTAGTTAACTGTGGCAAAAATGTATCAAATAGTCGAATAATTTTTGCAGGGCATAGGTACATAAATGAATATAAGTGTGTGTGCATAAATGTATGTAGATAAGTCTGTAAGTTTCTGTCTGTATAATAAACGAATATGCTCGCACCCTTAATGGATGTGCCGATTCGCATCATTCCGCCTCCGCATCGTCAAATTAGTATTCTCTGCTTTGTGATAAAAATCAATACACGTACATAGCAATTTCAATACACAAATAATGCAGCTTTCACAGCTGCTGCCAACGTTGCCGTCAACGTTGCGCTGTCGACGTGGTTACTATCAAGAAAAAACCATACGCCCCAAACCAAAACCGAAAAATGTATCTAAGTAAATACATACATATCTTGGGAGGAAAATACAAAAAAGTATGTATAAGTAAATATCAGTACGTATCAGCGCTATTAAAGTGTGAAACCATTTGCAACTTGAAATCATTGTGGAATTATGGAACAAATTTCCGTTATTCCTTGCCAAGTTTGAAATGATTATAAACCGGTTTCGGCAATGTGCCATCTTCAGTATCTTGTTTCGAACGATGCAAGCAATCCTATTCTGTCGGAAAAACAAGCAACAAAGAAGAGATTCTCTTTTCTTTATATGGGAATGGGAATTTTAAACTTTCAACTCAGCATTCACTCAAAAATAATATAAATACCAGAGATGTAGAATAATTATTATTTCATTTTGAAATTATAAAAAAGTCTTACAAATTTTCTTCAGGATCATAAAAGTTTTTTGATAATATTTTTTTCCTGATGAAAATGATAAAAATCTTCTATAATTATTATTCAGAAACTTATATTTTAAAAATCTTTCCATAATAGTTATTTCAAATATATATTTTTTACGTCTTCAAAGATTTTTATATTGAGACAAATTTGAAAAAAGTCTTTGCGTAATTATTATCAGTAACAAATTGTTTTTTATATCTTCAAAGACTTTTTCATTGAGACAAAGTTCAAAAAAGTCTCAGAAAATTTTCAATAGCTTTCATATAAGAATAAAATAAAAATAACTTTCATATAAGTACTTCAAAATTTCAGCAAATTTCCAATTTGAAATTGTATGAAAGATTTTTATCGAAGATATCGCCCGTTTTATGCAATAGGGATTTAACTCGAAATTTTCGATTTCTCGGATTTTGCCATATTGTTCAATAACTGGGTCGTGCCTTTGAATCTAGCCTTATAAAATACTCAAAAGGATAAAAATGGCGGAAATAAAAGTGATTTTGTAGTTAGCCGTAGAAGGAAACTATTTGAAATTATAAAAGTTTATTTGCGTTTTCCCAAAAAAAATTTTTTTTGAGTTAAATCCCTATTGCATAAAACGTGCGATATAAAAAATAAATTTGTTACTCAAAATAATTACTTGAAGATATTTTTGAAATTCGTCTCAATGAAAAAGTCTTTGAAGACTTAAAAAACAATTTGTTACGGATAATAATTACTCAAAGACTTTTTTCAAATTTGTCTCAATATAAAAGTCTTTGAAGATATAAAACAAAATTTCTCATTTATAATAATTACAAAACGACTTAAAAAAAATATCTCAGAAATAACTATTATGGAAAGACTTTTAAAATATGTTTCTTTCAATAATAATTATTTTTTGATTTTTATTTTTTCTCTTATAATAATTACAACTCTGATAAATACATTAATCAGCGTTGCCAATCATTGAGTGAAATCAAGAATTTGATGTGCATATGTAAACAATTTTTAAGATTAAATTACCATTCAGACGTTTGAAATCAAAGTCGTGTGTGCATTCGTTAAATTAGTACCCATCAATCGTTTAGTAAAAATTGTGTGTTGTACCTAGTACTGAATGATAAACTGATTGCTTGCCATTAAGCTTGCAATTTTCGGCTGGGAATGATTCTATTGCATTCACATTCTCTACAGAATGTTTTTCATCCATTTACAGCCTCACTGTCGCGTGGTAACATAATTTACTTTACTGGTAAAGTGAAGAATTTGAACTTCGTACATTCTTTCAGCAAAGTAAATTACCACTAAAGTAATTTTGCGGGAAACGCTCAGAATCGGGATGTTCAGAACTATTTTTGAAAACTGATTTCTAAACTTACAACCAAAAGCTCTCATTTTTGAAAGGAATTATGGCTGAATGAAAATTCCATTGTTTGAGTAAGTTTAGAGCTCTGGTATGTACTACGCATATGTGTGTATATGTACTTATGTACAGACATACATACATATGTACGTATGTAAAAACAGTATTAGAGTCAGACGCTTCCACACCCTTACCAGCTGCGTACGCGTCCCACCTCCTACCAATACCCCGCATTTTTGCGTACATACATACATAGACGCATCCACATGCATATGCATAAGCACATACACAATTTTGTTTTAACCGAAAGCCGACCGATCGAACTGTTGAATGTTAGACAGTATAGAATGTGTATGAATGTTTTTAGCCTCCCTGCTGCCACCCAATGTGCCACCACCCACTCCCACGCCATCGCCATTGCCGCCCTCTCGTATAAGTTTCAATAGGCAGAAGACAGTAGGTACACAAAAAATAAATGTATGCATGTGTGTATGCACATAGATATATTTGGTGGCGCTCTACAGGTTGTGAAGCGACGAAGTTTCATGAACTTTCGAGCCCCAAACATAAGGGAAATATTTATGCAAACCCATTTTTAAATATGTATGTATGTGTCTATACTTTCGGATTTGTAAACATGAAATGTTGGTGCTATTATTATTATGCCGTTTTAACTGCGAGAGTTGGTTACAAGTTGTGTTCATTTATGATTAAATTTGCAAGGATATACCTTCTTATAGACGATTGAAACAATAAAAGTGAATTCATCCCCTCTTTGTATGTACACAGATACATATGTACATAATATGTGGTACATACATGCATACATACATACCCACTAGGCCCATTTGCAAGGTGATGCGATTTTTATTCATGCCGGGATACTTGCTATTGTTAGATATACCGCAGGCACCTACTCCTAAAGTGTGTTAAACGGCATGCACAAATTGAGCACACGTCATTTCTTCACTGACTAAAGTAGGAGTTAAGAAGAGTAAGCCTTTATATGAATGAAGTACATAACAAAGTTGGATGGTAGGCAACTGTATATTCGGCACTACATACCATTCATGCTGAATACTTAACAAGAATATAATGACGACCACATGAAAAAAGCATGCGGTTTGGAATGAAAGCCCGACGCTTTCGCTTCATTGCTTTTTTACTATATACAGTCAATAAGGCGGCCATCGCCGTGCGATAGTCATGGGGCATAGTCATGAAGCATAGTCATGGAAGTTGTTATATTCCCTAAAGGAAATGTAAGGATGAAAGTATTGATGACTGTAGTACCTCAACGAATTCAGTTCGTTGGTTTACATTATTTTTGCTCAGATACGGAACTTTTCTCGCATTTCTTCCATTTAGTCCTACTTCTTGAGGTCTGTTGCGAATTGTTCTACTCAAAACTGGATGGCGATTTATACATTGCAATGACCCCAAACATGCCTCCAGAATCGAAAACTCATGGTTTGAACTTAAGAAAATTGTTGTTTTGGAGTAGCTCTCACAGTCGCCGAACCTCAGCCCTATAGCGAATATTAAAGGAGACGATGGGGGATCAAACTGGAAAAATAAGCCAGAGCTATAGAAAAACAGCAGCAGCAATATTGTAGTTTATTTGAAAAAATAATCGGATTTAAAATTTGTGCCTATTATTATCTCCAACTTAAATTAAACATTTCATTATTTTTGTTTATAAAAATTAAGTTATCATACAAAAACCATCCCAGAGTAATGGAAGCATGTCCTTTCCGTGTAAACATCAATATATGGTAATTAATAATTACTAATTATTATTTGGTCTTAAAATTAAATAAATGGAGAATTGCAGAATTTTTGTCATGTCGCTATTATTTTTTCTAACACTGTACATTAGACCAGGTCGGAAAATCGCAGTTCCCGCCTTGGCAAAATACGAAATGTTTCGTTATGCGGAACACCCGATTTGGGCTGTTTTAGGACTCGCTCACCACGAAAATTGGTGTCTCCATGAATTTAAGGCATAGGGATTTGAGGGGTGATTTCCTACAAACATACATACATATTTATATATAAAATTACTCTAATTACGTATATGTATATACGTTACATATGGATCTACAAAGAAATTTCCCATGGAATCAATAAATATGTACATATGCATGTATGTTTTTATATAAAAGATCAATATTACGAACGAACTTTTTCATTTTCAGACCAATGACCGTTGCAGCATACATACATATGTACATGCATAAGGGTTCGTAAGTATCCCTGCAGGGAAATCAATAAATAGTGAACATAATTTCTGGTTCAGAACTAACGTAATGGTGTCAAAGAGGTACCAATTCACTTGCCGTCAGCTTTGCTTATTTCTGCAATTCTCAGATTACACTGCTCTACAGCCAAACATATTTTGAACGCCACTATCCTATCTACATATATATACGTAAAATCGGCCGCTGATTCCGAAAATCGGGTTCATTTCTAATTCCATGGGAAGGTTTTTTTACAGGGTAGGAAGAAACTCAGGGTATGAGTGAGTGAATGAGGAATCTCATCCTCACGGCATGATGATGGGTGACTGTTTACGTTTCTCACTCATCTAGAAAGCAGAGTGATAGTTTTGTTTGTTTCTTCACTCATTTTGAATGAGTGATGTAGGAATGAGCCGCTCACGCTGTGTGTAAGGTGAGCCGCCGTAGGTTTCCTCTTCTCTCGATGTAATGCGTGTGAGTGATGACGATGCGCAGAAAATTAGTCAATAATGCATACATTAGAATCAGTGATGCCGTTTTGATACAATCGTATCAAATGTGATACTTTTCTAAGACGAAGATACGTACATAGATACTTTTTATTTTGCCGTAGAACAAATTTGATACATTTTTAATCCGTATCAAATAATTTTGATACAATTTAATCAAAATCAAAGAATATTAACCGATTCTTTTTCATTTTTAAGATTTTCTTAAAATTTTTAACAACCTGTGTATGCCACGAAAAACATGTATTGTGAAGGTCTTTGAAAATTCAAAAAAGGGCAATATTTTATCAAACTTTATAGTAGGCATCACTGCCCATGGAAGGAATGAGCACGGCTCACTAAAGCTAGCCATACATGACGGCAGAAAACGCGCGTCTTCATGTATGCACATTACCCGAAATACAAGGAAATCGAGGGTTTTTGTAAAAAATTTTTTGGTGATACGAAAAAAAAAAATGGACGTATCAAATTATTATACGGGTTAAAAGCTCGAAAACAGCTTCCTTGATTAATTGAAGTGTTTTTTCCAAAAAAATTTTCGGTGATACGAAAAAAACCATGAAGGTATCAATTTTTGATACCAAATTTTTTGAGGCTGCGGCAACACTGATTAGAATACGTGAAGCTGGACCCTCCCCTTAACGGATCGAAAATTCAATATGCAAAAATGAATGATATATTTACATATGTGCTAATTTCGTCCAACAACTAAAATATTTATTATTTTTAATTAAAAAAACAAAATTTTATTTCAAATTTGGGTTAAATTTATAAAAAAATTTAATAAGCTTAAATGAACGCCATAACAACGAACTGTCATTTACCAAAAAGGATTTTTTTTGTTTTTGAATTTTTAACTTTTTTTAAATCTCACGGTTTTTGAAAAAAAAAAAAAAACTCAGAGGGCGCTGCCTCCTCTTGGCTACGCACTCTGCTGCCACTCCTGCAGAGCGCTCGCGCTATTGGGTGGCCTCTGTTGTTTGGGATAAAAGTAAAGTTAACAGTTTTACTCAAGGACACTAGCCCTGGAGTTTTATAGCATCGAAAAAAAAACTAATTTTTATTTTCGGTCTCTGAAAATAATACATAAAATTTGTCTTTTTCATACCAGTTGAACACCTAGTAGCAACCAACTAGTATAACTTAGTACTTTTCATATTAGTTGACTAACTAGTAAAAAGCTAACTACTTAGTTTATTTTTTCCCTCTCCTACCAGTTGATCAACTAGTATTTTCATACTAATTTATTTTTTCCTGCAGCTTAGGTATATATCTACATATCTGTGGTCACAAGCAATAATCGCTTAAGTCGACTTAGGAAGATTTCGAGTTATATATACCACGTTATTCTCCTTTTAAAACACTATATTTCTGTAAAACCCCCATGCTTATAACTTAATTCAATCAAAAGATATAAATAAAAACATTTAGGCTTAACTTACAATAGAGGTATATTAAACTTGCTATAACAGCCAAAGTAGACGTATATACTTAATCAAATTTCTTCATGACATTTTGTTTTATTTACAAAATTTGATCGTTACATTGTGGATGGCTCACTGATTTTGCGTCCATAGTTTTTAATCGACTTTTACGATTTGTTAAGAAACGCTTTCGAATATAAAAATCAATTTGTCTCGAAATCATTTTTTAAGACTTAAGCGATTATTGCAAATTGCCACAGATATATCGTATAGACATTTAAATAAATATGTAGAAAAATTAATGAAAAAGCATCATTATCAGCAACCTTGTAAAATAATCATAAAGCGCATTGTCTTCGATCACAATGTAATACTACCTAAAAATGGATGTACATACGTGCACACACACTCCAAAAAATGTACGCATTACATAAGGCTTATTTCATATGATCATAAAGCTTATTAAATAATGACTGAAATTTTCAAGGAACCTCAGTCTTATGAAATAAGCCTTACTAGAGTTCCACCTACTGTCGAAACTAGATAGTTTTTCTGGATCTTTTCTTAGGACTAAGATGCGACAACAGTTTTGTTGGAAAATTTGCCACCAAAAACAAGTTTTTTTTGCATTTTTGTCTTGATCTTCTCCATCCGGTTTCAAACTACAAATATGTAGCCTCCACTTTTCCTCCTCTTCTTCGCCTTCGCTGCTTGCTACATATAAAGTATTCTCTATTTTATATTCTTCTCTGGATTCGAACCATGACATGAAATTCAATCCAACGGCATCGCCAAATGGAACATTCAACATTATATTGAATTTAGCGATGCTTTTATACTTTCCCTTTTTCAAAAAGCACCTATGAATTATATGAATCATTGTAAAAACAAATTTTTTAACAGCCCGTCTTTGAATTAACTACGGATCAAAAGACTGTTGGATCAAAAACTTTGCTATTGAAACAAATACTTTTGCTGTTGAATCAAAGACGGAAATTTAAAAGCGGAAAGTTATTGATTTAACTCCATGTTTTTTTTTCAGAGTAGAAGGGAACTATTTCTGAACTAGTGATTTTCATCACAGGGTACATACATACTTACATATGTATGTGCAAATAACCATATGCGCAAATGCATTCGATGAAAAACCGAATTGGTTCTGAAGATACACATACATATCGTCGCTGCGCCAACAAATTCAGTTATATGTTTTTTTCGATTTTTTTTTTATTACATATTTATTTAGCGCTATCCGCCAGCCACATTTCTGCATTTCCCGTTTTCTGATATCCTTCTTTGGTTAGAAGTTAGCAAACACAGCTATATGCTCTCAGTAGTAGAAATGCTCTGTAAAATCAGTTATACATCTATTTTCGTATAATTGTTTTTTGATTTCAGGTTATTTTTGTGTAAAAAAATTATTTAAAAAAAGCATATTCAAAATAGGAGGGGCACTGGTCAATTAAATAATGCATTTCCAAGCTATCGCTAATTGCATCGGACCCTAGCGAAGAATTGTATACACATCTTTCACGATTTCTTACCCCCACTAGCAAATTTAAACCATTTGTAAAAAGAGCTATGTGCTGTAAAACGGCGCAAATGCTTCATGCGAAGTGGTTGGTTAAAAAAAGTAAAAAAAAATTGCACAAGTCTTTTACATATGTGTAGTATCATTAGTTAACAATTCAAACTAGAAAAAATATTCTCTAGGATCACCAGAAAACGGTTTTTTTGCTCTCCTGAAAAGTTGCTGAAAAACGTATAGCTCTTTTTGTTGGCGCAGCGACGATATGTATGTATGTATGTACATACTATCCGTCTGCACTATTGAAATAGATCTGGTTCAACTCCGACATAGCACACAGGAACAGCAACAACAGCGGGAACAAAGCAATGACGCTAAGCATCCATCCATCCAATAAAACCAGTATGTATTTTAACACAGAGTCACGCACAAGAACAACAACGACACACGTATTCATGAGTGTACGTATGTATGGGTACATGTCATGCAAAAATTACGAGTACTCCATTCACTCATTTATGGAGACTCGCTATGGACCAATCGAGTACTCAATGATTCACAATAAAACTCTTAAAGCTCCTTTTGTTAAAGGTACCTTTTAGTTAAAGAGCCATCTAAATGTACTTTAAAGTAGGAGTGATTTCATGATAATATAATAACAAAAGGCTCCTTCAAGCGAAAATAGTGTAAATGGCAATGCCGTCTTCGACAACTTTATGTCAAATGATTGTCATAACTGTAAAAATATTGAAATTTAACATTTGCTATTTCCCACACCACTCTGGTGCAGTGGGTAGAGTGCTCGCCTGCTATGCCAGAGGTCTCGGGTTCAAACCCCAGTCTGAGCAAACACCAAAAAAAAAATTTCAAATTAGTAAAAATCCAATTATTGGGTTTTTTATGAGCAGCGGTCACCTCTCGACAGTGGGCGACATACCCTCCGAGAGTGTTTCTGCCATGAATAAGCTTCTCACAAAAAATGCATTCGCCGTTCGGAAACTGTAGGTCCACCCAATTAGAAGGAAAAACAAAAAGGAGCACACCTCGAATTGGGAGAGAAGCGCGGCCATAAAACTCGTCAGAATTATAATAGCGCCATTGCATTATTATTATTATATTATTATTTCCCAAAATAAATACATTTTTTGATTACGGCTTTAATTTTTTGAAAAAAGAAACCAAGAAACAATAGGGATAATAATAAAAACATAATCCTCTTCAGAATCACTTGAACTAGATGAAGATGAATATTGCATTATAAAACTCAACAAACAAAATCGGTTCAAAATTCTTAATATTTGATTTTGACAGACTGCGGAAATTACATTTTTTTTCTGGCAAAAGGGATCTTTAAATCTATTAAATGTCGGTTTCTGTGTATTTGACTTTAAAGGCACTTTTATATTCAAAAAGATTTCATAAAATCCATCAGCAATTTAAAGGCTCCTTTTTAATTTTAAAGGAACTCTTAATTTTATTATGAAATCGGCTCTTAGTCGTTTGGGCTTATGTTAATGATCACTTTGTAAGTACTCCAAACTAATGGCGTTTTCTTTTCTGCAAAAAAATGCTGCCCTTCTATATCCCAATTATCGAATTGCGTAACCTAACTTTCTATAAAATGAATAAATTTGTAGATAATGGTGCCCTCTTGCTTAGTTAGAGGTTAATATTCAGTAAAATTAACAGACAAGCTTACAAAATAGCTACGAAAATCAAAAAGGGCAACATTTTTTCGAGAAAAGAAAACGGCATAACACAAATGGGCCATATAATCCAACAATTTTTGTAGGGTGGTTCTTAAGGTTTATATACATACAAAACAAGTAAGATTGCGGCTGTCTTCGGCCGTACCGAAGACTTCATACCTTTCATGAATGGGGAAATGAAACTTAAATAGTCTGCTATTGTTTAATTTATACTTTTAATTTTGTGGGTTATTTATGCAAAGATTCCTTAGAAAAAGGAGTGTCATCATTTAAATGGAGAAGTTATACCCTAAAATATATATATCTGAACAATCGGTTGTTTGGCAGCTCTATGTTATAGTGGTCCGATGTTGACAAATTTCGGTGACATTGTTTAGGTCCATATGGGTACAAATACTTCAAAGTTTCATGGTCTTTGCTGTTTAAATGGAGAAGTTATACCCCAAAATGTCCATATCTGAACGATCGGTTGTATGACAGCTATATGTTATAGTGGTCCGATCTAGACAAATTTCGGTGACATTATTTAGGTCCATATTTGTACAAATACTTCAAAGATTCACGCCCTTAGCCGTTTAAATGGAGACATTACACTCCAAAATGTCAATATCTGAACAATCGGTTGTGTGGCAGCTATATGTTATAGTGGTCCGATTCGGCCGATTGCGACAAATGATCAGCTTCTCCTAAAAACACACTCACATTCCGAATTTCAAGCAGATATCTCAAAAACTGAGGTACTAGTTTGCGATCAAACAGACAGACAGACGGACATGGCTTAATCGACTCAGCTCATGATCCTGATCATATTGGTATGTATATATTTTGGAAGGTCTGCCACGCCTGCTTCTGGTACTTTCACCATTCGTGTTTCGGCACAATGTTATAATACCATTTCATTCCCATGAAAGGTATAAAAGGTATCGCTATACATTCCATCCGTGCAAATAGAATATGTATGTAAGTAAATATCCACATATATATGTATGTATGCGTATTATTATTCTTCGAAAGATTTCTTTATGCTTTTTATCTTTTGTTAAGGGCTTTAAACTTTGCAAAAGTCAAGGTCAGTGATTCTTTAATTCGCCTCACCTTATGTACATATTTCTTGGCTTGACTTCGGCAAATTGGCTGCGTCTCATGCATTATTAGTTTAATGCTTTTTCTTTTAACAGTGTATAGCTCATATTTAGGAAAAATATGTAGATTAAATTCCATTCAATGTTTCGAAATATAAATTAAGATACATTTTGGGCTAACACTGTTACCGAAAACTGAACAAAAACTGAGTTAAACACATTTATGCTAAAATAAGAATTCTAAAAACTCATGTGCCGGAAGCAATAATTTAAGGGCCGAAAATAAGCGCTGTTAATTTTTTTTTGCATAAACGTTGATGCATGACGTTACATATATACATATGTACATATGTGCGTATGTAAGCATGTCTTTCTAATTCGTCCCAGCAAACATTCGGAGTCACAAAAGAATCAGAAAGGAATCCTAAACTGGAGTGCTCACACTCATTATGAGCTCATTTTGGAGTTCAAAATGTATGTACATATGTATGTATTTCTGTTCTTAAGGTGGTCGCCCGATAAGAGCCTAATTTCATACATCATATGATAAAAGACTCTTATTAGACTCATATTTATGACTATTTTTTCGTTTTTTTTTTGTGACTAGTAAACAAAAAAAAAATTATTTTACTTCCCCTGACCCAGTTCTCTTCAAATGCAGCTTCACCACCGCTTCTCCATTTATCCAATCTTTCTTTACCTTCACTTTTTGCTGTCTATTTTGTATTCTCCGGACTCGAACATGACATAAACGTGAAATTCAATCCAAAGCCATTATATATGGAACATTCAACATTATATTGAATTTCAGTGGTACTTTTATACTTCCCCTTTTTCGAAACGGCATCTATGAATTAGAATTATCATTTTAAAAAACAAAAAAAAAACCATAAAAAATTCTTCGGATTCATATCGGACTCCAAATTATGAGCCTCATGTTTCACAGATATTAGGGTCTAATATACATATGACTCCAAAAGTGTAAGGCTCATATTATACACATATTTTGAACTCATAACGTACTTCAAGCTATGAGTTATCCGAGAATGTTTGCTGGGGTATTCTTTTAATAATTTATTGCAAGGGTCTCCACTGCCTACGCGCTTCCGCGCTTTTTGTTTTTGTGCCGCGCTTAAGCATAGGCAAGCGCGCCGAAAATCACCGCGACCGCGCATTCTATCCTCTCGCCTACAAACGAAGTTTAATGTTATACCCATTAGGAACGGCAGCGCAAAATTACTATTAATTTATGTAAAATTACCTATAAAGGAATAATTTTGGAATTGTTTTTGGTCTAAACTATTTTTTCACTATCAGACCTGGAAGACAAAATTAGGTGTTAGTTTATTTTATTATATTGAACACTTTTAAAAGTATTCAAAGAAACCTGAATTTTGAAAGCAATCAATTCCGACTGGGGTTGTATACACGCCATTTTTGGCTGCCATTTTTCTTTTTTATTTTCTGCAGAAGCTTACGAAAGCGAGGTAACGCCCACGCACTGAGAAAAATTCATTACATCTTTTATTTGAAAATTAAGATTTGATACGGAATTCGATAGTGATATGTAGGGCAACAGAAGATATGCAAATGCATATTTTTCTGTTGCAGTCCTATTTACATATGATAAATATATATCGGCGTTTTAGCTCAAGACGAAGAGAATAAGCCTAACTTGTTAGGGCATATTCTCGCATATTTAGGTCAAAAGGCTTATTTTGGCATATTTTGACTTATTTGCATATTTTTGGCATATTTTGCGATAAATTCATATTTTAGCATAGTATTTCCTCATAGTTTTCTATCTCGCTCTTAAAATTATTTTTATTTACATTTTTTACTCTGGCAACTTTTTTTTGTATATGCGCATACTATTTGCTATTCCTCTTTGTCTGACAAGTTCAAGACGAATTTAATAATTTTCGCAATGCTTCATTCAAATGTGCTACACGAATCAGCCGTGTATCTACATATGTGCATAGGCATACATCAGACGGTCAATATATATTGATGAAATCCGTGGATCGCGATTCATATTGACAGTGTAGCATCGAGTATTAATGGATCGCGATTCTGGATCGCAAAATGTTTAGAAATTTTGAAATCCGCGATTCGGATAGCAATATTGGCAATAAACGAATTGAAAGTGAAAGTTCGAAAAGGACGGAAGTAAAATATCTTGAACCTCAGAGCGAGAAAAATATCGCAATATTCTTATTGAACGTGTAGCACTACACGCTACACAGTGACTGAAATTTTTGCTTTCAAATACGCCTTGATAACTTCACTTGACGTGGAAAGATCTTTTTCTACGTTTAAAAACTTACCGCGAGAATCGACATAGTTTTCTATTTGAAAATTTATCGCAAAATTTTGTAGTTTACAGCAATAGCAATTTGAATAAATAAGTATGCAAGTTTTGCACTGGAATTTTGATTGCCATCAACACATAAAATTTTAAATTCATGCACATAAATATATGTATGTATATATTTTCGTATGTAAAAATACTTGTTTTCTTTTGGTAACGAAGATGTGTTTCGCAAATGTGAATTTTTTAATTTCGTCTTTTGTACCTATAAAATGTACCTTTAATAAAAATAAAACTTTGTTACAAAAAGTATTATAATTTAATAAAATGTGAGTTTTTTATTTCGCTTTTGCACCTATTTTAATTTTATTTAAAACTAATTTTTGATATTTGTCCGGGCCAGGGTTTGAACCTGGAACCTCTTGCATGAAAAGTGAGCACACAACCTACTATGCCGTATATCTTTTTATTAAATATATAAAGAAAATTTTAAGGACATATTTTCAGTGCTTAAACCAGGTTTTAAGAGCATATTTTTAGCGCTTAAATGATATTTTTAAGGACATATTTTTAGCGCTAAAAACGAATTTTTTAGGGCATATTTTCTGTTGCCCTAGTGATATGTGTATGTTCATATGTACATATGTATGTATGTATGTACGTATATACCTATGTAGATTTTTTAACACCCTTTTATTAGCTTCACCTGTATGCATATGGGTAATTTCTTTGTGCCTAAAAATACGCAACATATTTACTAATGAGATTAATTCAATCAAATGGCGCTGATTTAGCTATAAATTAAACTTTAATTATTAAAGCGTGCGCTGATAATGAAAAATATAAAAACGCACAACACCAGCACCGTCTGCAGAAGAAATCGATAGAATATAAAAAACTAAAGAATGCGCAGATATGATAAAAATCGAAGGAAAAATTAAGTAATAATTGTTTGAACATTTTGGATTTCGATCACTATTACAAGTCCCTGAATTATATAAAATTTATTCGTTTTTTTTCAGGACCAAAAAGAAAATTAAAAAAATTAAAAAATTAAAATAAAATTAAAAAATATATAAAATGTTTAAAAAAAATACCCAGAAATAAATTTATTCTCTTTATCTACCCCTCTCAATTATCAATTTATAAATTTTCGAAATTTTTCGGGTGTACTTTTAAAAATGGAGGAAGTGGGCGGCCGCAATTTTTTTGCTCTTATTGTCGGCCATGATTTTTATTTCAATGTACCGTTGCTCGCGCGTCCATAAGGGCTTTGTGGAGATCACTGATTTATTGTAAACTTTTGTTCGGGAGTAGGGGCGACTTAGAGAGAGAATGAGCGACAAATTGAAGCGGAGCAAGTAAAATTTCAATTCGCATTGAATTTTGCTATATTTATGAACGCTAGTGTACGTTAATATTTACCTGCATATGTACCTACATACATACATATGTATGTGTGACGTATGTATGGTTACATGGGTAATTAAGGCTCTTAAAAAATCCAATGCCATGAAAAATACTTACTTGCATATGTACTGTGTACATAAATGAAGACGATAGGAATGAAAGAATGAATAAGATTGAACAGAAAAAAAAACTAATTAACTCACAACGTGCACATAAACAAGTAAATATGTACAAATGTAAATATGTCCATATTCGTGTACATAAAGTGAGCATCAAACAAGTAAGGAAGCCAAAGTTCGCGTAGAATCGAACATGAGATACTCACTCGGTTGTATGCTTTAATTGTAAAACAAATTACCAAGGGGCGTTTTAGAAATATTTGCACATGAATTAACACTAATAATATGTACTTATGTATGTACATACATCTATACTAGGTTTCGAAACGTTTCAATTATTTATTGAATTATGGGCTCCGAAGGCTCGTAGAAGACCTTGTCTAAAAGGGACGGTGTCCCGTCGATTTTCAAAAATTTATATTTACAGTTTGTCAAGAAAGTGTTTTTACATCCTTAAAATAAGTGATAATAATAAACGTTTTAGAAGATACCCAGTGTTTCTTTTAATTTTATACTTTTAATTCTGGTTTTATTATTTGTAATATTCGGTTGAGAACCAGGTGAGAAGGAATAAAGCCTCTATATTTTCACACCACGAAAATATGACCACAAAAGCAGAAAGATGCTTCAAAAAGATGTGTCAAAAAAGTCTTTTTACAATTACATTTTGCATTACTTCAAGGTCATTTATTTGAAAATATATTTTCGCTAATATTTTTTATGACCGCCTTTGGCATCTTGAACAACTTACAGAAGGTTCCTCATTAAGGAAATCAATTTCTGAATGTTGTAGTTATCAGGAATCTTGTTCCATTCTTCCAGAATGCATTTTTTGAGCTCTGTTTGACTTTTAGAGTGTCTCTGCGCTACTTTTTTCTTCTGAAATGACCACATATTTTCTGTTGTCTTTATGTCCGGAGTCTGCGCCAGCGTATCCAATACTTTTTTCCAATTAAACAGCAACCATATCCTCACCATAGTCGCTTTATGTTTAGAATCATATCCTGGTAAAATTTTAATTGCGCTTTGTTGTTGATAATCAACCCGAATTTTTGCGCATTGCTTAACAAATGCCACTGGAGAATCTGTAGAGAATGTGGGCATCCATATTGTTGCCTATAAAAGGCAAATCACCCACACCTATACCAGATATGCATGCCATAACAATTACTGATAATATTCCAAATTGCACTGTAAGTATTATAATTCGATTTTCCAGTGCTTTTAGTGGCTTTCTCCACTGAAAAGATGTTATATTCTATGATGATGACACTAAAGTTATGTTATATTGCAACAGTGGCCCAAACCGGGTATGGAGAAAGCCACTAAAAGCACTGGAAAATCGAATTATAATACTTACAGTGCAATTTGGAATATTATCAGTAATTGTTATGGCATGCATATCTGGTATAGGTGTGGGTGATTTGCCTTTAATAGGCAACAATATGGATGCCCACATTCTCTACAGATTCTCCAGTGGCATTTGTTAAGCAATGCGCAAAAATTCGGGTTGATTATCAACAACAAAGCGCAATTAAAATTTTACCAGGATATGATTCTAAACATAAAGCGACTATGGTGAGGATATGGTTGCTGTTTAATTGGAAAAAAGTATTGGATACGCTGGCGCAGACTCCGGACATAAAGACAACAGAAAATATGTGGTCATTTCAGAAGAAAAAAGTAGCGCAGAGACACCCTAAAAGTCAAACAGAGCTCAAAAAATGCATTCTGGAAGAATGGAACAAGATTCCTGATAACTACAACATTCAGAAATTGATTTCCTTAATGAGGAACCTTCTGTAAGTTGTTCAAGATGCCAAAGGCGGTCATAAAAAATATTAGCGAAAATATATTTTCAAATAAATGACCTTGAAGTAATGCAAAATGTAATTGTAAAAAGACTTTTTTGACACATCTTTTTGAAGCATCTTTCTGCTTTTGTGGTCATATTTTCGTGGTGTGAAAATATAGAGGCTTTATTCCTTCTCACCTGGTTCTCAACCGAATATTACAAATAATAAAACCAGAATTAAAAGTATAAAATTAAAAGAAACACTGGGTATCTTCTAAAACGTTCATTATTATCACTTATTTTAAGGATGTAAAAACACTTTCTTGACAAACTGTATGTATGTAGCTTTATGGCCACAGTGGGACTTTGAAACAAATTTTCTATTTACTAACTATGTATATTTGAAAGACCTCTCGCAATATGATTTTAGAAGACTCCTTTATCTACATGTCCATATCTATCTCGACTATTTTATGGTGTTACAATCAATCGTTATATGGTCAAAACGATTATACTATTCACAACTGAGTATAAATATGTGTGCAGCATAGTATTTAGAGCTCTAGTATTAACATTATTCACATTTTTAATAAGTTCTAAATTTTATTTATTAAAATATGGTTCGATTTTTTTGTTAAGTTCAATTGTGGTTTGGTCAGGCGAATAGCTGGACCCCTCCTCTTCATTTAGACTGGATTTAAAGAAACACTTTATATGGTTTGTATGTACTCAAAAATAGTAGAAAAAACAACTTATTTCACGGAAAATCTATTATATAAAAATGAACGTGTGTGTGTGTGTGTGTGTGTGTGTGTGTGTGTGTGTGTGTGTTATTTATGGACTCCCAAAGTAATCAACCGATCTTTATGAAATTTTCACAGTAGATTCATATGGTATATGCGCTGGTGATAGGGTATACAGACTTTCCGAAAAGTGGGAACTTCCCGGAATATAGGCCCAAATGTGGACCCAGAGTGACCCAGCAAGTCTTTGAGCAATATTGGTATCAAATGAAAGGTGCTGAGCAGGCCTTCAACATAGAGTTATTGTCATTGTGATGCCTAGGCCGGGTCCCGAGTTATGGGTCAAAACGTGGACCCGGATGACCCCTGAATATTTCCGAGCGAAATTTTTTAGCAAATGAAAGGTGTCGAGCAGGGCTTCAACATACAGATATTTTCATTGTTATTTTTTAAGTCGGTTTCTCAGAGATGGTTCAAGTAGTGGGCCCGGAAGGTGATGGATGGTCCCGGTAAAGGTAAAGGTGAAGGTGAAGGTAAAGGTAAAGGTAAAGGTAAAGGTAAAGGTAAAGGTAAAGGTAAAGGTAAAGGTAAAGGTAAAGGTAAAGGTAAAGGTAAAGGTAAAGGTAAAGGTAAAGGTAAAGGTAAAGGTAAAGGTAAAGGTAAAGGTAAAGGTAAAGGTAAAGGTAAAGGTAAAGGTAAAGGTAAAGGTAAAGGTAAAGGTAAAGGTAAAGGTAAAGGTAAAGGTAAAGGTAAAGGTAAAGGTAAAGGTAAAGGTAAAGGTAAAGGTAAAGGTAAAGGTAAAGGTAAAGGTAAAGGTAAAGGTAAAGGTAAAGGTAAAGGTAAAGGTAAAGGTAAAGGTAAAGGTAAAGGTAAAGGTAAAGGTAAAGGTAAAGGTAAAGGTAAAGGTAAAGGTAAAGGTAAAGGTAAAGGTAAAGGTAAAGGTAAAGGTAAAGGTAAAGGTAAAGGTAAAGGTAAAGGTAAAGGTAAAGGTAAAGGTAAAGGTAAAGGTAAAGGTAAAGGTAAAGGTAAAGGTAAAGGTAAAGGTAAAGGTAAAGGTAAAGGTAAAGGTAAAGGTAAAGGTAAAGGTAAAGGTAAAGGTAAAGGTAAAGGTAAAGGTAAAGGTAAAGGTAAAGGTAAAGGTAAAGGTAAAGGTAAAGGTAAAGGTAAAGGTAAAGGTAAAGGTAAAGGTAAAGGTAAAGGTAAAGGTAAAGGTAAAGGTAAAGGTAAAGGTAAAGGTAAAGGTAAAGGTAAAGGTAAAGGTAAAGGTAAAGGTAAAGGTAAAGGTAAAGGTAAAGGTAAAGGTAAAGGTAAAGGTAAAGGTAAAGGTAAAGGTAAAGGTAAAGGTAAAGGTAAAGGTAAAGGTAAAGGTAAAGGTAAAGGTAAAGGTAAAGGTAAAGGTAAAGGTAAAGGTAAAGGTAAAGGTAAAGGTAAAGATAAAGGTAAAGGTAAAGATAAAGGTAAAGGTAAAGGTAAAGGTAAAGGTAAAGGTAAAGGTAAAGGTAAAGGTAAAGGTAAAGGTAAAGGTAAAGGTAAAGGTAAAGGTAAAGGTAAAGGTAAAGGTAAAGGTAAAGGTAAAGGTAAAGGAAAAAGAAAGAGAAAGAGAAAGGGAAATGTAGATGGAAACCCTCATTATAACATAAAAACATTTTTCGTCGCTGCGAAGCGGGACGGGTATTTGCTAGTATCTAAATAAATGAAAAGGGATGCTTTTTTCTTTAAACAATCAATCAAAGATCGTTAAAAAGAGCACTTAAGCTTAGACATACACATTTCCTTGCTCGTTGCTTATGAATAAACAACTAAATTTTCTACAAAATAATACTTTCATTAAATTAGCCGATAATGAAACAAGAAAGCAAATTTATGAACTCATCCACAATACACATCACTTTAAAATTC
This sequence comes from Urophora cardui, assembly GCA_960531455.1. Classification (NCBI taxonomy): domain Eukaryota; kingdom Metazoa; phylum Arthropoda; class Insecta; order Diptera; family Tephritidae; genus Urophora; species Urophora cardui. The sequence goes on from OY482674.1 coordinate 101,900,028, forward strand.
AAAAACAAAAACAAAAAACAAGAATAGAAAAAACTGCAAAAAATTTCCTGATTTTTAATATGTACATAGTTAATTAATATTAAACATACAAACATACATAACTATAATTGTTTGTGTGGACATGCGAAAAAAAAATTAAATTAACGAGAGTTAAAAATTATTTATAAACCTGTTTAACAGACTCACCTTCTTCACCGAATAAAAAATTATACTTGTCTAGTTCTTGGAGCGAACTTAAAGAGAGAGGAGTATCATTCAATCTCTCTCACTTTTCTATCCGAACGCGCTAATAAAATAAGGAAAAAAACATTAAAAACAATAAAATTTAAATCAACTTTTAGAACGAACATTGACCTTCATTGAACGAAGAGAATAAGATGAAAGACACAAAAAAACGCAAATGCAAAAAACACACCGCTGTTTTTGGTTTTCTGGTTTAATTTGCTTTATTTTTTATTACAATTACAAAAAAAAAATATATACATATACATATGTATATAAGAGAGAAAAAAAAAATACAATAGATACGTAAAACTGAAAAAATAATAGTAATGAAAAAAATAGTAAAACATGAAAACATGTGCAAATAAATATGACAGTAAAGCTTCTATAAAGCGAATTATTGCACAGAAAGAAATGACATTTCCGGTAGGACAAAAAAACTATGAAAAAAAAATTTTACCGAATAAAATGCAGAATAAGTGCGATATTTTGGCCAGAATCGAGAACGCTATTAGTTTAGTCGCATTTTTATGTATTTGGTTTGACCACTCGTTCTAATCTTAGTCGCAAGTTAAGGTGCAGACATTGGTGACTTATCTGTAACCTTATAAAACAGCTGATTCAACCAACATTACGATAAGCAGTATTACTAGTCATTGTTGCCTTACCGTAATTCTGTAGTCGTATCGGTAACTTACAGACCAATTGGATTTTGGTTAGCAACCCTAAATCCGTAAACAGCTGACACTTGTGAATGCAGTTATAGGAAGGTAGGCGCATAGGCGAATTCAGAAACTTCTTTTTTTATTTACAAAGGTAGAATGTAATATCAAAATCAAAGCCAATTCACATCATGGCCAATAGTAATGGGCGAGTCCCAAGCGAATTCAGATTTTAACCAAGGATAAATATTATTTTGACATTACAATCTACCAATTACAATAACCAAATACATGGGAAATTTCTGAATTCGCCTATGCGCCTACCTTTCTAGATCTGCCTCGACAAGTGTCAGCTGTTTACGGATTTACGACACCACTAACAGCTCACATGGATAGCGATAAAGTTACGATAAGGTTAACGATACTGAAATACTTATAAGTCTCCAATGTCTGAACCTTTAGTTAGCTGCTGACTTAACTAAATCTAAACTAAAATTTATTTCGCCGGAGCAAATTCAGCAACCAAGAGAGCAAATATGACAAACAAATGAGCCAAATCCTACAAAAAAAAAAAACACTATTTGCCACTATTTGGAAAAGTAGCTTAAAAAAAGTTAGGTTACCACGGAATTTCGACTAACTTAAGTTGTGACTAAAACCTAAGTACCTATGATTGGTAAAACCGTGCCGAAATCTAATAGCGGTGGTGATACTATGTTATTGCATTTTTCATTCATTTTTTCAAAAATCACTGAAAATGTTTAGTAGATCAAACAATTTTTTCACTATTTTATTGAGTGGATCAAATTTCCAGTAGCATTAATTAAATTTATTTAGTGGAAAAAGTATTGTGGTGGTCAGCGTTGCCACTTTCGGTACATTCGCACCCACCAAAACTGGTACTTTGAAAATGATTTGGTACGTTGGTGCGTTGCTTTTGATTTTGGTTTTTTTTTTTCTTTAAAACCAACGGTTTGGGAAAACAGTATTTATTTATTTTCATATATTTTTTATTTTACTATATACTATTTTTATTTGTCCACTAAAAGCACAATAATTGAAATGAGAGCGTGAACACAATTACATCGCCAACACGCGATAGTAATCCCAAAGCCATAGATGTTATGAAATCGATAAAATTCTTGATCACTAGCATGGCCCAACTATACCGGTCCTAGCATTATGCCACCTACAATTCCCGTATATTTTGTGAGAGCTCTTTGGCAAGCAGTTGTCAAAATTAGCAAAAAATTTTATGGAGGTATTAAGGTAGCCCACCAGAAGCAACTCAGTTTGAAATTTGTATGCTGTGGCACTTGCTCCCAGCGATGAAAAAAAAAATCAGCTGACGGCATGCTCAGCCCTGATCACTACTCAATAAATATACATGTATCAAGCAAGTTTTAAATAGAAATAAAGTATGTCCATTAATATAATTTAAAGCGTGATGCATTTATTAATTTTTTGTTTGTTTTCTTTAATTTTTTAAAGTTTTTTTTAACGTTAACAGCATCCGAAATCATTAAGTGACACAACTCAAACTTTTTTTGAAATCGGGTTTTTATCATAAACCGCTACATAGAGATATGCTCTAGCTGTTGCCAAAAAAACTGTCCAATCGGTGTCTCTTTTGACTGAAAAATAGCCATTATACTTGCCTTTTCTATATCATTGCTTGTAAAGAAAGTTGTTTGGCTCCTGAAAATTTTTGATTTTTTGAGTTGGGTTACTTTAAGTTAATATCTTTATCATATTTTCTTCGTAGAGTATAGTCTACAGTTTTATAATGTATACTAAATATTCATATTTTCATAACTCTTACACAATGACGTGATATTGAATTTAATACGAATAACAAAGTGTAAATATCAATATTTTATCATTACAGTTAAATAAGCTTTACTGTAAATTGAAACCACCAAAGTAATGCTCACCAATCAACCTAAAGCTCGGTTCTAACGAATTCCACCAGTTTGCTGCTCTTACCACGACGACGACACCGTTTAAACCGTGACTTTGTACGCAATGAACTCTCTCAAGTAAAGTAGACAATGCCAAATAGAATACTAACAAAAAGAACAAGTAAGAAGGCCTAACTTCGAGTGGAATCGAACATTAGATACTCAGCTGTATGCTTTCATTGTTTGTTTGCGTTTGATGGAAACACGTCGTATTTTATATAAAGCTAGTGCTGCATAAAGTGGGCGTAGCCACGCCCATTTTCAATATTTTTATCAGTCATCCAACTAAGCATGGCAGCATGGCTATGTTCAGAAACGCTGCATGAAACGCAACAGCGGCAGTGTTGCCACACGTAGGGTTTTATCCCTACTTGTAGGTCTTTTTGGTTAAAAAATGTGCCTGTAGGGTAAAAGGTCCGCTTTTTAATGTAGGGTTTTTTTTACATGGAAATGTAGGGTTTTTTTACACGGAAAACATTCAAGGCGCAAAATGTGCCCTGTGTTGACTAACAAAATGTTTCCCAACATGCGCCCTGTGTTGACCAACAAAATTTTTGGCAACTCTGTACATCATTGGCATTACATATCGATAAATGTGGTACACCTTATGTATGTATAAATACATCTCTATTATATATTGTGTTGACAGCTTTTTAAATTGAACTGATTTATAAAAGCTGTGTGTAAATTTAAGTAAGTAATAATTTTGTCTTTATATTGAAGAATTAACTTTTTTTACTTTTTTTTTATAAATGAGCATGTGCTCTTACGATTTATTTCTTTTTATATACATTTTTGTGTAACATTGAATTAAAATTTAGATGAAGATATCTATACACATACGTATATGTATAAAAACCTCGTTAAAGTTTTGTAAAACTAAAAAAAGTATCTGAAAAAATACCTATTTTTGATTATTTATGTATATGCATTGTCCTATTAAAAAATTTCAATGAATTATATGCGGGTTTCAATATTTCCGCAAGGAAAAAATGTAGGGATTTTTGTAGGTACTTTTTTTTAACGCGTAGGGTAATCTTGGGAGTTTTTCCTCATTTGTAGGGATTTTGGAGGAAAAAAATGTGGCATCACTGAACAGCGGCAGTAATTATTTTTTTGATGATTGTGATGAGCGACGCTTCATGCAAAATTTACGTTTATGAACGTTCTGCTTGCACTACAAAAGCGGGTTGCGCTTCAAACTGAGTTTCTGAACAGAGCCCATATGAATATTATTCTTTGTGCAACATTTCATTCCTTTACGACTTCTACACCATTTCCAATTGTAAATGCGAAAAGGTCAACTGAAAATAAGATTAATCAATTTTAAATGAGAAAGAGTCAGTTGAAAATTAGAAAAATCAAATGTAAATGGGAAATTTTCAGTTGTAAATAAGAAATTGCAATTGAAAATGAGAAAGGGTCAATTGATAATGAGAATAGTCAGTAGAAAATCAGAAATCTTCAACTTTAATTGCGAAAGCCTCAATTGTAAATGAGAAAGATTCAATTCTAATTTCGAAAGCGTCAAATGCAAATAAGAAAGAAACAATTAAAAATAAGAATAGTAAATTGTTAATGCGAAAGTGTCAAATGAAAATGCGAACACGGCAATATATTATAGAAATTCATTTTTATTACATTTTCCCTTTAAACAAATTTTAATAAACAAGTTTTTAAGTACCAAAGGGTATTTCTTCCTTCATTAATGTAGCTGCATGAAAAGATGATGAATGTTGAACTGCTCTTGCGCAGTCACCCCCTGTAATGGTGGCCGTTGCATCATCCACGAGCTTTTCTAAATATTGGAGTCGTTGCTCACCAACATTTGGACCATTAACGCTAGGGTTTACAATATGGCCCTTAACATACATCTTAATTTTACCCCATTTACATTCGACGCTTTCGAAATTACAATTGGTTCTTTCTCATTTATAATTGAATATTCTTATTTGCAATTGATGCTTTCGAATTTTCATTTGTTTCTTTCGCAATTACAACTGACATTTTCTCATTTAAAATTGACTATTCTCATTATCAACTGAGTTTTTCACATTTTCAACTGACTACTATAAATTTCAAATGACGGTTTCGAATTTACAACTGACTATTCTTATTTTCAATTGACATTTTCTTGCTTACAATTGACTACTCCCATTTTCAATTGAATGTTTCTCATTTACAATTGACTAATCTTATATTCAACTGACGCCTTCGTATTTAAGTTTGACGCTTTCTCATTTACAATTGGAAATGGTGTAGTTACATAGATATCACGTTACAAATTCCCAAAGGGTGTTCCAGAAATATCTTTGTTAAAAAGTAGGCGTGGTCATAAACCGATATCAATAAATTTTTGCGTGTCTATTAACACAATTTGTAAACGTGTATAAACCAAGTTTCGTCATAATATCTCAATTATTTGCCGAGTTATAGGCTAAGAAATCTCGTATATTCCTTTGTCTAAAAAGAGGCGGTGCCACGCCCATTTTAAAAAATTTTTTTATTTTTTGTTTCCTATCTATTGTGGAACTCATGCCACAAAATTTCAATGAATTATATTTATATTTGACAAAGATATCGCTTAAAATGTTTTATTAGGCCCCTTTATAGTTCCCATATATAAAAGTGGGCGTGGTCGTCAACCGATTTTGCTAAAATTTTGAACATGTATTACCACAAGTAATAAAAGTGTACACACCAAGTTTCGTCATAATATCTCATTTACTTGTCGAGTTATGGGCTCAGAAATCTCGTATATTCCTGCTTCTAAAAAGAGGCGGTGCCACGCCCATTTTCCCAAAATTTTTGTGTTTTTAGTTTTATGTCCGCAGTTGGACTCCTGCCATAAAATTTCAATGATATATCTTTATATTTGACAGAGATATAGCTTAAAATGTTTTTATTGGGACACTTTATAACAGTGTTTAAAAAACTGGCATAAGTTTCATTTCTGTTGATTTTGATTTTGATTCCGCTTTTAAAAAATCAGAAGTCGCAGTTAATCAATATGAAAAAATATGAAAATGAACGATTTTGCCTGATTTTGATTTTGCGCTGATTTCATATTGCTCAAAATCAAAAGCGGCCTGATTTCAAAATGAACAATTTTGCCTGATTTTGATTTTGTGCTGATTTCATATTGCTCAAAATCAAAAGCGGCCTGATTTCAAAATGAACAATTTTGCCTGATTTTGATTTTGTGCTGATTTCATATTGCTCAAAATGAAAAGCAGCCAATATCAAAATTAGCGATTTTGCCTGATTTTCATTTTCTGCTAATTTTGATTTTGTGCTAATTCAATATCAAAATCAATGCTTTCACAGTTTTGCTATTTACGCATACATGCGCATACATACATACATATGTATGTATACAAACGTAATACAGAGGGTAAGAAATTACGTACATACACACATGTGTTCATGTAAGCGTAAATAGCAAAACTGTGAAAGCATTGATTTTGATATTTGGCTGATTTTGATTTTAGCAATATGAAATTAGCACAAAATCAAAATGAGCACAAAATGAAAATCAGGCAAAATCGCTAATTTTGATATTTGGCTGCTTTTCATTTTGAGCAATATGAAATCAGCGCAAAATCAAAATCAGGCAAAATCGTTCATTTTGAAATCAGGCCGCTTTTGATTTTGAGCAATATGAAATCAGCACAAAATGAAAATCAGGCAAAATTATTCATTTTGAAATCAGGCCGCTTTTGATTTTGAGCAATATGAAATCAGCGCAAAATCAAAATCAGGCAAAATCGTTCATTTTGAAATCAGGCCGCTTTTGATTTTGAGCAATATGAAATCAGCACAAAATGAAAATCAGGCAAAATTGTTCATTTTGAAATCAGGCCGCTTTTCATTTTGAGCAATATGAAATCAGCGCAAAATCAAAATCAGGCAAAATCGTCATTTTAAAAAGCGACGAATATCAAAATCAAATAAAATCAAACATTTCACGACTTTTGCTAATTCCGACTGCATTTATTTAAACACTGCTTTATAATACCCATATATAAAAGTGGGCGTGGTCGTCAACCGATTTTGGCAATTTTTAGTCCAAACATTTGCCTAAGTAAGTATATCACGCATACCGAATATTATCGATATATCTTCAACGGTTTCTGAGTTATGACTCATAAAACTTTCAATGTTTGACCCTTAATAAATGGGCGTGGCACCGCCCATTTTCCAAAATTTCATCAAATTTCTTCTTAGGGGCCTGAGCTCAACATGTGGGTAAAATTTGATCACTCTAGCTTTAATAGTGACTGAGATACCAAATTTCCGATTTTTTCAATATAGGAAAAGTGGGCGTGGTCATGGTCCGATTTCGCCCATTTTCAATACCAACCGTCCTAGTCTCGATACCAACTTGCATTTCAAATTTCATCAAAATATCTCAATTTTTGCGCGAGTTAGAGTGTTTACAGACGGACGGACGGACAGACGGACGGACGGACGGACGGACATGGCTCTATCGATTTCTCTTTTCACCCTGATCATTTTGATATATATAAGTCTATATCTATCTCGATTATTTCATTCTGTTACAATCCACCGTTATGTGATTAAAACTATAATACTCTGTGTACTAGTACAGCTGAGTATAAAAACACACGTGCGGGAACACACACGGCTCCGAACGAACTAACAGCATAAAGATAACACAGCATAGGGGAAATAGTTACATACATATGTGTGTACATTAGGGTGGTCCAAAATTGTATGAAGAAAATAAAGTTCCCCCAAATAATACATAATTTTTTGGAAAGTCCTTAATGAACAAGAAATATGTTTTTTTATCATTAAAAAGGGAACACATATTGTTTTAGGAGTAATAGGATAAAATTAGCCTTGTTTCGCAATGAACTCTTCGGTTTTAATTTTTTGAACCACCTTACGCATGCAAAAACAAACAAGAACTAGTATTATAACTTTGGTCCAAATAACTATTGTTTAAAGAACCAGACAGAGAAGAGTTAGACCCGTCAAGAAGAAAAAAAAACGATCAGGGCTATTCTACGATGCTTGGAGATTGTCGTAATAAGAATATAAGTTGATTCGATTAAGCCATGTTCGCCTGTATGTTCGTCTGTGTGAATGCAAACTAGTTCCTCGATTTTGAGACATTTGACTGAAACTTTATATACAGGTGGGTTTTTATATTCATTGAACATTGGTGAATCGGACCACTACATATGTAGTCGACTGAGAACCGAAAACCGGCTCCGAACGGCGAATACAGAATTGCACTCGGAGAGTATGCCGTCCACTGTCGAGGTGAGCGCTATTTATAAAATCCCAATAATTGCGTTTTAATCAATTAGCACAATTTTTTTGGTGGTTGTCAGGACTGGGTTTAGAACCCGAGACCCCTGGTATAGCAAGCGAGTACACTACCCACTGCACCACAAACACATTTTCAATAAAATCGACTTTGAAGTTTAATGTGGAATTTCTCAACAACTCTATGGTAGAATCTTAAAATTTTTTCACGAACTGTGCAGGCAGATTAGGTAATATGGCATTTCCGCCATTTACGTCCGAAGACAGCCGCGGTCTTACCTGTTTTTTATTTACTCTTATTATTATTATTTCCTTTTATGCTTATACGCGTGTATGAGTACTCATACTATATAGTGTATACATACATATGTATGTAGCCTGCAAAAAATGTGCGATTAATCCCAAAAGAGATTGGTCCCGTATTGATCTCTCCACAATTAGTCCCCGATTGTTCCCGTACGAGTATATATGTAAACTAATTGCAGACCAATGATTCCCGAACGGGTATACATAAATGTAGATTGATTGCTTTCATCTCGAACGGGTACAAATCTAGATTCATTAAAAGCTCCCTTGTGATTGATCCCGGACACGTCCCGTATTAATCGCATTTTTTGCAGGGTAGGTACATATATGAATGTCAGTACATATCGACGGCTGAGAATAAGATCTCTGAAATAGGGCGTTTTTGAAGCAAAATCTGAAATAGAACGTTATTGAAAAAGTTTTTCAAATAGGGCGTTTTTGAAGCAAAATCTGAAATAGAACGTTATTGAAAAAGTGTTTCAAATAGGGCGTTTTTGAAATAATTTTTGAAATAGGGCGATCTTATTCTCAGCCGTCGATAACATCGTATCCTTCTTTGCTTTTTGATTTAATACTGAACACAAACGGATCTCGGCAGTTTTTTTGTTAATGAGTTTTTTTTTTTTGTCATACCGTAACAACCATTCGATCAAACTGATCTACTCATATCCATATACACATGCATATACATATACTTATAGTCGTTTAAAGTGTAAAACCGCGTATCGACCAAATACAATATCTACCGCGTAAGAAAATTTTTTTTGCCAAAAATGAGATTTCCCCAAAAATACATTCCGGGCGTCAGTCCCCATCCATTCATACAAGATACGCGGTATTGTATTTGGTCGATACGCGGTTTTGCACTTTAAACGCGCCAATGTATAAATATACAGTGCACGTGCCTAGATAGCTATACGTACTTCGGGAAGGTGGTTGTCCAGATAATATAGTATTTTTTTTTTTGTTATTTAGATTTTATTGTTAAACTGCCTTTACCCAATTATTAGCTGTGCCACTTTGTTTTAATTGGAGAACGTTTTACATTAACAATCCATACCACTTTGAGCTTTATTAGCCCTAAGAGATGAACGGAGTTACGTCCAATTATATGGCATATACTCTTTTGTGATCTAACACATCAAATTATGGTAGATGTAATATCCATATGCATAATTACGGGTATAATGGTATATAGTTACGGGCAATTCTCGGACTGCAAATGCATAGTTTTAATTAGATTTATCTAGATGGATTGGAGTCCTCATAGTAATAATAAGCACATCTCACACTGAAAAACTCTTCAGTTTATGAAAGCACACGCTTTCGCCTAAAGCTATGCAATGTTTACATACATACATACATACATACATACCTACATACATACATACATACATACATACATACATACATACATACAGGTGAAGCTAATAAAAGCGTGTTAAAAAAAGCACGATTTTATTGGATATGAATCCTCAATTAATTTAAATATTTAAAGGATAATAGCTTAATTTTTTGGCGGCTCCAGCTGTTGCAGCATGAACTTCTTGCTTGAAGACATTCTTAATTTCCCGATTACCAAGATTCTTGCGCTGATTTCCCAGTACTTTCAGACTTCTAATTCCACTACTTACTTAGTTATGGTCAGTAAAAAGAGCGTTTCGGTTCATTTTTGGTCACATTTCCTGCTAGGCAGACGGTAAATACGTATGTACATAAATATATGTATAATTTATGCACTTACATACATATATTTACATAGGAATGTACATATGTAAATACTTAAGTATGTTGTTGCCATTGTCTAAATTTTAGACTCTAAAACACCAACGTGTCGACTACATTCATATTTCTCCCAGAAAGGTTTATAAAGTTAGCTTCTTTTGAATGAATCATTATTTATTTATACAAACATACGCATTATAGCCGCCAATATTTGTGGGGCTGTACATTAGGCCGGGGCGATTTGTATGGAGGGAAATTAAGCGATATCGTGCCATAGGATGTGGGACTTCTCTCATTTTTCTGAGTAGAAAACTCTTCCACGACATTTGTCTAAAATAAATTTTGATGTTCCGGATTTATGGACCCACAGGGATTTTTAAAAATGAAAAATGGACAAAAAAAAATAATCTATCTATCTATTATATAAAAATGAATGTGTGTGTGTGTGTGTCCTTTATGGACTCCCAAAGTAATCAACCGATCTTTTTGAAATTTTCACAGTAGATTCACGTGGTACTAGCGCACATAATAGGGTATATAGAATTTCGAAAAAGTGGGAACTTCCCGGAATATAGGCCCAATGTGGACCCAGAGTGACCCAGGAAGTGTTTGAGCAATATGGGTATCAAACGAAAGGTGCTGACCAGGCCTTCAACATAGAGTTATTTTCATTGCGATGCCTAGGCCGGGTCCCTAAATATGGGTCAAAACGTGGACCCGGATGACCCTCGAATGCTTCTAGGCGATATTGGTATCAAATGAAAGGTGTCGAGCAGGGCTTCAACATACAGATATTTTCATTGTTATTTTTTGAGTCGGTTTCCCAGAAATGGTTCAAGTAGTGAGCTCGGATGGTGATGGGTGGTCCCGATAAAGGTAAAGGTAAAGGTAAATGTGAAGGCAAAGGTAAAGGTAAAGGCAAAGGTAAAAGTAAAGGTAAAGGTAAAGGTAAAGGTAAAGGTAACGGTAAAGGTAAAGGTAAAGGTAAAGGGAGAGACCCATTATAACATAAAAGCTTTTGTTTGTCGCTGCGAAGCGGGACGGGTATTTGCCAGTATATATATAAAAATCAAGCCCATTTCTTTGTCGCCGGCTTTCGCCCAAACGCGTCGAGGGATTTTGACCAAATTTACACACCAGCTTAGTACTTTGCCCTAGATGGTTTATATACATATTTTTTTCAAATCCGGAAGTCGGTTCCCGAGATATAGGTCAAAAGGTCAAAACGTGGATCCGGCTTTCCCCTGAATATTTTTGGACGATATTGGTATCAAATGAAAGGTATTGAGTAGAGAATTTACATAGAATAGTACTCATTGTGATTGCTAGGTCGGGTCTCCAGATATGGGTCAAAACGTGGACCCGGATGACCCTCGAATGTTTCTGAGTGATATTGGTATCAAATGAAAGGTATTGAGCAGAGAATTTACATAGAATAGTACTCATTGTGATTGCTAGGTCGGGTCTCCAGATATGGGTCAAAACGTGGACCCGGATGACCCTCGAATGTTTCTGAGCGATATTGGTATCAAATGAAAGGTATTGAGCACAGAATTTACATAGAATAGTACTCATTGTGATTCCTAGATCAGGTCTCCAGATATGGGTCAAACGTGGACCCGGATGACCCTCGAATGTTTCTGAGCGATATTGGTATCAAATGAAAGGTATTGAGCAGAGAATTTACATAGAATAGTACTCATTGTGATTGCTAGGTCGGGTCTCCAGATATGGGTCAAAACGTGGACCCGGATGACCCTCGAATGTTTCTGAGTGATATTGGTATCAAATGAAGGGTTTTGAGTAGGGATTTTACATACAAATGAACTCATTACGATACCTAGGTCGGGTCCCAAAGTGTGGGTCAACACGCGGACCCGGATAACACCGGGATATTTCTCAGGCATATTGGTACCAAATGAAAAGTGGTGAGCAGGGCCTTTACACAGAGATGAACTGATTATGATTCCTAGGTCTGGTCCCTAAATGTGGGTGAAAACGTGGGCCGGGATGGCCGCGGAAAATTTCTGAACGATATTGGTGTCAACTGAAAGGCAGGGCTTTTACATAGAGATGAAATCATTATGATTCCTAGGTCAGGTCCCCAGATGTGGGTCAAAATGTGGATCCGGATGGCCCCGGATAATTTCTCAGCGATATTGTTATTTAATCACGGCGCATGACGATTGCTGGGTGGGATCCCAAGGTATGGGTCAATATGTGGACCCGGATAACACAGGATCTTAGGGATATTGGTACCAAATGAAAGGTATTGAGCGGACTCTCATGTAGGGCCGTACCATTTACGATTTCTTGGCCAAGTCTCCAGATACCGTACCCATTATGGTTCCTAGGTCAAGTTCCCAGATGTGGGTCAATAAGTGGACCCGGATGAGCTCGGGATGCTTCTGAGCAATACTGATATAAAATGAATGTGTTGACCGGGTCTGCTATATAGAGATATTTTCATAGTGATTCTTAGTCCCGATACCTAATTATGGGTAAAAGAGACGATTCTGCCACGGAATATTTTTAAGCGATGATGGTATCAAATGAGAAGTGGAATGCAGGGTATGTTATGCTAAAACCCAGTTCCCTAGGGAAAGGGGAAGAGTAATGAGACTGGGAAAGGCAAAGGCAAAGGGACGGAAAAGGAGAGGGAGAATATAATAAAAATGGAATGAAGAGGATGGGGAGAGAGACAGTAAGACAGGGAATTAGAGAAGGAATAAGAGGGGAAATAAAAAGGAGAAAGACAGAAAAGGAGAGGTAAGAGAGAGCGGTAGAGAAAGGGAAGCGGAAATGTGATGGGAAAGGGAAAGAGAAAAGTAGAGGGAAAGGCAGTTGGAGAGTAATACGAAGAAAAATGGGATAAGAACATGAAGAGGGCAAACCTTTGAAAACATCAATTTTTTCCTTCACTTTTTTTAAACTTATCTGAATTGTGCTGAGCTCTGCAGCCCGAGGTAATTTCGGTTTCTAAATACTTCCAACATATTTTAAAGTGTGCCGTTTTTCGCTTCAAGTACCTATAATAGGAAGTGGCCCAAAGCAAAGCTTGGCCGGGTACAGCTAGTAATATAATAAAATAACCAGGCTAATACGCACATGAAATTTAATGAATGATATGAAATCAGATTTAAAATCAGATGAGCCGTTTTCGAGATATGTATATCCTGATTGCCGGTTTTGGAGGCTGAATGCCAAAAACTGCATATTTTCACGATTATCTATCTCTTGGCGTGTATATCGTAAATTTTCTTGCAAATTACTTAAAGATATTTAAATTAAATATAGTAACAATATTTCTAAATTATAATTTAGCTTCCGGTATTTGAGAACTAGAATGCACTTTTTTCTTTATCCCAAAGTCATGGCATGACATCTCTATGTTATAGTCATCCGATATCGATGATTTCCGCTGAAAGCACTTTGTGTACAATAAATGCTGCAAATCCAAAATTTCAGAATTTTAGCTGCAAAAATTTAACAGTTATACCCCAAAACGTGGACCTATGGTATTTGGATCTTTTTCTTTTTTGCTTAAGCATAGTACTGAGTTCGAGTTTCACGTGAAACTGCTGTCAAAATTCATACAAAAAAACTGGTTGTGAAACATGTGTGAAATTTCACAGATATTTCACGACAAAGTTGTACTGAGTTCCTGCCGTGAAAACGTTGCGCAACAATTCTAGCAACATTATGCCAGCAACATTTTTTCACGCCACTTTAAATATACAATGCCATTTATTTTCGAGTGAAAAGTGACCTTTGTTGAAATTGAAATTTATATTTTGTATACAAATTTTTTATTTGCCAAAATTTGAAAGCTGGTTCTGAGGCGATGCTCCAAATTTTTTCTTTTTACATTTGCTCAGTTGTCGTTTGGCATTTATTCTCATTTGACAACAAATTTTTCTTGAAACATTTCACGGCAAAATAAATGCATGTTTCTGGCGAAATTTCACGGCGGTGAACTCAGTACTAGGCTTTACAGTCGCACCCTGTGAGGTATGAGTAACATTGAATTTTCTTAGAACGATATACATATCGTCGGCCTCCAGCCAGAAACACGAATGTGAAAATTTTTTTAAGTACGATGTCTGCTCTTTATTGGGTGTATATTGATGTAATAGCAATTAATATTTGTATAAATTCTTGTGTAAACATACATGCATAATATGTACTTGTATGTACATAAGCATATATACAAATATTAATTGTTATTATACCAATATATACCCGATAAAGAGCAGATATCGCGGTTAAAAAAAAATTCACATTCGTGTTTCTGGCAGGAGACCGACGATATGTAGGTAAGTAAATCGCCGGCCTGGACAATTTGTGTGAAACAAATTTAATCGATATAGCGCTGTCGAAATTATGATTCATCACATTTTTTTTAATAAAAAATTATTTTACTGTATTGTTCTAGTTAAAATGGATTTATATAAATGTTCCGGGTTTTGATTCTTATGGAGCAAGACGGATTTTAGAAAATCTCAATTCAAACACAACATGGCTCCGAATACCGTAGTTTTGCGAAGTATTTTAGATTATATTGCGTATCCGTCATTCATTATTAGGTTATATAGATATTCATATATGGATGCTATAATTGCGATTTTGAGCAATCAGCCTCCAAAACCTGAAATAAAATCTCGAAAACGTCTTATCCGACTTATGTTATACATATATAAACAAACAGATTTTATTGGGTTTTTTATTTATTAATCAAGTTGACACTGACAGCTGACCAGAGTTTCAACAATTATTTACCAAGGTGCGTTCATGTAAAAATGCGGATTAACTGATAAACTTTAAATTACATCCCTGAATCTGGTGTGCATACCGACATACAAATGTATGTAGTCAATTAAATGACGTTGTCGGCTCGCTCCAAAGTAGGATCGAGAAAGCTCTCTGAAAATAGTACCTCGACGTAGGCATGGGTAACACTGCGCTGCGCGGCGGAATTGCGCTGACACCAACCCTGGTGTTATTGCGCTAACTCCGATTTGGGAAATGCGCCAACTCAATATAGCGCCAACTCAATATAGCGCCAACTCAGTATAGCGCCAACTCAATGTAGCGCCAACTCAATGATGCGCTCAATATAGCGCTAGTGTAAAATGGCGCAACCACAACGCCAATAACAGCATCATAGTATATGTATACGTATGACAACGTCACAATTATGTGTGCTTGATAGTGATCTAATAGGCCATTTACATATACGAGATTATCTACTTTTTTCGAGGTTGACACAAAATCTTCGATTGAAATTCGAGGTTTGCCATACAAAAATCCGCTACCAAAAATTCGCGATTTAAAATGAATCTCGAGATTATCACGATAGTTTTCTCAATGCAACCCTGTGTTATTCGTGTTATCGATATTTTTTTTGGCGAATTTGGGAGAAACGTCAAAATGAAAAGTAAACAAAATGGACGCCAGTAAGTATGGCCCAACAAGAATCGTATCGCAATAGTAAGTCGCTCTTCTTCTTTCTGTTTTATAGGTTATGAAATGATCGTCTTTTTTTTAATTATACTTTCTTTAACGTGTTAATCGTGCAAAACCTTGTGTGTTTGCTAGCGTTTTTCAAGTTAAATAAAAACAAAATATCTGTTTTTTACATTCGTGAAAACAGCCATCGAGTTGCCTATTCTCTTTTACTGCTACGACCATATTATTATTGGGTCATGCAGGTAAGGAAAATTGACAGTTGACAATCCCTCTCCCAGCAAATCTAGATTTCATGTTATATGTAAACGGGTAGATTGGCGAATCGAGATTTACTGAAAATCTCGTTATACATATGTAAACATGGTATAAGTGACTCTAATTTCCAGCATATTTTCACATATATACGGAATATTTTTCCAAATGATTTTGAAAATTAAAATTAATTGTGCCCTCGTATATGTAAGCAGAATTGCGCCAAAAGAAATAAAACGGGGATGGTAAACAGTAACAAGCGAAAAAATGTTATTTATCGATTATTCGATGACAATTGCGCTAAAGGTGTTATTGCGCCAGTACCGTGAGTTGGCGCCACGGTTGGCGCTGGCGTTATTGTATTGCGCCATTACCCATGGCTACCTCGACGGAGTGCTCTGAATGTAAAATGAAAAATGCGTCCAAAAAAAATTATTCAGGCCGAAAACTTAATTTTTTAAGTGACAAATAACACAGTGCAACAAGATTCTAAGTAATTAATGGAACCAAAATAAAAGTATACTTTATCCCTCTAATATTTAAAGTTTTTAAAGTTAGTACCCCTATGTACCAAAAATCTTGAAAAATGAAAGAATTTCTTACGAAATGTATTTGAATTAATGGTTTTCGGGTCAAGGAATTCATTTTTGATGTTTATTTTTACATAAAATGGCGATGTGGTACAATTGCATGTATATTTTAAGTAGAAGAAAAGCAATATTGCTAAGACATAATGGTGCTGGCAACATGTTGCGCCGAGATTTTACTGTTAAATTTTGGAGGCGTATTTTTAGTAGATTTTTGGCTTTGATTGAGCAAACAAATAACAAAGAGAATATTATATAATAAATGCTGTTGTTTTTGTTGTTGATACTGTTATTGATATTGCTGCCACCTCAAAGGCAAAGGCATAAACACAGGCAAATCAAAATGAAACCACACCTATAGGCCAAAAATGCATTACGGGGCTTTGTTACTAAAGGGGGTAGGCTTTTCTTTTGTTTTCTTCAATTACGAAGAGATGAACCCACATTTTGTAGGCCAGTGTAATTAAATTATAAAATTAATAGTGGTCTTCATCTAAAGTGATAAAGTAATAAATGGTTAAAGCTAAATTAACTCAATTAATTTGTATGTTTGAACATAGTATAAAGCCACCACAGTGTGTACTTACTACATAGGCACACAAAAATTTATATTTTGTTTCTTTTCTAAGATTATTTATTTAAATTTTTTTGTTATTTTTATTGAACATTTTAATGACTTGCGAACTTTTCACATATTCACAAAACCCGAATTTAACTTTACACGATCATATGTATGCATGTATGGATGTATGCAAGCCAAACAAAGAAACAAGAATAGTAGTAATACACGCATACAAAAGTACCTACTGTGATATAAAAGCTATGGCCTCTGCATTTTCGAGAGCATTGACACTCAACGAATATTTAGAGCGTTGAACTTACAACAAGAACAGCAACAAAAATAAAACGAGCAACAACAAAAAAGCGCTAAAACAGCTCTGACTTAATAAAGATCTAAAAATTATTCATTCGGACATTAATCAACTATTACAACTACGTGTTTGTAGCGCCCAAAATACATACAAACATAGTTTTGTATATATTTTTAAACAATAAAATAGCCTGTGCTCTCCCGCTCACCGGAACAAAAACAACACGTAATAAAACAACAACTTATTAAAGCGTAAAAATGTATACATACATAATTTCAAATTAAGAATGTATATTTTGCAAAGGGCAACAAGTTCATTTGAAAATAATCAAAAGCTCATTTGCGCCTTATTATTCTACTATTAAACTAGCTGGGAAATGCTGATTGAGTTCTAGAAGGATTTTATTTTTTATTATATGTACATATCGTCGGTCTCCTGCCAGAAACACGAATTTGATCATTTTTTTAAGTGCGATGTCTGCTCTTTATCGGGTATATACAGTGTTGGAAAAAATAATAGGGACACGAGAAAAATTTTGCAATTCTCCATTTATCTAATTTTAAGACCAAATAATAATTACTATATATTGATATTTACACGGAGAGTACATGCTTCAATGACTATGGGGTGGTTTTTGTATAATAACTTAATTTTTATAAACAAAAATAATGAAATGTATAATTTAAGTTGGAAAAAATAATAGGGACAAACATTAAATTCGATTGTTTTTTCAAATAAACTACAATATTACTGCTGCAGCTATATTTAAACTAGTGTTTAGTTGAATCTCCTTTATTTTTTATAACTTCCTTACATCTTCGTGGCATAGGGTTGGCCAAATCAGCGCAATTTGCAACTGGTATTAAGTACCAAGCTTCTTTAACATTTTTTTCATAACTCCTGCTTATTTTTCCAGTTTTGATCCCCCATCGTCGTCTTTAATATTCCCGATAGGTCTGAGGTTCGACGACTGTGAGGGCTACTCCAAAACAACAGCTTTATTACGTTCAAACCACGAGTTTTCTATTCTGGAGTCATGTTTCGGCTCATTGTCATGCGTAAATCGCCATCTAATGATATCAAAGAGGGTTTAAATGATTCAGTTTTGAGTAGAACAATTCGCAACAGACCTCGAGAAGTAGGACTAAATGGAAGAAATACCAGAAAAGTTCCGTATCTGAGCAAAAATAAGGTAAGCCAACAAATTGAATTCGCTCAGAGGAACATTTTGCCGGAAAACTTGAATAACGTTCTTTAGTCTGATGACACAAAAGTAAATTTATTCGGCTCGGATGGTATAATGTTCATTCAACGCCCGCAGAATGCAGAATTTCACCCCAGATACACCAAAAAGACTATCAAGCACGGTGGCGTCCTTTGAACGAATTCAGTTCGTTGGATTACATTATTTTTTCTCAGATACGGAAGTTTTCTGGGATTTCTTCCACTTAGTTCTACTTCTAGAGGTGTATTGCGAATGGTTCTATTCAAAACTGAATAATTTAAACCCTCCTTGATATCACTAAATGGCGATTTACGCATGACAATGAGCCGAAACATGACTCCAGAATCCAAAACTCGTGGTTTGGACGTAAGAAAGCTGTTGTTTTGGAGTAGCCCTCACAGTCGTCGAACCTCAGACCTATAGGGAATATTAAAGAAGACGAGGGGGGATCAAAACTGGAAAAATAAGCAGAAGTTATGGAAAAAATGTTGAAGAAGCTTGGTACTTAACACCAGTTGCAAATTGCGCTGATTTGGTCAACCCTATGCCACGAAGATGTAAGGAAGTTATAAAAAATAAAGGAGATTCAACTAAACACTAGTTTAAATATAGCTGTAGCAGTAATATTGTAGTTTATTTGAAAAAACAATCGAATTTAATGTTTGTCCCTATTATTTTTTCCAACTTAAAATATAAATTTCATTATTTTTGTTTATAAAAATTAAGTTATTATACAAAAACCATCTCAGAGTCATTGAAGCATGTCCTCTCCATGTAAACATCAATATATGGTAATTATTATTTGGTCTTAAAATGAGATAAATGGAGAATTGCAAAATTTTTCTCGTGTCCCTATTATTTTTTCCAACGCTGTACATATTATATGCTTGTGTAAATATACATACATAATATGTACGTGTATGTACATAAGTACCCTGCAAAAAAATGTGCGATTAATACCGAAAGATATTTGTCCCGGATTGATCTCTTTCGAGAACAATCGGTCCACAATTAGTCCCCGATTGTTCCCGTACGGGTATAAATGTAGACTAATTGGAGACCAATTGTTCCCGAACGGGTATAAATGTAGACTAATTGTAGACCAATTGTTCCCTAACGGGTATAAATGTAGATTAATCGCTTTCATTCCGAACGGGTACAAATCTAGATTCCTTAAATGTAGAAATTTTACAAAAATATGCAATGTATTTAAAAAATTGTTGAACAACCGGTAAAACGAATTGAACACCCTTTCTTTTAATAACAATGATGAATAATAATTTTAACAAAGTGTTGCCTAAAATATTCTATGAAAAAATCCTTTACATTACGCTCATATAATGCATACTAACAACTTACAATTTTTTTTATTTATTTATTGAGATTTTTTTTTTTCAAAAGTAAAACATTATATAATCTATATTTATATATGCATGAACATTTACATACAATTTTTTAAAGATTGTTATTAAAAATTGCCTTGGCGAACAACTTTGAAAAATCTACATTTGTACCCGTTCGGGATGTAAGCGATTGATCTACATTTGTACCCGTTGGGGATGAAAGCGATTAATCTACATTTGTGGATGTAAGCGATTGATCTACATTTGTACCCGTTCGGTATGTTAGTGATTAATCTACATTGGTACCCGTTCGGGTATACAAGTTGAACAATTAGTCTCTTCATAGGACATGCTCGAACAAATGCGATCAATTCACTCCATATAAAGGGATGTAAAATTGTATTAGTCGCATGCTCCCTTGCGATTGATCCCGGACACGTCCCGGATTAATCGCATTTTTTGCAGGGTATATATACAAATATTAATTGTTATTATATCAATATATGTATACCCCATAAAGAGCAGACATCCTACTTAAAAAATTTTCACATTCGTGTTTTTGGCAGGGGGCCTATGTATGTACATATGTAATAGACTGTGTATATACAGATGTGAAATCTATACCCACTAGGCCCATTTGTAAGGTGATGCGATAGTTATTCATGCCAAGATACTTGCTTTTGTTAGGTACAACACAGGTACTCCTAAAGTATGTCGGCAGTCACGTACAAATTGAGCTCATATCATTTCGTCAGCCACAAAAATTCGTATGCTAGTTTTCGTATGGTACGACGATATTTACTGTCAAATATTCAAATCATTTGCGATTCAAAATCAATGAATTTGTTTGCAAATGATTCAATTCGTTTTTTATTGTTTCGGAATGCGGTATTGAAACTTTTAGCTCACCACTCACCCAAATGAAATATCTATATATCAATCAATATTTTCAGTCATTAGATGAAATCATTGAATGTTGATGTAAAAATTTTTTAACACTGCCCAATAAACACAGACGCGAGGATGATATCGCGGCGAATTCGAGGCGAGTTCGCGAAAGCAGATTTTCGCGAATGTAATTTCTCGGACTCGCCTCGAGTTCGCGGCAAGTTCGAGTAAATCAATTTTCGCGATATCATTTTTTCTATTTTTTTAAGTTGTTTTGCATTAAAAAAAATATATATACAAATATTTTAAATGGTTTGTATTATTTTATACGGATTTAACCCATTACCAGTAAACAAAATTCTGAACTTTTAATTTTTCGAAACGCCATTTATAAAAAAATCTCGAATCGCTAATGAACAAATTTTCGAATCGCCACCGATCAGAGAAATAAAAAATTCTCGAATCGCTAATGATTAAAAATTCGAATCGCTAGCGATCCGAGAATGAACAAACGAATTTGGATTCGTCGATCTATCGCCGCGAACAATTGCCGCGATAATATAATCAGAGAAAGCGAATCCGACGCGAATTCGAGGCGAATCCGTTGTGTTTATTGGGTGATTGCCCATTCAGACGATTCAAATCATTGAGTGTGTGCATTCCCCATTCAGGGCTAATCATTCAGTACAAATGCTTGAAACAACCCTCGGTGCTACAGTAGCGAGCAGTCGTTTATTGAATGAAAAAACTGGTTCAATTCACTTAAATTTTACACTCATGTTTGGATTGGAAATGATTCTGTTGCATTCATATTCTCTACTGAGTGCTTTCACCGCATTCAAAATCACACTCAATGATTTTTTGAATCAAAATGTACAATCCTTTTGAAAACTGATTTCAATATTTACAATCATGCACACACTTTTTTGAAAAGGATTATGGGTGAATGAAATCAACATTGAATGAATCAGTTTAATTTAATGATACTTCAGCTATAAGAAAAGTTGTGCACTATGCAGAGTTACATATGAGAAACCAGAATGTTACACTGACCCCAGCGGTTTAGGGGGCTTAGAATATACCCGTGGTAAGGAATGCCTGTCGTAAGAGGCGACTAAAATCCACCGGCCTAGAAGGTTGATTATGGCCAAAAAAATCGTTCGCACGACAGTCGGGCTAGTGTCAGAAGGGACTAGTACCCGAGCGTACCGGATTTATCCGGCAAAGGACTGTCACATCTCCTACACTCCCCAAAACCTTCGGGGAGTGTCTTCGTGGCTACAACAACAACAATAACAACAACTCGAAAACACTATTGACTACAGAGACTGAGCTGAAATATATAAAGGAATGAGGATTGGGTAGGTGAGGTAGTTTCCATAGAAACTAAATTTGGGTAAAAGCAGTCATCAACAAGTTCATACATGCGTTATGCTAAAAATTAAAATCGTTCTTTGTAGACATATCGGCATGACAAAAACACATCAAAAACACAAAAACATACATATGGATGTATAAAATACTCTAATCTAGAAGGGCAGACAGAGAAACAGGCCCGAAGCTAGGGGGGGGGGGGGGGGGCATTGTGGGGCAATGCCCTACCTTAAAATTAGAATGCCCTACCTTAAAAAGGCCAACAAGTGAGATGAATTATTATAATTAAATTTTTTGTCATAGTTTGAGATAAAAAATTATTGCGGTTTCAATGTATGATATGGAGAATCCACCCTGCATCACATATATAATTAAATAAGACCATCGAATTTTTGTAGTTTGGTTAAAGGAATGGTTCATTCCGGCACTTTTCTGACAAAAACTTATCTCACTGTGAGCGAACAACACCAAAAGCGCGGAATCGATTTCTAAAGCTGTGTGCTAATCTAAAACATTTTACTCGATGGAAAAATAATCTATGGTTATCGTTTAATCATTTTCGAGAGTTTTTTTCTCACCTTGACTTGCGTGCATACCTACAGGCGACCCACATACCAAATTTAAAGATCTCCAAATCTCCACACCTAAATTGGAAGCTGTACCATCTTGTTGGCTTATTCTCAATGAGTATTGCTTATGTACTGTCACAATAATTATGTGTCAACAAATAGGTATTAAAAGTACGGGGAAAATTTTCCAACAGTTTACCACGCGTTGAAAAAAAGTCATTGGGGGTTGTAGAGGAGGTCCTCCTGATTCTAAATTCAAAAGTCCCGTCGACCGCAGATGTTGGTAAGTTGTAAAATTTACCAAACAAACCCCCAATACTGCGTACGATTACCGAGGAAAGGCACTTATAAAAACATGCACATATGTATATATGAGTGTAGAACATCTTTTTTCTTCGAAAGTCATTTTTCTCGGACGGTGGTTCCTTAATGGAAAGCCGTCCCTTTCGGTAGACAGATGGAAATCTGAGCCAATGTACGTCACTGACCTAGAGAAAAGTGATATTTATGCTGACTGATTTTGGAAGCCATGCCTCCATGCACATAGGTAGATTTTCAAGTTTTAAAATATAAATAAAATAAATATTTTATTGTCTACATCTATTCAAAATTGCTTGTTTAATGTAAAGTTTTAATAATTTGTGTTAAAAGTCGATTTTATTGAAAAATATATACAGTGACTCAAAAAAAAATCATACGAAATAGTTTCTAAATTTATTTCAAAGAATTCTGTTGCATATTATTATATTACAATTGAATGAGCTGCAAAACTGCATACTCAAAAATCTTCTAAAAAAATGTAGCTTCAGAATTCTTAGCCCCTTTTTATGATAAGTATTTCCTTGACTTTGAAAAATTGGAAATACTAAAAATACTGCCTAGGAAGTTAACAATAATCGCTGATAAATAGGGCAACAGAAAATATGCCCTAAAAAATTCGTTTTTAGCGCTAAAAATATGTCCTTAAAAATATGGTTTAAGCGCTAAAAATATGCTCTTAAGGGCCTTTTCACATTACTCGGAACGACATCGGATCGACATTTTTTGCTCGGTATTTTCAGCGTACCGAAACGATTCCGCGTTGCTGTGTTTTTCACACTTGTGGGAATACTTTCGATGCGTAATCGGCAGAAAATAGGAAAACAAACATCGAAATTTGCAAAACAAAATTTTTAACTTCAACAAATCACTCAATAATAACAATAATGTCTTCTAGCGAAGACGAAGACATTATAACTTGCTACATTTATAGCCGAAACGAGTTTTTTACTGACTTTGTTCTTCTTCTTTTATTACGCCTCAAAAATGTCTGCAGTAATTCCTCAAATTTTACTGACCGGTCTTACCGCGTTGCGGTATACCGAAATTAATCCGCTCCTATTTCATGTATGCAACACTAATGTGAAAGTGCCAACTGAAATACATGTGGTCGGTAAGGTTTCGGTATACTTTCGGTAAAAACCAAAAATGTCGATCCGATACCGCACCGAGTAATGTGAAAGCGCTCTAAAACAGTGATGCACACCGCCGACTGCGCTACTTACACAAGCGCAACATATTTTTGCATTAGTGTGCGCGTATAAGCAGATGTCGCATATCTATTGCTCAGAAAAAAGAAAAAAATTCTTTGCGCGATCGATGTACACAGCATGAAATTCAAGCGCAGACTAATAGTCCAACCAGTCAACGACGCACGCACGCAGCCCGTGTCAGCTGACACAACCTGTCTTATGGAGTTGTAGTGTAAATGCCCATTCATCAACGCATGACGACAGCTCTCTTGACGCACGTATCGTAGAAACCTAGCTCAATTTGATTTTTCACGTAATAACGTGTCAGCTGATGCTCTCATGATTGCTTTCTTTGCAACAGGGTGGCCGGAGCGATTATTTTGTAGTAAATTTGTACCAATCTTTCAATATGCTCCCAAAGTACCTCAATAACTATTCCGAATGTTGCCGATTATAAAATTATGTTAACATATGTGTATTTTTTTTAAATATGGAGATAAAAATGTAATAAAAAAATTTAAGTTTTTTCTTGCGTTTTTTTTACTAAATTTGGCTATTGTCGCAATCGTTTTTTTACACGGAAATAAAAATGTAAATAGAGAAAATGAAGGTTTTCTGGCGTTTTTTTTTTTACTAAATTGTACTACATATTGTATCAATCGTTTGTATTTGTTTTTATATGGAGATAAAAATTTAAATAGAAAAAAGTTTTTTCTGCTGTTTTCTTTACTAAATTTGACTATTGTGGATATTTTTGACTGTTGCATTTGATATATTTGACTATTGTGAATATTTTTGACTGTTCAATTTAGCAAAATTACCCCGGATAGCAAATTTTTAAAAGCTGTCAGGTGAATAATATTTGGTGAGCCGGCAAGACTCGTGAATTTGACAACAAGCATAAACAACAAAAAGACCGAAATACGTACATATGCAATACATAAATTAAAAAACAACCGCGGTGAATATTATTACTAAAAATTAAAATAAAAATAGTATCTGTATATAATTGCTGCATTTTATTAATTTAATAAATTAGGTTTCTTAGTGCCCATACATACATATGTACATATTCTTAAAAGCCTTTAAGAAATAGTAGTAGAAAATGTAGAAGCACGGAGTCAGAAGTAAACAAAACTGCAATTAATATTTGGTTTTAAATTATCATGATACAACATTTTCAATTTAAAAATTTATTTATTAATAAATTCTATGAATAATACGATTTTCAAGAAAAATTACTACGAAACCAAACACAAGTTACTACGAAATCAAAAACTGCATGTATACTTTGCTGTACAATGGTAACGCTGTTATTCAACTCATTCCAAACAAACCAAAAACAATGCAGAATGTAAACAAAGGAAAACAACTGATTCTTGCGTTGGGTATGCGTGCGTTTACGTGCGTGAATGGTGTCGATTTTGAACTATTGCGTGAGGTAACTGAGAGATATGACGCCGTCGGTCAGTGGTTGGGCTATAATTGGTTGTAGGCGTCGCAATTGCTTGCTAGCAGCACACACACGACTCGTATGTGTAGCCGAGCAGCTCCGTTTTGCTCCGTATTGCTCTTTCGTTCAACACTGCCTTAAAACTTAGTTTAAGCACTGAAAATATGCCCTTAAATTTTTTTTTATATACTTAATAAAAAGATGTACGGCATGGTAGGTTGTGCGCTCCCCTCTCATGCAAGAGAAATAAAAAAAAATTCACATTTGCGAAACACATCTTCCAAAAGAAAACAAGTATTTTTACATACGAAAATCTACATATATATATTAGGGCGGGTCAATTTGTACTGATGGAATAAAACCTACTTTGTTTCGGCCACAGCTGCATTCTCTGGTCAATTCTGAACAAAAAAATCCGAAGGAGCATAGTTCTAAAATGAAGTTTGACCCTCCGCAATTTTAATTTTAGATAGTCATCCCTAAATTTTTTTTTACATTTGTTAAAAAATGTAGTTGAAGATACTCAAATTAAATTTTGAGATTTATTTGAGTTGAACCCATTCGTCGGCCGACACATTATCACAAAATTTAATCAATTTGGGCAAAGTTTACAAACGACGAAGAATTCCCTATCAGAGATCTTAAACTTCTTTCGTAAATATATCGAAATCAAAATTTACTACGGATATTCTGAATACGTCATTGTATTCTACAGGCAAAAATTAAGTTGACGTGTTTCGGCGTTTCACTTAGATATTTCAAACTTTTAAGATATACCTGTTGTAACATAAAATAATTGGGAGAAATTCTAAAGAAGGTGTTTGGAAAATTAATGTATTTCCCTAAAAAATAATCAAATTGCATACTTATTTATTCAAATTGCTATTGCTGTAAATTACAAAATTTTGCGATAAATTTTCAAATAGAAAACTATGTAGATTGTCGCGGTAAGTTTTTAAACGTAGAAAAAGATCTTTCCAAGTCAACTGAAGATATCGGAGCGTATTTAAAAGCAAGAATTTCAGTCACTGTGTAGCGTGTAGTGCTACACGTTCAATATGAATATTGCGATATTTTTCTCGCTCTGACGTTCAAGATATTTTACTTGCGTCCTTTTCTCACTTTCACTTTCAATTCGTTTATTGCCAATATTGCGATCCGGATCACGGATTTCAAAATTTTGCGATCCAGAATCGCGAGCCATCAATACTCGATGCTACACTATCAATATGAATCACGATCCACGGATTTCATCAATATATATTGACCGTCTGACGTATGCTATGTATGTAGATCAGCGATCGGCACCGCTGGCAGAGCAACCAACACACTCGCAAAATATTTGTGGTAGTGTGCGTGCAAAAGCAGAGCACTGAAAAAACATTTATCCGCATACCATCCGCACCTTTCAACGTACAAGTGCAAACTGGTTCGCGGCCATAGTGTAAAACGTCTAGTGAGCCAGCTCATCGAAAAATCGATTAAAAAAAGTCGATATATGGTCGATGTGCCATCGCCAAATGTCAAAATGATGGGCAGACCAGCATGGCGGCCATTTTTGAAGTGCAGTTCAGCATGGCGGCCGGATGTGGTTGTTGTATGAAAAGGAACCATAATGACATGGTCGTAGCAAGCAGGACAGAAACGCAATTCTGGAATTGGGAATTGAAAAAACCAATTCATAATTCCGAAAACAAATTAAGGCCGAGTTGCTAAAACGCAATTCCCGGAGAGGGCGTAAACGCCAGCCATTTCACGAATAACATGTGTAGGAATGTAAAATCAACAACCTACAAAACAGAAAGAAGAAGAGCAACTTATATTGCATTCACGATCGTTATTTGGCCATAACAACAACTTCAAAATCAGCTGAGCACAGCTGTTCGTCCTGTTTTAAACACATCCCAGAGTCATTTCACTGTTCTCCTTACACAATGTTCGCGGCCAGCTCAGCGATAGCTTGCTAGCAGCGCACACACGATCTATACATGAGAAACGAGTGGCCCTAAATGGCCCAGCTGCCGATCGCCGATGTAGATACCCAGCTGATTCGTGTAGCACATTTGAATGAAACATTGCGAAAATATTAAATTCGCCTTGAACTTGTCAGACAAAGAGGAATGGCAAATAGTATGCGCATATACAAAAAAAAAATTGCCAGAGTACAAAATTTAAATAAAACCAATTTTACGAGCGAGATGGAAAAATACGACGAAATACTATGCTAAAATATGAATTTGTAGCAAAATATGCCAAAAATATGCAAATAAGTCAAGATATGCAAAAATAAGCCTTTTGACCTAAATATGCGAAAATATGCCCTAACAAGTTAGGCTTATTCTCTTCGTCTTGAACTAAAACGCCGATATATATTTATCATACGTAAATGGGACTGCAACAGAAAAATATGCATTTGCATATCTTCTGTTGCCCTACTGATAAATATCTCGGTTACTTTCGAGCATCACCTACATTAACCAAGATATGCGTTAGAAATATAAACATTAAAATCAAATATAAAACACAAAAAAGAATTTTATTGTAGGTACATAAGAAAAACCCTGTATCTAGTAGTGAAGTGCGGCTTTGTGCGACGTAATTTTTTGTCGGCAAAATATTAATTGTACTAGATATCATGTCCAAGGGTTAATGTGACTGAGTCTGACAGAGCAACATAACAAAATCAATTTTGAACACGAAAAAGAGTGATAATTTTTTTAAATATCGCAACTGTAAAAGCTTAAAACTATAAACTTAGAATTATTGGAAATCAAGGATATTATTGAAAAGTGTTAATAATTACCTGAAGCTTTAGGATCCATCACGATTACTTAAATGAATTGCTTTAAATAATAAATATTCACGTTGAAACTATCACTTAAAATTATGTAAAAAAAACTAAAAAATTTACTTTAGATATGCTAAGTTTCGACCATCTGGCAGCAAGTGCAGAGTATGGGGTCGGGAAAAAAGCGATGAATTATTGTTCCCCAGTCTATTTCCAATATGTGGGTATGTTTTTTTCTGCAATTGTAACAACTTTACAAAATTCAATTTTGGCCGCATAAAAGTTGAAAATCTACCTATGTGCGATGTAAGACTAATTGTGATACATTATTTACTTCCGCCCTACCTTAAACCAACGCTGCCCTACCTTAAATTTAAATCTAGCTACGGCCCTGCAGAGAAACCTGCTTACTTACCTAAAAGGACCTGTGTGAAAAAAAACGCAAGAGCCATGACTTACGAAATTGATTTTTTATGATAATCAATTTTTATTATAGGTATCACACAAATAAATATATATATATTAATACGCTAACATGAATTTTGCCCGCGATTCTACTGATCCGATTTTATAAGTAAGACCTTCATTAGAAAGGGAATTCTCTAGAATGGGTCCATTTAGATTTTCATTAAAATCGGTTGGAAAATACGTGCACAATCACCGTTGGAAAATTTCTGTGTTTTGTTGCCAGCTTTTTGTCGTCATACATGGGCTGTGTCAAAACTACAACAAAAAAAAAAAAAAACAGTGCCATCGAAACAAAGGTAAAAAAGAATTTTGTATGAAAAATTCAAATTAATTAAAAATGGAAAAGGGTTGTGTTTGAACTAAAAATGTGTGTTTGAATCAAGGATGGGCATTTTTGCATTACCATTCAAAGTGCATTACCATTCAATAGTGAATGGTAATGCAAATGTGGCTTGCACTACCATTCAGTAGTGAATGGTAATGCAAATGTGGTTTGCACTACTATTCAGTAGTGAATGGTAATGCAAATGTGGCTTGCACTACCATTCATTGCATTCCCACTACAAGTATGATTTGTGAAAACCAATATGTCCTGTGTATATCAATAGGTTATTAATAAATTTCTTTTAAACACGTAGGTAAAAAAATACTTATACTTATACAGTGGCTCACAGAGGTATTTTGCATATGGCATTTGTTGAGAAAATATTGGAAATTCGCCTATTTTTTCGAATTCATTTGAAAATTTTTGACATGATCTGATAGCTGAAGCTTCATACTACACAAAAACATTAATTAAAAAACATAAACATATTTCATCTTTAATATAAAATTATCAATTTTCTAAGCTAATTCCATGTGTGGCCGCTGTGGTGCAGTGGGTAGAGTGCTCGCCTGCTATGCCAGAGGTCTCGGGTTCAAACCACGGTCC
This sequence comes from Urophora cardui, assembly GCA_960531455.1. Lineage (NCBI taxonomy): Eukaryota > Metazoa > Arthropoda > Insecta > Diptera > Tephritidae > Urophora > Urophora cardui. The sequence goes on from OY482674.1 coordinate 101,929,932, forward strand.
GAGCCAAACAAATTTTTCTAATTAGTAAAAATCCAATTATTGGGTTTTTTAAGAGCAGCGGTCACCTCTCGGCAGTGGGCGGCATACCCTCCGAGAGTATTTCTGCCATGAAAAAGCTTCTCACAAAAAATGCATTCGCCGTTCGGAGCCGGCATAAAACTGTAGGTCCACCCAATTAGTAGGAAAAACAAAAAGGAGTACACCTCGAATTGGGAGAGAAGCTCGGCCATAAAACTCGTCAGAGTTATAATAGCGCCATTGTATTATATTATTATTATATAAACTACCGGTAGGTAGATAATCTAGAATGTAAAATAAAAAAAACTATAAGGCAAAGCTAACTGAAGATGGTAAAGGAGTTTTACCGAAACGTCCCAGCAAAAATCTGGTCATCGCTATTACCTGTCAGGTATGACAGAAGGCCTTGCCATGGAACATCTGACGAGTTCATCACTTATTTCACGCATTGCCAGCAATGCAGAGTGAAATGAGCTTCCATTACCCATTCCACGTAATGCAAAGTAGAATGGAGCGCGAAAAATGTACTGGAATAAATACCGTTATTTTGAGTGGAAATATCCATTATGCCTTACATTTTTCACCTTCTTTCTCTGCTTCCCTGTAAGGTATTCTTTATTTGATTCGCTAGAAACATTGCAGTATTGCGTGATTTATTCGTTCGGCGGTAATGCAGTGGGCAAGTCCTTCCCTCCAATGACAAGCCCATGTTAATGTCAGGCATTATGTCAACGAATGTGGAAGCGATTGCCAGGGTTTTTCTGGATTACCCTCTTAATTCCACGGTCATCGAGTTTTTTGATGGGGTCGGGCGAAATAAAATGCATAGGTACATAATATAATAATACAATGGCGCTATTATAACTCTGACGAGTTTTATGGCCGAGCTTCTCTCCCAATTTGAGGTGTGCCCTTTTTTGTTTTTTCCTACTAATTGGGTGGACCTACAGTTTTATGCCGACTCCGAACGGCGAATGCATTTTTTGTGAGAAGCTTTTTCATGGCAGAAATACTCTCGGAGGGTATGCCGTCCACTGCCGAGAGGTGACCGCTGCTCTTAAAAAACCCAATACATAATTGGATTTTTACAAATTAGACAAATTTTTTGGTGTTTTGCTCGGACCGTGGTTTGAACCCGAGACCTCTGGCATAGCCGGCGAGCACTCTACCCACTGCACCACAGCGGCCACATTGGTACATACATGTAGATAAAACATAAAACATCGTTTTAATTAACCCTAGTTAGATAATCATATTTTTACATACGTTAAAGATAATCATGCGTAAAATTGACGCATGATGGGTTTTTGAGCTATATATTCACAGTTTATTTACAAATTTGCCCTGAATTTGCACAAACTTTATTATAGATATGTAAAATAAATTTAAAAATTATAAATAAAATATATTTAAATTTGTTTACTATAAAAAAACTAAACCAAAAGAACTTCTTCAATTTTCTCCTGAAATTAGGAAACACCCATTTTCCGTCCCTTTTTGAATAACTTTGCGGCAAAATCAGACCTTTTGACTTACAATCTAAATGAACGGGAAACTCACTAAGAAAAATAAATGAAAATTTTTTATGAAGATCGGTCAAACACAATTTTGGAACATATCAAATATTGTGCTCGCGACATATAGCATTTTAGCACTTATTGCATGACCCATTGCCTTTCGCCTTTTTTTGAAGGGCAGTATGTACAAAAGAAGAAAAGGGACACCTTCTCTGCTTTGGGAAGACCAGGCGAAGACCGACTCGTCCTGCCTATGTATTTCCAATTGGCGGTAGGCAGCACAAAACAGACACGACTGGTGCACTTTTTTGGACTCGGCCAAAATCGTCTAGACCGTTACGCGCTGATTAAAAAGAAGAAGAAGAATTATGTAGAATACATAATATAATACGATGCACTGGCTCTAACCAGTTTTAGGGTCGAACTTCTTTCCTAATTCGAAGTGTGCTCCTTAATTTTGTTTTTCCTACTAATTGGGGGTGCCTACAGATTTATGCCGATTCCTAACGGTGAATGCATTTTTGGGAGAAGCTTTTCCATGACAGAATTACACTCAAGAGGGTATGCCGTCCACTATCGATAGGTGACCAATATTTTAAAAACCTAATAATTGCCTTTTAATTAGAAAATTAATTAAATTAAATTTTGGTGTTGCGTCGGCTGGGGGTTGAACCGGCGACCCATGGTATGGCATGCGAGCACTTTACCCACTCCCCCACAGCTGCCACAATAGAACACATATATTTTTTTATTATACTGGCTGTTCAGTATAATATTCTGATGAATGAAAGTCATCATTGTCCTTATGCAATACGTGAGAAATGCTTCCTGAAAGTCACGGTAAAGATAATCATGCGTAATTTTGACTCACTGACCCCTCATATTGGGAAATTTACAAAACTTACCACAGAAAATTATGTGTCACGTGAGAGATATGCAGTACAACTGAAATATATATAACGTTCAGCGACGTATTCATATAATTGGGGGAGTGAGAACAATAATTCGAAAGTGGATGCGTAATTTTGACGCAGATTATCTTTTTACGGTTAAAAGAAGGCCAAAAAGCTCAACAAAAACTTATAAACATAAAACGAAGACTGGCCAAAACAAAAAACATTATAGGTAAGTAAGGTTTTCTTTTTGGCTGTTACGTTTTTTTTGCGCACAGGGTTCGACATATCTGTATGTATGTACCTCTTGAAATTCTTTTCGTTTACAGGAAAATGGCAAATTCATGAATCAACTAAGGGCCTGGTTATGCTTACAATGTTGCTGGTCGAGCACCGTGAAATTGTTGTTGTGCACTCCGACGGTGAGAGAATTTTCGGACTCTCACATCCAGCACATTTGCTGTGTGAAACAGGCAGCCAGCAGCAGAGGTTTCGGGGGTAATAATGTGTTATGTTGTGTATGTGCTCAGTAATAATCACCCTGCAAAAAAATGTGCGATCAATCCCGAAAGAGATTTGTCCTCGATTGATCTCTTTCGAGAACAATCGGTCCACAATTAGTCCCCAATTGTTCTCGTACGGGTATAAATGTAGACTAATTGTAGACCAATTGTTCCCTAACGGGTATAAATGTAGATTAATCGCTTTCATCCCGAACGGGTATAAATGTTGATTAATCGCATTCATTCCGAACGGGTACAAATCTAGATTCCTTAAATGTAGAAATTTTACAAAAATATGCTATGTATTTAAAAAATTGTAGAACAACCGGTAAAACGAATTGAACACCCTTTCTTTTAATAACAATGATGAATAATAATTTTAACAAAATGTTGCCTAAAATATCCTATGAAAAAATCCTTTACATTACGCTCATATAATGCATACTCAAAACTTACAATTTTTTGAATTTATTTATTGAGATTTTTTTACAAAAGTAAAATATTATATAATCTTTATTTAAATATGCATGAACATTTACAATTTTTAAAATACTGGGTCGAATTAATAAAAACGAAGCAAATACTTTTACTCAAGATTTTAGAAATTTGACATCAATTTGTATGAACCAAATTTCAAAATTTGAGTAAAATGTGTCAAATGGGCAGCTTTTAAGCTGATTCCACATAGAACTTTGTGTTGCGCTACGTGACACTTTCTGCGTGACAGCTGAGATTAAAATACATGTATCTATATGAGGTTTCTCACATAACAAAAAGTAACGCAACGCCGAAGTTACGTAAAGCACAAAGTTGCCCAAATCTCAACTTTTGGGGGCGTTGAAATTTTTTTTCAGTTTCACTTTAATTCAAATGTAAATAAACAAATTTAAATTTCACACAATTGAAAAATAATTTAATAGATTTTTTTTTTCTTATCTACTTTTTTGTAAATAAAACGGAAAATGAGAGATTTTTCAGAAAATAAATATTTTTTGAGTGATGTTGCAGCGTTCATTGTGGCATAGTTTTTCAGTTTTGCGTTGTTTGACATAGAAAGCGGCGTAACGCAAAGCGGAAAAAGTTTTATGTGGAATCAGCTTTATTAATATGACCCATTGTTATTAAAAATTGCCTTGGATAACAACTTGGAAAAATCTACATTTGTACCCGATCGTGCTGAAAGCGATTGATCTACATTTGTACCCGTTGGGGATGAAAGCGATTAATCTACATTTGTAGCCGCTCGGGATGAAAGCGATTGATCTACATTTGTACCCGTTCGGTATGTTAGTGATTAATCTACATTGGTACCCGTTCGGGTATGCAAGTTGAACAATTAGTCTCTTCATAGGACATGCTCGAACAAATGCGATCAATTCACTCCATATAAAGGGATGTAAAATTGTATTAGTCGCATGCTCCCTTGCGATTGATCCCGGACACGTCCCGGATTAATCGCATTTTTTGCAGGGCATGTGTTATGTTGTGTATGTGCGCTCCAATCACCAATGTAAGCATAACCACCTCTCACCAATCACGAAATGTTTCCGATTTTGATTGGCAATTAACATTGGTACCATAACCACGCTATAAGGAAGTGAGCACCTTACCGCACAAACAAGAGTGCAGCAGCAAGTTGGTATTATTTCGACGAAACGTACATAGGACATACACACATATGTATGTATATATCTACATACCCATCAAAAAATCTAAGCCTTATTTAAGAATTAAAACAGCTGATTTAAAGCAGGGTTTGAATTTGCTTGCTGCAAAACAGCAATAGTCGATGTTTTTTGCTTATTGCTGAATTCAGCCGAGCAAAAAACGAAAACACGAATCATTCGCTTCAGTTTTCAGCTGAGTCGTATTTGCTTGTATAGTTAAGCCAAGCAACTCTATTTGAGAGGGTTGCTTTTACTTCCAGCAATTAGTTGAGTGGTAAATTTTTGCTTACAGTTGCTTATTTTGCTGAAACTAGTTTTTAAGCAAAATTCAACATGAAAAGATGTTTACAAATGGACATACATACATAGTATGTGTACATACATACATACATAAGTAAATATGTATAAAAAATCGAAATATACGTAAACAAATAGTTTCAGCAAAATAAGCAAAAGCAGAAAAAATGCAAAGACACAACTAATTGCTGGAAGTAAAATGATATCCCCCAAATAGCGTTGCTTTGCTTAACTATACAAGCAAACACGGCTCAGCTGAAAACTGAAGCAAATGAATCGTGTTCTCGTTTTTTACTCGGCTGGCCGAGTTTGCTAATTTACTTTTCGTTAGCAAAAGCAAAGCAATAGCAAATGCAGCAAAAGTAGCTAAGCAATTTCAAACCCTGATTTAAAGGCTTCCGAAATAAGGCCTGAAAATTATAAGGGTAGAAAATTTGTATAGCGTAAGGCTTAAAATAAGGCTTTATTCCTGTGTTGATGTCATCAGGCCATAAGGAGTACTCCCTCTGAGAGCACACTTTATTCCAAAGCCTTATGCGCCATGCGAAATAAGGCCTAGATAAGTATTAGAAAGTTAGGAGCAGACATAGTGAGTGCATAACAGAAGCAGTGCTGGCAGCGTACTCCTTTTTTAGACCTGATTTGCCAACAATAAGCAAAACTTTTTTGCAGGGTAGGTACATATATATGTACATATGTATGTATGTATGTAGGTATATGTATTTCGATAAAATAAAATTTTGTGCGGGAGACAAAACGCATTACTCTTCATTATGTATATATTTATGTACATGCATATGTACCTATCTACATTTCCCTGCAAAAAAATGTGCGATTAATCCCGAAAGAGATTTGTCCAGGATTGATCTCTTTCGAGAACAATCGGTCCACAATTAGTCCCCGATTGTTCCCGTACGGGTATAAATGTAGATTAATCGCTTTCGTCCCGAACGGGTATAAATGTAGATTAATCACTTTCATTCCGAACGGACACGTCCTGGATCAATCGCATTTTTTGCAGGGTTATTAGTACATTTTCAAGCTCAATATTTCACCCTGCGAAAAGTAGATACAATTCATAAAATGGATATATGTATGTACTCATATATGTACATATGTATGTACATATATATGTACATATCGACGCTTCCAAACAATACTGTACTAAGTCGACTTAGTACATTTTCCAGTTTTTGGCGTTTTCAAGTAGAGCGGTTCTTAATTTAGATGCTGTCTAATTTTGGTATCAATCGGACAATGCAATCAAAAGTTATAAGCAAAAGTGTACATATAATACAACTCGAGATTTTTACAGAATAAAAACTTTGAGAGCTTGCCATGAAAAAACACGTAGCAAATTTTTATTTTTTCTTACGTTTTATATGAAGCGTACTCTGACTGTGATATTGTCGAGGTTTTGTGTTGATCGTTCAATCCAAACAGAAGTTATGAATGAAAATATACTTAGCATACAACCGAAGTTTCATATTGAGTTTAAACTTTGAGAGCTTCTCCTGCAAAACACAGTTTTCAGACTTAGTACAGTTTTGTTTGGAAGCGTCGATATGTAGATATGTATATTCACATGCGTATATATCAGCTTCAGGACGCCTGCTCATACCCTGCAATGAAATCAGTAACTACGGAGAAAATAGTCTACTTCCGCACTAGCGAAAAGTGCGAATTGTGACCATTACGAGACAATCTTTAATTTTTATGGATTTTTAGAATATATTTGTTTTTTTTTTGTATATATTTGTGTTTGTTCGCTTATTTGCATTTGGCTTTGCATCCCAACACACATTGGGGTTAGATATCGATTTGTGAATGACTCGAGGACTAGTGCTTTTCTCAAATCTCTAAGGATAGAGGACGATTCAGGAAACTGTCTCAAACAAAAAGGGGCATTATTCCCAAATTGAAAAAATTATTACTCTCGAATCGAATTTTAATGTAGTATGTACATATCGTCGTACCATACGAAAACTAGCATACGTTTTTTTGTGACTGACGAAAAGTAACAAGTTCGACTTTTGGCTGACGAAAAATAAAAAAATCGACTTTTGGCTGGCGAAAACTATCAATTTCGTTTAAACAACAACAATTTTAATGTAAAAACAGTATATAATTACTAGGGCAACCAAATATATGCAATTTCATATTTTTTCTGATTCGTTCTATTGAAAAACTTTTAATTTATAAATTGGTTTCTAGAGAAAATCAAGTGGTTGACGTACATATATTTTTTAGAGCATATTTTAGCATATTTTAATAATGACAGAATATTTTACTTGTAAATGCATATTTTGTCATATTTTACATCTTTGAGGAAAATCATAGGCCCGGTTTCACCAACCGGTCTCAACTTAGTTAAGCCGATTTTTTTAAGTTTTCAGTTTCACCATGCAACTGAGCTAAGTCACAAATTAGTCAGCTTTTGTCTTGACTAAAAATAAACTAAGAATTTGAGTCGCTTTAGCAAATTCAACAACCAAAAGAGCGAATGTGACAAAAAAAATTAGCAAATACAGCAACCAAAACAACCAAAAAAAACAGTATTTGCCATAAAAGCTGGCAGGGTTGGTGGTTGCAAAACTATTTTCTTGGACTAGTTGGTGAAACCCAAAAGTAAGTTAGCCCCAAATCTGGGCTAACTTAAGTCAAAACTTAGATTTAGCTTTAGTCACGTTGGTGAATCCGGGCCATATTATTTCTGCTAAGTTATAAAAAAAAAATTTCAGAATTAGTGCGCAAAAATGCAACCATGTCCCTGGACATCTTTCGATTTAATTATCGAACTATCGAAACATTTATACAAATCTCATTTTATAACGGCACTTGAAAAATTTCAGTTGTTTTTGCATTCTCTGGTTTTGTTTTTTGCTAGCGTTTTCTTATTTTAAGAAACGGTAAGTGCTTGTTGAAATAAAGATGGAAAATATATACATTTATGTATGTACGTATGCAAATTCTTACAGATAATGCCAAAAGCTAAACAAACTATTTCGGGAAAGCTGAAGCAGATCGTTAAGGAATTTCCCGATCTTCAAACTGACGGTGAGGTGCTGATTTGCAAGTTATGCAGCAAGACCGTATCATTCAAGAAAACATTTCTTGTAAAGCAGCATGTGCAGAGTGAAAAGCACATCAAACTCAAACGATCACTAAATTTGCCACAATCACAAAGCTTTGTAGCGAATAGCTTGACACCGTCATATGTCGAATTCGCAAAGGATTTGTGTAAAGCATTTGTATGTGCAGATATACCCTTATATAAAATAAGTAACATAAATCTAGTGCAGTTTTTTGAAAAATGGGTTTCCCAAAAAATACCATGTGAGACAAGCCTTCGAACTACTTATGTTAAGCAACTATATAGCAATACTATGGAAAAGATACAATCGCTTATAAAAGACCACTTTATTTGGATTGCGATTGATGAAACTACAGATTCTGCAGGTAGATATGTGGCAAATGTTATAGCCGGAATTTTACATGAAAACTTTGATATATCTAAGCAAAAGTTTCTTTTGAACGTTGCAGTATTGGAAGCTGCAAATCAAAAAACAATTGCTCGGCTTTTCGATGAATCTGTAAAGTTTTTGGGAGAAGGCTTCAATAGAGATTATATTCTTTTATTTCTAACAGACGCCGCACCATATTTTTGGGTGGTGAAAAAGTATGGAACATATTACTGTGGTGTCAATTTAATGAAAATTTTCCCGAATTTGTTACAGAAACGCACTTCCGATGTCTTGTGCATTTTTGCAATTTTCTGGGGCATATTTTTGATTTATATGTCATATTTTATTGGCATATTTTGCCTTTTTTGTGGCATGTTTTAATTTTTTTGAAGCATATTTTTGGTTGCCCTAATAATTACTAATACTTTTCGTCAGCCAGACGTCGAACTTGTTACTTTTCGTCGGCCAAAAGTCCAACTTGTTATTTTTCGTCAGCCAAAAGTTCTCTAATGAGATTATAATGGGAATTTGCAAATACATACTTCTTTTTCTATTCAGTTTCCAATTGAATTCTAGTTTAGTTTTCTACCTCCAGTTTCGATTAGAAAATAATTTGAGAATTACACTAGTTATCACCACAAATTATCTAACGTTAAGGCCCTTGGCAACTTACAATCTGGATTGAGAGGAAGTGTATATGTGTGAGTGTCGGGTGATTGACGAAAATATCAAAAAAATTTGATTTTCGTCGTCGCAAGCCGACAACAAGTACATGTAGCACGACGGCTGCCGATTGCCTTAACACACACAAAAAACACTCAAATTTGACTAACTCACTCAAAAAACACTCAAACTGGACAATCCAGATTGTAAGTTGCCAAGAGATTGTGTTTGCTGGGTAGTAGTGTCGAAAAATGGACTAGTAGTGAACTGCTCTGAACTAGATTTTCCCCCCATGGTACATATGTACGTACAAACATAAATGAAACACACTGCAACTAAACGGAAGGGTGACAAGTTAAGCGCATAACAATAAATACCAAGGGGAAGTAAATAGAAGAAGTTGTCGAACAAAAATGTTCCCTTGTGTTGTTGTAACGACGCTGCGCTCTTCCAACCAAGCAGAGCCGGGGTGCACAAAGGCTAGAGACTATAGGAACGAGCTGCGGCCATTTGCTGCTCCTTTGAACGTACAAGCAAGCAAGTTCGTTGAAGCTGCATAAAATTGTATGTACCTATGCATAGTATGTATGAAAAAAAGTATGTTTGTCCCATGGCGCAAGCACAGTTACCACCTTTTTATGTATACACGTAGCCGGCGCTAATGAACACAAAAACAAAAATACACAATACTTAGGCTGACCATCCGTTCTGTTTTTTGAGGGACCGTTCTGTTTTTCAGAAGTCTGTCCCTCGTATTTTTGTTTTTTCGGAAAACCTCAAAATGTTCTGTTTTTTTCCTAGTGTCCCTCATTTGTCCCTCATTTATTTATTTTGGGGCATATTCATAGTCTTGATAAAAGCTGATTTTAAGTTAGTTAAAATCAATATTTTATTTTGACTATGAATAATCCCCTTTTTGTTTAAAATCTGTTTTATATTAAAAAGGTTGAGGTGGCAGCCCTTTTTCTCATCAGAATTTAAGTAGTTATCGATAATAACTACCATCCTCATTGACTATATGTTTGTTGGAATGAAATTTTTGTGGCTGCTGTGTGGCAAATTAATTTGAAAGAAATTGGTAAATCGTATTAAAATTGATTTGTGGACATTAAATTAAGTTACCAAATTCTTTTTTATCGTAGCATTATGCTTGCTTTATTGTAGATACCTATAATTAAACTTGCAAATTTGTTTATTTTTGTTAAAACAAAAAGTCTGAAGAGAATGTGAATTACATATGTTTGTAAGCCTATTATTTGATGAAAAAATATTTTTTACGATTTCAAGTTTCATAAATATATGTTCGTATTTATATCATTTGAAATTTTGTCCCTCATTTTCGATTCATATTTATGGTCAGCCTAACAATACTGCACATGGATTTTTGTGGCGAACCTTGACGGCAATGACTCGTAGGGCTGTGCCATTTGCGAAAAGAACTCAAAATTATTTAAATCAACTGGATACAAAAGCTATAACTACACATATTTTCAAAGAAACATATCGTCGCTCCGGAAGAAGAAAGACGCATGTCAGTAATTTGTCGACGAAAAAAGGCGCATTAAAAATATGTCGGGAAAGAAAGACGCTTTACAAAACATGTCAACGAAGATAGACGCATTATAAAATATTTCGACGAAGAAAGACGCATTAGCATTATTAACTGCGAAGAAAGACGCATTAGCATTAATATTGACAAAAAAATAAAAAATAAAAAATCGAATACGTCTTTCTTTCCTAAAAACTATTTAAATGCGTCTTTCTTTATAGTAAAAAAAAAAAATAAAGCGTCTTTCTTCGTTATCAAAAAAAATTAAGAGTCTTTCTTTCGAAAAATATTTTTAATGCGTCTTTGAAAGAAAAAAAGTTTGCGTCTTTCTTCCTCAACAAAACAGTTTGCGTCTTTTTTCTTCTATAGCGACGATATGTAATAGGGGGATTCACTATCCATTACAAAACCCTAGTCATGGTATAAAAAATACAGGTATGTGCATTGTCATTTTGACGCTGTCTTTTTGATTAAAAAGCAGATTTTTGAAGTTTAATCTTATGTCAGTTTTGGAGTATAGCGATGCAGACTTTTATTTTTTGAATGCATAGATTTTTGTTTGAAAGTTTGGGTATTTCAGGAATCAAAGGACAGAAAGAGAAAGGGCACTAGTGAGCAGATTTATGGAACTTCCGGTAGCTCCTCTTCGCTCACTCCACAAATCTTCATCCACTCTCCGCGAATAAAGGGTATCGTCGGAAATTGGAAAAATTTTATATCACCGTCGTTGCAGCCATATTTGGTATTATTGCACCCCGGAAATAAGCAACTCATATTGTTAAAATCTAGGGTACACATTTTTTTGTAATTGGATTGGACATATGTACATTAGAGCGTATCGCGAAAAAAAAAGTTCGCCGTACGCCCTCCCATATGATTTCTTCTTCGAAAACATTTCTGGAAACATTTTTTATTTTTTTGTTGGACGCCGCTAGATGTCGCTAAAATTCGTTTTTTTCATATCTTCGGTATTTATGATCCGATCCCTAAGTTTGATAGACCAATCTCTTTGGCTTGAGAGGAGGGTTTCTAATTCATAATTGTGTTAACCCTATGTACGCCATTGGGGTCACTTCCACCCAGTACTTAGTTTATACCACCTTAATGTTACTTTTTTTTACCGGCATGTTAAACATCGTCAAAAAATATTAATCTTTTGCAAAAGAAGTATTTCGATCGATTCAGTAGAACGGAAAATAAAACAAATTTAACATACCGAGGAATATAAGTTTTTCGCTTCCTGTGGTCTTTTAGGTTAATTTTACAAAGATTTTTTCTGAAGAGACTCCTGCTGAAATTTTACGCCGAATAATTTTCTAGAACATTTTAACCATCTAGCACCCCTGAAAAAGGGTTATTTTGACCACTCTTTATACAGTCAGGAAATAGAGTATAGTCAGGAAATAGTATTTTTAAGGTCGCTAGAGGGTAAAAATGTTCTAGAAAATTATTCGGCGTAAAATTTCAGTAGGAGTCTCTTCAGAAAAAATCTTTGTAAAAGGAACCTAAAAAACCACAGGAAGCGAAAAACTTATACTTCTCGGAATGTTAAATGTGATTTATTTCCGGTTCTCTGAATCGATCGAAATACTTCTTTTGCAAAAGATTATTGCTTTTTAACGACGTTTAACATTCCGGAAAAAAAAGTTACATTAAAGTGGCATACACTAAGTACTGGGTGGAAGTGACCCCAATGACGCACATAGGGTTAATGCAATTAGAAAGTGAAAACCCTCCTCTCACGCCAAAGAGATTGGTGTATCAAACTTAGGCATCGGACCATAAATACCGAAGATATGAAAAAAATGAATTTTAGCGACATCTAGCGGCGTCCAAAAAAAAAATAAAAAATTTTTCCAGAAATGTTTTCGAAAGAGAAATCATATGGGAGAGCGTACGGTGGACTTTTTTCTTTGGTCCATATAAGGCGAGACGGCCTAATGTACATACATACATATATAGACTGAAATGCTCACTTGGTATGGTGGTGTACATACATATCGTCGTTTAAAGTGCAAAACCGCGTGACATTTTTGCCAAAAATGAGATTTCATCAAAAATACATTCCTGGCGTCCGTCCGCATTCACTCATGCAACAATTTTGAGATTCACACAACGCAATTCCAAATAATGACACAGTTTCAAAACAGCTTTTTTTAAGGAAATTTTTCGAACCAATACCGCGAATAATAGGTGTTATTGCTTTATAACTGTACTGTAATGTACTAAAGTTGATTATACTTTCATAAACACGAAATGGAAGCAAAGTTATAGCTTTATTGAAGAAAAGTTTTTACGTACGCCTGCAAAACCACCTATACGTCACTATTGAACAAAATAAAATACGCAACACCGCTTAGAAATACATAAGTAAGCCAATAACTGCACATTTTCGCCAAAATGATATTTGGATTAAGAATATAATCCAAAAATCTACCGTTGTTTGGATGTGGGTTTGCAAAATTCCGATCCGTTTTGAATTAAAACAGTTTTTACTGTCTCCTGTAAAATTTGGGTGGTAGCGGATACGCGGTATTGCACTTTATGCGACGATATGGAGTTATAATAGATCAATCTCCAAAACCTTCCCAAACTATATACCAGAGTGATCACAAAGCCTAGATTAAAAGTGATCGTAACTACTAAACTAAATTCAAAACGCACCGAGAATACCGGAAAGGGGCTACTTTGTAGTACGGCCAAACTGATATTCCGCGAAGTAAAAATCCGAAATGGATCTTTTATGAATTACTGATGAAATTCATCTATGTCTGAGGAGGCATCAGTGAGTACTTTCAAATAAAGACTGCTGAATTTTTCATATAAATGGTTTGCTTTTTTCAAAAAAAAAAAAAAATATAATAATAATAATAAAAATTGTACTCAGAAGAATCATCAATGATCATTCAGCAGTGAAACAAATTTACTGCAGGATGTGTAATTTTTTCAAATTGAAAAAATTTCTTTCAATTCAAATTGAAAAAATTCGTTACTATGAATACCATGGTTACAATTTATTTTTAAAACAAAGCAGTGAAAAATGCCATTAATGGAGGATTTTTATCATTGAGTATGGCAGCACGAAATGTCATAATCTGCTTAATTGTCAGGTGGTTAATATGGCGACGAAAACTTGACGTTTGTTTTACCTGGTATACTTATACCATGACCCTAGTACGGTGCACAGATTGCAAAGTTTTGCAACACACAACAACAAAATACTGGCGCACAGAAATATGCTAGACCTTAAAAATATATTTGCTACACCGAAACCTATGTACCTACATATATGACTTAGTTACATATGTTCGGCAGGCAGATAATTTATACAATTTGTACAAATTTTGCTGAAATTTGCTCGAATCCTGTTCGACACTGCACAAAACTTGCAAGGAGAGCGTATTTTGACATTTTATTTGGAGAGAAAGTTACAACTTTTTACGGAGTCTTTTTGACTCAGTAAAGATTTGCAAGTTAAAAACCGCTGATCCTTGACACATAATTTTCAGACTGGAAAGAATTTTGAATTTTTGTAAAAAAAATATTTAAAAATATTTGGAGAAGATTTCGATATAATGCACCACCCTGGGATTTTTCGATTGTTTGGGTGGTAGGGGGCATATAGATCACTAAAATGGAAACCGAGTCTTGTTGAAATTTATAATTTATTAATATGTAATACAGTATTTTGCATAGAACACTCTTGTGCACTGGAGGCCTTCGGACGCCTTTTAAGAAAATAACACTCAGCCGAGGAGAGGTCCACAGTATTTTTACGTAGTCCGGAGTGTTGAAATTAGTAAAATTAACATCCACAGAACTCTTCCTAAAAGTTTAATTGAAATATTCTTAGTTCTTTGGAATAAATACGGCGGGCGCATTATACCGAAGCAGTCCCAGTCAAGGCAGATCTACAAAGGTAGGCTCGGTGGCGAATTCAGAAACAACTTTTTTTATTTACAAAGGTAGAGTGTAATGTCAAAATCAAAGCGAATTCACAACATGACCAATAGGAATGGGCGAGTCCCAAGCGAATTCAGATTTTAACCAAGGCCAATTATCATATTGACATTACATTCTACCAATTACAATAACAAACTACATGGGAAATTTCTGAAATCGCCACCGAGCTAACCTTTCTAGATCTGCCTTGGTCCCAGTATGTTTTAAACTTAAACTTAAACTGTGTTACATAACATATGTTTTGCTTGCAAATGTTTACGGTCATGTTCGGCGAAAACTTTGTACGTTTCAGATTTATAGCTTAAACAGAACCAGCGTCGGACAAATTTTCGTCGGCCGTGGCGTTCTGTCAAATGATTAAAATACACGGCAGTATATGAGAATGAATAGAACGAAAACGCTGGCGAAAATTCGTCAGAATAGACTTATTTCTAATTTGGACGTTATCGCCTGGGAAATAAATCATTTGGAACTTGATAAAAACATGTAATAAAACAAAAATAAACGTTTTTTGATGTGGAAAAAATTGAAAATATGGACGCAAGAGAAGAATCAATGGAAGAAGTAAGGGAACATCGTACATAATTATAAAAATATGCATATGGCAATTTCGCCTTGATTCTGTTTTACTGGGCGATATTCGCAAACAAATGTCATCGCCGCACCACGCGAAAACACGTCCGGCGATCGGTTCTGTTTAAAGCTTTAGAGAGAGTTTGGCACAATTCCCTCTTTGCTTATGTTGCTTGCAAAATTTGGTGCCAAACAAAGTTATTTGAAATGAAGTGTAGGAAATTAATTGCGACCCTGCGCCAGCTGACATTTCCCCAAATTATTTTTAAAACGGATAAATCTGCATAAAAAAAGTTACGAGACGATGTAAATCTGAAAAATTTTATTTTTGGAGAATCTCAGTATCGACAAATTTAAAAACCAACAACTAATAACATTAGATTACCTACATATACCAAATTTTTCTTGCACTGCCTCGGCGATTTTGTCTATATTCATTAGTTATTTATGTACCTACATATTTACGTATAACCGTATTTCGCTAAAGAAAGCAAGGAAGCTAGTAAAGCAAGAAATTTTACGGCGGGGATCGAAAACAATAAAAACAAAACAAAACAAGTAAGGAAGCCTAAGTTCGAGTGGAATCGAACATTAGATACTCAGCTGTATGGTTTCATTGTTTGTTTGCGTTTGATGAAAACACGGTGTATTTTATATAAAGCGAGTGCTGCATAAAGTAGGCGTAGCCACGCCCATTTTCAACATTTTTATCAGTCATCCAACTACGCATATGAATATTATTCTTTGTGCAAAATTTCATTCCTTTATGACTTCTAATTGCAAAGATGTCACGTTACAAATTCCCAAAGGGTGTTCCAGAAATATCTTTGTTAAAAAGTAGGCGTGGTCATAAACCGATTTGAATAAATTTTTGCGTGTCTATTAGCACAAGTTATAAAAGTGTATAAACCAAGTTTCGTCTTAATGTCTCAATTATTTGTCGAGTTATGGGCTCCGAAATCTCGTAGATTCCTTTGTCTAAAAAGAGGCGGTGCCACGCCCATTTTCCAAACTTTTTCTATTTTTTGCTTCCGGTCTATTGTGGAACTCATGCCACAAAATTTGAATGAATTATCTTTATATTTGACAAAGATATCGCTTAAAATGTTTTTATTAGGCCCCTTTATGGTTCCCATATATAAAAGTGGGCGTGGTCGTCAACCGATTTCGCTAAAATTTTGAACATGTATTACCACAACTAATAAAAGTGTACACACCAAGCTTCGTCATTATATTTAAATTATTTGTCGAGTTATGGGCTCAGAAATCTCGTATATTCCAGCTTCTAAAAAGAGGCGGTGCCACGCCCATTTTCCAAAATTTTTATGCTTCTCGTTTTATATCCGCAGTTGGACTCCTGCCATAAAATTTCAATGATATACCTGTATATTTTACAGAGATATCGCTTAAAATGTTTTTATTAGGCCACTTTATAATACCCATATATAAAAGTGGGCGTGGTCGTTAACCGATTTTAGCAATTTTTCGTCCAAACATTTGCCTAAGTAAGTATATCACGCCTACCAAATTTCATCGATATATCTTCAACGGTTTCTGAGTTATGACATATAAAACTTTCAATGTTTGGCCCTTAATAAGTGGGCGTGGCACCGCCCATTTTTCCAAACCTCACCAAATTTCTTCATAAGGGCCTCAGCTCCACACGTGGGTGAAATTTTATCACTCTAGCTCTATTAGTGACTGAGATACAAAATTTCCGATTTTTACTATATAGGGGAAGTGGGCGTGGTCATGGTCCGATTTCGCCCATTTTCAATACCATCCGTTCCAGTCTTGATACCAACCTGCATTCCAAATTTCATCAAAATATTTCAATTTTTGCGCGAGTTATCGTGCGTACAGACAGACAGACGGACGGACAGACGGACGGCTCAATCGATTTCTTTTTTCACCCTGATCAATTTGATATATATAAGTCAATATCTATCTCGATTATTTTATGGTGTTACAATCCACCGTTATGTGATTAAAACTATAATACTCTGTGTACTAGTACAGCTGAGTATAAATATAAAGAATGTGGGAGGAAGTGATACTTAAACAACCTCACACACAAAGTCGGACAGGGCAGTGCAGTCAGAGATGGCTGGGTCGTAGTTGTTCGCTATTAAATGAATCAAAAAGGGGGAGAAACGAATTGGTACTGAAACACGACGACGCTTATTAGTCATCTTCTACATTTCTTGCTTGCACTCCACTCACGTCCAGAGTTGGGCAAAATTTATTCGAATAACGAATAATGGATGAAAAAATTTTTTTATCTTTATTTGGATAATAAATAATTTCGTTTATTCAGAAACCATATTATTCAAATAATAGATAATTTTTATTTACATATCGTCGTACCATACGAAAACTAGCACATTTAAAATTTTTGGCGAAAGCTTCCAATAAAAGAATTCTGTACGAAAAGTAGAACATTTGACTTTTGGCCGACGAAACATAACAAAATCGAGTTTTGGCTGACGAAAAGTATCAGTAATTAGGTATATACTGTTTTTACATTAAAATTGTTGTTGTTTAAACGAAATTAAAAGCTTTCGTCATCCAAAAGTCGAACTTATTACTTTTCGTCTGCCAAAAGTCGAACTTTTTACTTTTCGTCAGCCACAAAAAATCGTATGCTAGTTTTCGTATGGTATGACGATATGTAAAAACAAACAAACATACAAACAAAAAAAAAGAATTTTTTTTACTATTATGTACTCAGTTTTTTTTGTTGTACCCTGAGTTTTTATTAAATAAAATTTATTTATTATCTATTACAGGGCTGCTCAACGCTCTCGTATTGAAAGTACAAAACTCAATACATCTACAAATTTTGTATATGCACTGAAAAATTTTTTGCTCATTTAAATTTTTTTATCAATTCCAATAAAATATTATTTTAGAATTTAGTTTCAAATGATAGTATCACATACATACAAATTTTTTTAATTTTTTATATGAAAATTTTTTGAATACAAATTTTTTACAGTGCTTTCATTTTTTGAATTTTTTTTTCATTACACATTTGTTATTGTAAATTTCGATTTCTTACGGCAGTGCTCGAGCTCCTATACAAAGTGCTTTTGCTCTGCACATTCAATATGAATCTTAGGCACATACATATAAATTTTTGTTTGATATCTGAGTGCTTATGGGAGTGCACAGAAAATTTTATTTTCATATTTCAAGTGCAAATATGTATCTGTGCCTATGATTCGGAACAAAACAAAAACAATTGTGCTTTGAGTGCCTATGAGGTGAGCAGCCCGGATCTATTATATAAAAATAAGTCGCATTTTCCTCCCTGATGATTTAACTTCAGAACGGCTGGACTGAATTAAATGAAATTTTGCACGTAGTTTTCGATTGAGCCCGACATGGTTTATGGCCAAAAAAGTATAAGAATCCGGGAAGGTTTTGGAGATATTCCATAAAATGTGGACCAGGGTAACCCTATAACGGGTTCGTACGATATGGGTATCAAATGAAAGGTGTTGGCGAGTGCTTGAACAAGGTGTAGTTATTGGTCCCATATAAGACCCCGTATTCGAGGTATTTCCTGAAATATGAACCAGGTGTAGCCCCAAACGAGTTTTCTACAAAATGGGTATCAAATAAAAGGTGTTGGTGAGTATTTAAAAAAGAGGTGATTTTCAAGACCCTATGCGACCAGTTTTCCAAAATGTGGACCAGGGGTGACCCTAGAAAGTCTGGACGGATAGAATATGCATAGGGATGGGCTAGAGATTTTTAAATGTTAACAATCACAAATTATACTCTCTCGCAAGAACGTACCTATCGAAACGTTGTAAGCAGTGTTGCCAGTTTAGATATTTTATACCTAGCTAGTAGTGGTCGGAAACTATCGATGGCACTATCGTCACTATCGATGGTTTCTGAACATCGTTTACACTATCGATGGTTTTCGACTATCGTTTGAACTATCGATAGTTTATTGAAAATTTGAAATGTGACCACTAGGCACCAAACAAACGGTAACTATTCCATGCAGGGTTTGAATTGCTGACTAGCAAGTAGTCAAAGCAACATAAATACGACTATGCGTTCTAGTCGCATGGTCGTTTAAAATGTGATTACCCAAAAACATTAAAATTACACTACAATATGGGTATCAAACGAAAGGGGATGGCCCCAGGTTTTATTTGGACTACCAGGCGCGGATCCAGGATTTCGGCAAGGGGGGTTTTGAAAATTTCTTTTTTTGGAAGATGTTTTTTAAGGGCAGACGCTGGTGAAAATATGAACTAATACCACCTACTATTATTATTCTATATACTAGTTTCGCCATTTCCCGCACCTTAAAAACACCAGACTCAAAACCCTCCACATTAACAATATGTATGTCATCACATAAAGTGCAGGAGATTTCAATTGAAGTTCTAAATAACATGTATAACGTATGTATGTATATTTTTGCATTGGTACGTGCGAATGAGTATCGTATGGTATTGGTGGCAAATTGATCATCAATTTCACTTACCCTTGCATTTAAAGCCAAAATAAATAATAATATATGTATGTAGTACTTTTTGGTTATATTTATATTTTTAATAGAATTTTTCTTGTTCTTGGTTTTATATACTCAAATTTTTAAAAGGTTAATTTAAACAAGAATTGCAAAATACCTCCGAAAAAGGCAATTTCTCCAACGATTCAGACATTTGGCCAAATTAATTCTGTACAATCCCGATAAAAATAGGGATAAGAAAGAAAAGAAAATAAATTTGCGATTTGGCAATTTGCGAATAGCATTTGACAAATTTGATTTTATGCACATGCGTCCAAAGGTACCTACATGAACTTTTTTCGCATGTAGGTACATATTTTGGATGTTATGTGGTGTGCCCAGTATACATGAATAAAATATATATTTTTTTATTCATTTTTATTACAAGCTTTTATTTAACTTCACTTTTTGTATGTATGTCGTGGAATTTTGCAACGAACATTTAAGATACTTCTAGTTGAGCTAGGTACTTGAAATTTGGAACATAGTTCAGGACCCGAAGACAATGCAATGTGAAATAAAAAAAAATCCGATAGATGGCGCTGGTGTCGAGATATTTGTAAAATTCGTATTTACCGACCGAATTTGTTCATATTCGGTATATATATTGCCTATGAGAAAGTAAATACATCCGAGGAAAAAAATCGCCGCTAGGTGGCGCTGGTGTCAAGATATTTGTAAAATTCGTATTTACCGACCGAATTTGTTCATATTCGGTATATATATTGCCTATGAGAAAGTAAATACATCTGTGGAAAAAAATCGCCGCTAGGTGGCGCTGGTGTCAAGATATTTGTAAAATTCGTATTTACCGACCGAATTTGTTCATATTCGGTATATATATTGCCTATGAGATAGTAAATACATCCGAGGAAAAAAATCGCCGCTAGGTGGCGCTGGTGTCAAGATATTTGTAAAATTCGTATTTACCGACCGAATTTGTTCATATTCGGTATATATATTGCCTATGAGAAAGTAAATATATCCGTGGAAATAAATCGCCGCTAGGTGGCGCTAGTGTCAAGATATTTAGAAAATTAGTATTTATGAACCAGATTTGTTCCTATTTTGAACACGTATTACGAAGTAATCTATTCACAAAAGAGTATAGTAAAACCAGATATTAGATGTAATATGCATTGTAAAACTAAAAAGGCAAAAATAAAACAAAGTAAAAAAATTTTTTTAAAAAAGCTTTTATTTAATATTAATATAACAATTTACTAAAAAGGAAAAAAATAATTTTTTTATATTTTTGAACAAGATTTATATTAGTCCTTAGTTCATTTGGATCTTAAGCCGGGTATCCACATCACAAGAAATGCTAAAACTCCATATAAAAAAACGCTTAAGAAATGGTCAAGAAATTTTCTTGTGTCAAATTTTCTTTAGGCAGTATCCACTTCACAAGAATATCTATTACAATTTTTGACGAAAAATGAGGTTGGCAACGCTGGTTTTGCCAAGAAATATATACGATTGTATATATTTCTTGAAGAAAAAATCAAACGTCAAAATTACTTAAGAAATAAATGCCAATTTTTTCTTGAGCAATTTCTTATGATGTGGATACCCAGCTTTAATTTCAATCTAAACATACATTTAACGTATTTCTTCAAAGCATTTCTGTATATGTATCAACATAAATAAAAGCGCGGGTACTCATTACATATTCATGTTATAAAACCGTATTGGCGAAATAGAAGGAAGCGATAAAAACTTTAAATTCCAATTACGTAAGATATGCATTACGTAAAGAGCACCCGCGCTTTTATTTATGTTGATACATATACAGAAATGCTTTGAAGAAATACGTTAAATGTATGTTTAGATTGAAATTAAGATCCAAATGAACTAAGGACTAATATAAATCTTGTTCAAAAATATAAAAAAATTATTTTTTTCCTTTTTAGTAAATTGTTATATTAATATTAAATAAAAGCTTTTTTAAAAAAATTTTTTTACTTTGTTTTTTAAATATTTTTTTAATTTTTAAATATGTAAATAAAAAAAAAAAAAACAAACCAAAAATACAAGCCACAGGCAGGATTCGAACCGCGATCGACAAAATGCGTATCAAAGGCGCTACAGCTACGCCAACGAGCCATTTACATTGTGCATGTGAAACACTTAGGTGATTCACAAATTGTCATAAAGTCATATGTCATATTAAAATATTGTACGGAAATAGTTATAAAAGACTTTTCCGAAGCCCTGTGAAGAAGTAAACAAAAACAGCTGATCAAATACGACGACTCAAAAACATATCGTGCAGAGTGGTATTTATTTAGTACACATATAGCCTAGAATGCAATAACAAAATATTATGACTTATGACGATATGACGCAATATGACAGGTTGTGAATCCCCTAACTGTACTTTAATTGTATTTCTTTCAACTACCTACTATGCTCGCATCTTTTTCGATGGACGACAAGTGCGCAATTGTCCTTTCACACATACAGCTCCGGTCAACTAATTACCCTGCAAAAAATGCGATTAATCCGGGACGTGTCCGGGATCAATCGCAAGGGAGCATGCGACTAATACAATTTTACATCCCTTTATATGGAGTGAATTGATCGCATTTGTTCGAGCATGTCCTATGAAGAGACTAATTGTTCAACTTGTATACCCGAACGGGTACCAATGTAGATTAATCGCTTTCATCCCCAACGGGTACAAATGTAGATCAATCGCTTTCATCCCCAACGGGTACAAATGTAGATCAATCGCTTTCATCCCGAACGGGTACAAATGTAGATCAATCGCTCACATCCCGCATGGGTACAAATGTAGATTAATCGCTTTCATCCCCAACGGGTACAAATGTAGATCAATCGCTTTCAGCACGAACAGGTACAAATGTAGATTTTTCCAAGTTGTTAGTCAAGGCAATTTTTAATAACAATCTTTAAAAAATTGGAAATGTTCATACATATTTAAATAAAGATTATATAATGTTTTACTTTTGTAAAAAAATCTCAATAAATAAATAAAAAAATTGTAAGTTTTGAGTCAGGGTTTGAAAAACTGCCAGCAAAACAGCAACAGTCTCAAAAAATAAGCTGCTCCTGTTCTGCGAAAGTTGTCATTATTTTTTTAGAACTTTTGAATTTTGATTTCCTTTGAAAATATCTACATTCGAAGCAGAGAGCATTCGAATCATTTTTTTTTTTGTTTCTCTGTGCTGTTGCTTTGCTGTGTAATTTCAAACAGTTCAGTTAACAGCAAAACACAGATAAACAAAAATTTCAATTTTCAGTACGGCTTTTTGAAATTTGTTTTTTTTTACCTTATAATTTCGATTGTGTTCACATAAAAAAAAAACAACAAAATTCCTGTAAAAAAAAAATATGTTTGCATTTGTTGTTGTTTTACTGTGCTGTAAAAATTTCCACAGTACAGCAACAGTCGACAGTAATTTTTGGAAATTGAAGGCTGCATAGTTACAGTACAGTAGAATTTTTTATTTTTTTTTTACTTTTGTTACGCTGTTCATTTTTTAATTTTGAAATGAAAATGAAATTCAAAGTAAATGAAAACAAAAGTTGAAAGTAATTTCAAACCGTGTTTTGAGTATGCATTATATGAGCGTAATGTAAAGGATTTTTTCATAGGATATTTTAGGCAACATTTGGTTAAAATTATTATTCACCCTTATTACGGTTGTCGTCGTCGACACTCACTCGACGCTGTCGGCGACGACCTATCAAAATCGGTATTACGTATGGTAAAGTCGATAACTTGTGACAACTATCGAAACATATTTGGTATCAGCTAAGTCGACGTCGACGGTCACTCGTTGCCATTTTCGTCGACGCGGTGTTTAATGGTGACAAGAAGAAAATTTAGTATGTATGCAATTTTGTTTTTAAAATTTTATTACGGGAGTGTTAAAATTAGTAGAACTAACATCCGCAGAATATTTCCTGTTAGTTTTATTGAAAAATTCCCACTAGTTTAAAAATAAATTCGGTGAGCGCACATACCGAAGCCGACCCAAAGGTTTTCAATGGGGTACGATACCAACTAATTTTTTACAACATTGAGAACCAATCACCATTAAATTGAATGCCTTGGCACCTCCTTTAAGAAAGATTGAGGAGAAAACTAATTTATTAAATATTTATGTACATACATACATATGTATATATGCATTTCAACTAAAATATTTTTTCTTTTAATTATTAATTACTCGAGCACTTCATTGCTATGTTCATCGCCAAAACTTGATGAATCATATGCAAAATACATTTATTATAAAGAAATAAATTATCTAAATAGCACAGATTAAAAATACGGAAAAAAATGCGCACAGATTCTAAATAAAATCAAACAGCTAGTGCAGAAATTATAGTGATGGTACTTTCGTCATTCGGTTTACCGATAAACAGTCGACGTCGTCTCAATACGCTTAGCTAACGCCGAAACTCCACAAAACAAAAATTATGTTAATTTTGTCTACCAGAATCATGTCTAAAATCCATGTTTGCATATGCGTGGGCACTTCATTATGTTAGACATAATTTGCAAAATGGCGCCGAATTGGCATGCCGTGTACGCAGAAGCACTTAGAAAGTTAAAAAAAATTGTTTAAAATTGGCGATGATGCTCGCAAACTGTATATATGCACTTAATGTTCTTTTTATTTATTTTTTAAGCCCAAACACTCAAGCCAAATGGACGCCGTGCGAAATTTCACGTTCAATGTGGAGATGTTGCCACTGTGAATTTTTCGTTGAAATGAAAAATTAGCTGTCAAATCACCAAACTGACAGCTCATGTTAAGGCAATCTTGTTAAAGCAATTGCCTTGGCATCTCTGTTATACCAGAAGACAGAGGCGGTCTCCATTTGAAATCTATGTTATAATGGTGCTTGTGATGACAGAATTTTGTTTTGAGGAGACGCCGGGTAATACCGATTTTGCGTCGATGTGACGACGACGTCGAGACGACGTGATGTCGACTGAAAAGTGACAACGACGTCGACGACGACAACCGTAATAAGGGTGATTAATCATTGTTATTAAAAGAAAGAGTGTTCAATTCGTTTTACCGGTTGTTCTACAATTTTTTAAATACATTGCATATTTTTGTAAAATTTCTACATTTAAGGAATCTAGATTTTTACCCGTTCGGAATGAAAGTGATTAATCTACATTTATACCCGTTCGGGATGAAAGCGATTAATCTACATTTATACCCGTTCGGGAACAATTGGTCTACAATTAGTCTACATTTATACCCGTACGAGAACAATTGGGGACTAATTGTGGACCGATTGTTCTCGAAAGAGATCAATCGAGGACAAATCTCTTTCGGGATTGATCGCACATTTTTTTGCAGGGTAGCAACGCTACGGCACTGATATTTATTCCTTCAATAGTACCGAAATTCCATCGAATTTTTTGCTCTCTTTGAGTACAGATATCATTTTAAATGTAATTTAATGGATTCCACTTGCTTCTCTAACATACCTCAAATATATGGCATTTTATTGAGACTTAAGCCAAAAATGCATTTTTTTAGTCGGTCACATAATTAGCAACGCTCTTATTTTATGGTCAAAAATCTAATTTTTTTATGAATAATATTTAATATTTTGTTGTCAAACCATTATTTCCAATCACAGCTTCCCACAAAAAAATCTCAATTAGTCGACGAGTTATAGCAAAAAAACCATACAAACAATATGCTGAAAATCGGCATTTGCCTGCAAAGTTCAAAGGTCGATTAAAAACAAATTCGAACTAACCTAAGCAAACGCCGCGATACGGGTCTTCTAATTTAGCCTCTATTTTCACCCCTAACTTTCAGAACCGAGTTAACTTTTGTTGACCTAAATTTGTTCCACAGTGTTATTGAATTCAAACAAAAACTAACAAAAACTGTACAGATAGCGACGAAAATCTAACGACTACCGAGCGTAATATGAATAAATTGGGGATTCCCTTTTTTTACAAGCTTTTATTTAACTTCACTTTTTGTATGTATGTCGTGGAATTTTGCAACGAACATTTAAGATACTTCTAGTTGAGCTAGGTACTTGAAATTTGGAACATAGTTCAGGACCCGAAGACAATGCAATGTGAAATAAAAAAAAATCCGATAGATGGCGCTGGTGTCGAGATATTTGTAAAATTCGTATTTACCGACCGAATTTGTTCATATTCGGTATATATATTGCCTATGAGAAAGTAAATACATCCGAGGAAAAAAATCGCCGCTAGGTGGCGCTGGTGTCAAGATATTTGTAAAATTCGTATTTACCGACCGAATTTGTTCATATTCGGTATATATATTGCCTATGAGAAAGTAAATACATCTGTGGAAAAAAATCGCCGCTAGGTGGCGCTGGTGTCAAGATATTTGTAAAATTCGTATTTACCGACCGAATTTGTTCATATTCGGTATATATATTGCCTATGAGATAGTAAATACATCCGAGGAAAAAAATCGCCGCTAGGTGGCGCTGGTGTCAAGATATTTGTAAAATTCGTATTTACCGACCGAATTTGTTCATATTCGGTATATATATTGCCTATGAGAAAGTAAATATATCCGTGGAAATAAATCGCCGCTAGGTGGCGCTAGTGTCAAGATATTTAGAAAATTAGTATTTATGAACCAGATTTGTTCCTATTTTGAACACGTATTACGAAGTAATCTATTCACAAAAGAGTATAGTAAAACCAGATATTAGATGTAATATGCATTGTAAAACTAAAAAGGCAAAAATAAAACAAAGTAAAAAAATTTTTTTAAAAAAGCTTTTATTTAATATTAATATAACAATTTACTAAAAAGGAAAAAAATAATTTTTTTATATTTTTGAACAAGATTTATATTAGTCCTTAGTTCATTTGGATCTTAATTTCAATCTAAACATACATTTAACGTATTTCTTCAAAGCATTTCTGTATATGTATCAACATAAATAAAAGCGCGGGTACTCATTACATATTCATGTTATAAAACCGTATTGGCGAAATGGAAGGAAGCGATAAAAACTTTAAATTCCAATTACGTAAGATATGCATTACGTAAAGAGCACCCGCGCTTTTATTTATGTTGATACATATACAGAAATGCTTTGAAGAAATACGTTAAATGTATGTTTAGATTGAAATTAAGATCCAAATGAACTAAGGACTAATATAAATCTTGTTCAAAAATATAAAAAAATTATTTTTTTCCTTTTTAGTAAATTGTTATATTAATATTAAATAAAAGCTTTTTTAAAAAAATTTTTTTACTTTGTTTTATTATATATATTTTACAACAAAAAAACAAACTACGCTCTGAAATTAGAATTTTCGATTCTGGAAATTCTAATTACTGAGAGTTCTAATTTGTGAGCGTCTACTGTAAAAGTTATTTTTTCAGTTTTATTTTTCGATCAGAAAATAAAAAAGTTATTTTTTGAGTTTTATCTTTTTGCTCAGAGAATGAAAGTTTCTTCAGTTTAATTTTAGCTGCAGCTGTCTATTTTGCCACATTTGCACGTAGGTAAAGTTTATATGTAAAAAAAAAAATAACTTTTATTTACTGATCGAAAAATAAAACTCAAAAAATAACTTATTTTCTGAGGGAAAAATAAAACCCAAAAAAACGACTTTTATTTTCTGATCGAAAAATAAAACTCAAAAAATTACTTTTATTTTCTGATCGAAAAATAAAGTTCAAGAAATAACTTATTATCTGAGGAAAAAATTAAACGCAAGAAATAACTTTTAATTTGTGAGCAGAAAATAGAACTCAGCAAATAATTATTAAAAATCAATTTTTTGGATATAACTCATAACCGTTACAGTCCCTGCTTTGTTCCGTTCTTGGTAAATTACTTAGTTACACTTGCTCCATAAATCGGCTGCGAAGCCGAATATTTTTGATACTTTCGAAAAAATTAATATCTCTGTATATATCAATGTAAGAGCATTGTATTTTGATATGATGAATCTGTGAGGGATGAGTCTGGAAGATTGCTGAATAAATAAATTAGTAAAGAAAAAAATAAATAAATAAATAAATAAATAAAAAGAAACTTGTAGTTGCAAAAAAAATTTAGCTTAAAAAAAATTTTACTTAACTATTTTTTAGCGGATAAATTTGATTTTTTAGCATTTTCTAGCTATTTTCAGAAGGAATCTAGCTATGACTTCAAAACTTTTCTGGCAACACTGGTTGGAAGTGTTGTATTTTCAGATCTGGCTAGATATTTCTCATTATAAGCATACACATGTTTGTATATATTTATGTATAGGTAAATACATATACATATGCATACATACGTGTATCTGTATATATGTATATGTAGATATATATGTATGTATGTATATATACAAGTTCTTATGCTGTCTGGAACAATGGCTATCTAAACATCTGTACATATGTACATGCATACATATATCTACAGCTTTTATATACTCACATATGTATCTGGATACGTACATAGTATATACATTGGGTACGTTCAGAAGGCGCAACGGTGGAGCACAACTGTTGTGTAGATATCAGTAATCGGAAAGTGATACAATTTGCGCCTTCTGAACGAGCTGATACATTAAATAAACAAATTATTATTTTAATTATCCCGAACGTAATCGCCAATAATTTCGCGGCTTTGAAACATTTTTATTACACTCCACAATTCATAAACACTATTTATATTTTTGTACATATGTCAAAATCGTAAGCTCAACATGTTATCTAAAGTGAGCGTAAAAAATTTATGATGGAAAAAAGTCTCCAAAATCACAACATGTTGTGTTGATCACAAATACTCAACGTTGCGTTCAGAAGATAAAATACAACAGTTGCGCCACGGTTGCGCCTTCTGAACGTAGCCATTTAAATACATAATTTTCTTTATGAATTCTCTCTTTTAAATCTTGCCTAAGGAAAATAAACAAGTAGCTAGGGACACAAAGAACCGGGGGCAACGGCGCCTGACTGTATAAATGTATGTAGGTACATATGTATGTACATATAGTTATGTATGGATGGATGCAAATCGTTAGTTCTAAAATATAAAATTACCTACATACTATACATACATTCATACATATGTATGCGATTCTGTTATAAAAAATCGGAAAAATTTCCCAACAGTCTACCACGCATTATAAAAAAGAAGTTATTGGGGGTTGTAGAGAAGGTCTTCCTGATTCTAAATCCAATTGTCCGGTTGATCTACATATGTATGTATGTGTGTAGAACACCTTTTTGCGATGGCGGCCTTTGGCCGAGCTTTCAAAAAATAACCCTTAGCCGGCAGAATTATCTATAGACCCATCCAACTACCAACAAATATCTCGTGAACTGTAAGCCTCCGGCAGGTTTTGATTTCAGTTTTGAGATCTGTGAGGGGCCCTCTACCATCCTGATAAAGTAATTTTTCTCGGACCGTGGTTCCTTAATGTAAAGCCGTCCTTTTGGTAGACATATGGAAATCTGACCCAAAAAATATCCTAGCCTCATGTTTTCTGCTTGACTGTATACGCAAAGGAATACATAATTAATTACTTACATTAATATAAATATGCACATATAGCCGCAATCACACTTCATCTTAAATTGATAAGGTGTAAAATTTTAGTTTTTGTTTTGCACAATCATAATTTGTTTGTTAAGAATACATATGTATGTACATAGGTAATACAATTTTAAGAAAAAAGGGAAAACTTTCCATCCGTCTACCACGCGTTGGAAAAAAAGTTATTGGACGTTGCAGAGGAGATCATCCTGATTCTAAATGTAAAAGTCCTGGCTTCCGGAGATGTATAGTTTTTAAGTAATTTGTAGTTAAAGTTGCAAAAAAAGTCAAATTTAACTTCACTTTTCTCTGCGAAACAATGAAATAGAAACACCGGTGTTGCCACACGCAGTCGACTATTTCATAAGGCCGTCGTCACAGTGGTAAACGAGTTGGGTCGTATTGAATTTTTCTGCGTTGGCGGCCTTCGGCCGCGCTTATAAAAAATAACCCTGGGCTACGCTATCCGTCCGGACATGTGCCCCAACCGTGGCTACCGCCACGGTGATGTCCTTCTGCGTAGTACACCCTTCAGCGTAGGCGGCCTTCGCCTTTATTTACTAATTTCATTGGCTCCGAATCGCGCACTGTGCATGCGACCTTATCATGTGAATTACCTTTTGGTAGGTGTGGCATCACTATTATATGTTGGTGGCCATTTTTATTATTGAAAAGGTACAAAAGCAGTTGGTTGAACAATTAAAATGTAAAATTCGGCAAATAAAATTAATAAAAAGTGTATGAAAGTGGTTCGAACAGCTTAATAAAGCTACGTGTGAAAATATAGTAAGGATTATTTGTGTGTTTAATTTAGAAATTGGTAATAATGGTTTAGTTTATTTAACAACAATTTGCTATTACCCAATAAACACAAAAGCGAGGATGGTATCGTGGCAAACTCGAGATGAATTCGCGGAGGTGAATGTTATTTTTCGGATTCGTATCGAGTTCGAGAAGGACTCGAGAAAAATCAATTATCACAATAGCATTTATTAATTTTGTTGGATCTTGCTTTACACGAAGAAATTCCCTGTTGGGCTTTAATTTACTCTTTAAAACCCCACTCGAGAAATTTAAAAGTTCGGATGATATCGTGGGGAATTCGAGGCGGATTCGCAGAAGAAGATTTTCTAGAATGTATTCGCTAATGATCTCAAATCTCGAATTGCCAATGACCCGAGAACATAAAAATACGCGAATCGCTAATGAGAGGTGACTCACCTGGGAATTCGGATTCGCCGATCTATCGTCGCGAACTATCGCCGCGATAATATAATCAGAGAAGCGAACTCGTCTCGAATTCGAGGCAAATCCGTTGTGTTTATTGGGTATTAATATTAGTAAAATATTTATCAAAGTCATAAATTTAGATAAAGAAAAGTTTCGACTAACATCCCCTGAAAGATTCATTCGAAAAACATTAATACTTTTGGAGATATTGCTTTTGGTAGACAGAAGGAAATGTGAGCCAGAAAAAATTTTGTACATTTTCTAAAATGTACACGTCCATACATACGAATGCATAGAATCCCTGTAGGGAAAATCTCTAGTTCCGAACTAGGTCGCTTCTAGTGCATTTTTCGGCACAACTTGGCACTACTAGTGCGAGCTAAATCTCTTTTGCATGTTATCAACTGGCGAATTTAACACGGCGATGTCCTAGGCGGTGTCAATTGTCACTCTCTGCACTACATTTTCGATAGTTCCGAACTAGTACTAAATTCTACACTTTACACTAGTTCGTTTATTGGCACCATTTCGATAGTTCTGAACTAGCTGCAAGTACCTACAAATTCTAGTTATACATCTGTCGCTTAAGTGCAGCCTTTGACACACTTCATGCAAGTGGCGCGATGGCCGACTGGCTAACGCATGTGCCTTTCAATCTGAGGGACGCGGGTTCGAATCCTGTCGATGTCAAGGTGGATGATATTTTTTTTTTTAATTTTTTTTTAACTAATATTTTTTTATTTATTTATTTAGTAAAAATTTACAATAATATTTAAAAAGTAATAAAATAAAAAAAAAATTAAAAATAAGCTTCAGGGATCGGAAAAGCATAATTAGGGGAACATTTCATTTCACACAAGATGGAAATAGAAAACTCTTTATATAAAATGCTTCACTAAACATCTGAGAATTGCAGAAATATACAAAGCCGACGGCAATTGAACGAACGAAAAATTTTCATAGAATTTTTGTCACTTCGAAATTGCATACAAATCAAAGTGTCAAAAAGTCTTATAATGGTCACTCAATTCACTCCTTCCGAACTGATGAGGGTCTAACTACAATTGATCTAGTTCCCTTTTGACACCTTTTCGCTAGTTCGGAACTAGAAATTTTGCTCACTAGTTATTGAGTTCCCTGCAGGGATCAGATACATATGCATATGTACATGCAGATGTGCATGTACACACAGTACTTATAACACTCTGGAATTTGCTTCCGCCTTGTAAGGAAAATTATACGAATTACATAGTTTAAAGCAAATTTTTTCTATTTTCTCCACTTAATTTTTGTTTTATTTTTACGATGGGTTTATAGTAAACTTCGGCAAACGTAAGAACTTTTATATGGACACAACGGTCCATCAAATGCACATGTAAGTATGTATATATAAATTGATATACATACAATGTACAAATGTATTCGATTTATACGAGGGACGTATGGAGACCGACTATAGGGCAGCCACCTTTTGGCTACAATTATAAGAACTGTATGAATGTACACACAACGAAACAAATGTATTCATATACTAATTTATGCATATATGAAACGTGCGCTACGCCAATTCCACCCGTCCGCTTTGTTATTGTTACCACGTTTTTCGTTTCCAAGCGGGAACAGACGATAAATGATACACACACATACACAAAGCCAGGAGGGCGATTTTTGATAAACGCGTTGGTTTTCTAGCAAAATTCTCTCGCCACAAGCTAACCAACACGAACTCTACACAAACATACATATACAAAATTGACGCAAAAGCATTCCATATGCATGTACATACATATATACATAGGTATACTTATATGCTAATAGAACAAAAGAAAATCTATACTCAGCACTTTTCAATGCTAATTTAAAGCTCTACCGTTTTCCACACTAGACTGCAGTTAACTCTTTTTCAATATATAAATTACATTCTTCTTATATGTAAATATTTACTTGCGTGTATTTCTTTTTGGTTTTTTTTTTATTTTCTATGTATATAAAGAACCCTGCGCTCACACGCGACAACCTCTGCGATATTTTTAAAATTGTAGATTCAACTGCAACAGCTACTAAACAAAAACTGAAAGCGGAATAGAATCGAAACATCCAAGCACCGCCATATTTTTATACCAATGCGGAAGCGCACAGCGTTGTATTTGTTGAGCGGAGAGCTACCTGACTTTAGTTTTGTTCGTTTACGGATATTTTTTGATGTTTTTCGAAAACTTTTAAAAACAAACACTTTGTCGCCGTTTTTTTACGCCAAATCTCCAACAGAAGAGAACCCACTGAGAGAGAAAACTGACATTTCATTTTGTGAGAAGCTGTTGAATTCTGTTGGACACATTTTTGCCAACAGCAATTTTCCAACAGGAAAACAGCTGATCAAACAACAGCTGACTTGAACTTTTGCAAGTAACAAGATTTGCAAAATATACAAATCAATTATAAAATTGGAAAAATACACTAAATTGGCAACAAATATGGATAAATTAAATATGCAAAATAAGTTACATACTTTTTGCGAAGTATTTATATGCATATTATGTACCTTAGTAAATTGTAATATCCTTTGCGGGAATATATATTAACGGGGCCGCTGTGGTGCAGTGGGGAGTGTTGTGGCCACTGTGGTGTGGCGGACAGTGGCTAGTATGCCATACCAGAGGTCATGGGTTGGATCCCCAGCCTGGATAGAGGGAAAATTTGTATATAATGATCCACGATCCGATAACAATTAATTTTCCAGAGGGTAGGGGTGGTCTCACAGATCACAAAAGACAAAGTACTACCCTCCGGACGCTTATAGTTCAGGAGACATTCCTTGTTAAATTAATGTATGTATATGTAGAACATCTTTCTGCGTTGGCGGCTTTTGGCCGCGCTTCAATATAATTACCCTCAGCCGGCAGAATTCTCTTTCTGGATTAATATCCATGGAGCAATCCACAGTTGTTTTGTATAGAACACCTTTTGCCTTCAGCCGCGCTTTACAAAAATAACCCTCAGCCGGGAGAATTCTATTTCTGGAGAACTTTAATATTATAATTTAATTATAGTTGAAAGTGTTAAGATAAGATGAATTATCATCTACGGAATATTTCCTGAAAGTTTCACTGAGCCTGGATAGACAACAAATTCTAACTAAAACACAATTATCCGGATTTTAAAAATAGCAGCCACTCTAGGCAGTGGGTGGCACACCCTCCGAGAATAGTTCTGCAGTGGGTCGGCTTCAGTATAATGCGCCCGCCGTATTTATTTTCAAACCACTGGAACTTTCGGGAAATCTTCTATGGATGTCAATTTTACTAATTATAACACTCCCGATCGCTCCGCAGATATAATTCGAGAAAGGCAATTTTGCTGGCTTGGGCTTTTTTTTTTAAAGCGCGGCCATATGCCGCCAACGCAAAAGTTTGTTCTACTCAAAAGTACTGTGGATCGGTCCATAGAGGGTTATTTTTTTAAAGCATGGCCAGGGCCGGGTGCATTAAATTGAAATCTCTTCTGCGGGGCAGCAGACGCGAAGACATACTGCGGTGGAAAACAGTATGGACATGGGTACAAAGAAAAGCAATTGTTAGTGTGATAATTATTACAATGAAATCCTATTTATTAGATAGTAACAGCGAACCCCAGCGGGTTAGGGGGTCTAGAATATACCCGTTGTAAGGAATGCCTGTCGTAAGACGCGACTAAAACCCACCGGCCTAGAAGGTTGATTATGGCCAGAAAAAATCGTTCGCACGACAGTCGGGCTAGTTTCAGAAGAGACTAGTACCCGAGCGACCGGATTTATCCGGCAAAGGACTGTCACATCCCCTACACTCCCCAAAACCTACGGGGAGTGTCTTGGTGGCTACAACAACAACAACATGAAGTTAATTGTATTGAAGATACATACATACATATGTGCATATATCTCCACTGTTTTCAGGCAGAATTGTAAATCCATTAGCATTTATATAGAACAAACAGTGCCGATTTATTGTAAAATAGAGTTCCGGATGCATTTCCGAACTTCAAAAAACCTTTTTGCGAGCCTAAGACTGACCAAAACGAAACCCAAAACGAATCAAAAGAAATTAAATAAAAAAAAAACTATGTTTTATTTTATTATTTTTATGTTATATGTACATATATACATAATTAACAGCAATAATTTCCACCAATTTTATTATCATTTTAATTTTAATCCTTTGAATTTGGGGCTTGCGAATGTAAATAAAAATCAGCTGTTTGCCAAAGCTGTTGAACTCTGCAAATTTTGTGTTCGTTTACCTCTTACGATATTTTTCTCTTGTGAGAGGATAGGTGACATTTTTCTCCAACACCTGGCTGTTGGAGGCTGCTGAGTAAATGCTGTTGGAGAAAGTACGCGAACAAAGCTTTTATCAGTTGTTAATTGTGTGATAGCATGGAGGAACAATAAAGGAGAATGCATAAGATCAGCTGACTTCTTCTTCAATCTTCATAAACACACGAACACAAGCATTTTTTTTTTGTTGACATATGCCACACACACACGCACGCTAGTATTTCCATAGGGGCCGAATCTGTCAAATTCTTCTACATTCCTCTTTGCATGGCACTTCTGTCCCCACTATGTATGAAGTTTTTCTATTTTTTGTTTCCGGTCTATTGTGGAACTCATCCCACAAAATTTGAATGAATTATCTTTATATTTGACAAAGATATCGCTTAAAATATTTTTATTAGGCCCCTTTATAGTTCCCATATATAAAAGTGGGCGTGGTCGCCAACCGATTTCGCTAAAATTTTGAACATATATTAACACAACTAATAAAAGTGTACACACCAAATTTCGTCATTATATTTAAATTATTTGTCGAGTTATGGGCTCAGAAATCTCGTATATTCCTGCTTCTAAAAAGAGGCCGTGCCACGCCCATTTTCCAAATTTTTTGTGCTTTTCGTTTTATATCCGCAGTTGGACTCCTGCCATAAAATTTCAATGATATACCTTTATATTTGACAGAGATATCGCTTAAAATGTTTTTATTAGGTCACTTTATAATACCCACATATAAAAGTGGGCGTGGTCGTTAACCGATTTTGGCAATTTTTCGTCCAAACATTTGCCTAAGTAAGTATATCACGCCTACCAGATTTCATCGATATATCTTCAACGGTTTCTGAGTTATGACATATAAAACTTTCAATGTTTGGCCCTTAATAAGTGGGCGTGGCACCGCCCATTTTTCAAAATCTCACCAAATTTCTTCATAAGGGCCTGAGCTCCACACGTGGGTGAAATTTTATCACTCTAGCTCTATTAGTGACTGAGATACAAAATTTCCGATTTTTACTATATAGGGGAAGTGGGCGTGGTCATGGTCCGATTTCGCCCATTTTCAATACCATCCGTTCCAGTCTTGATACCAACTTGCATTCCAAATTTAATCAAAATATTTCAATTTTTGCGCGAGTTATCGTGCGTACAGACAGACAGACGGACGGACAGACGGACGGACATGGCTCAATCGATTTCTTTTTTCACCCTGATCAATTTGATATATATAAGTCAATATCTATCTCGATTATTTTATGGTGTTACAATCCACCGTTATGTGATTAAAACTATAATACTCTGTGTACTAGTACAGCTGAGTATAAAAAAAACAAAGTAAAAAAATTTTTTTAAAAAAGTTTTATTTAATATTAATATAACAATTTACTAAAAAGGAAAAAAATAATTTTTTTATATTTTTGAACAAGATTTATATTAGTCCTTAGTTCATTTGGATCTTAATTTCAATCTAAACATACATTTAACGTATTTCTTCAAAGCATTTCTGTATATGTATCAACATAAATAAAAGCGCGGGTGCTCTTTACGTAATGCATATCTTACGTAATTGGAATTTAAAGTTTTTATCGCTTCCTTCCATTTCGCCAATACGGTTTTATAACATGAATATGTAATGAGTACCCGCGCTTTTATTTATGTTGATACATATACAGAAATGCTTTGAAGAAATACGTTAAATGTATGTTTAGATTGAAATTAAGATCCAAATGAACTAAGGACTAATATAAATCTTGTTCAAAAATATAAAAAAATTATTTTTTTCCTTTTTAGTAAATTGTTATATTAATATTAAATAAAAGCTTTTTTAAAAAAATTTTTTTACTTTGTTTTATTTTTGCCTTTTTAGTTTTACAATGCATATTACATCTAATATCTGGTTTTACTATACTCTTTTGTGAATAGATTACTTCGTAATACGTGTTCAAAATAGGAACAAATCTGGTTCATAAATACTAATTTTCTAAATATCTTGACACTAGCGCCACCTAGCGGCGATTTATTTCCACGGATATATTTACTTTCTCATAGGCAATATATATACCGAATATGAACAAATTCGGTCGGTAAATACGAATTTTACAAATATCTTGACACCAGCGCCACCTAGCGGCGATTTTTTTCCTCGGATGTATTTACTTTCTCATAGGCAATATATATACCGAATATGAACAAATTCGGTCGGTAAATACGAATTTTACAAATATCTTGACACCAGCGCCACCTAGCGGCGATTTTTTTCCACAGATGTATTTACTTTCTCATAGGCAATATATATACCGAATATGAACAAATTCGGTCGGTAAATACGAATTTTACAAATATCTTGACACCAGCGCCACCTAGCGGCGATTTTTTTCCTCGGATGTATTTACTTTCTCATAGGCAATATATATACCGAATATGAACAAATTCGGTCGGTAAATACGAATTTTACAAATATCTCGACACCAGCGCCATCTATCGGATTTTTTTTTATTTCACATTGCATTGTCTTCGGGTCCTGAACTATGTTCCAAATTTCAAGTACCTAGCTCAACTAGAAGTATCTTAAATGTTCGTTGCAAAATTCCACGACATACATACAAAAAGTGAAGTTAAATAAAAGCTTGTAAAAGCTTAGTATCGACCTCTCAAGAAACGCAAAAGTTTCATATAAAATGACGTACAAGAAATGCTCAAGAAATTTTTCTTGCGAAACTTTCTTGAGCGAGTATCGACCTCTCAAGAAATTTAATACACTTTTTTTACACTATTTTTCAACATAATGCGAACACAGCAACACAGGTTTTGCCAAGAAATATATGGTCGAGCATTTATTTCTTAAAGAAATTTTGACGTCTGTTGGCTTTTGTTACATGTTGATAAAAATGGTGGTGAAAATGGAAAAATTAATCAGAAAAAATATAGTGCACATTTTTTGTAATGATGCAAAGCGGAAGTTGACATCACGTTCTTACATCTACTTCCACTCCGGCCATCAATATACCACAATTTAGCAGTAATATAAGGTCATCCTCGTCGCTTTCGATGATTTCCTAAAATAACATCAAAATAAAGCTATTGAAAACAAATATTTAAAGCTTTTATTTAATGTTTTTTATGAATTTACCAATTTCTCATGTTTACAAAATGGTTTATTTTGTTTACGTTTTTGATGATCTTCTTCGTTTCATTTGGTATTCACGGTGGAATAATAAACGTCAAAATTTCTTGCCTACTACTATTTTTCACTCAAGAAATAAAGCTAAAAATTTCTTGAGCTGTTTCTTGAGAGGTCGATACCAGCCTTAAAAACCTGTATTGTTGAATCATGTGTGATAGCAATCATAGCAGGAGAGATTTTTTGTTATCAAATTAAGCCGGTGTCTCCACAAAAAAGAATTCTGTCACAATTAGCGCCATTAACCGGCGTCTCCACAAAAGAGAATTCGTCATTATAATCATCATTACAAGGCAAATTCATTCATATGGTAATGGTACTTGAACAGCTGACTTGTTCTTCTTCTCGTTTTTAACTCGCCGTGTACAAAAGAATACAGGAGAATGTCAAACAAAGAAAAATTTGACTTTGAGTTGACATTCTGCTGGACAAAAACTTAAAGCAAATCGAGGCGAATATTGCCGAATTCGCCCTGACATTACCATAATGAATTTGCCTTGCACCATAATAACGCAGCAGTAGGCGAGACCGCATCCACTCAATACACTAACCTCTGTTTATACAACCTAGTTTGAAGCGTGTATAGTGAAACCGCATTATAATGCATTTCGATCAGCTGCTCTTTGTTTACATTTGATTAATTTTTCACTACCAATGTGCCGCGAAATCGCACTATTCATAAAAGAAATAGCAAAGAAAACTTTTATTTTCCTCCATTTAAAAATATTATTTAAGTTAATTGATTTGAATTGAATACACACGCGTTTAATAAAGCAATCAGCTGATCTTTAATTCGCTTCGATAAATTTAGCCGTTTATACGCTCCCTTCAACCGTTGCGAGAAATAAAATAACGATTTGAAAATGAGTCTGAGCAAATTCAGCAATGCATTTCAAAGCGTATTCAAAATCGATTTTTGTATGCGTGTGTATTCAGTGAAACCGCATTATGCCGCCGTATAAACAAGGTAATAGATTTCAAATAGAGACCGGCTATGTCTTCTGGTATACCATAGATGTTAAAGCAATTGGTTTAACATCTATGGTGTAACATGGGCTGATTTGACAGCTAATTTTAGATTGGTCTTGATTTTAGGGTGAAAACAGAATCGATGCATAATGACACGACGTTGCGACAACGACAGTCTGTCAAAATTAAAACCCATGCGTTCTTATGAAAGCAATTATAATAAAGACGACGTAGCGCGACGTCGTCCACTAACAAAATTACGTTGTCGTCAACTTAGATCGATTTCTAGTTTTGGTGACGACGACGAGTGGACGACGAGTTGCCACTGCATTATGAAATATGAGTATTTTGAAAACTCAATAAATCTAACGAAACTTTACAAAAAAAGTATAAGTATTTATACACAACCAAATGTAATAACAGCTTAAAGCATTAAATTAATAAATTTAACTATTTAATTTATTATTTTACGTTAAAAAAATACGATCTGAACCAAAAACTTTTAAGCTGTGAATGCAAAACTGTAATGTGGCAGCAACGAGCTTTCTGTAGGGGCGGTCGTTGCCGCATTTATTATGTTTCATTGCTGGCTTTGCACCGACATTTTTACGTCGAGACTGTCCTTGTCGCAATGTCGTGTCGTTACGCACCGATTCTGTTTTCACCCTTAGGTCTGTTATGTGAGTGCACTGAAAGTGTAGAACAGTGTAGGGCAGAACATTTGACAGTTGTCAGAGCAATTTAGTGCAAAGGCTTCAACGAACGAGAATGGTGATTTAGTGCAAACCAGCTGATTCATGGAAACAAAACATTCTGTGATGTAAACAAACAATTCTCAATGGTAAAATTTATAGCTATTAAATTTACACAAATGTTCTATCTTTGATCGGGTAAGAGCCTGTACACACTTGCGACTAAATCGATTTAGTCGGGCTTTGATTTGCATGGGGATGTATGGAAGCATTCACACTACAACCAATTAGTCGAACGACGAAACAGTTGGATTTGCAGCCCGATTCCATTCCAACGAAACAGTCGGCCAACTGCTTGATCAGCAAGGCGCCCTTCTACGTATTCACACTACAGACAATTTAGTCGGCCGACTATAACAACAACAGTGATATTCGTAGTGGAAAGAGTTGCCATGCTGACAGCACTACTTTTATTTCACTTTTGGTAAATTGCAGAGATTGAATATTTCAATTAATATTTTCAGAATGTTTTTAAAAAAACAAAAGGTTCGTTTCTTATTAACTAGTTATATAGAAGAATTATCTAACTAAGGATATATTATCTAACTAAGGATATATTATTTCCGTTTTCATGTGTTTCTTGATATTGTTGTTCTCTTCAAATATGTCATTTCTTCCATGATTTTGTTTTTGCCTGTTGTAGCTTGGTTTTTTACACTTTTCGTTGTAAATTTAAAGTGACAGCCGTTCGTAATGCAAAAACGCAGGAAAAAAGTAGCGAGTTGGGCTACTTTCGACGGGGACTGCGCTAACGCATTCGTAACGCCGTCGTCTGTAACAGCTTTCGTTGTGAACCCTGTTAGCATTTGGAAGAGAGTTTTATCGTCTATCTAAAATAAGTAACGTCTGAGATACTTCTAGGCGTTATTCGAAAGATATTTTCTATTTTACAAAAAATATATATATTTTACAAATAATACCTAACGTAATTCCGGTTATTTGATGTTCGATCCCGGTACATGCTGTGGTCCGCGCAAAGAAATTCAGGTGGTGATCACGATTGTCCTATTACATCTTTTAAAGAGTTGTACACTGAACATGACCGGCAGACTACGCGAAGGATGAAATTAAGGTGAGTGGAAGTGATTGGAATGGTGGAACTCCTAATTTAAATTATTGCTTTATTTTATAGGAAATTGATACTACAATCCGAAAAGAGATCGATGACATAAATACTAATAATGACAAAGAGCTGGCAGTATCCGGTTTGTTGGTCGATGTTTACTCTTAGAGCCTATACACACTTGCGACTCAATCGATTTAGTCGAATGTTGATTTGCATGGGAATGTATGGAAGCATTCACACTACATTCAATTAGTTGTACAACTGAAACAGTTGGATTTGCAGCCCAATTTCATTCCAACTGAAACAGTTGTACAACTGCTTGATCAGCAAGGCGCCCTTCTACGTATTCACACTTGAGACAATTTAGTCGAACGACTACAACAACAACAGTGATATTCGTAGTGGAAAGAGTTGCCATGCTGACAGCACTACTTTTATTTCACTTTTGGTAAATTGTAGAGATTGAATATTTCAATTAATATTTTCAAAATGTTTAAAAACAAAAGGTTCGTTTCTTATTAACTACACCATTTCCAGATGGATTTTAGAAAGCGTTAACTGGATTTTAGAAAGGGGAAATTGGATTTTAGAAATGTCAATTGGATTTTAGAAAGGGGAAATTGGATTTTAGAAATATCAATTGGATTTTAGAAAGCGTTAAAAGGATTTTAGAAAACAAAATTGGATTTTTGAAAGCTTGAATTGGATTTCAGAATGTGCGTTTAAAATAAATTTTACACAGAATTTTTCGAATAGAAATTCTTTATTGCGTATGAAAGTATAAATTAATAATTATATAAATTTTCGAAAATCCAATTTACAGTTTCTAAAGTCCAATTTCCCTTTTCTAAAATCAAATCGACTTTTCTAAAATCCAATTTTCCCTTTCTGAAATCCATTTGGCTATTCTAAAATCTAATTTCCCCTTTCTAAAATCCAATTGACATTTCTAAAATCTAATTTCCCCTTTCTAAAATCCAATTGACATTTCTAAAATCCAATTTCCCCTTTCTAAAATCCAATTGACATTTCTAAGATCCAATTTCCCCTTTCTAAAATCCAGTTGACGCTTTCTAAAATCCATCTGGAAATGGTGTAGTTATAGACAAGAATTATCTAACTAAGGATATTTACTTCCGTTTTCATATGTTTCTTGATATTGTTGTTCTCTTCAAATGTCATTAATCGCATTTTAAAATAGAAATAATGAAAATGAAATTTCATGAAAATTATTAATGGCTGATTTTTACTATTTTTCCGTTTCTTGTACTTCTGTTCGTTTCGCCTTTATGAGCGTAATTCCTTCCGTTTTTCTCTTTTCATTTACTTGACAGCTAGTTGCTAGTTTAATAAGAAACAAAGCCAAACAATGTATGCACTTTTTGTTTATTTTATTGTTTTTTATTTATTAATCAAGTTGACAGCTGACAAGAAGGTGCTTTCATGTAAGAATGCAGATAAACTTTAACAATTTAATACTTCATCACTTTATATGAAGACCACTAATGTAAAATTTGCTGGGTAAAATGTGAACATTGGCAACACTATGTCATTGTCAATCGCACGACTATTTAGTCTCAAGTGTGAATAGCTGCCACCTATTCGACTAAATAGTTGGAGTAGTGTGAATACAACAGTCCAATTCGACCAAATGGATTGAGTCGCAAGTGTGTATAAGCTCTTAGGGCCGGTTTCACCACCTCCGGTTAATTTAGGGCCTTTTCACATTACTCGGTACGACATCGGATCGACATTTTTTGCTCGGTATTTCCAGCTTACCGAAACGATTCCGCGTTGTTGTGTTTTTCACACTTGTGGGAATACTTTCGGTGCGTAATCGGCAGAAAATAGGAAAACAAACATCGAAATTTGCAAAACAAAATTTTTAACTTCAAAAAATCACTCAATAATAACAATAATGTCTTCTAGCGAAGACGAAGACATTATAACTTGCTACATTTATTACCGAAACGAGTTTTTTACTGACTTTGTTCTTCTTCTTTTATCACGCCGCAAAAATGTATGCAGTAATTCCTCAAATTTTACTGACCGGTCTTACCGCGTTGCGGTATACCGAAATTAATCCGCTCCGATTTCATGTATGCAACACTAATGTGAAAGTGCCAA
Organism: Urophora cardui; assembly: GCA_960531455.1. Taxonomy (NCBI): domain Eukaryota; kingdom Metazoa; phylum Arthropoda; class Insecta; order Diptera; family Tephritidae; genus Urophora; species Urophora cardui. The sequence goes on from OY482674.1 coordinate 101,972,747, forward strand.
TTGAAATACATGTGGTCGGTAAGGTTTCGGTATACTTTCGGTAAAAACCAAAAATGTCGATCCGATACCGCACCGAGTAATGTGAAAGCGCTCTTAATCGCTGGTTAGTTTGACGTCAATCGTATGGCGAGCTGTTAAATAAATTGCTTAACCGGGCAAAAATCTCTGGTTAAGTGCTTAACCGGAGATGGTGAAACCGGCCCTTAAAGTGTTAAATTGAATAAAAGTAAATAAATAGATATATATATGTATTTGGAGTTTTTTATTTGGGTTATAAATATAGTAAGAAAACTGTAGGAGTAATTTTAATCGACGCTTTTGTGTCTCCAAGATGGCACTAAGAAGTTACTTCCGGAAGCGTCGTATTAGTTTACTTATACGAAACGTTTTCGTCTCTTCCAAACGAAACTTGGAAGATACTTCTAGAAGTGTCGTTTAAGACTCATTATGGACGTAACGTTGACGGGGAACAGTTTTTCCCGAACGAAGTTAGGAAAAAGTTGAGAAAGCGATATCTTCCGTGATTGAATTAAACTTCTTGAAGTAACTCCTTCGTCTCTTCTACGATAATAAATGTTGGCTGGGAATGCACATGTTCAATATTTTTTGACAGCCACGGCGTTACGCATTTAACACCGAACGCGAGTTATGTACCTTCGCTTTTATAAGTATTTCAGTATCGTTAACCTTATTACAATTGTAACTTTATCGCTATCCATGTGAGCTGTTAGTGGTGCCGTAAATCTGTAAACAGCTGACACTTGTCGAGGCAGATCTTGGAAGGTAGGCGCATAGGCGAATTCAGAAATTTCCCATATATTTTGCTATTGTAATTGGTAGATTGTAATGTCAAAATAATATTTCTCCTGAATCTTGGGACTCGCCTATTACTATTGGCCATGATGTGAATTCGCCTTGATTTTGATATTATAATCTACCCAAGGCAGATCTAGGAAGGTAGGCCCGGTGGCGAATTCAGAAACTACTTTTTTATATGCAAAGGTAGAGTGTAATGTCAAAATCCAAGCGAATTCACATCATTGCCAATAAGAATGGACGAGCCCCAAGCGAATCCAGATTTTAACCACGGCGAAATATCATTTTGACATTACACTCTACCAATTACAATAACAAAATACATGGGAAATTTCTGAATTCCCCACCGGGCCTACCTTCCTGGATCTGCCTTGAATCTACCTTTGTAAAGCTTAGTATCGACCTCTGAAGAAACGCAAAAGTTTCTTATAAAATGACGTACAAGAAATGCTCAAGAAATTTTTCTTGTGAAACTTTATTGAGCGAGTATCGACCTCTCAAGAAATTTAGTAGCCTTTTTTAAAACTATTTTTCAACGTTATGCGAACACAGCAACACAGGTTTTGCCAAGAAATAAATCATCGAGCATTTATTTCTTAAAGAAATTTTGACGTTTGTTGCGTGTTGAAAAAAAATCGCAGAAATCGTTAGTGAAAATGGCAAAAAAGAAACGAAAAATATAATGCACAATTTTTCTAATGATGCAAGGGCATAGTTGGCATCGATTTCTTATATTTTCTTCCATTCCGGCCATCAATATACCACAGTTTACCAGTAATATAAGGTCATCCTCGTCACTTTCGATGATTTCTTAAAATAAGAACCAAATAAAACTATTGAAAACATACACCCACAAAAAAAAATCGTATGAAATCAACCAAAACTTAACAAATTTTGTGGTTAATTTTTTTCAACACGTTGCTCAATGTATGCCATCCTGTAAACATGTAAATTTAACACTACTGCACTCAGAAAAAAAAATAATCAACATGATTCATGTAAAATTAACACGATCGATCTTTACACATAGAACAGCAACAATTTTTTCAAATTACACGATGTTTGAAACATGATTTTGGCTTTGTAACTGTCATCTGAAAATTTGGTAAATTCAACCAAATTTTATTGTTTGTTGTTTGTTGTTTGTGAAGCATTTTGAAACGGTAGTTACGCTGACTACGCGTAAAGTGACCATGATACGGACACAAGCTTTCCCAATGCCGACAGAAACTCACTTTGTGCTAAAAAGGTACCTATGCGCGGCATGTCCTTTAGTTAACTGACTTCACATTTTAAAATTATTCTATTGGAAGAAAATAATATGGACTATGATTTTAAATTAATATACAATTCTTAAGTGAAATGTTTATTTTTTTTTGTTTTAATACTATGTTGCTTTATACGTGAGAACCAAAATTTAATGTCATCTACATACATACATACATCTTCTACGATTCTTGCTACTCAAGCAATTGCAACGGTAAAACAATAAAAGTATTTTGATTAAGTTTATGCAAATTTAAACTTGTAAACATCTCAGAGTTAGGTTTTCACACATACATATATTTATCGCGGCATAACCAAAAGCAGCGCTTACTAAAAGTGATGTTGATAATTTTGCAACTTCAACTCGTTGTGGCATGGGTTAGAGTTGTTCAATCGGGCCAAAATTTTCAGGGTATTATTGTTTTATTAAACAACAATATTAAACATGAAGAAATTTTAAAATATACAAGATGATTCAAATATAAAATTTTATTCCTAAATGTCATTTGGAATTTGGTTTATTTAACACGATGATAGTGTCAATATAAACTAAAAAAAAATGTTAGAAAAATGACGTCCCAATTTTAGTGTTAATACAACATGAAAACAAATGTGAAAACAACAAGAACCACAATTAACAATAAAATTTGGTTGATATAACACGAAACAATGTTCAAACATAAACGTCATTTGTAATTTTGGTTTATTCAACACGACCATAGTGTCAATGTAATCTAAAAAAACAAAGTAAAAAAATTTTTTTAAAAAAGCTTTTATTTAATATTAATATAACAATTTACTAAAAAGGAAAAAAATAATTTTTTTATATTTTTGAACAAGATTTATATTAGTCCTTAGTTCATTTGGATCTTAATTTCAATCTAAACATACATTTAACGTATTTCTTCAAAGCATTTCTGTATATGTATCAACATAAATAAAAGCGCGGGTGCTCTTTACGTAATGCATATCTTACGTAATTGGAATTTAAAGTTTTTATCGCTTCCTTCCATTTCGCCAATACGGTTTTATAACATGAATATGTAATGAGTACCCGCGCTTTTATTTATGTTGATACATATACAGAAATGCTTTGAAGAAATACGTTAAATGTATGTTTAGATTGAAATTAAGATCCAAATGAACTAAGGACTAATATAAATCTTGTTCAAAAATATAAAAAAATTATTTTTTTCCTTTTTAGTAAATTGTTATATTAATATTAAATAAAAGCTTTTTTAAAAAAATTTTTTTACTTTGTTTTATTTTTGCCTTTTTAGTTTTACAATGCATATTACATCTAATATCTGGTTTTACTATACTCTTTTGTAATACGTGTTCAAAATAGGAACAAATCTGGTTCATAAATACTAATTTTCTAAATATCTTGACACTAGCGCCACCTAGCGGCGATTTATTTCCACGGATATATTTACTTTCTCATAGGCAATATATATACCGAATATGAACAAATTCGGTCGGTAAATACGAATTTTACAAATATCTTGACACCAGCGCCACCTAGCGGCGATTTTTTTCCTCGGATGTATTTACTTTCTCATAGGCAATATATATACCGAATATGAACAAATTCGGTCGGTAAATACGAATTTTACAAATATCTTGACACCAGCGCCACCTAGCGGCGATTTTTTTCCACAGATGTATTTACTTTCTCATAGGCAATATATATACCGAATATGAACAAATTCGGTCGGTAAATACGAATTTTACAAATATCTTGACACCAGCGCCACCTAGCGGCGATTTTTTTCCTCGGATGTATTTACTTTCTCATAGGCAATATATATACCGAATATGAACAAATTCGGTCGGTAAATACGAATTTTACAAATATCTCGACACCAGCGCCATCTATCGGATTTTTTTTATTTCACATTGCATTGTCTTCGGGTCCTGAACTATGTTCCAAATTTCAAGTACCTAGCTCAACTAGAAGTATCTTAAATGTTCGTTGCAAAATTCCACGACATACATACAAAAAGTGAAGTTAAATAAAAGCTTGTAAAAGCTTAGTATCGACCTCTCAAGAAACGCAAAAGTTTCATATAAAATGACGTACAAGAAATGCTCAAGAAATTTTTCTTGTGAAACTTTCTTGAGCGAGTATCGACCTCTCAAGAAATTTAGTACACTTTTTTAATACTATTTTTCAACGTTATGCGAAAACAGCAACACAGGTTTTGCCAAGAAATATATCATCGAGCATTTATTTCTTAAAGAAATTTTGACGTTTGTTGCGTGTTGAAAAAAAATCGTGGAAATCGTTAGTGAAAATTGCAAAAAAGAAACGAAAAATAGAAGGCACAATTTTTCTAATGATGTAAGGGCATAGTTGGCATCGATTTCTCATATTTTATTCCATTCCGGCCATCAATATAGCACAGTTTACCAGTAATATAAGGTCATCCTCGGCGCTTTCGATGATTTCCTAAAATAACAACAAAATAAAACTATTGAAAACATATATTTAAAGCTTTTATTTAATATTTTTTAAGAACTTACTAATTGCTTATGTTTAAAAAAGGTTTATTTTGTTTACGTTTTTGATGCTCTTCTTCATTTCACTTGGTATTCACGGTGGATTACTAAACGTCAAAATTTCTTGCCTACTACCTTTTTTTACTCAAGAAATAAATCCAAAAATTTCTTGAGCTGTTTCTTGAGAGGTCGATACCAGCCTAAAAAAAAAGGAAAATTTTGTGCCGTGGCAGTGATGCGAGTTTGCGATAGTGGGTTTTCGATTTATATTTTCAATTTGCAGGTGAGTTAAAAGAGGATTACATTTTTGTTTCTAAAAGTATTTAATGTTCAATGTTTTATTTTTCCTCTTCATAGGTTGCAATATCACGAGGAGGTTTTTTAGCGAATGGGGGTTTGCGTGCAGCATGCGGTTGTTGCATTAGCGGCCAAACATTACTCGGTGCAAGTGATAGTAGTATCGCCCATGTATAAACTATCGCCGGTACATTTGTGTTCGTATGAGAAGGACGCCTTCAATTTGGTCAGTTGTGCGGGTGATGTTAAATAAACATTTAGAGCCTATACACACTTGCGACTCAATCGATTTAGTCGAATATTGATTTGCATGGGAATGTATGGAAGCATTCACACTACATTCAATTAGTTGTACAACTGAAACAGTTGAATTTGCAGTCCAATTTCATTCCAACTGAAACAGTTGTACAACTGCTTGATCAGCAAGGCGCCCTTCTACGTATTCACACTAGAGACAATTTAGTCGAACGACTACAACAACAACAGTGATATTCGTAGTGGAAAGAGTTGCCATGCTGACAGCACTACTTTTATTTCACTTTTGGTAAATTGCAGAGATTAAATATTTCAATTAATATTTTCAAAATGTAAAAAAAAAAAAACAAAAGGTTCGTTTCTTATTAACTACACCATTTCCAGATGGATTTTAGAAAGCGTTAACTGGATTTTAGAAAGGGGAAATTGGATTTTAGAAATGTCAATTGGATTTTAGAAAGGGGAAATTGGATTTTAGAAATGTCAATTGGATTTTAGAAAGCGTTAAAAAGATTTTAGAAAACGAAAATTGGATTTTTGAAAGCGTGAATTGGATTTCAGAATGTGCGTAAAATAAATTTTACACAGAATTTTTCGAATAGACATTCTTTATTGCGTATGAAAGTATAAATTAATAATTATATAAATTTTCGAAAATCCAATTTACAGTTTCTAAAGTCCAATTTCCCTTTTCTAAAATCAAATTGACATTTCTAAAATCCAATTTTCCCTTTCTAAAATCCAGTTGGCTATTCTAAAATCCAATTTCCCCTTTCTAAAATCCAATTGATATTTCTAAGATCCAATTTCCCCTTTCTAAAATCCAGTTGACGCTTTCTAAAATCCATCTGGAAATGGTGTAGTTATAGACAAGAATTATCTAACTAAGGATATTTACTTCCGTTTTCATGTGTTTCTTGATATTGTTGTTCTCTTCAAATGTCATTAATCGCATTTTAAAATAGAAATAATGAAAATGAAATTGCATGGAAATTATTAATGGCTAATTTTTACTATTTTTTCCGTTTCTTTTACTTCTGTTCTTTCGCCTTTATGAGCGTCATTCCTTCCGTTTTTCTCTTTTCATTTACTTGACAGCTAGTTGCTAGTTTAATAAGAAACAAAGCCAAACAATGTATGCACTTTTTGTTTATTTTATTGTTTTTTATTTATTAATCAAGTTGACAGCTGACAAGAAGGTGCTTTCATGTAAGAATGCGGATAAACTGATAAACTTAAGCAATTTAATACTTCATCACTTTATATGAAGACCACTAATGTAAAATTTGCTGTGTAAAATGTGAACATTGGCAACACTATGTCATTGTCAATCACCCGACTATTTAGTCTCTAGTGTGAATAGCTGCCACCGATTCGACTAAATAGTTGGAGTAGTGTGAATACAACAGTCCAATTCGACCAAATCGATTGAGTCGCAAGTGTGTATAGGCTCTTAGGAATAAAATTTTATATTTGAATCATGGTGTATATTTTCAAATTGCTTCATGTTGTATCAACAATAAAAATTGGTTGAATTTACCAAATTTTCAAATGACATTTACAAAGCCAAAATCATGTTTCAAACATCGTGTAATTTGAAAAAATTGTTGCTGTTCTATGTGTAAGGATCGATCGTGTTAATTTTACATGAATCGTGTTGATGTTTATTTTTCTGGGTGTATATTTAAAGCTTTTATTTAATATTTTTTAAGAACTTACTAATTGCTTATGTTTACAAAAAGGTTTATTTTGTTTACGTTTTTGATGCTCTTCTTCATTTCACTTGGTAATCACGGTGGATTACTAAACGTCAAAATTTCTTGCCTACTACTATTTTTTACTCAAGAAATAAATCCAAAAATTGCTTGAGCTGTTTCTTGAGAGGTCGATACCAGAAGTTTCTGAACTCGCCTGTGCGCCTACCTTCCTATATCTGCTTTCACAAGTGTCAGCTGTTTACGGTTTTAGGGTTGATAACCAAAATCCAATTGGTCTGTAAGTTAACGATACGACTACAGAATTACGATAAGGCACCAATGACTAGTTACACTGCTTGTCGTAAATTTGGTTGAATCAGCTGTTTTATAAGGTTACAGATAATACTATGTTCATGCTGGATTTGAAACGCAACATTTTGCATTTTCGAAGATGGCTTTTCGAAAAGTGTTCATGCTGCCGCGTTTTGTAAATGCGCATTTGAGAAGTTCGAAACAAACGGAGCTAATATCCCAGATTACGCAATCAGGTGTTGAGGTTTATTTTTTTGTTTTGTCTAATTAAAAATATAGAACAAGAATTTGCAAAATATGTAATAATATAATACACTAATTTTGCAAACCAAACGTACCAACCGCTTTGGTATTAATTTTGATCTCTGTTTTGTTTACTTTCGTTTATTACATGTAGAGTGACGTCATCATGGAGCTCGTGTGCCCATGCTCATGCTGCTCTATATGCGTAATCTTGTAGGTATTTCGTTCTTGTATTGCCAGAGTGTTGCCACTATTTTCCATTCGAATGGCAAATTTTTTCGAAGATTTCAGGGTTGCTTTCTGCGTTAGCATTCAAAACGCAAAAAAATAGTTGCGTTAAGTTGCATTTTGGTGGTGGCATTTGTATGGAGAAATGTAACATTTAATGTTGCGTTTTGGACTAAACGCAAAAACGCCTCCGAAACGCAAAACGCAGGCTCACCATGAACCACGGTATATATATTGAGACGGTAATGCCAGTAGGCGGAAATGTCAAATACTGCTTACGTCACAGGACCAATAAAGCCGCGAACAACCAAACAAACAGCTGTGCCAATTGCAAAAGCAAATGGATTTATATGGATCAAAAAAAATCTATTACAATCTATACGGATCCGAAATTGATACAGATAAACACCAGGATCACAAAATTCTTGTTGCATTTGCATGCAAACTTCTTATCCCGATCTGGATCACTGCCACGGAAACTCGGCAAGTATAACTTGCTACAACAGGCAAAAACAAAATCATGGCAGAAAATTTAATGGAAAATTATTAATTTTAATTTATATTTCTCAAAAATCCAAATGAAAAATGCTCTGATAATGCTGAACAGCTGTTTTTTGTTTACAATTTAAGTGCGTCATAACGCAAGGTGTGTAACATGGTGGAATAATATCATGGTGGATTCAAATGAAGTTATGCTTCTTACTTATTAATCAGCTGATGTACAAATGTGCCAAATTTTCAGCCATTATTGTTTTGCTTTATGTCGTCTATACATATATCCGAGAAAAGTAGTGAAATCGCGTATGCAACTAGTTTTTCTGAGGCTATTATTATATTATTACAGACTTTGTGTGATTTCTGTGTTGATAATTATATAATTATTTTTCATTATTTCAAGCGGTGAACGCTTGTCAGCCATTGTGAAGAAACTTTTCGAGCCGATTCATAAATTGCACGAATTTCAATAAGTAAACAAAACAAAGAAAAACACGTGTTTTTGCATTTGACAGATCAGTACATAACAGTAAATTTTGTTGTTGCACATTTACCACCACCATCAGCGTTGCCAGAATGACGATGGCATCGTCATTTTGACGATTTTTGGACTCCATGACGATGTAAAGTTTATAAAAAGATTGTAAAGTGTATAAAAAGCAGTTTCGACGATTCTAAAACGGTGGCAGCTTTATCGTGTGGAAGAACAAAAGCAACAAGTATTATTCAAAACACTCTTGGGCAGTACCAGCTATAATCGCTATGTGCCATACTCCGAACAACTAAATTTTCATTATGCGTTGATGAATCCACTGATATACATTTTACTTATAAGTAATATGAAATTACTCGGTCTTGTAGTGAGAGTAAGTATAAACTTTTCAGTGAAAGACTTTTTTTTTGGCTTGGTCCGTGTTGAAACCTGCGACGCTATCAATTTACATAATGCGATAAAACAGTATTTCATCGAAAACGATGTGCCTTACGAAAACAACATGATTGCATTTGTCTCAGATGGGGCAAAAAATGGATGACGATTTTTATTTTTAAATTGACGATTTGGGACAAAAAAATCTGGCAACTCTGACCACCATATCCATATAATTCCACCATGGGTGTGTAACAGCAAATTATTCAACGCCGTCAACGCATATACACAAGAACGCCGTCAACGCACCAATAAAAAGCATGTACCTTCAGCTTAATTCTATATGGTCGTTGCAGCCAAAAGAGAATAGGCGATAACCGTTGAACGGCCGTAGATAAGAATGTCAAAAACAGAAAAAACGCCAGCGACCACACAAGCTATTTCCACGAATAACACGTGCAAGAGGGAAAAATTAAAACAAAAGACGATGATTTGACAGCTTACTAGGCATTGCGAAGCATCATTTCCTATGGCTACGACCATATAAAGGTTGTTCTCTCTGTGTGATTTTGGCCTGGCAAATTTGCCGAGATGACATAAGTGTGATGAATTTGCCGAGCACAACAACAAAATACACGTTTTGTCAAATTTGGAGCTTCGGCAAATTTCTCATACCCCAACCCGTGATATTTGATATCATGAGAAAAATATCACGGGAAATGCAACCATGTTATTACATTCACAATAGTCTTCTATGAGAAGCGAGTCTAAATTTATGTTTCTAGTTCCTTTTTTAAGTATTTTATTTTATTCAGATAAAAAATTAATTAATTCGAAATTGAAGCAAGCAAAGCAAAGCGACAAGAGTCGTATAAAGAGTGGAACGAATATGACTAACATGCTTCACAATGAAGTCAGTTCGAATTTTATTTTCTTAAAGGTGCGCTCTCTCTGTGTGAGAAATTTCTCAAGATATCATGATATCTCGGCAAAAAGATTAGACAGAGAGAACAACCTTATAGAATTATTTGGCCATGAACTCGGTACTATAACGTTGAAATCGGTATAATAATAGCCGTGTTTTTATTCAAGCGCATATAAATCTGCGCTTAAATTTTGGATGGATTTCTAAACGCATATCTCTATTCGCGCTTAGTTGTACATACCAAATTTAAGCGCTGATGTATATACGCTATAATAAAAACACGGCTAATGCAAACTTCTTTGGAAGTTAATTTGCAAACGGTTACCAAAGTGTAGACTGAGAAACTGCTACCTCAGCACAGCAGTTTCTTATCGATATACAAGATTCCCTTCTATGGAAAGTATTCTTGCTCCAAGCACAGCTGTTTCTTATCGATATTCTAATTGCACCTCTATAGAAAGTATTCTTCGGTATTTCCCTCAGTGATGTGATACGTAGGGAAAATTCCCTACATGTAGGGATTTTAGTCGGAAAAAAGTGACCGTAGGGAAAGAAGGACAGATTTTTATAAAATAGCTAAATGTAGGGATTTTTTGGCAAAGTCAAATCAAAATTTCAATTCAACTTTTTTTCACTTCAACACTGACTGTCGATCTGAATAATGAAAATGCTGCCAAGACGAGTTAAATCGCGAACCCTTCAATGGCGTAATTGGAGAGGGAATACCGTATAGTGAACTATCTAATAACACGATATTTTTTTTCAGGGCATCGGAGCAAAAGATTTTTTTTCTGGCTACGCTCTTAGCTCCGAATTTTTTTCCCCTTAAGGCCTCTCCGTATCTCTCAAGAAAACGCTCAAGAAAAAATTTGCATTATTTCTTGAGCGTTGAAATGGCAGTAGGAAAGTAATTATATTTTCAAACGAAATGTCACATTTGAGTTTATTTACCTCTTCTGTCAAATTTTCTTGAAGATTTAACTCAAACAAATTTTTTTTGGGAAAACGCAAACTTTTATAATTTCAAAGAGTTTCCTTCTACGGCTAACTACAAAATCGCTTTTATTTCCGCCATTTTTATTGTTTTGAGTATTTTATAAGACTAGACTCAAAGGCATGACCTAGTTATTGAAATATATGGCAAAACCCCAGAAATCGAAAATTTCGAGTTAAATCCCTATTGCATAAAACGTGCGATATATACATATGTTACATACAACGCATTAATACATATATTTTTTTTATTATAATAATTGTTCAAAACAGTAAATCATCAGTATTTTATTGTAATTTTTTTTGATTTCTTTGAGAGCCAGTGTGTATGCAGTACGCAGTAGAACAGCCGATTTTCATTATTTAGTAAAAGAAAAGATGTTCATATACTGCCGTGCGGTTTTTTCATTGTTCTAGCATGGAAATAACTAAAAAAAAAGTGTAGGGAATTACGTAGGGAAAATTTGAAACAAGCGTAGGGAAAAGTAGGGATTTTTTTCTTGCTCTGTAGGGAATTTCCAAAAAAGTATCTACCATCACTGATTTCCCTCTACTTCCATTGTTTGTAACAAAGATGACTTGATACGAAACTCTTTTTTAGGGCCGTTTACTCAACATTTGGTTATGATAAACTTTACCCGATGATAACCAAACCATGGGTTGGCTGATAATGACAATTTCGTTTACTCAAAGGTCTGGTTAAGATATCATGGTAAAGTTGGTCATTGTGAACGATTTTCGGAAAAAATTCACAAACGTTGCATTGTGAACGCATAAATAGTGACAGCTGAGTTTGTTTACAATTTTAATTTAGCTGAAAGTTAGCATGTTCGATTGTGGAAATGGCGACAAAAAAATTGAAGAGGCACCCCAATTTTTCCAGCGCGGAGGAAAATTTACTCCTACAATTGGTTGAGAAGCACGCGGCCATTATTGAAAATAAAAGGACCGATGTTGTATCCCAGGAGGACAAGAAAAAAGCTTGGGAGTCTATAGATAGAGGATTTGAGGCACAAATTGGAATAAGGCGGGGTATCAAAAACCTCAAGGAGAAGTATGATAATCTAAAAAGAAAGGCGAGGAAAAATTTGGGAGAGGAAAGAAGAGAGGTTTATAAGACTGGTGGCGGAGAATATAAGCAACGTTACGACCCAGTGACAGAGAGACTGGCCGCTTTAATGGGCCATTCAGCAACTGGGCTTGACAACCTCTGTGATAGTGATGGTATTGCATATTATTATTATTATTTTATTTATTATTTAAATTATGGTTTTTCAGGCTACACATACGAAGTTGAGACTATCGTTGAGGCACTCGATGAGTCAATGAATAGTTTTACTGTGGAACCGGTACCAGAAGCGGTTGAAGCTGTAGAAAAGGTAATACCTACTATTTATATTCTTCATAAATTTTTTAAACATAAAATCCTTTCCGTAGAATACTACCAACTGGAGCTCAGAAGCGGCTGAAGTAGTGGATAAGGTAATAATAAGGTTGGCTTTCCAATAATGCCACACGCCCAAAAAAAAAAATACTTTTACAGAGGGATAGTGTGTAAACTTTAAAGTTTAATAACTCGGACATATAAATGCATAAATATATATATTAAAGTACTACGTACGACCGGCGCTTAATTTAACTAATTTGGAACCTACTCCCTCTCCCCTACCATCCAGTAAAAGTCGGTTTTTCGGGTTTATTGGAAAGTCAACTTAATACTATTTACATATCGCTAGCTTAGAGTGCAAACTGTGTAAGTCCACTTTTATGTAGAACGCTACAGAAATCAAATACGCACCACGCTAAACAAGTCTGTGATACTTATCATATTTCTATTCGTTGTTATTCAATGATACGCAAATTGTGTAAGTCCAAAAAGCGAAGAAAATTGTGTAAGTCCAAAATATTTACATGAACAGAAATTTTTTTTCATTTCGAAAATTTTTAATTTTTTGTTTTTTGTCTTTCCTACAAAGTTTGAAAAAAGGACTTACACAATTTGCCCTCTAAGCTAGCGATATATACTTTATAAATTTTTTTAAACATAAACTCATTTCTTTAGAATACTTTTGCCAATTTGAGCTCAGAAGCGGCCGAAGCAGCGGAAAAGGTAATACTAGTTATATTCCTCATCAATGAAAATGAAATGGCATTATTAAACTTTGATAATAACCCACAGAACTGAAAGTATATAATAAAGAAAACGGATATGTCTCTTTCCTTAGAATATTTCTGGCAAATGGAACTCATGGTCCCCCTCCCTTCTGCAGCAAAAGAAATCTGAAAAATTACATACCAGAAAAAGCAATAAAGGAAAAGAAAAATTAGATGGGCAGCAAAATTTCTGGCAGGAAGAGAATATAAGAGCAGCAGAGAAGCATGAATGGGCACGCCAAAAGCACGATTTTGAACTCAAATGTGCCAAGGAAAAGCACGAGTTGGAAATGAAAGAAAGTGAAATGAGGATGAAACTATTAAAGTTGAAAATAGACTTGGAAGAAATAAAATTATATGACCAATAAACAAACATTTTTAATAATACAGTATTTTGCTTAGAACACCCTTATGCTTTGGAGGCTTTCTGTCGCGTTTTAAAAAAATAACCCTCAGCTGGAGAGTTCAGGAGATAAACCTTGTTAAAGTAATGTGTGTGTAGAACAACTCTGCGTTAGCGGGCTTCGGCCGCGCGAGTTCTCTTTCTGGGATAATATCTAGGCTCAGATTTCCATCTGTCTACCAAAAGGGTCGGCTTTACATTAAGCAACCACGGTCCGAGAACAATGTCTTTCTTAGGGGTGTAGAGGGCCTCTCACAGATCTCAAAACTGAAATCAAAACCTGCCGGAGGCTTATAGACCAAGAGATATTTCTTGGTAATTTTTTGGTAATTGAATGGGTCCATAGATATTACTCCAGAAAGATAGTTCTGCCGGCTTAGGGTTATTTTTTTTAATTCGCGATCAAAGGCCGCCAATGCAAAAAGGTGTTCTACTCACATATGTATATACAAATGTACGTATTTTTATGTGTCGTCCCCGGTATTCGTACGCAGTTTTGGGGGTTTGCTTGGTAAATTTTACAACTTACAAACATTTCCGGTCGACGGGACTTTTGGATTTGGAATCAGGGGGACGTCCTCTACAATCCCCAATAACTCGTTTTTTTTAACGCGTGGTAGACTGTTGGAAAATTTTCCCGATATCTATGGATCCATCCAACTTTACCAACAAATATCTCGTAAACTATAAGCCTCCGGCAAGTTTTGGTTTCAGTTTTGAGATCTGTGAGAGGCTCTCTACACCCCTAAGAAAGTCATTTTTCTCGGACCGTGGTTCCTTAATGGAAAGCCGACCCTTATGGTAGGCAGATGGAAATCTGAGCCTATCAAATATGATATGCAAATTAAAAATGAGACAAAATGGAACAAAGTGATACAATGTAATGTTACATATCCAAAAGGATTTATTCATACTTATACTTATACATTAAAATGTTGAAATTATGCCGATCAACTTCGTTATAATGCGCCGCCGCCTTAATACGATTGCCAACACATTGGTATTTTATTGAATTTGTTTTGGAATTGTTTCTATGTTTGTTTGGGAATGTCTTGTTCTCCGGCTCATGGCTAAGGGAATCGTCATCAGAATGCAATCTATGTATATATGTATATTGAGAGCTTTTGGACTCAGAAAACGGCTTTATATTTGTTTCGTGGCAATGTTTAAAGACTGAAAATAATAAAAAATTAATAAGATAGATAATTTGTGATCATTAAGATGTGTATTCAATAAAATAATAATAATTAAATAAAATTGGAAGTCATAAAAACTGAACAAGATAATGTAGTATTATTGCAAAGCTTGTCACTATAGCCTAAAAAAACCTCTGAATTTATGGACTTGGTAGTAAATTTACCGTGCAAAATAATCAGTTATAAGACTCGCTCTCATAAAATCGTTTCCTCGCGTTTCAGGTGCATATTCAATCTCATCCTGCAAGTTGTTCGTCTGATCATCAAAATTAATACCTTCTGGTACAGGCGGGTCTGAATCTTTATTCATTCTAGCGATATTGTGTAAAACACCACAAGCAACAACGATCGCCATTGTGGTATCTTTCGAAACCCTTATTCCAATAGAAAGTATTGGAAAGCGACGCTTCCATACACCAAAACATCTTTCTATACAGTTCCTAGTACGTATCTGCGACTCATTATACAGCCGTTCAGCAGCAGTATTGGGATGTAATAGTGGTGTCATCATATATTTACTGGCACCATAGCCACTGTCACCCAATATAAATAGATCCCTGAACTCGTTTTCTTCCAAACGATACTTCAGGCGACTGTGGTTAAAAATGTTGCTGTCATGTGAAGAACCGGGCCACCTACACACAAGGTCGGTAATCTCCAAATCCGCATTACAAACTGCTTGCACGTTAAAGGAAAAGTATCCCTTTCGGTTTCTAAAGATTTCAGCATCTTCCCCACCAGGCGATTGTATTCTTACATGTGTACAGTCGATGCATCCTAAAACTTTAGGAAATTTTGCTATCCTATAAAATGCCATACTTGTATCCACAGTTTCGCTTCTGGTTGTTGGCAGCTTAATAAATTCTCTAGAAAGCTGTGCAATAGCAAAGGATACTTTTTGTACAACCCGGCTTGCAGTGGCCGTGGTAACTCCACAAAAGTCACCTACGGTCACCAAGAAACTTCCTGATGCGTAAAAACGTAGAGTCAAACACAACATTTCTTCAGGGCTTAAAGCAGTACTTCTATAAAAGGAAACCAGTTAATAAAATGTTGGTTGGTCTATTTTTTGCAAACCTTTTGGTGCGATTCCGAATTTGGTTTTTAATTTTATTCAAAACATACAATGCACTGCTTTTGGACAACCGAAACCTATAAATGAATGTTTGCTCGTCGAAAGTTTCAAAGTAATTGTATCTTTGGCCATATACTCTGGGTTTTAGAAACCGCTCACCAGATAAAGCAGAAAGATGTGCAAAATAGGAAAGACGCGCAATTCCTTCCATTATTTATATTACTCTTTTTTTAATACAATTTATCACAAAATAAGATAATTACTTTCAGCTGTCACTTTTTTTTTTAATCAGCACGTAATCAGTGGTCCATCCTCTGATAACTTTTACCAGAAGATAATCATCGAATTGTCGATAATCAGATGTTGAGTAAACGAATTTTAGCCAACCTCTGGTAAAGTCCTGATTAAGTGGTTAATCAGAGGTTGAGTAAACGGCCCTTACTCTCTCACTTTTATGATTTTCCCACGGGTTTTCTGTGGCTTTGTTGCCAGCATCAACACAACAGAAAACCCGGCCGATCAGCTGTTTGTGCAAATTGCAGGTGCCAGAAGGGAAAACGCGCCAAAATAAATTGTCACTTTCGGTGGATTTTGATGTTTTGTTTTATGTGCCCAATTTTGTTGAAATAATAAGGAATTATAAAAAATACAGAGGTAATTGTATTGCTTGTGTGTAATATGCAGTGAAGTTTACTGTTTCAACTGGAAAAAATTGTGTTTCAGTTAAAATTATAAAAAATATGTTAATGAGATGGAACGCGGGCAGCGATTCTTCTGTAGTTTTAAATATATATCCGGTTAAAAATTATTATATTTCAGTTCTAATATATTCACATTTTAATAGAATTGCAAAATAGAGTAAAATATTTCTTAAAAAATAAAACCCAACTACATATATTACCGTCCACCACTTTTTGTGCGTTATTCTTAATTTGTCTGCGATTGGGTTTCGAACACGAATATTCGGAATGTGGGAAAATCATACTATCCTGTGTATCACTTTTGTGGTTATATCCTTACCTTAATTTGGTATAAACAAAATTGTATTATTGCTATAGTCTTCAATAACATAAGGAAGCCGAAAATTCCCAGAAATAATATGTAAAATACCCATTTTCAGTTTTCGAACAGAGTGGCACCAATGAAAAATGTTATAAAAAATGCGCATTTTGACAGCGCTCTCACGAAATGAAGAGTTTCGTATCTAGTTATCTATGGTTTGTAAACAAGCAAAAATTCAAAATTTATGGCAATGACTCATACGGAACTCACCGAGTAAGAAAAATCATGTATATTAAAATCAATGTATTCCATTTAATTTTTTATGGTGTAGAATTAAAATAATGGCAAAGGCCATAGTTTGCGAAGATTGCACTCTAAAGGGTGACATCACTATTTCACCCGGTTGTGTTATACACCCGAGTGCCACGATCATTGCCGAAGCTGGACCCGTTGTGCTAGGAGAAAATTGCATAGTTGAGGAATACACAACAATTGCATTCCGTTTGCCAGCCGGGCAAATACTTGATCCATCAGCTGAGGTGCGGACACTGACAATCGGGCCGAATAATGTGTTCGAAGTGGGCTGCACAGTTGAGGCGTGTCACATTGGCGAGAAAAATGTATTCGAGAGTAAATGCTATGTTGGACCTGGTGTTTTCGTTTCAAATGGTTGTATCATTGGGGCTGGCGTTATATTAACTGCAGAGCAGAAACTTACCGAAAATACTGTTATTTACGGCAGAAACTGCTTACAAAGGGAAGCCATCGATAAACATGGGGTAAATATAAAGATTAAAAGAAAATTATATTTTACTTTGTTTTTGTTTTTTTCTCAGTCACAAACACTGCAAATCGACTTTCTTCGAAAGGTTTTGCCAAATTACCACCATCTGCGGAAACCAAATTATGATCCAAAAAAGAATCGAATAGCTGCTTAACCAAAACAACTATTGGTATTGAATTGAACGGATTACCGTATAAAAATCCGACTGCCCAATATAGCTCTTAGTCTTAATATTAATAAAAAAAAATATAAAACTGAATTAAACCATAATTTATATATATCCAGCCAAGCACAGGGTCAATGAGCTGGTCGGACCTTTTCAGTGCGGTTTCAGACCTGTCAAGTTTAATATTTGGGAAAGAGCCGTGAACAAAGAATCGACACTCATCTTTTGAAGTTGAGGAGAATCACTGTTGCCAGCAAGTGCTATCTCGGACTAAGGAGGCAATTGATAAGAAAAGTCCTCTATCCACGAACAAAAATCATGTTCTACAATTCGTACATCCTTCCCCTCCGGCGCAGAACAATGAATGATAACAAAATCAACTAAAAAAATATTTCTACATAGTTTCTTAAAAACTTAGCAAACAATGCATCCTTAACCATATTACATACATGCATTTACATTTCAGCCGCTTTATTTTTTTCGTTAAACGATTTAATTTCGCTTTCGAATGTGATAATTGTATGATCGCACAGCGATTCCAAATCATCTAAACCACGTTTTAAAATATCTATTGCTCTACTCTGGTTCGATTGAATTCGAAAATGCATTTTACTTTCGGTTGGATGTGGAATCGTATAACCACAAAAGTCTACATCCGGATATCGGCTAATAATTGTTTTCAACGCATTTCCCAGAGTATGTCCTTCGTTCTGGAATACAAATGTACGTGAGCCCTCACCACTGCTTTCGTCGCCGGCAACCTGTATAAAGAATTAACAGTCTTTAAATTTTTGTTTATATCTGGAATTAGTTTAAAAACATACTTCTGCTAATGCTCCCATTATTTCAACTCAGATCTCAGTACTTTTCGTATACAGTATTAAAAATTAAGTTAAATAAAGAATTAAAAACCAACTGGCTGAAAACCATAGCAAACGTGACCATACATTATAAGCCTATTCAGATTGGCATAATTTAAGGGTTATTTAGGCAAAAATCGTTGTTTCGGCGTTGATTACCCTTAAATAACGTTTCGCCATACAAAAATGCCAGCCGAAATTATAGTGCAACTCTAATGAACCGTATGCAGATGCGTATGCGTGTGCGTGTCACTGACAGCCGTGTTGCATACTTGTGTTTAAATGAGGCAAACTCCAGTGGCACGGATGTAAATGCACCACACGCATAGAAAATTCGAAGATGATTTCGAACACGCATTCGAACGCAGCTAAGTTGAAAATTTTCTACTTCTATGCGTTTTCTATGCGTGTTGCAGCTAATATTAGGTTGGTTGCTACATCGGTATACATATTTTTTTGGTAAAAACTTCGTTAAATTGATTTAAAGTGAAGTAGTGAAAATGTGTTTGCCAGCAGAAATGTTAATTAAAATGGGTTTTGAATATATTTAGAGATGGTTAATATTAATTATATATTAATTACTATCTGCATACCCATGTACATAGTACATGAATTTAAATTACATATACATATGTAGTTACCCGTGTCTAAATACATAATTGAAACTTAAATAAGTTTAACAGTAAAAAAATAATGAAGTGAAGTGAGTATTCTTTTGAATAGGGAGTTTTCGCTTTGGTATAACAGAACACCAGATTTCAGAGGTCGTGCATATACATATTTGTATTAAACAAAATTTTCAGTCTTATATTTTAAGGCAAAGAAACTGTAATTCTTACAATACATAAAAATCAACGGATAGCAATTTGGCAATATGGCCGCTGTGGTGCAATGGGTAGAGTGCTCGTCTGCTATACCAGAGGTCTCGGGTTCTAACCCCAGTCCAGACAAACTCCAAAAAAAATTTTCTAATTAAGTAAAACCCAATTATTGGGTTTTTAGAAATAGCGGTCACACTCGGCAGTGGGCGGCATACCCTCCGAGTGTATTTCTGCTATGAAAAAGCTTCTCACAAAAAATGCATTCGCCGTTCGCAGCCGGCATAAAACTGTAGGTCCACCCAATTAGGAAAAACAAAATGAGCACTTCTTGAATAGGGAGAGAAGCTCGTCATTAAACTCGTCAGAGTTATAATGCCAATGTATTATTATGTTTATTATTATTATATTATTATTAATTTGGAATTGATCCACTTCACGGGTTTTCAACAAATTAAAAAAAACACTAACTTCCCTTTCCAAATACAAATCACGTTCCCGAATGGTACGTTTTTTTTTTTTTAATAATTTTAACGTATTCCGTATATACGGTAATAACACTTCCTATCATAATTAATATCAATTCTAAATCCCCATTCATTATACATTTTATTGAATCTTTCGCGAATTGGTAAAATATGTATTTTCAAAAATAACAACGGCGGAAATTGTATATATGTATGTATGTAGTGTAATTGACAGACGCAACCATACGCATACACTGGAGCAGCCAGGGCCGCACGCAAGAAAACGTTTAGATGCGCATACGCACACGCATTCGCATACGGTGCATTAGAGTTGGACTATTACCCTTCAAATGCGCATTTCGGCGAAAATACTCACGAAATTACTCTTCAACAAGATCTACAAAGGTAGGCTCGGTGGCGAATTCAGAAACAATTTGTTTTTTAATTACAAAGGTAGAGTGTAATGTCAAAATCAAAGCGAATTCATATCATGGCCAATACGAATGGGCGACTCCCAAGCGAATTCAGATTTTAACCACGGCGAAATATCATTTTGACATTCTTCTTCTTCTTGATTGGCGAGTAACCGTCTAGACCAGGGCTGCTCACCTCACAGGCACTTAAATCACAATTGTTTTTGTTTTGTTCCGAATCATAGGCACAGATACATATTTTCACTTCAAATATGAAAATAAAATTTTCTTTACACTCCCATAAGCACTCAGATATAAAAAAATTTTATATGTATGATTCATATTGAATGTGCAGAGCAAAGGCACTTTGTATAGGAGCTCGAGCACTGTGGTAAGAAATCGAAATTTACTATAACAAATGTGTAATGAAAAAAAATTCAAAAAATCAAAGCACTGTAAAAAATTTGTATTCAAAAAATTTTCAAATAAAAAATAAAAAAAATTTGTATGTATGTGATACTACCATTTGAAAATAAATTCTAAAATAATATTTTATTGGAACTCATAAAAAAATTTAAATGAGCAAAAAAAATTTTTCAGTGCATATACAAAATTTGTAGGTGTATTGAGTTTTGTACTTTCAATACGAGAGCGTTAGCAGGCCTGGTTTAGACGATTCTGGCCGAGTCCAACGAAGCGCGCCAATTGCTTCTGTTTCGTGCAGCATGGCGCCACTTGGGAACACCTAGGGAGACAGCATCGCTGTCCAGCTGATTTTCCCAACGCAGTAGGGACCTCCCATTTCTTCTGCGTTCAGCAGGTTTCGATTAGTGATGGGCGAGTCCGAGATGTTTAGACAATCGAGAGAATCGCCATCGTTGCAAAATCACAATCGAGTCAAAAGTTGACTCGCTCCTCGACTACACAATCGAGATGTTTTTGCGATTGTTCCGAGTCAACAAGTCGGAGGTTGTTTCGATGACATCTCGACTACACAACCGAGATGTTTTTGCAATTGTTCCGAGTCAGCGAGTCGGAGGTTGTTTCGATTACATCTCGACTACACAACCGAGATGTTTTTGCGATTGTTCCGAGTCGGCGAGTCGGAGGTTGTTTCGATGACATCTCGACTACACAAGCGAGATGTTTTTGCGACTGTTCCGAGTCGGCGGGCCGGCTGTTGTTTTGATGATTTGTTTTAGTTGATAAAATAAACTGAATGAGTGTTGTTGATGAAGAAAGTAGGATTGTTAATAGAAGTGAGGCAAATACATATGTAAATAAATGAACCAAATTGAAAAATATGCTATATATAGACGCTGCATTTTTGCAATCACAATTAAAGAGTGTCGTGCTTAATAAATACAATTAATTATTTAAACATTAATACATTAATAAATTTTCTTAAGTGAGACGCTTACGAAACAAATTAATTTTACGAACAGTAACAACGGCAATAGATTTGTACCACTGTATACTTTTTTAAGCAATTTTGATATTCAAGCGGCAACAACAAATGTTATGTATTTTTTGCAGCGAGTCCGAAATGTAGGGGAGTCCGAGATGTTTTAGCGATTGTTTCGACTGACGGCCATTTACGACTTGACTCGAATACGAATGAAAACCATCGAGAGCATTCGAGATGTTTCAACAATCGAGAAAATCGAATAAAACATCTCGGACTCGCCCATCACTAGTTTCGATATAAATACTTTCTTGGCCGGAGCACCTTCGTCCATTCTCACGACATTACCTGCCCAACGCAACCGCTGGACCTTCATGCCTGAATCGCAATTTGGCGTTCGGTCGGTCGCGCTTCTGACAAGTGAGTAGAAATGTATGGAAATATATGGAGCAAATCGCATTGTGACCTCAAGCGTTTGATCGTAAAATTTTTGTAATATCGTATGTTCATTGCAACCCTGTATAACGCCTGAGTTGAATATTTCTCTACTAAGTCGGGCGTTTGACATTAATAAATTAAAATTGTTTTTTTTTTTTTATGTAAAATTATAAAATTTATGAAAAAATTCAACAAAATATATTACTGGCAGTGAACATGTTTACAATCCAACATCTAATATCGAATGTCAGTGTGAAGCGGCTTTGAGGTACGATCAACGCGCGACCGACCTAACGCCAAATTGCGATTCCGGCATTATTCGCTGAACAATTTCGATGTCTGTGTAAAGCTCGTACAGCTCATCGTTAAATCTCCGTCGATACTCGCCCACGCCAACGCGCAAAGGTCCACAAATCTTCCAAAGAACTTTTCTCTCGAATACTCCAAGTGCCATCTCATCTGATTTTGAAATTGTCCATGCTTCTGCGCCGTACATGAGGACTGGAACGATGAGCGTTCTGTAGAGTGTGATTTTTGTTTGTCGAGAGAGGACTTTACTTTTCAGTTGCCTACTTAGTCCAAAGTAGCATTTATTGGCAAGTGTGATTCTTCATTGGATCTCCGTGCTGACATCATTCTTTGTGTTAATGCTGGTTCCCAAATGGACGAAGTCCTTAACAGTTTCGAATTTGTAGCTGTCAACATTGACGTGGCTGCCAAGGCGTGCTGTTTCTTTGTGTGATGACATTTTGACATTAGACTCGACCAATTACAATAACAAAGGCTATGTTCAGAAACGCAGCCTAAAGCGCAACAGCGGCAGTAATTATTTTTTTGATGATTGTGATGAGCGACGCTTCATACAAAATTTACGTTTATGAACGCTCTGCTTGTACTACAAAAGCAGATTGCGCTTCAAACTGAGTTTCTGAACAGAGCCAAAATATAAGGGGATTTTCTGAATTCGCCACAGAGCCTACCTGGTAAATCTGTCTGGCTTTTCAATCGGTGGCTTCTCTAAATTTTATCGATTATAATCGAAAATATCTTTACCAGTCGCTAATATTTCACATTGGGTGAGTTTCTAATAGGGCCCTTCCACGATCAAATATTTGATCAAATCGTGTATATGTGGTAGTAAAATTGTCTATGTGTTTTTCACACGTACGTGTTTGATGCCGATTTGACCGAAATCAAAAATTTTTGTTTTCCATCAAATTGGATGGCTATTTGACGTGCGTTGTGGATGCGTGTAAGGTGCTGTTTGATCAAATTTCAGTGCCAAATTAGCATTTGACGTGTGTTGCAACCTTTTGATCAAATTTCAAATGTAAATAAACGTGTGTTGCATTATATGCTAACGCAATATATGCAATGCAATCGTCAGTGTCACTCATTTTGTGCTCCAAAATTTAATTCTATAAACAAATTAAAAGAAATGTCAGCATTAATACGCGATAAAATATCTATTGTAAATAATAGAAAGCTAGAATGAAATTTGATGGGCTATTTGATGAGCTATTTGACAACGATTTGATCAAATTACACAGACACGCGATTTGATCAAATGATTTGATCGTGTAAGGGCCCTATAAAGTTCTGGAGTTATACACTCAGAAAAAAAAGCATCAACACGATTCATGTAAAATTAACACGATCGATCTTTACACATAGAACAGCAACAATTTTTTTCAAATTACACGATGTTTGAAACATGATTTTGGCTTTGTAACTGTCATCTGAAAATTTGGTAAATTAAACCAAATTTTATTGTTGATACAACATGAAGAAATTTTAAAATATACAAAATGATTCAAATATAAAATTTTATTCCTAAATGTCATTTGGAATTTGGTTTATTTAACATGATGATAGTGTCAATATAAACTAAAAAAAATGTTAGAAAAATGACGTCCAAATTTTAGTGTTAATACAACATGAAAACAAATGTAAAAACAACAGGAACCACAATTAACAATAAAATTTGGTTGATATAACACGAAACAATGTTCAAACATAAACGTCATTTGTAATTTTGGTTTATTCAACACGATGATAGTGTCAATATAATCTAAAAAAGTGTTAAAAAGAACGTCAAAACTATTTTGAAACATACACAATTTTTTTGATCATTTGAAATCTGATTTTCGTGCAAAACGCAAATTATAATTTAAAAAAAAAAAAAAGGAAAATTCTGTGCCGTGGCAGTGATGCGAGTTTAGCATCATTGTCAGTTCGCGATAGTGGGTTTTCGATTTATATTTTCAGTTTGCAGGTGAGTTAAAAGAGGATTACATTTTTGTTTCTAAAAGTATTTAATGTGCAATATTTTATTTTTCCTCTTCAAAGGTTGCAATATCACGAGGAGGTTTTTTAGCGAATGGGGGTTTGCGTGCAGCGTGCGGTTGTTGCATTAGCGGCCAAATATTACTCGGTGCAAGTTGTTGGCGCGGCCTAACAGCAAATGATATTTAAAGTTTTTGTAAATCCCAAGTATGTGGTAACTCTATGTATTGTACTAAATCAGAGTTTGATTTTCCTAAGCACGCGTGCGGAAGCTTTTTATAGCTTTCACACCGACAGCCTCACACCGACGAGTCAAAGCACTTCGTTCACGCACAGAAATTTTGCAAATTTCTATTCAGTCAGCATTGAGCTGTTGAGCTAGCAGGTTGTGTTGCTCGAGCAGTCTCTGAATGCTTGTAAATGATTGTGTGTTGGGGGTGGTTTTTTTATTTGGATTTATTTACGTAATATTTTTATTAGGAATCATGATTTTGCATTTCGTCTCATATTTTTTTATTTTATTTTTTTTGTTTGTGGTCTTTTGTGAAGTTAATAATAAAAATACTAACCATTTGTAATTTAAAAATTTTAGTTTTCTACAATGATTGAGTTTCTTTTGTGGTGTAGCCAAGAGCTTTTGTGCTTTTAACACATGCACAATGTTTGAAAGTATTAGTGTGATAATCCCTGTACTAAATTATTGTAAAATCTGTATAAGTGGCAACGCTGTTCCAATATCGCAAAAATATGACAGCCATTTGCTGAGTTCCCGTGGCAGTGATCCAGATCGGGATAAGAAGTTTGCATGCAAATGCAACAAGAATTTTGTGATCCTGGTGTTTATCTGTATCAATTTCGCATCCGTATAGATTGTAATAGATTTTTTTGATCCATATAAATACCAGGATCACCAAATTGTTGTTGCATTTGCTTGCAAAATTTGTATCCGGATCTGGATCACTGCCACGGGAACTAGACTATTATGTTCGAACGAATATAGCGGGCATTCGTGGCTGGTATATTGGAGCAAGAAGTTTGTAATCACACAAATGTGTAAGCAGAGAAATTTAACATTGGGTAATATTAATAAAAGCCAAGCATTTGCTTTTGCTTAAGATTTCTGACCTTTTACTCAAATTTTGAAATTTTGTTTATACAAATTAATGTCAAATTTCTGAATTTTGAGTAAAAGCATTTGCTTGGATTTTATTAATATGGCCCATTGTATTTAACTATGTATTATTCTGTATTACATTTGTCATGCATATGTACTCCGACAGGAAATAAAACATTTCATCTCCATTTAATATACTACGCAAATAAATAAGTTGAAGTTTATTTCGAGAGTTTTCGGGAGTTCCAGCCACGGGTCAACAGCTTTTATTTCACATTTTTTTTGCGAAGTACATTTGTTGGAAAGGCATGCACGTTTGCCAGCAAGCAACAATTTGGTTAGCGTAAAAGCAGAATAAGGCACGGTAATAATATTAAATAGCGAAGACGGGCAGCGAGTACATATCGTCGTACCATACGAAAACTAACATCAGATTTTTTGTGGCTGACGTAAAGTAAAAAGTTCAAGTTTTGGCCGACGAAAAGTAATAAAATCGAGTTTTGGCTGACGAAAAGTAATAAAATTCACTTTTGGCTGACGAAAACTATCAATTTCGTTTAAACAACAAAAATTTTAATGTAAAAACAGTATATAATTACTGATACTTTTCGTCAGCCAAAAGTCGATTTTATTACTTTTCGTCAGCCAAAACTCGATTTTATTACTTTTCGTCGGCCAAAAGTCAAATGTTCTACTTTTCGTACAGAATTTTTTTATTGATAGCTTTAGCCAGAAATTTTAAATATGTTAGTTTTCGTATGGTACGACGATATGTCCATGTAAATGGAAGCACATAATTGAAAGCACGGCGTTAAGTGCGGTACGTGGTCTTTGGCAAACAACAAAAAGTCTGTGCAACGGAATCATTCCAGACTTTTCGACAAGTATTCAGGTTAGCTAGCGGAATTTGAAGTCAGGTGAGTGCTTTGGGGAAAATGTATGGGGTTGGTTTGTTAGTGTGTTAACTTTTGTGCACGAATAACGGAAACTGTCGATCATAAGAGCACCCAAAGTACAATAGGCGAGTTCCTGTGGCAGTGATTGCTAGCAGCGGCTTCTAGACCACCAAGCAACGTGAATGTGGAAAGCGTAAACGGGTCATTGGTAGGGGTGTTAAGTGATCTACATCGAACATTGGCAGACAGCAGAGCAACGAATGGGCGTAAGTTATACGATTTGCCTGAATTCGACGGACGGCCTGAGGACTGGCCCATGTTTAGGGAGGCGTTTACGATGACCACCGAAGAGTACAACTATAATGATAGGCAAAACATGATGCGCTTGCAAAAAGCCATTAAAGGTCGGGCAAGGGAGGTGGTTGAGTGCTTACTAATTCATAGCAGCAATGTGTCCCGAGTTATTAGTACTCTTGCGGATAGGTTCGGTAGGCCAGAGCAACTGGTTAAAAGCCAAATTGCAAAAATACAGGGTGTAGCTCCTATAGCGGAAAATCGTATCGATCAAATCGTCCCGTTCGCTACGAAAGTACAAAATTTATCATCATTTCTACAGTCTGCTAACTGTGATCATCACCTATCGAATCCCACGCTTATGGATGAACTACTATCGAAATTGCCGGTGCAAAGGCGGATCGACTGGGCCAGGCATGCCTTGACGATAGTACCCAGACCGAACATATGTCATTTCAGCGACTGGTTGCAGGAGCTTTCAAAGTTAGTGGCGAGCGCTATGGTAAACACTGGTGCGGACTCCAGGCAAAGCGGGAGAGGCGAAGGTCGTACGCGTTTTTTTCACACGCAGGATATAAACAGTGGTAACCGGGATATTAACGTATGCGCCCTTTGTAAAGGTAGGCACAGTATAAATCGGTGCAAGCGATTTCTTGACATGCAGGTGGGTCAGCGATGGCGTGTAGTCCGGCAAAATAAATTATGTTACAATTGTTTGAAAAGCGACCATAGGAGCGGCGATTGCACCGAGCAACACAGATGTGATGTGGACAGGTGTACGCGGAAGCAGCATGAACTACTACATTTCCGTCAGCAAGGAACTACAGATGGTCAGCGTCAATTGGAAACTGCGACACGCCAACAAGTCCTCACTAATACAATCGTCGACAAACCAAGTTTAGAATTATTATACAAGATCCTGCCAGTGCGGTTGTACGCCAACGGTCGAGTCATAAGCACATTTGCTCTCTTCGATGATGGATCAGCAATCTCGATGATGAACAGCGAATTGGCTGGTCGTCTAGGTCTCAAAGGACATAAGGAAAACTTAACGCTACAATGGTTTGGTGGTACCACAGTTACGCAGCAGTCAAGCAGGGTCGATGTGGAAATAGCCGGAGTTGGAAAATACAACAAAAGGTTTTCGTTGCGGAACGTTAGAACGGTAGCCAATCTTCAACTGCCGGCGCAAACACTCAAGCGGTCAGAGCTGCATTACAGACATCATCACTTGCCGATCAAGGAGTATGTTCGAGCGGTTCCAGAGCTACTGGTGGGGTTGGATAACGCGCATCTGAGTATTTCAAAGAAAACTGTTGACGATAGAGGGAATGGCTACTCGAGCCATTGGAGATAGGCGGCACTTTGTAAACTTCGCTAAGACAGGTGACAGTGCTGAACGGCTTGAACGTTTGGTGAGTGACTACATAATCAACGAAGATATCGGAGCTCGCAATTCTGTAGAGGTTGTAGAAGCTGTGGATATTGCTAAAGCAAAAACTTTATTGGAAGAAACAACAGTAAGAAAGGGTTCACACTTTGAGACAGGCTTGCTTTGGAAGCATGCAGATGTAGCCCTACCAGATAGTCGCAAAATGGCAGAGAACCGGATGTTAGCCCTAGAAAAGAAGTTTAAGCGTGATGAGAATTTTAAGTCTGCATACGTCAAGGTAATAGAGGAATACGAAGCCAAAGGTTATGCGAGGAAGCTGACGCCAGAGGAGGTCATGATAGGAGGGAAGCGTAGCTGGTACCTACCACACTTTGGAGTTTGGAACGTGAACAAACCTGGAAAGATGCGACTGGTATTCGATGCTGCGGCCAAAGTCAACGGTGTGTCATTGAACTCGGCATTGTTAAGCGGACCGGATCTAAACCAACCACTCGCAACCATTTTATTAAAATTTCGTGAGAGGCCAGTGGGTGTATGCGCCGATATAGTGGAGATGTTCCACCAAGTCAAGATACGTTCGCAGGATCAAGCAGCACAACGCTTCATATGGAGAACAGACTCTAAGCAGCCATTTGTGGTATATGGCATGGACGTGATGACGTTCGGGGTCACTTGCTCACCGAGTTCGGCCCAGTTCGTAAGAAACAAGAATGCAGAGGAGTTTAGGGAACAGAAGCGGCGAATGCAATAATCAACAATCACTATGTCGACGACTTCGTGCACTGTTTCTCTACCGTCGACGAGGCAATCCGAATAACAGAGCAGGTTGCTTGGATTCATAAACAAGGAGGGTTTGACTTAATGCGGTTTGTGTCCAACTCTGACCAGCTCATGAATCAAATGAATAATGAAGAACAGCGTTCCGCTTGCTTGAATCTTGACAGAGATAATGTTGGTATTTTTCAGAAAATCCTTGGTCTACATTGGGAAACGCGAAATACTGAGCGTCACAATGTCGGTGTTCGATCCGTTCGGAATGGCGGCGGAGTACACTATGGAAGCAAAGCTTCTGCTGCAGGGGACTTGGCGCGCTGGTATCGACTGGGATGAACCTATTCCAGATGAATTGCAAGAAGCATGGTTGAGATGGTTGACGGCGATCAAGCGTTTGGAAGAAGTAAGCGTGCCGCGGTGTTACGGATTAGAGTTCCATCAGTTACCAGCCGAATTACACGTATTTGTGGACGCAAGCGAGGTAGCTTATGCAGCTGTAGCGTACTGGAGATTCCCAGAAGGTACGAGAACTCCAAATCCCATATTCATCTCAGGAAAGGCCAAATGCGCACCATTGAAGCTTACATCAATCCCCCGACTGGAGCTGCAGGCAGCAGTGTTGGCTACACGTCTCCGGAAGAGCATCCTTCAATGTCATGGAAAAATCCCTAAAAGAGTCGTAATGTGGAGCGACTCGAAAACTGTTCCAGCTTGGGTGAAGTCTGACTATCGGCGCTATAAACCATACGTAGCGCATCGTGTTAACGAAATTTTAGAGGCTAGTGATGTAAACGAGTGGCGATGGGTTCCAAGCGCATTAAATCCAGCGGATTGGGGAACGCGTCCGAAGACCGATACAAGAAGCTCAACATGGATTAGTGGGCACGCGTTCTTGTCGCAAGACGAAAGCTTATGGCCGTCCAACGAGGTTAACCCGAACACGCAAGATGAGCTAAGAGCGAGTTTTTCAGTTTTGACAGTAAATATCGACAATGCCATGTTCACCAAGTTTTCATCATTAGTCCGTTTAACAAGAGTTGTAGGTTGGATATTGCGGTTCTAAAACCATTGCCGAAAAGACGCAAGCGAGAGGCGTTCTGGAGGGCTCAGTGCTTTGGAAATAAAGAGCGCAAAATTAGCTATAATTCGCTCGGTACAAAGGCAAAGCTTCGCGGACGAATATTGTGCACTGATTGCAGAGAAACAGGTGGAACGCAGCAGCCCCTTGAGGACCCTAACACCGCTGATGGATGAAGAAGGAGTGATACGAGTAGGTGGGCGAATAGATGCAGCAGTAGCCATTCCACCGCATTCACGTCGACCGATAATCCTGCCTAAACGTCACCATATTACCGAGCTTGTAGTGGATTATTACCACAAAATCTGGAAGTATCAAAACGAAAGTACAATAGTTACAGAGATACGACGGCGATACTAGATCCCACAGATCAGAACAGAGGTACGACGCGCAATTAAAAGATGTCCAGTTTGTATAAAGGAAAAGGCTGAGCCAAACCCTCCGAAAATGGGTCAACTTCCACCGGATAGACTTACACCTTTCGTAAGACCATTCACTTACGTAGGTCTTGACTTCATGGGTCCGTTTACAGTCGCGATTGGCAGAAGAAGTGAGAAGCGTTGGATTGCACTATTTACGTGCCTTACTGTGCGGGCGGTACATCTGGAGCTCGCAAGGGACTTGACAACGGACACTTGTCTTATGTGTATACGAAATTTCATGAACCGCAGAGGAACACCGGTACGTATTCGCTCGGACAACGGCACGAACTTCATTGGAGCTGATAAAGAGTTGAGGCGACAGAGAATCGACTTCGATAACGGCGTTATATCTAATGCACTGGCAAACAAGAACATCGAATGGGTTTTCAATTGCCCCTTGAATTCCCATGCTGGCGGCTGTTGGGAAAGACTCGTCCGTAGTGTGAAACGCGCCATGGGGCACACTCTCAACAACGAAAACATCCAGGAGCACTGCCTTTATAGCCTAATGTGCGAAGCGGAGAATATTGTTAACGCAAGACCATTGACGCACATACCGTTAGACGAACACACTGACGAACCACTAACCCCTAAACATTTTCTCCTAGGTACCCCCAATTCCGAGCAAACGCCACATCCGCAAGAGGAAAAGATGATTCCGACCAGAAAAATGTGGTACAAGGTCCAACAAATGCAGCACAGGTTTTGGCGGAAGTGGATAGACGAGTACTTGCCAGACTTAACGAGGCGAACAAAATGGCACGGAGTGCAGAATCCTCTAGCCATAGGTGATGATTGGATTTTACCGCTTATTCCAAAGTATAAAAAAAAAAAAATGCTGCGTGTAGCACAGTACACGTGATAGAAGTTAACTTCTTACATTAAACATAATTATAAATAAAACATCTGAAATGATGCATAAGCTTGTTACTTTGTGTTATTTTTATGAAATTGTTTAAGCCATGTTTAATTTATTCAAATTGAAGTGGCGTATGCTATACAAATATAAAGCTTATGGTTTCAGAAAAATTGCATAATTGCATTGTTAATATGTTGCATAATTTTAGGCTATGATGAAATTAAATACATAAATACATACAGGACCCGGATTCTAAAAATCGTTATCACCAAATGAGATCGCCAAAAATCTCTAAATTTATATCAGACCCGCCTAAAAGTATGTATCTCCTTTATTTATTTATATCGTCTCAAGCTGCAGCATGCTGACCGCATTGATGAGTCAGTTTTGTATGTCAGATATTTTACCAGATATTGCATATTTTTAGGTGCGTCTGATATAAATTTAGCAAATGGTGATCGAGAACACATAAGGGATTACAATAAGAAAATAAGAAAATCATCAACGACAGTGGAATCAAATTTCGCCAACCACATGGCAGAAAAAAAGTGTACACCCATGAAAATAGGAAAAACAGCTAAAATTCTCCACATACAGCATAAAGGAAGACGGCTTAACATATTAGAAAATATGGAGATATACAAACAAAAAACATTCGTAGGTAAAATAATAAATGAACAAATAAACACCGCATCGGATACATTATTTGAACCGCTTAAGCTACTATACCCGAAAGAGGACAAAAGACCTAAAATCGACATAAACAAAACAACACACAAACGGACAATAACGGACTTTTACCTACTTGGTTAATGAGGGTACAATAATGAAAATATGACAAAGAATAGATTTGCATACCTAAACACACAACACAGACTCACACACACACACACGTCACCCGAACGCACGAATGCACGAACACATCACATGAACACGAAGTACCTGAACAAAACGACGGAAGTTAGTTACTATAAATACTATCGAACTTACACAAAATAACTCAGAACGAAAGAAGACACTGAAGATGGCGCATATTAGCCGAAACCGGTTTGTCTCCAAACCAAACTTGACAAGGGATGACGGAAAATCGTTCCACAATACATCATGGAATATATGAGTTATTTTTGAAATTTCAACTCAAAAACTCAATAGGAAAGAGTTAATATTTTTAATAGGGCTCTAGATACCCGGGTATCGAGCAATTCGATCTGATCGTTTTTGTTTGAAGCCCGTTTGTTGTTCAAATGCCCGTACAAACATACGGGTAATAAACAAACAAACAACTGTTCGAGCATTTGAACAACAATTGTTCGAGCTACTCAAAAATGTTCAAAAAAATCGAGAGCTCTAATTTTTAACATTTATACATGACATCATATCATTACATGACATGATATCACATCATGACATCACACCATGGCATCACGTCATGACATCATATCATAGCATCACATCATGACATCGCATCATGACATCACTTCATGATATCACATCATGACATCATATCAAAACGTAATAAAAACAAACAAAAATATACGTTTTTTAATGTGGAAAAAATTGAAAATATGGAATGAAGAGAAGAGTCAATGGAAGAAGTAATAATAATAATAATAATACCCAACGGTTTACCCTCCATTTCCCGCCCGACCGACGCGAGGGGCGCAATCCGCATGACGCACGGATATATTTTTTAATTTTGCCAAGGTGTTGAGTGGCTTGGAGTTTGTTAAACGTTGAGTTCTTATGCTGCTCAGCTACAGAATAGAAATTCATCAGCTGATTACACATACATAAGTTTATATATACACTTAGAAGCAATTACTTAGTTAACAATAGCCTGTTTTTTTTCAAGCGCATATACATCTGCGCTTAAATTTTGTATGGATTTTTAAGCGCACATCTCTATCCGCGCTTAGTTGTCCATACAAAATTTAAGCGCAGATGTATATGCGCTTGAAAAAAAACAGGGCTAATAAAATACATATTATACTAAATTAGTAGAAGGAAACTATATCTAGTAGACAATTTGTTATTTGTTAAGAATTAAAAGAAGAGTTTTCCTTATAATGGATAGAGAGTCAGAGATGTCAAAGTAGGTAGAGTATGTGTTAAAACTTTTGCATAGATATCGGAATGGCTCATTTAATTCAAAATTAGTTTTACATTGTTTTAAAAAGATGGGCTGGTAATGTCTTGATGGACGGGCAGGAATGTTTAAGCTTATTTCAGAAAGAAGAAATGGGCTATTTATTGATCCCTTCAGCAGTTTCGTTACGAATATTACACCCAGAGTTTCCCTACGACTAGCTAAAGTTGGAAGGTTAATAAGCTTTAAGCGACTAGTATACGAGGGAAGATTGCAATGAGGGTTCCAATTCTGTAGTGGCACCCTGTGCCTTTCAATTTCACCATTCCATTATTGCACTTCTACCAATGCATACATACATACAGATTTTCGCTGTCATCTCACATCTCTATAAAAAATGAGAGGCAAAAAGAAATTCGTCGAAAGCAGCCGGCAATCGCAACAAAATACAATTTGGGAACGAGCCAAGCCATAAACAACGAGCCGAGCCAAGCCATAATCAACGAGCCGAATCAAGCCGCGAGCCACAAGGCTTTTAATCAGCAAATTTGTTTCGCGTTAAAATGTAATAAATGTTTATTGTTTTAAATACTGTAATCTTTACCGTTTTTATATCAAATTAAAACCAAATCCAAAACCAACAAATTTCGTCTTTCGTCTTAAACATTTGCCGCCATAAGCCTCTACATAATTTTCCCAAATTTGCTGTTTGTTCCCCGAATAAAGTGATGCCGGCTAGCTGTAAAACAAGGACAAGGAGGTTGCGCTTCAAACTGAGTTTCTGAACAAAGCCTAACAAACGAATGAATCAGGAGAAAGTATGGTCTGTTTAAAGGGACAATATTTGAAGTGATAAACATAAAATTTAAATTCCTATTCCCTCCTTTACCGTCAACAACTTTCATTTGATAACAATATTGCTCAGAAATCTTTTAGGGTTATCTAGGTTCACATTTTGACCCATATATGGGGATCCGACCTAGAAATCATAATCGGTACATATCTATGTAAAAGCCCTGCTCAACACCTTTCGTTTGATGCCAGGGATGGAATATATGAATAACTTTTTGGTTGCTTGTTTTTCCGACAGGGTAGGAATATGATGTATTGTGGAACGATTTTCCGTCATCCCTTGTCAAGTTTGGTTTGGAGACAAACCGGTTTCGGCTAATATGCGCCATCTTCAGTGTCTTCTTTCGTTCTGAGTTATTTTGTGTAAGTTCGATAGTATTTATAGTAACTAACTTCCGTCGTTTTGTTCAGGTACTTCGTGTTCATGTGATGTGTTCGTGCATTCGTGCGTTCGGGTGACGTGTGTGTGTGTGTGAGTCTGTGTTGTGTGTTTAGGTATGCAAATCTATTTTTTGTCATATTTTAATTATTGTACCCTCATTTACCAACTAGGTAAAAGTCCGTTATTGTCCGTTTGTGTGTTGTTTTGTTTATGTCGATTTTAGGTCTTTTGTCCTCTTTCGGGTATAGTAGCTTAAGCGGTTCAAATAATGTATCCGATGCGGTGTTTATTTTTTCATTTATTATTTTACCTACGAATGTTTTTTGTTTGTATATCTCCATATTTTCTAATATGTTAAGCCGTCTTCCTTTATGCTGTATGTGGAGAATTTTAGCTGTTTTTCCTATTTTCATGGGTGTACACTTTTTTTTCTGCCATGTGGTTGGCGAAATTTGATTCCACTGTCGTTGATGATCGAGAACACATAAGGGATTACAATAAGAAAATAAGAAAATCATCAACGACAGTGGAATCAAATTTCGCCAACCACATGGCAGAAAAAAAGTGTACACCCATGAAAATAGGAAAAACAGCTAAAATTCTCCACATACAGCATAAAGGAAGACGGCTTAACATATTAGAAAATATGGAGATATACAAACAAAAAACATTCGTAGGTAAAATAATAAATGAACAAATAAACACCGCATCGGATACATTATTTGAACCGCTTAAGCTACTATACCCGAAAGAGGACAAAAGACCTAAAATCGACATAAACAAAACAACACACAAACGGACAATAACGGACTTTTACCTACTTGGTTAATGAGGGTACAATAATGAAAATATGACAAAGAATAGATTTGCATACCTAAACACACAACACAGACTCACACACACACACACGTCACCCGAACGCACGAATGCACGAACACATCACATGAACACGAAGTACCTGAACAAAACGACGGAAGTTAGTTACTATAAATACTATCGAACTTACACAAAATAACTCAGAACGAAAGAAGACACTGAAGATGGCGCATATTAGCCGAAACCGGTTTGTCTCCAAACCAAACTTGACAAGGGATGACGGAAAATCGTTCCACAATACATCATGGAATATATGAGTTATTTTTGAAATTTCAACTCAATAGGAAAGAGTTAATATTTTTAATAGGGCTCTAGATACCCGGGTATCGAGCAATTCGATCTGATCGTTTTTGTTTGAAGCCCGTTTGTTGCTCAAATGCCCGTACAAACATACGGGTAGTAAACAAACAAACAACTGTTCGAGCATTTGAACAACAATTGTTCGAGCTACTCAAAAATGTTCAAAAAAAATCGAGAGCTCTAATTTTTAACATTTATACATGACATCATATCATTACATGACATGATATCACATCATGACATCACACCATGGCATCACGTCATGACATCATATCATAGCATCACATCATGACATCGCATCATGACATCACTTCATGATATCACATCATGACATCATATCAAAACATGTAATAAAAACAAACAAAAATATACGTTTTTTAATGTGGAAAAAATTGAAAATATGGAATGAAGAGAAGAGTCAATGGAAGAAGTAATAATAATAATACCCAACGGTTTACAATCCATTTCCCGCCCGACCGACGCGAGGGGCGCAATCCGCATGACGCACGGATATATTTTTTAATTTTGCCAAGGTGTTGAGTGGCTTGGAGTTTGTTAAACGTTGAGTTCTTATGCTGCTCAGCTACAGAATAGAAATTCATCAGCTGATTACACATACATAAGTTTATATATACACTTAGAAGCAATTACTTAGTTAACAATAGCCCTGTTTTTTTTCAAGCGCATATACATCTGCGCTTAAATTTTGTATGGATTTTTAAGCGCACATCTCTATCCGCGCTTAGTTGTCCATACAAAATTTAAGCACAGATGTATATGCGCTTGAAAAAAAACAGGGCTAATAAAATACATATTATACTAAATTAGTAGAAGGAAATTATATCTAGTAGACAATTTGTTATTTGTTAAGAATTAAAAGAAGAGTTTTCCTTATAATGGATAGAGAGTCAGAGATGTCAAAGTAGGTAGAGTATGTGTTAAAACTTTTGCATAGATATCGGAATGGCTCATTTAATTCAAAATTAGTTTTACATTGTTTTAAAAAGATGGGCTGGTAATGTCTTGATGGACGGGCAGGAATGTTTAAGCTAATTTCAGAAAGAAGAAATGGGCTATTTATTGATCCCTTCAGCAGTTTCGTTACGAATATTACACCCAGAGTTTCCCTACGACTAGCTAAAGTTGGCAGGTTAATAAGCTTTAAGCGACTAGTATACGAGGGAAGATTGCAATGAGGGTTCCAATTCTGTAGTGGCACCCTGTGCCTTTCAATTTCACCATTCCATTATTGCACTTCTACCAATGCATACATACATACAGATTTTCGCTGTCATCTCACATCTCTATAAAAAATGAGAGGCAAAAAGAAATTCGTCGAAAGCAGCCGGCAATCGCAGCAAAATACAATTTGGGAACGAGCCAAGCCATAAACAACGAGCCGAGCCAAGCCATAATCAACGAGCCGAATCAAGCCGCGAGCCACAAGGCTTTTAATCAGCAAATTTGTTTCGCGTTAAAATGTAATAAATGTTTATTGTTTTAAATACTGTAATCTTTACCGTTTTTATATCAAATTAAAACCAAATCCAAAACCAACAAATTTCGTCTCTCGTCTTAAACATTTGCCGCCATAAGCCTCTACATAATTTTCCCAAATTTGCTGTTTGTTCCCCGAATTAAGTGATGCCGGCTAGCTGTAAAACAAGGACATTGGATTTTGGACTTGGAGTTTGCCCTCTCGCATAGCGGTCAGACCGAGGTCACACCGGTAAGGTTATACAATTACTTGCCTTTCGCATAGCGGTCACACCGGTAAGATTGTACGGTTACACGCCCTTTGCATAGCGGCCACACCGGTAAGGTTATACAATTATATGTGTTTTGTTGAATGTTAAGTCACGCCAGTATTGCGAGAGTGGGGACCGATCAAAGTTCGACAAGTAAAAAAGTAACGATTTTGGATTTTTTTACACAGATTGATAAATTACATTAGTTTGCTATGGTGGGTGGTGGTAATTATAATTTGAGATCGCAGAGTGAACAAATGGAGGTCGATGGGAGCAATGCCGATGGTGCTGGTGCTCAAAATACACAACTTTCGACTATAATTGCCAGCCTTAATGCCATTAGAAATGAAATCTCACATTTGAAGACGGCCACCGAGGATAGCCAAAGGGACATTGAACGATTAAGAAACAACATACAGAGTTAAGTACAAACAGCGATAGCCGCTGCCACACCAACACCGCCGCCACCAACCGAGTCTCCACCTGAAGAACCGCCACAACAACCCGGTCATAATGCGTTAGTAGAGCAGCCAGCTCAGAATGTATTAACCACAGTTGGAGATTCGGCGAAGAAGCTTTATGATTTGCCTACATTTTCGGGTAATACGGAAGAGTGGCCTCTCTTTTTAGCCAATTTCAACGACACGACCGAGGCCATCCGTTATACAAACCGGCAGAATTTGATGCGGCTACAGAAGTGCCTAGTTGGGCGTGCAAAAGAAGCGGTGGCGGCTATGCTGATCTATCCCGACGACGTCCCGAATGCCATAGCAGAATTACAATTTCAATTTGGTCGGCCAGACCTATTGGTAAGAGGGCAATTAAATAAAATTCACCAATTTCCAAATATTACAGAAAATAAAGTAGAACAAATTTTGAATTTTTCCACAAAAACTCGAAACGTTGTGGCGTTTTTGACCTCCGCCAAATGTGAGCACCATCTGAACAATATAACATTGCTAGAGCAGCTCGTTGCTAAACTACCACCCAGCAAGCAATACGAGTGGACCAGGTACGCAGTCAATATTAAACCGTACGCAACTATCAAAGAATTCTCGAACTGGCTGAGCGAATTAGCCAGAGTGGTGTGCTTAATGCCGCCGACAACCGTAGCCACGAGGGCTCAGCCAGCAGTATCGCAGCCGCAATCATCACGTCGGATTATGGTAGTTGGAAATCAACGAGAGAGTTCAGCCGGTTTGGGGTGTTACGTATGCCAAGGGTCGCACTCGATTAGTGACTGCTCTATGTTCAACAAAGATCTCAGTGTTAGTGATCGCTGGGATAAGGTGAAGGGTATGCAGCTTTGTTTTTCTTGTTTACGTAAGGGCCATAGCACCTCGAATTGCCGAGCCAAAAAGATGTGCGACGTTAACGGTTGCCGTCGATACCACCACCGAAGCCTCCACGAATCGCAAAGTTCATCGTTAAATTCAAGTTCTGCGCCACTTGCAATTAAAAGCCGTACAGAATCTCAGTCCCTACTCAATTGCAGGGAAGCCAAACCTATATCGTGTCAGTTTTTTAAATATGTAGCAGTGTCACTATTTGGGCCGAACGGAAGAGAAGACGTTTTTGCCATGATCGATGAAGGTTCAGCAATATCGTTGTTGGAAGAGAGCGTTGCCACTAAATTAGGTCTCAAAGGTCGCAAACAGCCGCTTACATTACAATGGTATGGTCAAAAGTGTACGACAGAGGATTCAGCAAAAGTTAGATTCGATATAAAAGGAAAAGCTACACCAACGACGTACAGCCTACGAAATATCTGCACAATACGTAACCTCGATTTGCCAGCGCAATCTTTTAGTAAAGCGGAGTATAGCCATTTTAAATTTTTGCCATTAGAAGACTATCATCAAGTTAGGCCGTCATTGCTTTTGGGATTAGATAACACTTTCTTGAGTGCGCCATCTACAATAGTACAAGCCGACAGCAGGAACCCGGTTGCCATTAACACCAAGTTGGGTTGGATTGCCTACGGTTCAGTTCGATCGCCTACCACAATGCCTGTGGTGCTGCATATGAGAGAAAAGCCGAATTTATTATCGTTGCATGAACTGGTGAAGGAATATTTTGCCGCAGACAACTTTGGTGTTAATAATGGGTCAACGAAGCTACTGGAGTCCGAAGATGATGAACAAGCACGTCAGTTACTGGAAGCCAACACCCGACGTGTCGGAAAACGTTTTGAAAGTGGTCTGCTTTGGAAAAGCATGCCTCCTACATTGCCAAACAGCTATCCAATGGCGCACAAACGCCTGTTGGGTATTGAGAAAAGAATGCGTATGGATCAAGAGTTTGCCGCCAGATACAGAGAGGAAATCGCCAAATATATAGGAAAGGGTTATGCCAGGCTACTTTCCAAGGATGAGGTAGATATGCAATAAAATTTTAATTGGTATTTGCCACATTTTTCAGTTCTAAATCCGCACAAACCGGATAAGATGAGGATTGTGTTTGATGCAGCTGCGAAAGTAGACGGAGTATCCCTTAATGGTGCGCTACTGAAAGGCCCAGAACAAGCCAAGCCGTTATTAGACATACTATTCAAATTTCGTCAAGGAAAAGTAGCTGTGTATGCGGACATTCGTGAGATGTTCTCGCAAGTGATGGTGAAGCAGCCAGACCAATATGCCCAGCGGTTCTTATGGCGTGACGGCGACTCCCTTAAGCCAGTCCAACACTACGTTATGACGTCAATGATATTTGGCGCGATTTGCTCACCCTGCATAGCAGAATACGTAAAAAATAAAAACGCCGAGGACTTTCGCCTACAATATCCCGATGCAGCTGCAGCAATAATTAATAGCCATTACGTAGATGATTTCGTAGCCAGTTTTCAAAGCCAATCGGAAGCAGAGCGCATCTGCAATGAAGTTAAACTTGTTCATTTGGAAGGAGGTTTCCAGCTGCGATCGTTTGTTTCAAATATAAGAGAAATAGAAATCGGTTTGAATACTGATTCTCAATCCGTATCTCGAATCGTACATTTGGAGTGTCAAAGCAGCTGCGAAAAGGTATTGGGAATGTACTGGAACACAACATCAGATGCGTTTGAGTTCACCTTCAAGTTTCATCGCATTCCAAACCCAGTACTAGACGGAGAACGTGTACCAACGAAACGGGAACTGTTGAGCATCGTAATGGCAGTTTTTGATCCGTTCGGTATTCTCGCAGATTTCTTGCTGTTCGCCAAAATATTGATCCAGGAGGTATGGAAGAGTTGCATCGATTGGGATGAAGCTTTGCCGCATGAACTTCACCATAAATGGTTTGCTTGGTGGAGTGAATTTAAACACATAAACGAAGTCAACATCAGTCGTTGGTATTCGCCATTGTTACAGTCGCCAACATCTATACAACTTCATATAGTAGTAGACGCCAGTCAAGTTGCATTCGCCGCAGCTGGCTATTTTCGAATTACCAGTGAACACTCTTGTGGCGTCGCCTTCGTTGCCGGTAAAACCAGGTGTGCACCACTTAAGCTTCTTTCGGTACCCAGACTGGAGTTACAAGCAGCCGTGCTGGGTATTCGACTTGCCAAATTAATACGTCGAAGTCATAGCATACAAGTAGAGGAAGTCACGTTTTGGTCAGACTCGCAAACTCTGTTACAATGGGTAAATTCTAGGGAGAGAAAATTTAAGCCTTTCGTTGGTCACCGCATATCCGAAATATTATCATCATCGAAGCCATCTCAGTGGCGTTGGATACCAACTGCAAAGAATACAACTGACGTCGCAACTCGCCCGAAATGGCCGCCTAAAGTCGATAAATATAGTCCATGGTTAAGAGGTCCAGAATTTTTGCGAGATCCAGTAGAACATTGGCCACGTACTCCCTGTAACCCCTTGCCAGCTCAGCTTGAAGAGGAAGAGCAGTCGTGCTTTGTCGCTCATGCGCAGGTAAAAGAATCATTCGTTAAATATAATCGTTTTTCTTCTTTCTTTAAGCTGAGACGAGTGGTGGCATGGGTTTACAGAGCCGCGAGCAAGTTTCAACGTCGTGGAAATGATAACAACGCTACATACTTAAGCACAACGTTAACCGCCGCCGAACTCGAACATGCTGATAAATACATCATCAGAGAAGTTCAACATGAAGTTTACGCCGATGAAATTGCACAATTCGAGAAACACAAACATATTTCGAGACAAAGCACCATTTATGCATTATCGCCATACATAG
Source organism: Urophora cardui (assembly GCA_960531455.1). Classification (NCBI taxonomy): domain Eukaryota; kingdom Metazoa; phylum Arthropoda; class Insecta; order Diptera; family Tephritidae; genus Urophora; species Urophora cardui. The sequence goes on from OY482674.1 coordinate 102,014,376, forward strand.
ACGACGAGGGTATTATGAGGTTACGCCGGCGCATAGACGAGGCTACGTTTTTGCCTGAAGCAGCTAGAAGACCGATTTTGATGCCGTCCAAGCACATCGTCTCACAGCTCATCATGCGTCAGTACCACATAAAATATCATCACCAAAATACGTCCGTAATTCATCTTCACATGCCTCACTACCAGGGCTGCTCATCTAGAATTGGCACACGATTTGTCGACAGATGCCTTTCTCATATGTTTGCGCAACTTCGTCAACCGCCGTGGAACCCCTGTGCGACTCCGAAGTGATAATGGCACAAATTTCATAGGTGCCCAGAAGGTGCTGAAGGAGTCAGAAAGCATTTTTGATTTTGAACGTATCACCAACGAAGTCTCGCAACGTGGTATAGACTGGAAGTTTAGTTGCCCTTCTAATCCTAGCTCCGGGGGCTGCTGGGAGCGGTTAATCCTTATTATCAAACGACTTTTGAGCAAAATTTTACGAGAGGAAGTTCCGAGGGAGGAAACCTTGCGCAGCGTATTAATAGAGACGGAAAACATATTGAACTCTAGACCGCTAACTGAAGTGCCATTATCATCGGAGGAGGATGATCCCATAATGCCAAACCATTTTCTGTTGGGGTGCTCAAATTCAACACAAACGCCTCAACCGACCAATGAAAAGATTTGCCTTAAAAAACAGTGGCGTATAGCCCAGAATTTGAAGGACAGAATATGGAGGAGGATGATCCCATAATGCCAAACCATTTTCTGTTGGGGTGCTCAAATTCAACACAAACGCCTCAACCGACCAATGAAAAGATTTGCCTTAAAAAACAGTGGCGTATAGCCCAGAATTTGAAGGACAGAATATGGAAACAGTGGACGCAAAACTACTTGCCACAGTTACTTTTGCGGCAGAAGTGGCATGAAGAGGTTGAGCCGCTTAAGGTGGATGACTTGGTACTAATATGCGACGCCACGCAACCACGTAGTCAGTGGCAAAAGGACGAGTCACCGCAGTGTTTCCAGCCAGAGATGGGCAGATTCGATTTGCCGAAGTCAAAACAGTTGGAGGAATATTACGTCGCCCAGCTTCGAAGTTGGCAGTCTTAAGTTTGGATGGTGAATCCCCAGGTGATTCACGGTGGGGCGGGGTGTAGTGGCACCCTGTGCCTTTCAATTTCACCATTCCATTATTGCACTTCTACCAATGCATACATACATACAGATTTTCGCTGTCATCTCACATCTCTATAAAAAATGAGAGGCAAAAAGAAATTCGTCGAAAGCAGCCGGCAATCGCAGCAAAATACAATTTGGGAACGAGCCAAGCCATAAACAACGAGCCGAGCCAAGCCATAATCAACGAGCCGAATCAAGCCGCGAGCCACAAGGCTTTTAATCAGCAAATTTGTTTCGCGTTAAAATGTAATAAATGTTTATTGTTTTAAATACTGTAATCTTTACCGTTTTTATATCAAACTTCACCATAAATGGTTTGCTTGGTGGAGTGAATTTAAACACATAAACGAAGTCAACATCAGTCGTTGGTATTCGCCATTGTTACAGTCGCCAACATCTATACAACTTCATATAGTAGTAGACGCCAGTCAAGTTGCATTCGCCGCAGCTGGCTATTTTCGAATTACCAGTGAACACTCTTGTGGCGTCGCCTTCGTTGCCGGTAAAACCAGGTGTGCACCACTTAAGCTTCTTTCGGTACCCAGACTGGAGTTACAAGCAGCCGTGCTGGGTATTCGACTTGCCAAATTAATACGTCGAAGTCATAGCATACAAGTAGAGGAAGTCACGTTTTGGTCAGACTCGCAAACTCTGTTACAATGGGTAAATTCTAGGGAGAGAAAATTTAAGCCTTTCGTTGGTCACCGCATATCCGAAATATTATCATCATCGAAGCCATCTCAGTGGCGTTGGATACCAACTGCAAAGAATACAACTGACGTCGCAACTCGCCCGAAATGGCCGCCTAAAGTCGATAAATATAGTCCATGGTTAAGAGGTCCAGAATTTTTGCGAGATCCAGTAGAACATTGGCCACGTACTCCCTGTAACCCCTTGCCAGCTCAGCTTGAAGAGGAAGAGCAGTCGTGCTTTGTCGCTCATGCGCAGGTAAAAGAATCATTCATTAAATATAATCGTTTTTCTTCTTTCTTTAAGCTGAGACGAGTGGTGGCATGGGTTTACAGAGCCGCGAGCAAGTTTCAACGTCGTGGAAATGATAACAACGCTACATACTTAAGCACAACGTTAACCGCCGCCGAACTCGAACATGCTGATAAATACATCATCAGAGAAGTTCAACATGAAGTTTACGCCGATGAAATTGCACAATTCGAGAAACACAAACATATTTCGAGACAAAGCACCATTTATGCATTATCGCCATACATAGACGACGAGGGTATTATGAGGTTACGCCGGCGCATAGACGAGGCTACGTTTTTGCCTGAAGCAGCTAGAAGACCGATTTTGATGCCGTCCAAACACATCGTCTCACAGCTCATCATGCGTCAGTACCACATAAAATATCATCACCAAAATACGTCCGTAATTCATCTTCACATGCCTCACTACCAGGGCTGCTCATCTAGAATTGGCACACGATTTGTCGACAGATGCCTTTCTCATATGTTTGCGCAACTTCGTCAACCGCCGTGGAACCCCTGTGCGAAGTGATAATGGCACAAATTTCATAGGTGCCCAGATGGTGCTGAAGGTGCATTTTTGATTTTGAACGTATCACCAACGAAGTCTCGCAACGTGGTATAGACTGGAAGTTTAGTTGCCCTTCTAATCCTAGCTCCGGGGGCTGCTGGGAGCGGTTAATCCTTATTATCAAACGACTTTTGAGCAAAATTTTACGAGAGGAAGTTCCGAGGGAGGAAACCTTGCGCAGCGTATTAATAGAGACGGAAAACATATTGAACTCTAGACCGCTAACTGAAGTGCCATTATCATCGGAGGAGGATGATCCCATAATGCCAAACCATTTTCTGTTGGGGTGCTCAAATTCAACACAAACGCCTCAACCGACCAATGAAAAGATTTGCCTTAAAAAACAGTGGCGTATAGCCCAGAATTTGAAGGACAGAATATGGAAACAGTGGACGCAAAACTACTTGCCACAGTTACTTTTGCGGCAGAAGTGGCATGAAGAGGTTGAGCCGCTTAAGGTGGATGACTTGGTACTAATATGCGACGCCACGCAACCACGTAGTCAGTGGCAAAAGGACGAGTCACCGCAGTGTTTCCAGCCAGAGATGGGCAGATTCGATTTGCCGAAGTCAAAACAGTTGGAGGAATATTACGTCGCCCAGCTTCGAAGTTGGCAGTCTTAAGTTTGGATGGTGAATCCCCAGGTGATTCACGGTGGGGCGGGGTGTAGTGGCACCCTGTGCCTTTCAATTTCACCATTCCATTATTGCACTTCTACCAATGCATACATACATACAGATTTTCGCTGTCATCTCACATCTCTATAAAAAATGAGAGAAAAAAAGAAATTCGTCGAAAGCAGCCGGCAATCGCAGCAAAATACAATTTGGGAACGAGCCAAGCCATAAACAACGAGCCGAGCCAAGCCATAATCAACGAGCCGAATCAAGCCGCGAGCCACAAGGCTTTTAATCAGCAAATTTGTTTCGCGTTAAAATGTAATAAATGTTTATTGTTTTAAATACTGTAATCTTTACCGTTTTTATATCAAATTAAAACCAAATCCAAAACCAACAAATTTCGTCTTTTGTCTTAAACATTTGCCGCCATAAGCCTCTACAAATTCAAATTTCTTAATGCAAAAAGTAAAAATTGTTTTTGAATCGATTCAAGTCGATCAGAATGAATTTTATAACTCGGATTCCAGATTATAGATGCATATTCTATTGTCGCTCTTACTAAAGTTGTGAAAAGGGCTTTAGTTACGTAGGGGTCACTAAATTCCTTAGACCAACGTTTTACAAACGCTAGAACATTTTAGATTTATTTATCATGACGTTGATGTGAAGGTTGAAATTAAGTTTATAATCGAATCTTACACCTAAGTCGACAAACTCATAAACTCGCTCCAGATCATGATTATTAATGGCGTAAGCTATAGGTTCGACATTACTCCGCGAAAAGCACAAGTAAGGAAACATTGTATATAATTATAAAAATATGTATATGACAATTTCGCCTTGATTCTGTTTTACTGGGCGATATTCGCAAACAAATGTCATCGCCGCACCACGCGAAAATACGCCCGGCGATTGGTTCTGTTTAAGCTATTACGCTGTTCTTGCGCCAAATAACAATTTTTACATGACGAACTTAAATGAAAATATCATTAATAAAATACTCCAACCAAATTAAATTTATTATAATTAAAGAATCGCTAATCCAATATACAATGAGAATATATCTAAGAAACCGTCGCGAACAAATTTAATAGCCGTCTTTTTATTTTAGCGCAGATGAATATGCGCTAAACTAAAACACAGCTTATGTAAAATATTAGCGATTGGTAAAGAGGTTTTCGATTAAAAATCGATAAGACATAGATAAGAGACCGATTGCAGAGTAATTTCGTATTTTCGCCGAAATGTACATTTCAAGGATAATTTCGGCTGGCACTTTTGTATGGCGAAACCATGATGCAATAATAAAATGGTGGACGCAGCAGAGGACGCCTATTTTGTTTTTGGAAAAGTAAGCTGTCAAATTATCGTCTTTTGTTCTGATTTTGCCCTCTTGCACGTGTTATTCGTGGAAATAGCTTGTGTGTTCGCTTGTATGTTCGCTGGCGTTTTTTCTGTTTTTGACATTCTTATCTACGGCCGTTCAACGGTAGGCACTCTGCACACGAGGCGTATCGTCATAGACGCGTACGAGACATTTCATGTAGCGTCGATTTCTCTACGCCTCAAGATCTGCACACGAAGCGACATGAAACTTCGCTGCACAAAACAAACAAAAAAATTTATAATACGGCATTTGCTTTAAATTTCGAAGCTTTAAATAGAAAAGATAAAAAATTTCACGGAATCTTCCATTTTCTTTAATTATACACTCATTTTTTCCGATTTTTTACACAAATTTTACTGCTTTCATAAATTCCACCAAGCGGAAAAATGTAAACAAACATCTTCTTCTTCCTCTTTTCTAAGCGTAGTACGCCTAGCTACCAGCACTGCTTTACGCCAAGCGACATGTAGCCAGCATACTTTGACGAATGCATGAAGCTGACGACTCATGTGCAGCCCTCAATTGAAATATACGTGCGCGACATCAAAGCGTACAGCTTTCGTCTGTAGTATCTAATACGCGTCTAAAGCAGTACGCTCCGTGTGCAGAGTGCCGTAATCGCCTATTCTCTTTTGGCTGATACGACCATATAGAATTATTTGGTCATGGGCGAAACAACGTTATTTAAGGGTAATCAAAGCCGAAACAACGATTTTTGCCTAAATAACCCTTAAATCATGCCAATCTGAATAGGCTCTTACTATGAAGTCATGAACGGGAAAAAGTTGTATGTAAACAAAGCCTAGATCCAAATAGTTTCCTATTTGAAGGTAATCTATTTCAAATATGAGCACAACACAAGTTAATTTAACATCTAATAAAGAATTGGAGATGATCCAATATCCTGGCAAAGTGGTTAATGTGGAAAAAATGTATGACACCTTAGGTGGCATTTTCAATGTTTCAAAGGTAAACACATACATATGTACAGTGGCGGACAAAAGTCTACATACACCCCCTATTTTTGCTATATCACGGAACCAACAGCAATAAAAGAAAAAGTAAAAATGCAGTTTTATTTCAAACCTTTCCTTAACTACAATAAATAAAAGAAAACTCTATTTTAATAAGATATTAAAAAAATACTGGCGAAATTCACAAAATCAGTGCTGACAAAAGTGTACATACAGTACAAAACAAAGCTTTTCTCAGAGAGAAAACTTATCTTAATTCCCTATTTTATTATTATTTAGTATTTAGTAGGTCCTCCCTTTGCATTAATAACTGTTTGAAGTCGTCGTGGCATTGAGGCTACTAAATTTGTCAACTCCGAAGAGGTTATACTGTTCCAAGCCTCTGTTATTCGATCTTTGAGTACTGCTGCGCTAGAAATCTGGTGTTTTCTAATTTTTCGGTCCAAAATCTCCCATACATGTTCTATTACATTTAAATCTGGACTTTGTGGTGGTGTGTGTAATTACCTTGGCGCATAATATAGTAACCAGTCCTTGACAACTTGGGCCGTGTGCTTTGGATCGTTATCTTGTTGGAAGATCCAACCAGCACCAAGTTCCAAATCATCCACCGAAGGCTTCAAATTTTCTTCCAACAATGATTTATATTTATAACGATCCTTAATACCTTCGATAAATGCTAATTTTCCAACTCCAGATGCCGCAACTGCTCCCCAAACCATTACGCTGCCGCCACCATGTTTGACGGTTGATACCAAATTTTTCTGATTCATTTCAGTATTTGCTTTCCTCCAAACTTTTGTCCTCCCATCACTTCCAAATATATTGAACTTCAACTCATCTGTGAACAAAACCTTTTGCCAAAAGTCCATTCCCTTTTCCTTATGTTTATTAGCAAATTATAAGCAAAGTTTTCGATTTTTTTCACTAATAAGAGGTTTTTTGCGTGGTGTTCTACTACGAAAACCGTTATAGTTCAGATATCTTCCTATTGTGCGTGCATGTACACACTTTTGTGTCATGTTTTCTAAGTGTTCGACCAATTTCGGAGCAGTGACTTTTGGATTTATGTTGACTTCTTTAAGTATAACGCTTACGTCTCTGCGGGATAGTTTTTTCGGTCGGCCAGAACGCGGTTTATTTTCGGTACAACCATTACTTTTGTGGTTTCTAACTATCGTTTGTACTGTTGCGCGGCTCAACTTTAATAGTTTTGCTATTTCACCATATGATTTGTTTTCCGATTTGTGTTTTATAACTAAATTTCTGACATCAACTGAAATTTCTTTTCGCGGAGCCATTGTTAATAGTATAACGTGCAAACAAAAACTGATTGATGTAAGTGAATAGTTGCAAAAATAACAAAATCGATCGAAGAAACAAATAACGGTATTTTACCGTTATCACAACGCAGCGTAGAAGTCAAAGATGACTTGATACGAAACTCTTTTTTACTCTCTCACTTTTACGATTTTCCCACGGGTCTAATGTGGCTTTGTTGCCAGCATCAACACAACATAAAACCCGGCCGATCAGCTGTTTGTGCAAATTGCAGGTGCCAGAAAGGAAAACGCGCCAAAATAAATTGTCACTTTCGGTGGATTTTAATGTTTTGTTTTATGTGCCCAATTTTGTTGAAATAATAAAGAATTATAAAAAATACAGAGGTAATTGTATTGCTTGTGTGTAATATTCAGTGAAGTTTTGTTTTAAGTGGAAAAAATTGTGTTTCAGTTAAAATTATAAAAAATATGTTAATGAGATGGAACGCGGGCAGCGTTCTTCAGTAGATTTATATATATATCCTGTTAAAAATTATTATATTTCAATTCTAATATATCCACATTTTATTAGAATTGCAAAATAGAGTAAAATATTTCTTAAAAAATACCACCCAACTACATGTATTATCGTTCACCACTTTTTGTGCGTTATTCTTAATTTGTCTGAGATTGGGTTTCGAACACGAATATTCGGAATGTGGGAAAATCATACTATCCTGTGTATCACTTTTGTGGTTATATCTTATCTTAATTTGGTATAAACAAAATTTTATTAATGCTATAGTCTTCAATAACATAAGGAAGCCGAAAAACTCCCAGAAATAATATGTAAAATACCCATTTTCAGTTTTCGAACAGAGTGGCACCAATGAAAAATGTTATAAAAAATGCGCATTTTGACAGCGCTCTCACGAAATGAAGAGTTTCGTATCTAGTTATCTATGGTAGAAGTGTGCACGACAGTAACCTCGTGCTGTATGTACACTTTTGTCAGCATTGATTTTGTGAAATTCGCCAATATTTTTTTAATTTCTTATTAAAAAAAAGAGTTTCATTTTGCTTATTGTAGTTAAAAAAGGTGTGAAATAAAACTGCATTTTTACTTTTTCTTTTATTGCTGTTGGTTCCGTGATATAGCAAAAATAGGGGGTGTATGTAGACTTTTGTCCGCCACTGTATGTATGTTTAAACGATCTTCAAATGCAGTTAATGGGTCGGCTTTCCAATAATGCCGCACGCCCCCAAAAAAATGACTTTTACTGGATGGTAGGGGAGGGGAAGTAGGTTCTGAATTTGTTAAATTTAGGCGCCGGACGTACCTGGTTTTCCCGGAATTTGTTAAAGTTGTTAAATTTTTACCAATTTTTACACATACACACACAACTGACATAGGTACAAGGTAAGTGTTTGTACAATTTTGCGAGTTGAAATTGCCGCAAAAGTACTGTAGACCGGGCCATAGATATTACGCTGAAGGGTGTACTACGCAGAAGGACATCACCGTGGCGGTAGCAGGAAGGTGTTCTGCGCAAAAGCACTGTGTTTTTTCTTTATCTATCCAATTTATATGGAGAGTTACTAAACTTTAACCATAAATTTCTCGAAAACGAGGTACGTCCGGCGTCTAAATTTTACCGATTCAGAACACCCTTCCCCTCCCCTACCCTTCGGTAGAAGTCGTTTTTTTGGGGGCGTGCGGCATTATTGGAAAATTTCCCCCAGTTAATTCGGACTAAAAACTAATGCATATACATATGTACATTTTTCCACTAAAGGCATTTGGAGCCGAACAGAAACGTTTAGAGCTGCGATTTCATCCGAAAAACCCTTTTAACAAATTAGCTTGCGCAGATGCAGTACCAGGGAGTGGGCTGCTGATATCTGTGAAAGTGCGACGTTCAAAGAAAAATCCAACTCAACCACCTGGATACCAACTTTGTATACTTGGTCGTTGCAAAAGGAACTTTGTTTTTAATGGCAAGTACATGATCTTATTGGTGTTGGTGTAACCGCAAAAACACATCTCCCTAAAGTTTCCAGCGACAGTCTTTGTCCGGTTAAAATTCCAGTTCTTTCCGTACTATTTACTTATTCTACGTTATTTACAGGTCTATGCGATTTTCAATATCTGCCATTAAATAAGGATTCCAACAAAGAAGATTTTTCTTTCAATATAACAAATATAATTCCCAAATCAGTGACCGATACACATTTTTATTTGTAAGCCCAACATTAGCTATTTATATTTTCTTTTTGCTTAATACCTATTTATTTTTGTTTTTTTTGTATTTAGACAAAAAGATGCACCTTTATTAAGTTTACCGCAAGTTTTTGCACGACTCGACACAACCAATACATCAATATTTCGAGGCGATCAAGCAGACGACGGTCAACACGGTGTACTAGGTGTGGTACCGAAGCCAGCACATGAAAGTGCCGGGTTTGTAACTTTTAGTATGACCGATCCTTTCCCCGACCGGCCGGATGCAAAAGTGTTGAAACGTATGAATCTTAAAAATGTCACTGAGGAGCAAATAGAGAAAGTTAAATCGGTAAGTATGTATGTTTGTAAGGAATTGGCTTCCTTCGTGGCTACGATTCAAATATGATCAATCTTAAAATGGTTTTCTGTTTGCTTAACCCTTAAAAGCCTGGAGTATCAAATTTGATACCAAACTTTCAAAAGCAACTGTACTTCTGCAATTCGTTGATTTTTGAAATTTGGCGACGTCCCCAATACCATTGATAAATATTCTTTCAATTAAATTAAAAAATTATGCGACACTTCCTCAAATAGCTCCACGAACTTGACATTTTATTTTATCGCGGCAGCTAAATGGTGAATCAGTATTGTGAAGAGTTTATTGTGGCAGAGTTTGAGTGTAATTAGTATTTTCAAAAAATAAAAATTCTTTTCAGGTAAGTTTGTGTCTCATTTTTACTAAATTAAAATATTTTTAGCAAAGACCTATTTTGCTTGAAGAAAATTTATCAATTTTCGTAAGTATCATATTTGATACTTCAGGCATTACAGGCTTCGAAAAGTCTCATTATACAATTCGGTGCATATATCCTATTTAGTGTTTATTTTTGCAATTGTTTCGTTTCGCTGTTTAGTTATTTCTGAAAAAATAAGTTTGTGGTTATTGTTTTTAATAAAAATGAAGCCGGAGGAGATTGAAGAATTTTTGGCACAGCTCGAAAACGGTGAAATTTCTGAGGATGAGTTTAGCGAAAATGAAGACGATATCGACTACTATCCAAGTCAAAAAGGTAACGAGGAATTCGAAGATGAAGATGAAGGTGAAGAAGAAGAAGAAGATTACACAGAAGACCATTCCGGGCCACTTCAATTAGAATCTGGTAATGTTCAGCAGAACCTTGAACAGAGATCTCTTTCTTTCGGAAATCATCGAAATATAGTATGGAAAGTAAAAAAATTTAACACCAAAGAAGCGCTACAATTTGGAGGAGAAACTGAATATACATCAGAAATTCTCGATAAAGATACGCCTTTTCAATTTTTTTCATACTTTTTTGATGAAAAAATATTGAATTTTCTGGTGGATGAGTCCAACAAGTACGCAATTCAAAAAAATCCAAATTTTACCGAAGTGGTTACAGTATCAGAAATACGAAAGTTTTTTGGGATCTTAATTTTTACAAGTGTTTACCATTATCCTAGTGTCAGGTCTTACTGGTCAAATAACGTCAAGTTTGAGCCGATATCACAAACGATGAGTCGCAACAGATTCGATAAAATCAGACAAATTTTCCACATGAACGACGATACCAAACACTTGCCTCCTGAGCATTTGCAACACGATAGGTTGCATAAAATAAGACCAGTAATAGATCACTTGAACAAAATGTTCATTACTGTACCAATCGACCATCGGCTATCATTGGACGAACAAATGTGTGCTACAAAGATCAAGCATTTTATGAAGCAATACTTGCCCAATAAACCCCATAAGTGGGGATTCAAATTATACGTTTTATGCTCTCTTTCGGGATATGCCTATACTTTCGAGCTTTATTCAGGAGCTAAGGAAATAGAACGTTTACCAGGTGAACCAGATTTAGGAGCAGTATCAAACGTTGTGATCAGATTGGTACGACCGATTCCACGGAATGTAAATCACATAATATACTTTGACAACTTTTACACTAATATTCCGTTGCTACAATATTTAACCAACAAGGGCATTTATTGCCTATGAACAGTTCAAAGAAATAGACTGGGCAAGTCCTGCAAGTTGCCAGACAAAAAAGATATAATGAAGTCCAACGTTCCTAGGGGAACATATCACGAAAATGTTGCCACATTTGAAGGTGTAGAATTCTCGGTGACAAGCTGGAAGGACAATAAACAAGTTTTATTGCTTTCTACATATGTATGTAGGCTCAGAACCAATAGAAACCATAAAGCGGTACGACAAGAAACTTAAAAAGAATATTCAAGTACCATGTCCTCGAATTATAAAAGAGTACAATACGCACATGGGAGGTGTAGATTTGATGGACAGCTTCATCGGTCGGTATCGTATCCGCATAAAATCAAGAAAATGGACAATGAGAATGTTCTATCATCTTCTGGACATGACGGTCATAAATTCATGGGTTTTATATAAAAAGGTTAGTGCAAAAAAGGGGAAAACTCAGAAAAAAATAATGAACCTGGCAGAATTTAGAACTGAGCTTGCCGACACCCTTTGCCGTTATCAAAATCGCTCGGAAAACAAACGGGGAAGACCGAGTACCAACGGCCGACGAGAGGAAGCCCCAGGACCTTCAAAAAAGCCACGAGCTGGTGCACAAATTTTACCACCAAGTGATGTACGACATGACCATGTAGGACACGAAAAGGAGTTTATGAGTTCCAGAAATAAATGCAAATATAATAATTGTAATAAGCTTACATCATGGATTTGTAAAAAATGTAAAGTTTCTTTATGTGACAACAAAAAAAAACCAGTGCTTCGCCTTATTCCATGACTGAACATATATAAAAACATTTGTGAAATATTTATGGCATTAATGCCCAAAGTATCAAATTTGATACCAACTTAATTTTGCTAATAAAACGATTAAAATGAAAAGTTAAAGTTTTATTATTACTTTTTCATCCATCTAGTGATTGAAATAAAACCATTTATAATTTTTTAATTTTAATTTGGAAAATCAGGCTTTTAAGGGTTAATCTTTCAGCTATTTGATCAGTGCCCTATATGGACGCGTATAGCATTGGTCTATGAATCTGGCGTAGCGCTTGACAAATTAAAATATATTTTACCGTTAATATCATATTACTTCACGATGGGACCTTGGCGCACACTCTTTGTACGATTTGGTTATGATCCGCGTAAAGATTTTAAAAGTCGTTATTATCAAACATTCGATTATCGTTTGCGTTTTCGTTCTGGGTTGTCTGAATTCGTAAGTACATAATATGTTATATTATATGTACGTAGATGATACCAAAACATTTATTTAATACACTTTTTTTTTAATATTAAAAGGTGTCAAATAGGAGAGATCAAGTAAAGAAACAGAACGAAAGTACATATGAGCTAACTGAATTGGAACAAGATGTAAATTATCCATATTTTGAGGAGAACAAATTACCACGATCGCGGCAATGTATTTTACGTGTAAGTTAAATAAAAATGCTTAATTCATTCATTGGCGTTGGCGTTGGCTTTGTGTAGAAGATACATTTTTTCTATATTTTGCATTACCAAGTATATCACGTTGGCGCAACATACATACACATATGGGCTAATCCTGAAAAAGTCAACCAAGAGCATGAAATTAAAAATGGTCCCAACTTTTTTTTTTTTGGTATTTGTTAGTGAAGATAATACATGTATATGTTAGAAAAACATAAGCATTTTCTATTCGTTCTTAAACTCAGGCTGAGAAAAATCGCCAATGAAATAATTTTCACTAAGGCTTTTTTATTAGCAAAGTATCATTTTTTTCTTCGCGGGTTTAGTTTATTGAAAAGAGAGTTATGTTATTGTTACACGCTCTAATCATTCTACTTAGAACGTAATTTAATATAAGAGTATAAAATTTGCGAAGCTAGTAAGAATAAAGGAGTTTTTTTACTTTAAATTTTCGCTTATCCTTTTGTTGCGTGCGTTACCAAAAAACTATATAAATAGTTATTAAACCTAGGAAACCACCTGAAATACAAAGAAATTTCAGTGACAAAGTAAGCTTGTGTACCTTTTTCCAAAAATAAAATCAGTGTTGTCCGAAAGCTGAATGTTACCACTTTATGTGTGTTTTAAATTTGTCGCGTGCGTTACCGTAAGTGCAAAAATTCAATCTATATATATAAAAAAAATTAATCACTATTTCCTTGGTCATCGCATCACGCCTGAACGGATGGAACGATTTCGATAATTCTTTCTTTGTTGAGTTTAGTATTGTCTGGAGAAAGTTCTATTGGAAAATAATTTCAAAAAAGTTAAAAGGGCGTGGCACCTCCCATACAAACAAAACGTTTCATACTGTATACGTATTTCTGAAAATATTCTTTGTAAGGCTTAGAACTTGTCATGATATACTAACGAGATGCCAAGCTCACAAATAGAGATGAGCGTTATTACAACAAAGGGCGTGGCACCTCCCATATACCCCAAATTTTGTATACTCAATATCTCTGGAAGTGTTCATGGTAGGACCCTGGAAATTTGTAGGGACATAAAAAATTTCAAATGGGAGCTATTGGAAAAGGGGGCGTGGCATCTCCGATACAAACTTTATCTCTCTAAGTTATGGAAAAGTGTTCCAAACATTATCGGTGGCGACTTTATTGCAAGGCTGCAAAATAACGTTATTTTTAACAATAAACAAAAAAAATTTTTGTTTCTGTTGAAATATTCGATTTTATAAACGTAAAAAGCATAACAAAATCTATTTTGTTTTAACTGTTATCAGAAAAAATTAACAAATTTTTTTTGTTTTGATAATTATCAAAACAATTATTTCAAAAAAATATAGTTTCAAATTTAAACGAAAAAATTGACTTTTCAATAATTTCGTTTTCTATGAAGAAAAGAAATTTTACATATGTTTGTATGTATGTACATACGTACATAAATAAAAACAAATACAATTTTTGTTAATTTTTTTGATATCAACGAAACAAAATTATTCTGATTAAAGGTTTATTGATAATTTTTGAAACGAAAAAATTTTGTTTCTGATAATTAGCAAAACAAAATAATTTTTGGATATTTTTTATTGATATTTTTTGAAACAAAATTATTTTGTTCATTTCGTTGAGCAGCCTTGCTTTATTGAGGTTGCTCGAACAGTTTATTCGCCGAAGAAAAAATTAAAGTACAACGTACCTGGTTTTAAGTTATTTTTTACTTATTCTATCAAAATACTTTAAATGTACTTTTTTTTTATTCATTCTTTGCTAAAAATTCATTAAAAATGAGAATTAAAAAAAAATTTTTGTTTTATATTTTTTCATTGGGAAATTTTGTCGCGTGCGTTACTGTCGCGTGAGTACTACTATTATAGTCCATAAACAAAATTAGAGAAATATTTTTAAAATTTCGTAAATCTACGAACCTAAGGTACTCTCCGAAATTCATTTCCTCATTTTCAGTAAACATATTATTGTGCAAAATTCGCTAAATTTTGCATACTTCCAAACACATTAAAAAATAACTTCTATTTTTTGTCGCGTGCGTTACCACTATATATTTGCGTGTATATCAGAACTTAACTGTTACTCCAGCTTAAATTTTCTCGTGAATGTAGTACTCTGGTAGTGCTTTGCATTAGATAAAATAAACATGTAATCCTCTCGGTGTTTCCCTCCTTTATCATTGATTATATGCGTACGAATGTCGCGTGCGTTACCCAGGATTAGCCCATATGTATCTATGTATGTACTTCAAAAAACCAAAACAAAAAAAATCATGCAAATAAATACGTATTTTTTTTTTAGTATTGTGACATACACATGCCAAAAATTCAAGAGATGGTCGAAAAAATACCATCGCCACGCACTGGAGCAATATGTAATGAGAAGACGGGTTGGTTACCAGCTGGATTTGATATGCAAGTGCGCCAGATAATGAGTGATGCCATTCAAGACTTGCTACGCAGTCATTATCGCAAAGGCCAGATACATGCCGAATTGGACTTGGTGGATAATGGGGTAAGTGCATTAATATACATATACATACATACCATACACCTGCACACACACATTCATTTTTTTATGCTGTAAATAAATTAATAATTTCTTTATTTTGCAGTATGATGCTGAGAGCGATGTAGCATTCGACGATAGTTTAGATACAAATTATTTAAGCAAAGATATATCTGACGAATAAAATTCGGAAAAAAATGTATAAAGTAATTAAAGTATTCATTAAATATCAGCAGTGTTGTTACCTATCCACAATATATGAACAAAGCTTGGTTTACTTTTGTCCTCCGCCGCCATATTAGATATATATTCTAATCTCCTTTATGGCTTACACCGATCCAAGAAACGTGGATACAAACATACCTCACGAATGTGATAACGATTGAGTAACCAACAAAGGAAACGTTCTAATCCCAAACCATAACCGCCATGTGGCTGTGTCCCATACACACGTTGATCTGTATACCAGTAATAAGGTGTTGGATCAATGCCCTCACGCTTATAGCCTTCCAGCAGTTCTTCATAGTCTGAAATCCTCATTGAGCCACCAACGATTTCACCAACATTAGGCAATAGTACATCGACACTTTCGGTCAAGTTGACATCTTCCTGACATCTTGACATATAGAACGACTTAATATTAACAGGGAAACGGCATAACATTATTGGTTCATTGATTGTATCGGTCATTTTTCGTTCCGGTGCTTCTGGGATGTCCTAGTTAGGCAAAAAAAAAAAAATTTAAAAAACTATTATCAAGAATATTGTGAACATGTTGAAAGTACCTCGCCGAATTCGTAGAATGTGCCATCATCTTTGGTCACATTATTTTCCTTCAACCACTCTATAGCATCTGCATAATTCATGCGGCGGAATGGCTTTTTCGGTGCCTTGAAATCGGGATTGAGCTCATGAACGATGTGTCCCCATGGGGATTTCAAAACACGATCCACAACATCGCAGACCAAATCCTCTAGGCGATCTAATAGATCATCGAATGTAATGAAGGGACATTCGGCCTCAACGTGTGTATATTCTGCTAAATGACGCCGCGTGCGGCTCTGTTCGGCACGATAGGATTGTGCTAGGCAAAAGACATCGCCAAGTGCTGGCAAGCAAGTTTCCAAATAAAGTTGGGAGCTTTGAGTTAAGTAAGCCTCTTCGCTAAAATTAAAAACAAAATTAAAATTTTAGCAGAATTCAAAAATTATTAATGTGAATAAAAATCAGCGAACCTGAAGTATTGCAATTTAAAAAGCGTTGAGCCACCTTCCACTTGCGTTTGCACTAAAGTTGGTGGAGTCACCTCATTATATCCACGATCGAAAAAATGCCCCCGAAAAGCTTGCATCACCACAGATCTCATTTTCAATACTTTCGAAGTATTTTCGCCACGTATCATAATATGGCGATTATCCAATTGTACATCTGGGTGGGCCTCTTCATTAAGAATGCTTTCAGCGCCACCTGCTGGGGCTAAGCCAATCAACTCCCAGTAATCAACTATCATTTCGTGTCCCCCAGATGCCTAGAAATTAATGCGTAAGACACGAATATAGAATCAGTGAAAACTATACCCAGCTGTACGTGCAAAAAAAAAAAAAATAAACTAATATAGCTGCGTGTAAAAATACAATGAATTACATTATACCAGGATCATATGTATTACCGATTTTCCAGCTGGTACTGGCTTCAATATGCCAAACAATAACACCGAACTCTCTGTAGTGAGCATAAGAGCTTCATAAGTGTGGCACAACCGATCGGTGAGCACACACTGTAGGAAACCCGTGCCATCCCTTAGCGTTATGAATATCAATCCCTTGCCTTGGCGACGTAAGCGATGGACCCAACCGTACACCTTAATGCGTTCACCACGATATTCCTCACCATGGCGAATGTTTATGCGCCGTGCCGCCGGCAAGCTTGGATCTTCAACGATTGTAATTTTTCGTGCTTCCTCCATATTTTGTATTCGTTTCTCTGCATCTTCGGCTTCGCGTTGCTGTTTATCTGCATTCTTATAGCCTTCACGTGTAAAAATTTTCTGCACTTTTTTTAGCTGCGATTTTGCAGCTACTTCATATTTACTTTCGCCACTTGGATCTTTACTGTCAACATAGATTGGGGGGAATGGTTCGGCCTTGGCATGACGCATAGCTTGTAAAATCGTTTTGTATGGATTTTCCTTAGTGCCATTGCCAGTTTCGTCACTACCACATTTTTCAGATGTGTAGACTGCATCTACTTTAGTATAAAATGAAATGTAGATATATGTGAAACTACTTTTACTTTTTTAGCGTTTGCTGAGCCGTAGGAATTTTACCACAAAAGAGCGAATATGAGTGCATAGAATGCAAATTGTGGTAAAATTCCTACGTTTATTCCACTTTCCTACTGCTCAACAAACGCTACAATTATTTGTTATTAATCTTTACCAATTGAAGCATTTTCAGTAGCCATTTTTATGTATTTTTCTTAAAACGAGACAACAATTGCAAATTTACCAATAATCGTTGTATATGGGCCACGTTTCGAAAAAGCATGTTCAGATTGGCGTAATTTATGGGTTATTTAGGCAAAAATCGTTGTTTCGGCGTTGATTACCCTTATAGCCTCTGCACACTGCATTTGAAATTACGTTGATTAGCCGAAATTACTTTCCGAAATCACGCGCAATCACACACGTTTTTGAGTAATTTCATTTAGTCGTGTTTCAGTTAGGGCCTTTTCACATTACTCGGTACGACATCGGATCGACATTTTTTGCTCGGTATTTTCAGCTTACCGAAACGATTCCGCGTTGCTGTGTTTTTCACACTTGTGGGAATACTTTCGGTGCGTAATCGGCAGAAAATAGGAAAACAAACATCGAAATTTGCAAAACAAAACTTTTAACTTCAACAAATCACTGAATAATAAAAATATTGTCTTCTAGCAAAGACGAAGACATTATAACTTGCTACATTTATAACCGAAACGAGGTTTTTCCTGACTTTGTTATTCTTCTTTTATTACGCCGCAAAAATGTATGCAGTAATTCCTCAAATTTTACTGACCGGTCTTACCGCGTTGCGGTATACCGAAATTAATCCGCTCCGATTTCATGTATGCAACACTAATGTGAAAGTGCCAATTGAAATACATGTAGTCAGTAAGGTTTCCGTATACTTTCGGTAAAAACCAAAAATGTCGATCCGATACCGCACCGAGTAATGTGAAAGCGCTCTTACGCTGTTCATGCGCCAAATAAAAATTTTTACATGGTCAACTTAAATGAAAATATCATTAATAAAATACTCCCACCAAATTAAATTTTGTATAATTAAAGATGTATATGCGCTAAAATAAAACACAGCTGAGGTGAAAGATTAGCGATGGGTAAAGATGTTTTCGATTATAATCGATAAAATTTGGAGAAGAGACCGATTCCAGAGTAATTTCGTGAGTTACTTAGCCGAAATGCGCATTTCAAGGGTAATTTCAGCTGGCATTTTTGTATGGAGAAACAACGTTATTTAAGGGTAATTAACGCCGAAACAACGATTTTTGCCTAAATTACCCTTAAATCATGCTAATGTGCAGAGGCTATAAATAACGTAGTTTTGTCATTTCTGTACGGAAAAAGGCCTGAGGACGCTCCATCATCTACCTATCTATCTACGTCGTCTGGTTGTACTTTTAGCTCCTTAGGTTTTCGGACCCTTGCTCCGTTTCGCTCCGGGGTCCTCATTGAATCGTTATCGGAAGTCAGCTGTTATACAAATTTATTTATGCCTATTCTCACATCTCAAAGGAAAGGTAGTCTATTAATTAAAAATATACATTTTAAGAGTGACTAAATCCCATACAATCAAAAAAACATGTCCAAGCGCAGCAAACAACTTTCCAGCTCCGATGAGGTCGATAGCGAAGAAGAACAACGTCTAAGGGATCTCAAAGAGCGTGATGAGTTCGCCGAACGGCTGAAGAAGCGAGACGAGGGTAAAGTGCGCAAGGTGTTGGAGTCTAGCGCCAGTCGAAAAGCAATCGAAGAGGCAGCCAAACGACTAAAGCTCGAACATGAGGATCGAGACAAAATACTGCCACAACTGCGAGTGCAGTCCAGGAGAAAATATTTGGAGAAGAGAAAAGAAGACAAAGTAGCTGAGTTGGAGGCAGATATTTTGGATGATGAATATTTATTTGACGAAAAAATGTAAGACCTTATATATTATTGTATTATATTTTGTGCTTGAGTGTAATGTATCTCATAAGTGTACTCGTTTTATCAATTTAGACTAACCGCGCGTGAACGTGAGGAAAGGGAATATAAAAAGCAATTGTTGCAAATAGCGAAGGAACATGAGAGGGCACGTGAGCTGGAAAGGATTCAACGGTATCACATGCCACAAGATAAGAAAAAGGGCGAGAAAGGTGGGTAATATCTAAAGATTTCAGTATACTCTTTAAATATTTGAATTCACTATATTTTATAAATTCTAAAAAATTATTGGTTTTCTACTTTATTTAATTTATTACTCACTTAGAGGAATATGTTGAAGTGGACGAATTGGAAAAACAACCTAACTCCGAGCAGAAGAAATGGGAAGTTGAGCAGCTAGCATCTGCACGTTTCCAATTTGGCGCCAAAGATGCAAAGATGAAAGAAGAGTATGAACTGTTGCTGGAAGATCAAATTGAGTTCATACAAGCGCTAACAATGGACGGTTCCAAAGAGGATTCTTCTAAAAAGCAAGAAATATCTGAAGCCGAACGAAAGCGAATGACAATTGAGGAAACACAAAAATCCTTACCTGTCTATCCATTCAAAGAGGATCTTATAGCTGCTGTCAAAGAGCATCAGGTTCAAATGAAATTCATTTCTTGAATACAAATAGAATATCTACTATACATATATATCTAGTTATACATATATATTTAACATTTTTACAACATTCTTTTAGATATTAATAATTGAAGGTGAAACTGGTTCAGGAAAAACAACACAAATTCCACAATACTTGGTTGAGGCGGGATTCACTGAGGACAAAAAGAAAATCGGCTGCACACAACCGCGTCGTGTAGCAGCCATGTCGGTGGCAGCGAGAGTGGCTGAAGAAATGGGCGTTAAATTGGGAAACGAAGTTGGCTATAGTATACGTTTCGAAGATTGCACTTCAGAACGTACAGTCCTAAAGTACATGACAGATGGCACTTTACACAGAGAATTTCTCTCAGAGCCCGATCTGGCGTCTTATAGTGTAATGATAATTGATGAAGCGCATGAACGCACATTACACACGGATATATTGTTTGGACTTGTGAAAGATATAGCAAGATTTAGACCAGAGTTAAAACTACTAATCTCCAGTGCTACATTGGATGCGGAGAAATTTTCGAAATTTTTCGATGATGCACCTATTTTTCGTATACCTGGACGTCGTTATCCGGTAAATCAATAAATCTATGATTTCAATAAATTTTTGGAAATATGTAGTTTGAAACAATTAGACTCTATAGAAATTTAATTTTAATTAATTTGATAATTTCCTTAATTTTTTAAGGTTGATATTTTCTATACGAAAGCTCCAGAAGCTGATTATATTGATGCCTGTTGCGTTTCGGTCCTGCAAATACATGCCACTCAACCACTCGGCGATATATTGGTATTCCTTACAGGACAAGATGAAATCGAAACGTGTCAGGAAGTTCTACAAGATCGCACTAAGCGTCTCGGATCGAAGATACGTGAGTTAGTTATCATACCGGTATATGCAAATCTACCAAGTGATATGCAGGCGAAAATTTTCGAACCCACACCACCCAATGCTCGGAAGGTTGTGTTGGCAACAAACATAGCAGAAACTTCATTAACAATCGATAATATTATATATGTGATAGATCCCGGTTTTGCTAAACAGAACAATTTCAATTCTCGCACTGGCATGGAATCGCTGATGGTTGTGCCGATTTCGAAAGCTTCA
Organism: Urophora cardui; assembly: GCA_960531455.1. NCBI lineage: Eukaryota > Metazoa > Arthropoda > Insecta > Diptera > Tephritidae > Urophora > Urophora cardui. The sequence continues at coordinate 102,035,511 of OY482674.1, forward strand.
GCTAATCAGCGAGCAGGACGTGCTGGACGCACAGCACCTGGTAAGTGTTTTCGCCTCTACACGGCTTGGGCATACAAACATGAATTGGAGGATAATACTGTGCCCGAAATCCAGCGTATAAATCTCGGCAATGCAGTTCTAATGCTAAAAGCGCTCGGTATAAATGATCTAATTCATTTCGACTTTCTGGATCCGCCGCCACATGAGACGCTAGTGTTGGCTCTGGAACAATTGTATGCATTGGGCGCACTAAATCATCATGGTGAATTAACAAAGCTGGGTCGTCGTATGGCCGAGTTTCCCGTTGATCCCATGATGGGTAAAATGCTGTTGGCCAGCGAGAAGTACAAATGTTCTGAAGAGTTGGTGTCCATAGCGGCAATGCTATCAGTAAATAGTGCAATTTTCTATCGTCCTAAAGATAAAATCATACACGCGGATACAGCACGCAAGAATTTTAATCACATGCATGGCGATCATTTGAGTTTGTTGCAGGTCTACAATCAATGGGTCGATACGGATTACAGCACCCAGTGGTGCTATGAAAATTATATTCAATATCGCTCCATGAAACGTGCCCGTGACGTACGTGAACAGTTGGTTGGTCTGATGCAACGTGTCGAAATCGATATGATTTCTTGCATGCCCGAAACTGTGAATGTGCGAAAAGCCATTACGGCGGGGTATTTTTATCATGTTGCAAAATTGTCGAAAAGTGGCAATTATAAAACGATAAAACACAATCAAACTGTATTGATTCATCCGAATTCCTCACTGTTTGAGGAGCTGCCGCGTTGGGTGCTGTACCATGAACTTGTTTTCACAACAAAAGAATATATGCGGCAGGTAATTGAAATCGATAGTAAATGGCTGCTGGAGGTGGCACCTCATTACTATAAAGCCAAGGAATTGGAGGATTCGACAAATAAAAAGATGCCAAAGGTTGCTGGGCGAGCTGTCATGACCCAATAGTTAGCAGATATTTTTTGTTTTAAGTCTTAGATGTACATACTATTTATACATTTGTAGGTGTATAATTATGAATAAATGTCTAAATGTGATTTGGAATTGTTTTTATGCGAACGACGGTCGGCTCTAAGCATCGCTACAACTGGAATTTATGTATTACAGTACTTGTATAAAAACAAAGGTTATTGAATCAGCCGAGGTTTGTAATTACTTTATTTATTTATTTAGCCAAACAAGGTACAAAAGTCTTAACGGCTAATTGAATGATGTAGAAAGATTATAGGATTTACTAACTTAAAGCTAACACATAACAATTAACAATTAAAACTACTTAAAAAACAAATTAAGAGAATTTACAAAGTTAGATTTGGAAACTGAAAAATCGATATCAATATGCCTGGAAAGGCTGTTAAATTCAGATAAAGCTCTAGCAAGAGGAGCATTTAGAGTATACAGGGTTTTAGAGACACTGATACAAAAAGGAACAGGAAAGCGAAGTGATCTGACAGGTACGTTGAAAGGAATCTTTTCAAGAAGAGCAGGACAATCAATTGCTCCATTGACAACTCCAAATATAAAAGATAGCGAAAGAATCTTCCTCCTATCCTCAAGAGACTTTAGGCTGATCAAGAGACGTCTGGAATCATATGGCGGAATAAGGTCCGAAAAACGAATATTACGTAGAGCAAAACGTAAGAATACCTTCTGGATTCGTTCAATCCTAGAAATATGGCAGCCAAAATAAGGTGACCAGATAAAAGACGCATACTCAAGTCTAGAACGCACTAAAGCTGAAAATAATAATTTTAAAGTGTAGGGATCAGAGAATTCCGAGGCGTTACGCCTGATGAAATACAGCATAGCATATGCTTTAGAAATAATAAAACTATAGTGACTAGTGAATGTACATTTGGAGTCAAATACAACACCGAGGTCCTTAATTTCGCTTACGCGACGGAGTGGGAACGAAGAGATATTATAAGAAGTATTATGGACTTTGTTACACTTAGCATACGTGACAACATAGCATTTGTTTAAATTTAGATTAAGCGAATTCTTGAGACACCAGACACTTACCATCTCTAAGTCTGTCTGCAAACATTTAGAATCACGAAGACAACCAATAGCGGAATAGATTTTTTTTTTTTTTAGGGCTTTGATTTCTTGGCATAGGCGATGAGCCCAAAAACCAGGTTGTAACTCTCGTTAAATAAAAATATGTTCAGCAGGGTTGTTCCTCTTGTTTGGTAGAAATGTGTTCAGCATAGCCATATAAATTATTAATGTATAAATAAGCTGCCTTCTTCTGTATAATCAAACTTATACCTACATGAATACAACTTTTTCATTATATATTTATCGATATTAGTTAATGTATTGTAATAGAATAAAAGGAGTATAGAAAATATGAATATACATTAATATGTATGCTCTAAACGTTTATATATTATCAATATATTTGCTTTACAAAGTTTTAGATTGCATTATATTTCAATATGTTTTATATGAATATACTGTTTTAATTAATTATTTCGGAAACTAATTTTTCCAAAATATCCACATAACCAAAGACGCATTTACTTTTTTATTTTGAGTTTCTTTATTTTTCGCATTTCAATGTAAAATCATATAAATATTTATTTTCATATCCTGATTTATAAATTTTCATTTTAAGTCTCCATCAGTTTATTGGTAATGTTATTCAGTCGCTCTGGTAAGAATACGACAAATTTTTCTAATGTCAATATAATTTTTTCCCTATATTTAGTTGTTTTTCGTTCTCCCTTAATATTAATGGGGTATATAAATACATACATAATTGAATTTATTGAATGTCTTCCTATTTTTCAATTCTAGACAATATTATATGATAAATTACTGTTTCTCTATTATGTAGGAGTGAACCTTAATAATAATAATAATACTTTTTATTTATATATGTGATAATAATAAAACTCTAGTACATCTATACATATATCTATATAATAAAACTAATGAATTATTTTAGTTATATTTTATCTTTATTTTTATATGATATAATAAAATCTTTAAATAAATGAACGTTTTTTTCTGCACATATCATATGTCTATGGTGAAAGCTACATGCATATACATTGATATTATCCTTATATAAGTTTTTTATGCTTTGACAACCCATATCTTCTAAATTGTATATAATAATGTCTTCTCCAGTAAGTTGTTGTATCCATTTTGCTTTTTGTGCTCCTTTCACATACATACAAATATTTCGCTTTTCATCTTTAATATATCTGTTTAAGTAGTTCTTAAAAGATTTGAATGTTGAGTTGCCATCGTTCCATTGCAATCCATGGTGATATGTATGTAACCATTCTAATTCAATTCTTTCTCTCAATGTTAATCTTGAATAACTAAAAGGTGGATGTATAACAAATGTTTTTATATTATGTGTATCCATTAGATCTTAAATGCTAACTTCTTTTGCTATAAACTTGTTGGAAATATGGAAACCCTGTACATCTATAACTATTATACTTTTGTTATCGATCATTATTAATTCATTCAGCTTAAACTTCGCACACTGAATAGTATTTCAAAATATGTTAACTATATATATCTGGAAAATATATCTATGTATATTTATTTTATACATAAAAATATATATAAATAAATATATAAATTTAAATGTATATATACATAAATAACTTATTTATATGTTTAAGTTTCTGATTAGAGAGGTTTAGTTTTACTTTACATCTGATTGAAAATGTTTCATTTTAGTATGAAAAGTAATATAATTGAAGAGTTTTTAAAAAATAATTATAACTATATACTTGAGCATCATAGAAAACTTATACAAAATACATTTATAACAATTAAAGATATAAAGTATGAATTAGTTATGGAATCTATATATGGGAGACACTATACAACCTGTCCTTGGAGTAAAAATAATATACAATCAGGACCTGATACATGTAATTGTCACATCATCGAAAGACGATATAAGCATATAATGGATTTAGTAAATTTATACAATTACTACTTTGATAAGGAAAACAAAGAAGTTATTGACTTGAAAAGATTTATTATTGATATAAACATATTGGATGAAAAATATTTCTAAAATATTTAAAAATATATGAAGTATTTATCTTTATCATTCTTACAAAAAAATAAAAATAAAAAATAAAATAAAATGTTAGTAGAAGAGCTGGAAACATTTTTAGGAGTATGTAGTTGTTATATTAAAAATGAAGATATACAACTTCTTAAAAACATGATTGATGAAATGCGTTTATATAAAACCATTACCTTCCAGCAAACAGCTACAGGAATGCATAAATTTGATTGCAAGTATTCAAATACAGCAACCACTTGTTCATGTGCATTCTTTTATCAACGATTTCAAACTGTTAAAAGATTATTAGAAGAATATAAAAATTAGAAATTTTGTAACTAAATTTTCGATTTGAATAAACTATAATGTTAAAATACTTTTTTTGAAGTATATTTGTGGAATTTATGATTCTGTAAGAATAAGTCTGAAAATTTTAAATATGTACGTGCATATACAAGATATTTGTGGAGATGTAAATTTAGATTTTCATAAAAGTTCATATAAAATTAATCTGAAAAATAGTTTAAAGAAGTAGTTATTGTATTGAATATAATGGAAAAAAAATAAATATAAATAAATTATATAGATATTATATTGGTATAATGAAATCATTGGAATTCTTTAAAACAAAACAACATAAGTAACATCAAAAATTTATATAATAATTAAAGATAATATGTAGAAGAAGAAAATAATATGAAGAAAAAAGGAACAAAACAAAAAATAAAGAAGTAGGAATATATGAATTAAGCCGGAAATTATAAATAAATGGAATAGGTATAGATTTATATTAAATAGTCTAAATGCAAGCAAATATAAAAAAATGATTGCAAACAAGTTTTTTAAAGAAATAGTATCAAATAAATATAATTAAGAAACTAAAAGTAAATAAAGTATTACAAATTTGCGTTTATCAACATAATAAAAAATATTATTAGAATTGTTAGAGAAAATTCAATTCATTGTCTACCTCATATAAAATTTCATAGAAAAAATTTATTTTCTCATAGTTTTCACAGGAAATGCAATTTCATATAATTTGAGAATTGAATCTATGTATATATGAGTTCAATGATCTTAAAAATTAAAATATGTATGAGAAAAAAATTGGAAAGAAAAAAATAATGAAGCAATAATAGTAAATAAATGAAGTAAGTATAAAACATAAGTACGATTTCTACTAAAATATCTATAATGTACACAAACTAAAAAAAAAAACAAAAAAAAAAATGTAGTTGCAAACAATATAAAGAAATAGTATTGAAGAAATATAATTAATGAAACTATAAAATTAAACTTTGAAGAAGACTAAAAAACTGATATGAATATGTATATATGTATGATGGTAATGATCTTAAAAATTAAAGTATGAATGATGTATGTATATATGAGAATAATGAGATTTTACAGAATGAATGCATTAATTTTCATGTATGTGTTGTAAGTATTAAAACTTGTTGACTTCGACTTTTGGGGAAATTTAGATAATAATATTAGAATTGTTAAAGAAAATGCAATGCAGTTTTCTACCTCATTTAAAATTTCACAGGAAAACATTTTCTTTCTCACAGGAAATCCATTTTCATATAATTTGGGAATTGAATGCATATATATATGAGATTAATGATCTTAAAAATTAAAATATGTATGAGAAAAAAAATAGGAAAGAAAAAAAAAATAATGAATAATAGTAAATAAATGAAATAAGTATAAAAAATAAGTAAGATTTCTACTAAAATATCTATAATGTACACAAATAAAAAAAATAAACAAAAAAAAATTAGTTGCAAATGATAATTTATAAAGAAATGGTATTGAATAAATATAATAAAAGAAATTATAAAATTAAATTTTGAAGAAGACTAAACACTGATATGAGGTTAATAAAATATGAATGTATAGGAATTTGTATATATGTACATATGTATGTGGATATGAATCAAAGTATGTATTGTAAGTAATTAAAAAAAAAAAATATATATATATATACATATATGTATATTTATAATAATATAAAAATAGTTATATGAGTTTTCATAAGAAATACATATAATAATACATTAGATAGATACAATACAATATAGATAGATAGATACAATAGATTATATTTGTGAAGTAGAAGAAGTTTGGAAACTTATGGATTTCTATTATAATATAGTCGTTAATATAAACAAATGTAAAAATTGTACTTTTACTCAATAAAGAATAAATTAATAAAATAAATTTTATATAAAATATACATATATTTGTTTTAACTTTTACTTAAAATGGGAAATCTAAAAGTAAGTATACATGGCTGTTTACGTTTCCTTCCCTCATAGCTAGCTATCATCATACACTTATATACATACATATAAGTATATCAACATATGTATTTACATATATTCAAAGATTTCTACATTCAACTTAAACGAAGAAAAAAAAAAACAAAAATCTCCTCTATGACGCACCTCATAAAGTTCTATACGTGTACATGTTTGAATTTCTCCCCAACATTGGTAACATACAAGCGGAGGAAATATATGTAGGTTTGTTTATACATGTTTATATGTATCTTCATAGATACATATTCATACAGGTTTATACATACATGTTTATATGTATCTTCATAGATGTCAGCTTTTTAGTATAGACAACAAATATTCACTGTCTACCGCCAGATGGCACAATTATCGCTGAGCTTACCCTATTGTGGCGAATATAATCGGTTCTCCACTTACATCACTAAAATGATTGAGCACATCTCTAGGGAAAGTGCCAGAACTAGAAGAAGATACCAGATAATTTCCAGTGTTGCCAGAATTTTCCAGATTGCGTTTGACAGACTATATAAGGCGGCGAGCAGACGCTCCAGAGTCAGTCGTAATTTAACCGTAGAAGTGTTAACATCAAGTCAAGTAAAACAAGTCTAGACTTTTTAGTCGTGAAATAAAGCAGTGTGAATTAAGAAGTAAATAAAGACTTTTATTTAACAATTCAGCGATACGAACCCTATAGAAATAATCGAGCTATCGACAAATACGTAACAATTGGTGTCAGAATTGGAATTGTTAAATAAATTCCAGGACCAAGGATAACGAAGCAAGGATAACGAATCAAGGATAACGAATCAAGGATAAGGAAACAAGGATAACGAGACAAGGATAACGAAATAAGAATAATGGCAAAGTTAAATGATCTGAAAATCCAAGAACTTAAAAGGGAGTTAGAAAAGAGAAACCTGAGTACCAGCGGCAATAAAATTGAACTACAGGCAAGGTTAAGAGTAGCTATGGAAGCATATAACATTAATGTAGATGAGTTTGATTTCAACGATGATGTGGAAGAGGTCCACAAAGAAGAAACTCAGAAGGAAGAGGCTTCACAGTCAGTAGCAAACGTAGACGTGAACTCGATATTGGCTGTACTGACACAGATATCGGCAAAAATGGAAGATCAACAGGCACAGATGTCGACAAAAATCGAAGAACAACAGGCACAGATAACGTCAAAAATGGAATTGCAACAGTCAGTACTTTCATCACAGGTGTCCGGCATTGCGGCTCAGTTGGAGGCACAAGAAGAACGCATGTCCTTACAATTCAAGGCACAGGATGCAAAAATTATACAAGTTAAGGAGGTCCTTGAAGAAAGACAAGAAAAATTAGAGGACGATGTAAAAGCATTGAAAGCCCGTCTTCAGGATATTCAACTAAGTCGTCCAGACGCTTCAACTGCTACACAGAAGATAAAACCTCCGTCGTTTGATGGAAGTGGTCCATTTCAAGTATTCAAGCTACAATTTGAGAAAACGGCAGTTGTAAATAATTGGAGTGCGGAGGACAAAGTCGCTGCCCTGTTCGTAGCATTGAAAGGACCTGCAGCAGAAATATTACAGACTGTTAGCGAGGGCGAAAGGAACAGCTATGACGCAATTATGGGTGCCATTGAAAGACGTTATGGTAGCGAGCACAGGAAGCAGATATATCAAATGGAGTTGCAGAATCGCTTCCAGAAACCAAATGAGACGTTACAAGAATTTTCTTCTGAGATTGAGAGGCTAGCTCATTTGGCAAACGCAGGAGCACCTCAAGAATTCATCGAAAGAATGAAAATTCAAAACTTCATCAATGGAATACGAGATATTGAAACGAAGCGGGCTACCTATGCAAACCCAAAAGGAACTTTCGCTGAAACGGTCTCATATGCTTTGACACAGGAAACGGCATCTCTATTAAGCAAGCCCACTTACAAGGCTCATCGTGTGGAAGTGGAAACGCCAGACTTACTAAGCAAAATATGGGAGGCGTTGAATGAAATGCAGAAAAAGAAAAGTAATGCTGTGAAATGCTTCAGATGCGGAAAAATAGGACATATAGCACGCCACTGCAGCAATAGTTCCAGTAAGTTCAGCACTGCCGATGGGCGCAAGCGGAATATTGATGGGTATGAACAAGCGCCCAAATCAACTGAGTCGTTAAACTAAAGCGGGCCAGCCAAAAGGGGCGTGGGCTGGTCCCCACAATGGAATGCCCCATAATCTCTGTCTCTCAGTTGGGAAGAAGCACGAGTAATGTTACTATTGGTGGTTTGGTGGACGGAATGGAGCGAATGTTGACTGTGGATACGGGAGCATCTCATTCCATCATTCGATCTGACTTGGTAAAGAAGGAAATAAGGCCATTGTATGGAGCAAAATTGCGTACGGCAACAGGCGAGGATACCCAAGTCCTAGGGGAAGTTACATGCGAAGTTGTAATTGGAAATGTTGTCGTACTACACACCTTCATAGTGGCGGAAATTGTTGATGAAGTCATAATTGGTGTGGACTTCCTAATCGACCAAGGCATTAAGATTGACATGAAAAACAAGGTTATGAGTTACAAAAACTTGGAGGTGCCGCTAAATTTTGGCTACGATAAGAGATGCAGCAGTAAGAAAGTGCTCGTGGAAGAGAATCAGCAGATACCGCCAAAGTCCGAGGCAATTATTTGGGCAAAGATTGATGGAGATTGTGGGACAAACAAATTGTGGGTTGTCGAAGCAGAAACAGAAACTAAATCCGATGTACTTGTTGGAAAAACCCTGGCTATGACAAAAGAAGATGGACGACTACCAGTAAGAGTACTTAATGAGTTCAAGTCACCAATCAAACTCTCCAAAGGTGCTATATTGGGAAAATGCGAAGAGGTTGACATCATCATGAATTGCGAACAATCCCAAGGAGAAGTTTCTACTAGCAATACAGATCTTTCAGATGAAATAAATGCTTGGACAGAAGAACTGCAGGAGAATCACAAAAGAAAGGCGAACGAATTACTTGCCAAGTATTCTAGCATATTTGATAAGGATGGTACAAAACCAGGCAGGACAAATATTGTGAAGAATCACATTGACACCGGTGATGCAAGGCCAATCCGTCAGGCTCCTCGCAGCGTTCCATTAGCGAAACGTCAAATGGTGAGCCAGATTATACAAGAAATGAGCGACAGTGGGGTAGTTGAACCATCAGTCAGTCCATGGAGTTCTCCGGTAGTACTTGTTAAAAAGAAAGATGGCAAGATGAGATTCTGCGTTGACTACCGGAAACTGAATGATGTAACGAAAAAGGATAGTTACCCATTGCCAAGAATTGACGACACTCTGGACTCGCTATCTGGAACGGAATGGTTTTCAACACTGGACTTGAAAAGCGGCTATTGGCAAGTCGAAGTAAAAGAGGAAGACAAGGAGAAAACAGCCTTCAGTGTTGGCGATGGTCTTTGGCAATTTACGGTGATGCCATTTGGATTATGTAATGCTCCAGCTACCTTTGAGAGACTTATGGATCAGGTACTGAAAGGATTGCACTGGAAAACATGTCTTGTGTACCTGGACGATATCATTGTATTGGGAAAAGGCTTTGATGAACATCTCAAAAATTTGGAGGAAGTTTTCCGAAGAATAGCTGGCGCTGGTCTCAAGTTAAGTCCTAAGAAATGTGCATTATTCAAGAAAGAAGTAAAATACTTGGGACATAAAGTGACTACAAAGGGCATCTGCACTGATAACGAAAAAATAGAAGCAGTAAAAGATTGGCCAAGACCTCGGAATCTACATGAATTGCGAAGCTTTCTTGGGCTGTGCACATACTATCGCCGATTTGTACCAAATTTTGCCAGCGTAGCAAATAGTCTCACGGAGCTTATGAGGAAAAATAAGACTTTTGAGTGGAGGAAGGAACAAGAAATGGCTTTCCAAACGTTAAAAGATCGGCTTTGTACTGCTCCAATGCTAGCATACCCGGTTCCAGGAGCGAGGTTTATTTTGGATACTGATGCGAGTGGTTATGCTATAGGAGGTGTTTTGTCACAGGAAATCGACGGACAGGAGAAGGTTATCGCATACTACAGCCGATCAATTGGGAAACCGGAAAGAAATTACTGTGTAACACGAAGAGAACTATTGGCATTGGTAGAATGCATCAAACACTTCCATAAGTACCTCTATGGTCAACGATTCCACGTCAGGACTGATCATGCAGCGTTAAAATGGCTTTTGAAATTCCGAAATCCGGAGGGTCAGTTAGCAAGGTGGATTGAGCGACTACAAAATTATGACTTTTCTATAGACCATCGCAAAGGCAGTACCCATGGAAATGCTGATGCAATGTCGCGGCGACCATGTAATCTTGAATGCAAGCATTGCTCTAAAGCTGAGGAGAAGGAAGACATCATAGATGTTCGGCTAATGACAATAACATCTACAGACGAATGGAATGCGGAACAATTAAGGAAGTGTCAGATAGAAGATCCAGATCTGGCACGTGTAATGATTGGTTTGGAGCAAAACGAACGACCATCAAAAGAAGAGATGTCAGCAGAAAGTCCTGTTGCCAAATCATATTGGGCACAGTGGAATAGTTTGCAATTGGTAAATGGTTGCCTACATCGTGTTTGGGAGAGTGAAGATGGTCAAAGTTCTAAAACATTGATAGTTGTTCCAAAGAAAAGAATACCGGATGTGTTAAATGAACTACACAATGGTCCAAGTGGAGGTCATCTTGGAGTAACAAAGACGGTAGAGAAAATCAAGAAGAGGTTTTATTGGGTCGGCTGCCGTCAGACAGTTGTTGAGTGGATTGCGAACTGCGACGTGTGCATAAAGGCTAAGGGTCCCAAATCCAGGAGTCATGGGCTGATGAAACAATACAACTCAGGAGCACCATTTGAGAGAATTGCCATGGATGTAGCTGGGCCATTTCCTACTAGCAAACTTGGAAACAAATATGTACTGGTAGTCATGGATTACTTCAGCAAATGGCCGGAGGTGTACCCGATTCCAAATCAAGAAGCAGAAACTATAGCCGAAGTATTCACCAACAATTGGGTGGCGAGATATGGTGCACCTATAGAGCTACATTCTGACCAAGGAAGGAACTTCGAATCAGTTGTGTTTCAGGAGCTGTGCAAAACACTGGGTATTAGGAAAACCCGAACAACTGCGTTGCATCCACAATCAGACGGCATGGTAGAAAGATTTAACAGAACATTAGAGGAACATTTACGAAAAGTGGTGGATAAGTTCCAGAGAGATTGGGACACTCATATTCCTCTGTTCCTGATGGCATATCGATCGGCCGTACACGATACAACAGGTCAGACTCCTGCAAAAGTAATCTTTGGTAGTGATCTTCGACTGCCAGCTGACTTGAAATTTGGGATAAGTGCTGATGCGGGAATAAATGCCAGACAATCAGACAACGTTCTGGAAGAGGAAATGAGAGAAATACATGAACTTGTAAGACAGCGAACAAAGATCATGAGTGACAAGATGAAGGCCAGATACGACAAGGCAATGAACTCAGAAGGTTTTGTTGAGGGAGATCTAGTTTTGCTATACAACCCGCAGCGAAAGAAAGGTTTGTCCCCGAAATTGCAGTGTACTTGGGAAGGGCCCTACAAAGTGATTAAACGGCTCAACGATGTTGTGTATCGCATACAAACGATTGGAAGACCAAGGAATAAAATGAAAGTGGTTCATCTGGAAAGGCTAGCAGCATTTGGGACAAGTAATGTGTCAGATCGGGACGATCAGACTTAGGTGGAGGGCAGTGTGGCGAATATAATCGGTTCTCCACTTACATCACTAAAATGATTGAGCACATCTCTAGGGAAAGTGCCAGAACTAGAAGAAGATACCAGATAATTTCCAGTGTTGCCAGAATTTTCCAGATTGCGTTTGACAGACTATATAAGGCGGCGAGCAGACGCTCCAGAGTCAGTCGTAATTTAACCGTAGAAGTGTTAACATCAAGTCAAGTAAAACAAGTCTAGACTTTTTAGTCGTGAAATAAAGCAGTGTGAATTAAGAAGTAAATAAAGACTTTTATTTAACAATTCAGCGATACGAACCCTATAGAAATAATCGAGCTATCGACAAATACGTAACACTATTTACCCTATTCAACGTTAGATGTCGCCACATTAGACTGTGTCTTTTTTGTGAAAAATGGTGAAAAAATGCTTGTGACGCTACAACAAACACATGAAAACATTAGGGTGTTGTTTTCTAAAAGCTCTCCATACAAATTGTTATAATTTTAAAAGCTTACCACGAAATGTGAGCCAGAACATACATAACCACACTACTCCAGTACATTCTTTTTCTTTTTCGCAAACGGCTATAAATGTAGCAAGCTATAACGTTTTCGTCATCGCTAGAAGACATTGTTATTATTGAGTGATTTGTTGAAGTTAAAAATTTTGTTTTGCAAATTTCGATGTTTGTTTTCCTATTTTCTGCCGATTACGCACCGAAAGTATTCCCACAAGTGTGAAAAACACAGCAACGCGGAATCGTTTCGGTAAGGGCCTTTTCACATTACTCGGTACGACATCGGATCGACATTTTTTGCTCGGTATTTTCAGCTTACCGAAACGATTCCGCGTTGCTGTGTTTTTCACACTTGTGGGAATACTTTCGGTGCGTAATCGGCAGTAAATAGGAAAACAAACATCGAAATTTGCAAAACAAAATTTTTAACTTCAACAAATCACTCAATAATAACAATAATGTCTTCTAGCGAAGACGAAGACATTATAACTTGCTACATTTATAGCCGAAACGAGTTTTTACTGACTTTGTTCTTCTTCTTTTATTACGCCGCAAAAATGTATGCAGTAATTCCTCAAATTTTACTGACCGGTCTTACCGCGCTGCGGTATACCGAAATTAATCCGCTCCGATTTCATGTATGCAACACTAATGTGAAAGTGCCAATTGAAATACATGTGGTCGGTAAGGTTTCGGTATACTTTCGGCAAAAACCAGAAATGTCGATCCGATACCGCACCGAGTAATGTGAAAGCGCTCTGAGCTGAAAATACCGAGCAAAAAATGTCGATCCGATGTCGTACCGAGTTATGTGAAAAGGCCCTAAGTATGAGGTTTGGACATAGTACTTGCGGATATAAGGAGAACGTGCGAGATGGATACGTATTTTACAGAAAAAATAGTATATGTATAAACGAAGAAATCAAAATTTAACAAGAATAAAAATGATAATAAAAACGAAAAAAAAAGAAAAAAAAAAAAAAAAAAAAAAAGAAAATTTGTATATATACATATACATGTAGTAATAAATATAAACGAAAACTGCTTAAACCAAAGTTTAGAATTTAACTTGGGCTTTTTGGAAAAAGTGTGCCAATTCAGTGATTCTGGTTATGTTAGTGTCTTTAAAGATTTCTTCAAAACTGCGAAACTTACCGAAAATATCAAAGGAGGATCTATGATCGCGTAATAGTCTACATTGAAAGGTCTGGTGTTCACAAGTATCCATGTTGCCACAACGACATCGAGCAGAATTTATGGCTTTAATTTTAGTGAGATATGCTTTGTCATAAGTATGGCCCATGAGGACCCTATTTAAGGTTTTTATTTCTTTGGGTGGCAAACTTAATTTTTTGAACCATGGTGATTTCTTCTGGAATGAAAAACAGTAGCAAACAAGTTTCTGTTTGAGCTGGAATAATTTAAAAAGTTGTTGAATGATTCTTCGTGCATAATATTTTTTATTTGGTTGCATGCTTCATCTATAGTAAGATTGGCATTTTTGCAAATGCTTTGTATAATAGCACTTTTAGCTAACTCATCAGCCTTGTCATTTCCAGGTATATTTTTGTGGCTAGGAATCCATTGTATTATAACTTTGTCAAAATTATTTTGAGTTATATTGTTATGAATTCTCGCTGCTATGCTGTTGTTGGAATGTGCGTTTTCTAGGATTTGACATGCAATTAAACTGTCCGTGAAAATAACAAAAGAGGTGTAATTGTTGATGGCTGCTATATCTATTGCTTTTTCAATGGCAAGTAATTCTCCAAAAGACGAGGACGTTTTGAAAGGAATGTGAAAAGTATGTTCAGCTTTGGTTTCAAGAATAAAAATGCCACAACCTGTTTTATTATCAGACAATGAAGCATCTGTATAAAAAATTTTAAAGTTATTTTTTTGATAATCGACAACTAGTGATATATGTTTTGATTTGATTTCTTCAACAGTCATATTGACTTTTTTAACCAGACATGTTTTGCCCATGATTGTAAGACTTTCAGCTGGGTGATAGTGGTGAAAAACATCAACGCAATCAAAAATGTTTGAGAATTTACTGTAAACTATTGAGTAGCTAGAATTTAGATTTAATTTAGATTTAATTGAGGCAACTATTGGATCCTGTAGAGCCACAAGCTTAACGATCTCCTTGGAAGTGAGCCATATTGATCTTTCCTGTGGTTTTAGTTCATTTGCCAAAGCATACATTAATGGAATTGGTGTGGATGGTGTTAGACCCAGGCACCTTCTTAAAATTTTATTCTGCAGAACTTGAACTTTGCCTAATGTGGTTTTTGAACTGTTTACTAGAGTGGTGTTGCAGTATTCAATTTTTGAACGTACCATAGCTTTATAGATGTTTAATGCAATTTGTGGATGTAGTCCTGATTTAATGTTTGTTAAATATTTGAATAAGTTTAGATTTTTATTTGAATTTTTAATTACATTTTCATAATGATCTCTTGATGTAAGAGAGCTGTTTATGATTCTACCTAAAATTTTGACTGATTTCGATTGTTCGAGTCTGGAGTGATTTATATTGACAATAATTTCTTTTTTGGAATTTTTGCTTATATGAATTACCTTTGTTTTGTTGGGATTGAATTTAAAGTTTAGTATATTACAGTTTTGATAAAATATATTTAATTTGTCCTGCAGATTTTTGTTAGCAAATTCAAAGCTAGTTCCTGAGCTGATGAAGAACATCCGCGTAGAGCAAAAACTTAGTGAACGAAAAACAAGCACGAATATCATTAATAAACACCCGAGCTGGCTAAAAAAGATGATGACCTAACATTGTCAACCACCGAGCAGTTACGATTGGCCAGATATGAGACAAACCAGTATATGTGGGTATTTTATAAATTGTTCGATATGCCATTTTCAAATCAGTAACTAAATTCATAATAGCCTGTACGCTAACAGACACTGGGTATACAATACGATTTAAAAATCTGAAATAGAAAAAGTGCTGCCAATAAAAAATTTGATAACGGCCGTCTCCAAAAAAATCGATTGTAACATAATCGATAAAAAATTGAAAGAACTAGTTGTCAAACCGGGCGAAGGTAGGGGTGAGTAATGACACGATTTTTTGGGAGTTGACATATAAGCACTGACTCACTAAAAAGAGTCGACTCACTGAGTTGGCACGATTGTGCTACAACACGTTTGTGTTACAGCACGATTGTGCTACAGCACATATTACTTTCGTGCTATTGTCAACCAAAAAGTGTTATGTTATGTTCAGACACAACCTTAATTGAACATTAAGAGCCGTTATTCAATTTTCAAGCCTAATGATTCTCAATTTTCCATACAAAAATTGACCAAGTTAATGCTTCATTAGAAATTAATGAGTTCTTAATGAAGAACAATTCTGCATGCAACCCTGTTAAAAGGCTTGTTTCATAAGTAAAATGAAATGTCATGAAAAGAGAAATGTGATAAGCGTCAGTGTCCACTAAACAGGTTGGTTCGTCAGATCAGCTGCATTCTTGTTCTTCTTCATCAACTATCAAATTTGTTTTTATTTCTGCTTATTCTATACATGTATTCGTGTTTACGATTGGTAAAAATTGTTAGCTGAATGTCAAATTATTTCGTCCTCCTTGCAATTTTGACATTTAGGTCACGAGAGTTTGATATTCAGCTCACGGCGTGTATGTGTGTATGTATCTTGAGCCGACCTGTTAAATGGGCCAAGTAAATTAAATATGTCTGAACACCAAATCTCAAGATGTTCAATCAACCCCAATTGACTTAATTAATTTTTATGTCTGAACATGATATTACTGTGTGCTATCAGAGACTGTCACTGAAAGAGTCGCTCCGATGATGATTTGATCTTTGTACGAGAATGGGATATAAATCAATAATATAATTGAAGTGATAGGTGTGGGTGGGCAAATATACGGAAAATTAATTAATTAATTAATTAATTAATGTCGTTTTTGTTGTTGATTATTGATTTAGACCTACATATGTAGCTCTGAGATATAGGGTATTTAGGGATTTTTGAGATGTTCATTAAGTACACATATTGGGCTATCTGATGGATAAATAAAATATACATATGTGTGCCAATATAAACTTAGTTGATAAGATCAATTACACAAATTTCAAATGAATGTATCTTTTTATATATGCACGATATACGATAATGGGTTAAAGTCCAAAAGTTGGGAAAAATCATCTAGCTTCTGAATATCATAACCAAATGTACCAAAATTAAGGGGAACAACCGAAAAAAAACCCAAAATATGTGTCCATACAAAAACGGGTTAGTGTCCGAAAGTTAGTACAATTCATGCAGAATACACCTATATACACCAAATTTACCAAATCACCTGGAACAAATGAAAAAATGCATAAATAGGTGACCACCCCAATACCAAAAACCACCAAAATATACCAAGTGCCATATAAAGTAAGCATGCACAAGATGACACTTAAATAAGAGGCGAAATCGAACGTGCCAGCGGAGTCGAGTGTGCTAATGAGTTAACATGCTATAAACGTGCCAGCGGAGTCAAGTGTGCTACTGAGTTAACGTGCTATAAACGTGCCAACGGAGTCAAGTGTGCTACTGAGGTATAATTTTATCGTGAGGTGAGCTTGAGCGTGCAGCTCACTGATGGGATAGGGCTGGGTCGTCTGGGCAAAAAGTCGATTTTAGACTTTCGACTCGACTTTTATCATTTCGACTATCGAAATCGATTAGTCGGCTATGATAATCGATTTAAGTCGACTGTTTACCCTGCCAGCCAACGCTAACCAGTTCTATCGAAAAATTCGATACATTCCAATCCGATACACCGATAATGCGCATAATCGATCAATTCACGGCCATTTTTGAACAATTGGTCAGCCGCAATTGAATTGGGTGAAAATCTGTGAGATATATTAATTTAAATTTACATACTCGGTACACTTTTACAAATATTTACAAACATTATTATTTTCTTTGCAGTATGTTAATGCCAACCATTGGCGAGGTATCGCTTCCACCATTTGAAATCAATCAACTATCTAATGCAGTTAAGATTAAAGCAATTGCCAGTTGGTACGGTAATTTATTAACTTTTAATTATTTGAATTCTCATTTTAATCCTGTTTTTCCGTAGGTAGGATTAACTTGTGGAAGCAGTGGATTAATTGAATTGTGTTGTGGCTTCAATGTTTCGATCTAATTACGCAGATGAAAGAGCCGAGCTCAAAGTTATTTCCGATATTTTCTTTAGTAAATATGGTCCTGAATTCGTGGAACATGCTCGTACCGCTACGGACGAACATCGAGTGTCTGAAAAGCTAATACAAAAACTACATTTTGAAGCTCCCCATCCACCATATTGTCAAGGACCAGGTGCCAGTGGAGGTGGTGGTGGAATGCCAAGCGTAGGTGGTGCTCGGCCACCTCAATCCTTATAACATACTACCGACGCAGCCAAAACATCATGAACGGAAAGATTCAAACGTTGTACGTGTCGGCTTCCCCTTTTATTAGGGGAGTAGAGAAGCTTTCACAGATCTCAAAACTAAAATCAAAACTTGTTTGGGTCCATAGATATTACTTCGGGCGAAGGCCATCAACGCAAAAAGTTGTTCTACACACATGTACGTACATACATATATGCATATGTGCGTGTTTTTATATGTGCTTTTCCTCGGAATTGGCGCAGTTTTGGTTGGTGAATTTCACAACTTCAACAACAAATATCTCGTGACCTATAAGACTCCGACAAGTTTCCATTTCAATTCTGAAATCTGTGACAGCCCCTCTACATCCCTGAAAAAGTAATTTTCTCGTAGCGTGTTTCCTTGATGGAAAGCCGGCCCAAGAGTACAATGGATTCTATGAAAAATCTTATTAAAGTTAGCCAAATCTTTTAGACATATGTATCCATATAGATTATAAGAATTTTTATTCAAATTTAGCTTTAAATAAGTAAAATATTCAGTTGTATAAGGAAATATAAAATAAAGAACAAAAAACTTTCATTAATTGCAATGTTTTTGTTTGTTGTAGCAGTAGCTAAAATTAGCTACAAAATAACCATAAGATTAGCATATTATTGCTAACCACATCTTAGCCACTGAATTAACCAAACAAAAGGAAATTTGTATTGGTAGCACTAGCTACATAATAACCACAACATTAACGTAATAATGTTAACCACATCTTAACCTCTGGATTACTTGTCAATATCGTCACGCCGCCTGAACAAAAATAGCTAGTTTTATAGCTACATGAGTAGCTGCTAAATATCCATATAAATAGCTGCTACCTGGCTGGCAGGGTACTTAATTTTTTTCACGCACATATCGTCGCTCCGGAAAAAGAAGGACGCATGCCAGTAATTTGTCGACGAAAAAAGGCAAAAATATGTCGGTGAAAAAGACGCTTTACAAAACATGTCGACGAAGATAGACGCATTAAAAAATATTTCGACGAAGAAAGACGCATTAGCATTAATATTGAAAATGGAATACGTCTTTCTTTATAGTAAAAAAAAATAAAACGTCTTTCTTCGTTATAAAAAAAAATAATGTCTTTCTTTTAAAAAAAAAAGTTTGCGTCTTTCTTCCTCAACAAAACACTCTGCGTCCTTTTTTCTTTTATAGCGACGATATGTATATATGTGTGCAGAACACCTATTTGCGTTGGAGGCCTTCGGCCGCGCTTCAATAAAATAACCCTTAGTCGGCAAAAATCTCTTTCTAAGGAACTTCAATATTATAATTTAATAATAGTTGAAAGTGTTAAATTTAGGTTAAATTCCCACTAGTTTGTAAATAAATGAAATTGGTTCATTAGATCCAATCTGAGCCTCGGAACTTTAACGGCAATTATATATTGAAATTAGATACTAAAAAATGGTAAAGTTAATATTACCGTAGTACAATGTTTTCCATTAAAAAGTACAAGAAGTACCTTTAATTTAAATAATAAGACTGAATTTTGTTTAAATTTCAGTTCTTATAAATGTGGTAAACATATACATGTCAATATATATAATCATATGCAATTTAGGCACATATTGCGTTAATAAAATCTAAACAATGAAAAAATCATGTAAAAGGAGACAAAGCTTTGTTTTTCATTTCAATTGGAAGTATTTGCAAATTCTGATTAGAATCTCATTAGAGAACTATATTAGAATTCGATTCGAGAATTATAATTTTCTCGATTTGAGAATTAAGTACCCTTTTGTTTGAGAACGCTATGATTCTCGATAGATTTTCGAGTCGTCCTCTAACGTTAGAGGTTTGAGAATGAGGCTAGTTCTCGAGTCATTCTCAAATCGATAACTAACCTCAGTGTTTGTTGGGTTTATAACTCTGACGAGTTTCTCACCCAATTGGAGGCGTGCTCCTTAACTTTTGTTTTTCCTACAAATTAAGTGGACCTACAGTGCCGGCTCCGAAGGGCGAATGCTTGTTTTTTTGGTTTGCTTACTGTAATTTGAAGTTTTTTTTCTGTGAGAAGCTTGTTTTTTATATATTGGTTCTGACAATACTATACCGCCAATATATATATGCCGAGTTCCCGTGGCAGTGATCCAGATCGGGATAAGAAATTTGCATGCAAATGCAACTAGAATTTTGTGATCCTGGTGTTTATCTGTATCAATTTCGGATCCGTATAGATTGTAATAGATTTTTTTGATCCATATAAATACCAGGATCACCAAATTGTTGCATTTGCTTGCAAAATTTGTATCCGGATCTGGATCACTGCCACGGGAACTCGCCTATAGTCAAAAATTCGATTAGTCGAGCCAATTAATCGATTTCCGACTAACTTTCACACACAACAATCGATTGTAGAAGTCGATTTTTTTTAGCAAAAAGTCGATAATCGATTAAAGTCGAAGTCGATTTACCCAGCCCTATGGCACATGTCAGACGGTCAATATATATTGATGAAATCCGTGGATCGCGATTCATATTGACAGTGTAGCATCGAGTATTGATGGATCGCGATCCTGGATCGCGAATTTTTAGAAATTTTGCGATCCGCGATCCGGATCGCAATATTGACAATATGGATTGACTGTGTAGCATGAAAATTTTGCGATCCATCAAAATGCGTGTATATTTAGAAATTTAGAAATCCGCGATCCGGATCGCAATATTGACAATACGGATTGACTGTATAGCATGAAAATTTTGCGATCCATCAAAATGCATGTATTTTTAGAAATTTTGAAATCCGCGATCTGGATCGCAATATTGGCAATAAACGAATTGAAAGTGAAAGTGTGAAAAGGACGGAAGTAAAATATTTTGAATCTCAGAGCGAGAAAAATATCGCAATATTCATATTGAACGTGTAGCACCAGTTTGGGATTCATCAAACCATCAATATGAATCGCGATTCAAATATCGCGATTCATATTGACAGTCTGACATCTCCCTATGATGGGAGTTGACACGGAGTCATGACTCAGTGCTGAGTTACCCAAGCCTAGGCGAAGGCGTGTGAATATTTTTTCCGGAAAACTGCGTTTACATTTTTACAATAAAATTTTCGAATTGGTAATGTAAGCAAATTTATTTTTATACAAGTATTCCAATTAAGAATCTCTTATTACTGTAGTATGCTTTTACCCCACCTAAAGAACTTTGATAACACACTAACTGATGTTCTAACCTTAAAAAAAAAATTGTGAAATAAGCCGCTTGTGTTTTTATCTCTTACATGAATTCTTTTTTATACATATTTATTATTATTTTTTTTTCAGCACTACTGCTGATCACTCAACAAATATGGCTGCACAATTTTTCAATCGTATTGGTCAATTGGGTCTTGGCGTTGCTCTTATGGGCGGAGTCGTCAATTCGGCATTATATAATGTTGATGGTGGCCATCGAGCGGTGATCTTTGATCGTTTCACTGGAGTGCAGCAGGAGGTGGTCGGCGAAGGCACACATTTCTTCATTCCATGGGTACAACGTCCGGTCATATACGATATTCGTTCACAACCCAGAAATGTGCCAGTTATAACTGGTAGTAAGGATTTGCAAAATGTAAACATTACATTGCGTATCCTCTACCGTCCCATACCGGATCAATTGCCAAAAATATATACCATACTTGGCCAAGATTACGATGAAAGGGTATTGCCCTCTATCGCACCTGAAGTTCTAAAGGCTGTGGTAGCTCAGTTTGATGCTGGTGAATTGATTACCCAACGTGAGGTAAGTCAGTTGTTTTTAGTATATTTGTTAGTCGATGTACACATATTCGACATTGGAAATTGAATTTATAACTTGGAGATGGAAGGGCATATGAAAATATAGAGCTTGCCTAAGAGCAAATTTGTAGCATTTATCGAAAGAGCTGGGCGCCAGGAGTTCAAGTTTGGCAAGTCCCATTTATGGCACAAGCGGTTATGAGGTTCAAACGACGATATATGAAACAAAGTCGTGTTAGTTACACAATTTATAACTCAAGAACGGCAGTGCCAATTTTTACAATTTTCGTGTTCTTGGCCATTCTTGGCTTTGCCTAGGTCCGGAATAGGTTATAGGATAATAATCCAGGTACCCAGATATGGGTTAAAACGCTGACCCTGGAAGAGAGAGAGTAGTAGAGGGAGGAGAATGGGTAGAGAATGGGAAGAAAAAAGCAAAGAAATGGAAACGGAAAATTAAGGAACAGGAAAGTTTAAAGAGAAAGGGAGGGGTAGATGGAAATAAACTATAACAAAAACATTTTTCGTCGCTGCAAAGCGGGGCGTTAATTTGATAATATACTATACATTCGATATATGCACATGTTTTTAAAATAGCTAGTGCATATGTACGTATGTATATCCATTGTCTAAATTAACATTTACATACTTACATATATATGTCCGTTTCTTGTACTCCTTATATGCAGATGGTATCGCAACGCGTATCAGAGGAATTGACCGAACGTGCCAAGCAATTCGGTTTCATATTGGATGATATATCTCTTACACATTTGACCTTCGGTCGGGAATTCACACAAGCCGTTGAAATGAAGCAAGTTGCCCAACAAGAGGCCGAAAAGGCACGTTTTGTGGTAGAGAAAGCAGAACAACAGAAATTGGCCTCCATCATTTCCGCAGAGGGTGATGCCTCAGCTGCCGGCCTCTTGGCTAAGGCATTCGGCGAAGCTGGTGACGGTTTGGTTGAGTTGCGTCGTATCGAGGCGGCCGAAGATATTGCCTATCAGCTATCAAGATCGCGTGGCGTTGCATATCTGCCTGGTGGACAGAATACGCTGCTAAATTTACCATCTACGTTGGCGCAGTAAATAATTTTTTTGTATAATCCTTTATCTTCGAGTATAATTAGCATTTAAAATATACATATGGCTATTTTTTTGTTTTTACCTTGTGTAAAAGTCAAAGCTGAGTTACTCCGCTTTAGTAATAATAAGTAAAAGTAATTTCCAAGTTCTGTTATATGGAAATCAAATCGAGCTGTTTTTTCTTTATAATATTGCATAATACATACATCCTTAGAGTTTTGCATGAGATTAGTGTTTAATTCGACAGAAGTATAAAACAGGTACATTATTACTGTGGTAGTTTACTTAAAAGCGCTCTTGGTAACCGCCGCACAGTGGGGGCACCTCCATACAAACGCGGCCAAAAATAGTAATAATTAAGCTAGAATCTTGAAACTCGGAACTTAAGCTTTTTTTGTTGCAATTAGTAAACTGTGAAAATTTGAACAAAATCCACCCACAAATACGCCCACCTCCCATATAACGGTATTTTTGAAATTTCAGAATTTTCCTAACTATTATAGCTAAAATGCTCGATTTTGATTAGTGTATACATTTTTGAAATATAAATCAAATGCAGTAATCATTTTGGAAAAGGGGTAAAGCACTTCACCGTTTTTAAATTAGAAATATATGCACTTTTAAGTATTATATAAGCATTTATCATAAAATTTTCATACAAAAAAGTCGCATTTCAAAAAAATTTTATGCCATAAATGAAATTACACTTTTATAAAGGATTTCAGTGTGCTAAACCGTAAACGAATTTTTACGATTTTTTCACCTGTTTATTTAGGACTATGAAATATTAAAAAATTGAGGAGGTCATATTTTTTGTTTTTTTTTTTTAATTTCATTTTAAAGTTTTACAATTTTTTTTATATATTCCATAAGAAAAAAGCTGTCAAAGATATGAATTAACGCTGATAAAAAAAATTAGCTCATAATTTGAAAGTATGCACTATTTATTGCAGGACGATAAAGAAATATTCGATTATTCGCCTAAATATAAACGTTTTTCATAATGTCAAAATTAACATAATTAATGCGTTTACAAAAACGCAGTTTTAGGAAAATGGGAAAAAAATTATAAAAGCAAATGGAGCAAGTGGATTTTTAAAATGAAAATGCCGTTTAATTAAGAATATATTATTTCAAATCATAAAAAAAATTTGAGGAGGTCATATTTTTTGTTTTTTTTAATTTTTTTATTCAAAGTCGAGAAAAATTTTTTTCTTATCGACATTTTTTGTCAATTTTTGAAAATTCATATAAATTCAATAGTGAACGGTATTTACAACTGCGTTATATTTTCTGAAAGAGAAAATCATTATCTATGTAATGATGTATTACTCGAGTTCATATGTTAACAATTAAATGTGATAGAGCATTTTGTATGAGGTGTGTTCATTGAGAAAAAAAAGAAGCTATTTTTTGCTCAACTTTGGGCACCCTGTACGGCTAAACGAAAATAGACTCAAAAATTTTTATATAAGCTTTTTTATTACAATTTGATGTATCTGTCGATTTCTATTTAAAAAAATTGTTTTACTCATACTTTAGTTTTGAATTTATTTTTGGCCGCTATCACCCATTGTGCGCCGTACCAAGTTACGACCTTGTGAGAATGGCGGGTTTTTGCAGTCTTACAATCCGACTGTGGAAAAAATCTTGCGCCGTCCGCTGAATCCGCCAATGGCCAACAAGTCAGATCTACGCGATTGTCTTAAGTATAAGTTCAAGAGGAAAAATCGAGAACGAAATTAGTCAATTCGTTGAAGTAATGAAAACGCAAGACACAGCATGTCAATGAACAGGAAACGGAAAAGAGCGTAGATATGAGAAAGCAAGTAATTGTGTTAATCATGCAATTAAAAATAATTGAAAATAATCTAAATAATCATGCAATTAAAAATAATTGATCGATGAATTAATTGTTTTTTATATAATTTAATTCACTTTTAATCATTAAAAAGATGAAAATAATCGCATTTAATCATTAAATAGTTACAAAAACAGAACACGCTTTAATTCATAATCATTCGAATTTTTAATCATTAAATAACAGGTCTGATCTGAACAATGTATTATATGTTATCAGGGATTGCAAATAATCGTTATTTTTTTAATTTTGACTAAAAAAATCATACCGAAGGAGAAATGCTAAATGCAAAATAAGTACACAGATGTAATCACCGTAACGCAGACTACCTATAGGTGCATTAACTTATTTTTTTGATTTTTATAAAAAAATTGATTTTTAATCATTACTTTCTGAGTTTTATTTTCTACTCGGAAATTAAAAGTTATTTTTTGAGTTTTATTTTTCGCTTAAAAAATTAAAGTTATTTTTTGAGTTTTATTTTTTGATCAGAAAATAAAACTTATTTTCTGGGTTTAATCTTTTTCCTCAGAGAATAAAAGTTTCTTCAGTTTAATTTTAGCTGCAGCTGTCGATTTTGACGTAGGTAAAGTTTATAAAAAAAATTAAAAAGTTATTTATCTACTTTACCTATTTATATAGCGAAATCTACAATTGCGTCCAAAATTAAACAAAAAAACTTTTATTCTCTGACCGAAAAATAAAACTCAAAAAATCCCTTTAATTTTCTGATCGAAAAATAAAACTCAAAAAATAACTTAGTTTCTGAGGGAAAAATAAAGCTCAAAAAATAACTTTTATTTTCTGATCGAAAAATAAAACTCAAAAAAAAAACTTATTTTCTGATCGAAAAATAAAACTCAATAAATAACTTATTTTCTGAGGAAAAAATAAAACTTAAGAAATAACTTTTATTTTGTAAGCAGAAAATAGAACTCAGCAAATAATGATTAAAAATCAACTTTTTGGATATAGCTCATAACCGTTACAGTCCCTGCATGTTATAGTGGTCCGATCGATATGAGTACAAATACTACAAAGTTTCATGTTCTTAGCTGTTAAATGGAGAAGTTATTCCCAAAAATGTATAATCTGCACAATCGGTTGTATGGCTGCAACATATATGTTATAGTGGTCCGATTTAGCCGATTCCGACAAATGATTCTTTGTTGAGAAATACCCCTTGTTTATTAATATTTAATTTTTTCGTCATGGAATACCGTTTGTAAATCCTTGATCCTTAATTTAATGCACATAAAATTTATAATATGAACAAGGAAAAATAGTACATGCATCCCTTTGCGTACATACTGTTTTTAGTAATTTGCCCGCAACTGTAGCGTTGGTTGTTGTTGCTCACGCAAATAAAAAGCCAAAGCATCCCAGAAACGATAAAATCAGAATTGTTATGTTAAAGAGATGTGCTTGGCATTTCTCTTTCACAGATTTCAGCATCAAGTGCCTCTTAAGCGCCAATGTTGACTTACGTGACTGCATAATTGTTTATATGTACATTAGGGTGGTCCAAAATTCTATGAAGGAAATAAAGTTCTCCCGAAATCCGCGAAACAACCCGCATTTCATGCGAATACACTACGGAAATCTATACCAGAAATTTTATTTTAATTATATTAAAGTTTAGAGGTCGCGCAATTGCCTTAAAATTTCCTTCTCCTTTTACATCAGTGATAATACAAAATTTTTTGGTTTTAATTTTTTGGATCACTTTACGCATGCAAAAATAAATATGCTGTGCGCAACCTCTAAATTAAGTTTTCTATCATTTGGTTGGGTTTTAATTTTTTCTTGGACCACCTTAATGCACATACATACATACATCCATAAATGTTGGGGAGGGACATTTATTTTGGCGCCCATTAGTCAATGGTATCTCCATCCGCTGGTAAGTGTATCGCGCACATACAAACACACATTTGTTGGGTTGGAGGAAACCCCCATTTACCTATACATTACTCATGCTGTAGGGAGGCATTGACGAAAGCTATGACGTTAGCGAAATGTGTTTAAATTGCTTATGTTTATAAAGGGTGCTGCACTATATATTTTAGTACATAAAAATAAGTGAAAGCATATATGTACAAAGTTTTTTAGCTTTTTAAGTTATTTCATTTTATTTTTTTAATTTTTTTTAAAAATTTTTTTTATTTTATTTTGATTTATTTAAGTTTTTTTTTAATATAATTTAATTTAATTTTTAATTGTTGGGGTAAGTGGAAAAAAATTCAACAACTATTTACAGCGAAGGTTGAGTGTATAGCTATTTCACGAAAAACCATTTTCGATCATCAGCACTCTTTTCGGAAGTGGATGCACCGGGGATTGAATTAATTTAATTTAATTAATTTTTATTTTATTTTATATTTTACTTTATAAATTTTTATTTTATTATTTTTTAATTTTATTTCTTTGTTTATTTTTTTTTTCACTAAAATTATATCACCTATTATTCTATGGGCCGAGCCTGTATACATGCATACAAACTTACATACATGTGTATATACACACATACCTACATACACGTACATGCTTTTGTCAGCACTTAAAGGACAAACAAGTAAGGAAGCCTAAGTTCGAGTGGAATCGAACATTAGATACTCAGCTGTATGCTTTCATTGTTTGTTTGCGTTTGATGGAAACACGGTGTACTTTATATAAAGCGAGTGCTGCATAAAGTGGGCGTAGCCACGCCCATTTTCTAAATTTTTATCAGTCATCCAACTAAGCTTATGAATATTATTCTTTGTGCAAAATTTCATCCCTTTATGAGTTACAAAGATGTCACGTTACAAATTCTCAAAGGGTGTTCCAGAAATATCTTTGTTAAAAAGTAGGCGTGGTCATAAACCGATTTCAATAAATTTTTGCGTGTCTATTAACACAAGTTATAAAAGTGTATAAACCAAGTTTCGTCATAATATCTCAATTATTTGTCGAGTTATGGGCTCCGAAATCTCGTTGATTCCTTTGTCTGAAAAGAGGCGGTGCCACGCCCATTTTCCGAAATTTTTCTATTTTTTGTTTCCGATCTATTGTAGAACTCATGCCACAAAATTTCAATGAATTATCTTTATATTTGACAAAGATATCGCTTAAAATGTTTTTATTAGGCCACTTTATGATGCCCATATATAAAAGTGGGCGTGGTCGTCAACCGATTTCGCTTAAATTTTGTACATGTATTACTACAAGTAGTGAAAGTGTATACACCAAGTTTCGTCATAATATATCGATTATTTGTCGAGTTATGGGCTCAGAAATCTCGTATATTCCTGCTTCTAAAAGGAGGCGGTGCCACGCCCATTTTCCAAAATTTTTGTATTTTTTGTTTTATGTCCATAGTTGGACACCTTGCATAAAATTTCAATGATATATCTTTATATTTGACAGAAATATCGCTTAAAATGTTTTTATTAGGACACTTTATAATACCCATATATAAAAGTGGGCGTGGTCATCAACCGATTTTGGCAATTTTTCGTCCAAACATTTGCCTATGTAAGTATATCACGCCTACCAAATTTCATCGATATATCTTCAACGGTTTCTGAGTTATGACTCATAAAACTTCCAATGTTTGCCCCTTAATAAGTGGGCGTGGCACCGCCCATTTTCCAAAATTTCACCATATTTCTTCATAAGAGCCTGAGCTCAATACGTGTGTGAAATTTTATCACTCTAGCTCTATTAGTGACTGAGATACAAAATTTCCGATTTTTACTATATAGGGGAGGTGGGCGTGGTCATGGTCCGATTTCGCCCATTTTCAATACCATCCGTTCCTGTCTTGATACCAACTTACATTTCAAATTTCATCAAAATATCTCAATGTTTGCGCGAGTTATCGTGCTCACAGACGGACAGACGGACGGACATGGCTCAATCGATTTCTCTTTTCACCCTAATCATTTCGATATATATAAGTCTATATCTATCTCGATTATTTCATTCTGTTACAATCCACCGTTAGGAAATCAAAACTATAATACTCTGTGTACTAGTACAGCTGAGTATAAAAATCAAGGAAACTAAGCTAATAAAAGTTCTTAAAAGCAGGATGAAGTACGCACATTGAGTAGTGGTCGCCTTTGGTGTGAATCGTAGTTGTTCACAGTGGAGAAAAAATAAAATAGGCATATACATACATACATACCCTGCAGGCAAAACAACTAGTTGCTCAACTATCTATTTTACTTGAAAGCAACTGGTAGTTTTAACGTGGCGATTGCCTACGAGATGGTAATTGTATTCCCTTGCATAAGCTTCATACTAGAAAAATACCAGTTAAGGGTATACTAGAAGAGTACCAGTCAGAATAATACTAGAAAATACCAGTTCGTCTAGGTGAAAAAATACCATTTTAGTTCATTTAATAAAGCTCACTTTAATTAGCTCAGTACTTTTTAAAGTTACATTTAGTACACGCAAAGATCTATAGTAAGGTAGAATAATAGCTTCGTTTTACTGCGGCAGTTGGATGATAGAATCTGCGATTTGGATGAAACCAAATCAATTAACTGAACTCTCTGAAAATCTTCTTGCCAGCTGCTACAAACATATATGTATGTAATTGTTCCTGTGTACCCTTGCACAAAAATAAATGAAGTCTTAAAAATATTTATTTTGTGAGAAATGGTCGTGTGTCTTTTTTTCAAATGAAGTAAGTACATACGTAATAACTATTCTGAACCTTTTGTTAAATAATAATATCGTAAATTTACTTCAAAATCGCCAATAAAGCTTAGTTTGTGATAGAATTGCACAAACTGCTATATTTAGTTAATAAATAAATTGGTATATTACTAGTAGAATATCAACTAGTGCGAGTTTGTCTTTTTAAAAGCGGTTGATCAACGAGTAGATAGCTAACTAGTATAATTTTGTCAGTTATATACCAGTTGGTCAACTAGTAGAAAACCAACTGGTTTAGTTTTTTCCTGTACATACCAGTTGATCAACTAGTTTATTTTCATACTAGTTTAATTTTGCCTGCAGGGTAGATTTTTAACACGCTTTTATTAGTTTCACCTGGATGTATGTATGTATGTATGTATGTAAACAAGTTACGTATACGCAGTGTAGTTCATTGTATGTTTGCTTGTACGCATTTATGTAGCAGAGTCCTTTTTGCATTGCATAAGTTAACGCAAAAGCGTGTGTATTCATACTAGAGCTCTAGATACCCGGGTATCGAACAGTTCGAATTGATCGTTTTTGTTTGAAGCCCGTTTGTTGTTCAAATGCCCGTACAAACATTCGAGCATTCGAGCTTACAAATAAAAAAAATGTGTATCGAAAAAACAAAAATAAAAACAACTACATATGAAGAAGAAAAAAAATAATAAACAAAAGAAAAAACAAACTTCAAAATGCTCGAATTGCTCAAATGCCCGTACAAACATACGGGTAATAAACAAACAAACAACTGTTCGAGCATTTGAACAACATTTGTTCGGGCTACTCGAAAATGTTCCAAAAAAATCTGGAGCTCTAAAGCTGATTCCACATAGAACTTTGTGTTGCGTTACGTGACACTTACTGCGTGACAGCTGAGATTAAAATACATGTATCTATATGAGGTTTCTCACATAACAAAAAGTAACGCAACGCCGAAGTTACGTAAAGCACAAAGTTGCCCAAATCTCAACTTTTGGGGCGTTGAATTTTTTTTTCAGTTTCGCTTTAATTCAAATGTAAATAAACAAATTTAAATTTCACACAATTGAAAAATAATTTAATAGATTTTTATTTTCTTATTTACTTTTTTGTAAATAAAACGGAGAATGAAAGATTTTTTCAGAAAATAAATATTTTTTGAGTGATGTTGCAGCGTTCATTGTGGCATAGTTTTTCAGTTTTGCGTTGTTTGACATAGAAAGCGGCGTAACGCAAAGCGGAAAAAGTTTTATGTGGAATCAGCTTAATTCATACACTGAGGGCCGTTTACTCAACATCTGATTAATTTAATCGCTGGTTAGTTTGACGTAAATTGTATGGTGACCTGTCAAATAAATTGCTTAACCGGACAAAAATCTGTGGTTAAGTGCTTAACCGGAGGTTGAGTAAACGGCCCTGAATGGGAGTTTTTCAGTGTGAGATGTACTTATGATAGGTGAGTTCCCGTGGCAGTGATCCAGATCAAAAACATCTATTCAAATCTATACGGATCCGAAATTGCTACAGATAAACACCAGGATCACAAAATCCTTGTTGCATTTGAATGCAACGCTTGATGAAAAATTTACGTTTAGAACACTCTGCCTATAATGACACCATTTTGCCGCTTTTAACAGTATACGAACTGCTAAGTATCTTGATTGTTAAATTTGTACTTACCTGGGTTAAGGTAGCATACAAATTTACCAATTTTAGTATGAAAAATTTCACAGTAGAAATTTATACTGATAAAAGCGGCGAAATGTATCTTATCATCGACATTAAAATCATGTTGATGCGATAACAGAGAAAAAGTTATGGTACAATATATGGCACAACCTATGAAAAGGGGGTTTTTGGCCCCTATCTCCAGATTTTTGGGTTATATTGGAAATTCTAAGTACGCAGTTTTTGCATACGAACTTTTTTTTTGCGATACGCTCTAATATACATATGTATGTACATATGAGCACAGAAGCAATACTTCTTGTTGAATTTTCCAGTGAATTGTTATATTTAATTGTATCACAATAGAAAATCAGTGAATGTACATAAATTTAGAATTCTTTATATCGTATCCCATTAGAACTTGGAGCGAGATCTCCCCAATCGATGAATAGAAGAGTACTCGATTTGACATCCTTTCCATGAAATATAAAAAAAAATCAATTTTGTTTTATTTTCTTTGTGTTTATTATGTACTACTCTTTCTAGGACTTACATTAGGGAGTAATGGAGTACTTGCAAGGGGTACTCTTGGATTAATAAAATGATGAATTTCAAGGTACGTTTAGATTTATGTATGAAAAAAGTTGGACTTTTCCACAAGAACAAGAAAAAAAATTGATATGTACCCATACGTAGAATTAACCGCCAAATCGAATGGCGTATTCAGTTTTTTGGTGCACGAACCAGGGAAGGTAATATCGCGGCCTAAAGTTATCATTTTCTTTTTTTTCTCATGAATCTTCAACTTCTTGTCTTATACTCTTCCCGAAAGCGGACATTATTTTTTAATTAAATCACACGGTAGGTAGTGATTAATTCACCCCTTCTGAATTGGCGAGGGTTCAACAACAATGGAACTGGTGCCCTTTTGACCATTTTCGTTATTCGGAACGAGAAGTTTTGCTCACTAGTTATTAATTTCACTGCAGGGCACTCCCTACACATTTTTATGTGAATTTACAACGGCGTTAAAGGGCCGTCACGAATCGCATTTGACAACGACGACGCCCGGGGGTATATCGGAACTGACCTATTGAGGGATTCGACATATGTATTTTACACTTAGATCTAAAATTTTCTACAAACTTCATCTATAGTTGGACGAGAGAACTACATAGTTGAACATGAGCGACTCTTGTTAAAAAAAAGGTCAGCGCCGAAGTCAGCTACCTATGTTCATATCAATACCATATTTGATCAAACTCGTCGTTTCAATTTCTGCTACTGTTTGAAGACCAATTTCAGTTTAAAATTCGGTTTAAGTAAAACAGTAAGCTTTAACTGTATTAGATTAAACACCCACTGACTGGGCGGTTGGCTCCTCACCTCCCCAACGTGCATCATAAATATGAACTTAAAACCACTTGTTGTTCATAAAAAAAAGAAATATATCTAATATAAATATGTATGTATCATATGTATCTAAATATGTAAGGCACCTGCGCATTTGTGCTTCCGCTGATTTTGCTTCTTTGCTGAACCGGTCCTGGGAGGCATTTTTGCTTTAAATTCGCTACAATCAGTGAAGTCTTTTCAGTTGCTAAACGCGCGTGCTTCAGTTAAGTTAACAAATATTGCAACCAGCAGCATATCTACATATGTACATACGGTATATATGTACATAAGAACTGATAGTGACATACATACATACATATTGATAGTGAAAATTGGTTCACCATTGTGTAGCTAGCTAAGTTTGCAAATTGAATTTATTACAGATAAAAGTTATTTAGAATCTCATAAAGAGCTTTGAAGCGTTCGTGGTGAGTGTGATAAGAGATTACAATGAATTTATATTTTTTTGCTTGAAAATGATTTATTATTAACCGTTATATTAACGCTTATTAATGTGTATTTGATTCAATCATACATATATATATATACATATGAGGTACATTTAAGAACGTAAAAGGTGTCTGTATATAATAGAACATAAGTTAACATGTGTATAGGTACCTACATACATTTATATAAAGTAAGTATACGAGTTATTTAATATGTAATTTTTAGAACAACCCCCAGCTACACGGAAAAATCTGGATATACCTATACAGAAAAAAAATTTACATATATGTATGTTAATCAAGTAGAAAAATCGCCTACAATAAATTATAAATCGTATTTAGTTGACATTACATATTATACGCCCAAAAATAAAATAAAATAAAATAAAATAAAATAAAATAAAATAAAATAAAAGAAAATGAAATAAAATAAAATAAAATAAAAGAAAATGAAATAAAATAAAATAAAATGAAATAAAATAAAATAAAATAAAAGAAAATAAAATGAAATAAAAGAAAATAAAATGAAATAAAATAAAATAAAATGAAATGTAATAAATTAAAAATAAAAATAATATAAAATAAAATAAAATATAATAAAATAAAATAAGAAAAAGTATTTAAACTAAATATGTATATACATATGTATATACATATATGTACATATATCATCAATAAATCATCACAAACGCCAAGTAATATTTTTTAGTTTTCGAAATTATAATTGTAGTAAAAACGACACACTGAACACACTTCTTTATCGGAGTTGCATTGAGAAATGTACTCAATTTAGCGGCCAATTCATCGTTAAATAACTATTAGTAGTGATGTTGTATGGTAAATATGTAGAGCTCAATTGGGACTTGAAATTGCTCTTAATGGTCTATATATTAAGTTCTGGTCTGAACATACATACATAGATAACTAGCCCGTTATAAAAAGGGCATTTAGTCTTTTCTTGGGACATGCTCAAAGGAAAATTAAAAACGAAGAACTGTGTCGAATAATTCATTATTACTATGATAATTGCAGAAATATGCAAAGCCTACTTCCATAATTGAAATAGTGAGACCTTTATGCAGGTTCTGAAACTGAACTTTTGTCCACTAGTTATCGATTTTCTGCAGGGTATATAGGTATTTGGAGATATATGTATATATAAATATGTATACCCACGTACATATGTACATACCTACAACTTGCACAAGTTTCTAGTTAAAAATTCTTGTAAGTTTTAATATCATTCAATTCATTACAAACAAGATATCAAGGCCAACAAAAATTTGAAAAAGCTTTTAACTTAGTTAAATACATATGTATGTATCCACATATGCGAGCACATACTACAAACATATGTATACATATGTACATGTGTATATGCAAAAAGTTGTTACATTGAACTTTTGCCAAATTTATTGTTTCTTTATAGGTATCTATTTACCTATGGCAGCAACTGTGTTTGTTGCATTTTCAGAATCGCGTTTTTATATTCAGCCATGTCCGTCCGTCTGTAAACAATCTAACCTGCGCAAAAATTTAAATATTTTGATGAAATTCGGTAAACAGATTTTATGTTGACAGGATTGGTATTGAAAATGGGCGAAATCGTTGTAGCCATGCTTGTAACCCAAAATTTATTTTTTGAAATTATTTATGTAAATCAGTGCTCTCCAGTTTGTGCAAAAATAAAATTAAAGTATTGATCACTTCAAAAGAGAACCGATATGAAAAGTGGACATCTTTTATGTTTTGTAGTTCATGAAGTTTCAATGCAAATTAATTTGCATGTGGCAATACACCAAAAGTTTTCTTTTGGCTATTGTGGTTTTTTCTGAACTCTCTTCGTCAGTTAGGACGCCTTAAAAAGAAATCTGATTTGATTTATAATGCGAATTTGCAATGTTAAAAAAAGGCGGGATCATACAGTTTCCCAATATTAATTTTTGTATACTCAAAAGTCTTATAATTGAATATTAGTCATGCAAGTGAGTTCGTTTTCCGTTCCAAATGAAACAAAACCGCTATTACCTGAATTCTTGGGCCATGCTCTCTTGTACATATCTCTTGAAGTTTCCATTTCTAAGTGTTTGTACGAGTTAACAAAATGGCTATTATCTGTCACAAATCTAGACATTGTGAACAAATGTATTATTTAATATAAATAACTCTTAACCGTCTCAAATAGGAGACCCTAAACTTTAAGAACTGCACTAAACTTTATAATATATACATATGTATATATTATTATGTACATTTCTAGGTTGAACATTTGTTTCTGATTTTATAATCGAATACGTTTGACCCTCGTTAAGCTTTCTGTGAGCATTATTGAAAATAAAAGACTCAAACAACGAACTTGTTGTATTTTTTTTAGTTTTACCCAAATTATGCATGCGCGCGGTTT
Organism: Urophora cardui; assembly: GCA_960531455.1. Classification (NCBI taxonomy): domain Eukaryota; kingdom Metazoa; phylum Arthropoda; class Insecta; order Diptera; family Tephritidae; genus Urophora; species Urophora cardui. The sequence goes on from OY482674.1 coordinate 102,070,890, forward strand.
CATATCTATTGTGTTCAAAGATTGCAAATGTGTGTACTATGTTCTTATGTATGAAAATATATATGTATGTTGTCTTTATGTAATAGTTTTTTTTTCTAAGTTATTGTCAGCACTCTTACCGTGATCACACATTCTAATTATTTGCGGTGAAGGTCAATTCTGATTATCAAATCTTATTTGTGTAAACTCAACAGTTTATTTTTTTGTTTGTACAGCAAAGCTGGTTATAAAATATATTTAAGAGTTGATTATACCACATCTCAGTCATGGTTTTGCGAGGTTAACGACTTATTTCTTTTTTATATATACATATACATATATATATATATATATATATATATATATATATTTTTATTTTGCTTATGTAGAATTTATTTGGAAATGCATGTTAGATTTTTTTGTGTAGTTGCTTATAATCTTGTAATTTTCCTATTTTTTGCATATCTTTCATATCTGAATTTCATAAAACTGCAATAAATATCTAAACAGCACAATATTTTGGTTTTTAGTGGAAATAGAAATTTTAATTACATATTTACATACGTATACCCATCCGGCATCAATGTCGAAAAGATATCTTAATGTTGTCTAAGGTTAAGCTGATTCCACATAGAACTTTGTGTTGCGCTACGTGACACTTTCTGCGTGACAACTGAGATTAAAATACATGTATCTATATGAGGTTTCTTACATAACAAAAAGTAACGCAACGCCGAAGTTACGCAAAGCACAAAGTTGCCCAAATCTCAACTTTTGGGGGAGTTGAAATTTTTTTTCAGTTTCACTTTAATTCAAATGTAAATAAACAAATTTAAATTTCACACAATTGAAAAATAATTTAATAGATTTTTATTTTCTTATTTACTTTTTTGTAAATAAAACGGAGAATGAGAGATTTTTCAGAAAATAAATATTTTTTGAGTGATGTTGCAGCGTTCAATGTGGCATGGTTTTTCAGTTTTGCGTTGTTTGACATAGAAAGCGGCGTAACGCAAAGCGGAAAAAGTTTTATGTGGAATCAGCTTTATTTTTTAGAACTCAGAAAAATGTTATCATAAAGATGTCCTCAGGCGACTCATAAGAGACTTTTCTGATAACTTTATGTCACTTTATGGGCTCTTTTTGATATGTTTTGCCGGACGGGTAAAATTAATATCCATTATTATTATTCATTATTTTCAATATTCCCATATACATAATAAATGTATTCATAAGTACATATTTATTTTATGTCAAATAAAATTGCTTTTCATCCAAATGTTATTTGAAGCAGTGGCAACGAATAACGTCATTTTATTCTAGGTTAAGATTTTATAAAAATTGTCATATTCTCCAAGAATGATACAATAAAAAAAATGTTTAATTAACTAATCTTTTTACTTACTTGCTGCTCAAAAAACGCATAACAAGCTCATAAACTAACATGAATGATAACTTGGAAAATCAAAATTTGGTGAAGGGTATTTCTAATATAAATTTGGATAAGCTCGATCCAAATGTATCCGTAAGTCTTAGCAACTCTTGTGAAAATATGCATATGTATAAATATGTACATATATACATATGTATTTGTAGTTATTCTAATCCCCAATTAAACTTCATATTATAATAATTTTTTTTTTCATTTTGCAATTTTCGTTTTTCACATTTAGATCGATATGGAGGTGCCAGAATTTAAAGAGTTTGCAAAATCGATGGTGGATTATATAGCCGATTATTTGGAAAATATACGCGATAGGTAAGCTAATATTAGTATATATGGAACTTATTTGAATCATCTTCGCAAATTTCTTTTTTGCTACAATACCACAAACATTACAAATTACAAAGCTTATATAGCATTAAGTTATGTTGCTGCTGTTGTTATTTTAACGCCATATGCACTCCCCGGAAGTTCTGCGGAGTGTACTTACGAAGTAACACATGCTTCTACTCTTGTCGTGTACGGTGTTATTGACGTTTTGTTTTATTTGTTTGTTTGCTTGTTTTCCTTTTCAAGTTCAATGTCTTACAAGATTTATTGCATAAAAAAAGTACTGGTGTCTTTTCCTGATGGAAACAAGTTTCAGTTACATTCAATTTTTTTTTTCATGCAATTTATATATTGGCCGCTGTGGGGCAGTGGGTAGAGTGCTCGCCTGCTATGCCAGAGGTCTCGGGTTCAAACCACAGTCCGAACACCAAATAATTTTTTTCTAATTAGAAAAAATCCAATTATGGGTTTTTTTAAGAGCAGCGGTCACCTCTCGGCAGTGGGCGGCACACCCTCCGAGAGTATTTCTGCCATGAAAAAGCTTCTCACAAAAATGCATTCGCCGTTCGGTGCCGGCATAAAACTGTAGGTCCACGCAATTAGTATGAAAAACAAAAAGGAGCACACCTCGAATTGGGAGAGAAGTGTTATGAGTAGCTTTAATGATAAATTAAGTTATGGATGGCAACCAGTGTTGCCGCAGCCTCAAAAAATTTGGTATCAAAAATTGATACTTTCATGGTTTTTTTCGTATCACCGAAAATTTTTTGGAAAAAAAACTTAAATTAATCAAAAAAGCTGTTTTTGGGCTTTTAACCCGTATAACAAATTGATACGGAAATTTTTTTTTTTCGTATCACTGAAAAATTTTTGAAAAAAAATTAAAATTAATAAAATAAGCTGCTTTCGTGTTTTTAACGTGACATCGTCTTTTTATTACATTTACCATTATAAAAATATAAAGATAATGAATAGTAAGGTATCATTTTAGATTTTTCGAATTCAATTTAATTCAAGAAAATCATAAAGGCTATTAAAATAATGGTTAACATAAAACATAACGCTCTTTGCTCATGCCTGCCATGGGCAGTGATGCCTACACCCAGAAAAAAAATAGTGTGAAATCAACCAAAAATCAACAAATTTTGTGGTTAATTTTTTACAACATGATGCTTAATGTATGCCATCATGTAATCGTGTAAATTTAACACTACTGTCAAGTGTTAGTTTAACAGGATGACAACTGTAGAATTAACACTAAAAAGTATTGAGTGTTCCTGTTGATTTTACAATTTTAACTAGTTAATGTTACAATAAAAGCTGGTTAAATTAACACGAAATGGTCCTGTTGAATTAACAATAACATCTTTTTGATTTTACCTTAAATTTATTGTTAAATTAACTAGAAAGTCTTGTTGATTTTACAATTTATTTTTTTAAATAAAAAAACATATAAAACATAAAATATATAATCATCAGATCAATAAAGAATATTTGAGTACATCACCCACACAACGACCAAATTGAAAGCGTCCTTCTCATACGAATAGTTTATACATGGGCGATAGTACTTACTATCACTGGCACCGAGTAATGTTTGGCCGCTAATGCAACGGTATATGCACCGCATGCTGCGTGAAAGACTCCATTCGCTAAACATCTCTTCGTGGTAAAAATTGCAAACTATGAAGAGGAAAAAAATAAAATATTGAACATTAAAAACTTTTAGAAACAAAAATGCAACCCACTTTTAACTTACCTGCGAACTAAAAACATAAATGGGAAAACCATTATCACGCACTGCCAATGATGCTAAACTCCTATCATTGCCACGGCACAAAATTTTCTTTTTGTTAAAAAAAAATAATATTAGTTTGTGTTTTGCACGAACAGCAAAAAAACGAACGTTGAAAAAATTGTGTATGTTTCAAAATAGTTTTGACGTTCTTTTTAACACTTTTTTAGATTATATTGACACTATCATCGTGTTGAATAAACCAAAATTCCAAATGACGTTTATGTTTGAACATTGTTTCGTGTTATATCAACCAACTTTTATAGTTGTTTTAACATTTGTTTTCATGTTGTATTAACACTAAAATTGGGACGTCATTTTTCTAACATTTTTTTAAATTTACATTGACACTATCATCATGTTAAATAAACCAAATTCCAAATAACATTTAGGAATAAAATTTTATATTTGAATCATCTTGTATATTTTAAAATTTCTTCATGTTGTATCAACAATAAAATTTGGTTGAATTTACCAAATTTTCAGATGACAGTTACAAAGCCAAAATCATGTTTCAAACATCGTGTAATTTGAAAAAATTGTTGCTGTTCTATGTGTAAAGATCGATCGTGTTAATTTTACATGAATCGTGTTGATGATTTTTTTTCTGAGTGTACTATACAGTTTGATAAAATGTTGCCCATTTTTGGTATTTTCAAGACTTTCCAAATACATATTTTTCGCGGCAAACACAGGTTGTTACAATTTTTAGAAAATGAAAAAGAATAGGTTAATATTCTTTGATTTTGATTAAATCGTATCAAAATTATTTGATGCTGATTAAAAAGGTATCAAATTTGTTCTACGTCAAAATAAAAAGTATCTACGTATCTCGGGCTTAAAAAAGTATCACATTTGATACGATTGTATCAAAACGGCATCACTGATGGCAACCGTCCATCAACATGTATATACATATAAGTAGGTATGTACCTAGCATATAAGAGAGACGACAATTTAAGTCAGTCGCTTAATATCATTCGATGTATCAACCATTGTGAATGGATACAAGTGACTTGACTCTGGAATGTGTGTTAAAAAGGTCGAACAGCTGTGCTCAGCTGATTTCAGGGTTGCTGTTATGGCCCAATAACGATGGTGAAAGCAATAGAAGTTGCTCTTCTTCTTTTTGTTTTGTAGGTTGTTGATTTTACATTCTTGCACATGTTATTCGTGGAATAGATGGCGTTTACGCTATCACCGGGAATTGCGTTTTAGGAACTCAGCCTTAAATTCTTTTCGGAATTATGAATTGGTTTTTTCAATTCCCAATTCCGGAATTGCGTTTCTGTCTTGATTGCTACGACCTTGTCATTATGGTCCCTTTTCTTACAACAACCACATCCGGCCGCCATACCAATCTGTACCCCCGGAAGTCGCCGCCATACCAATCTGTCCCCGATTTTGATATTTTTCGATGACTTATCGTCTTTTTTTTTATCGAATTTCGACTACTCATCCCAGAGCCATTTCACTGTATGCTATACACTATGGTATCAACACTTAGAGCCTATACACACTTGCGACTCAATCGATTTAGTCGAATGTTGATTTGCATGGGAATGTATGGAAGCATTCACACTACATTCAATTAGTTGTACAACTGAAACAGTAGGATTTGCAGCCCAATTTCATTCCAACTGAAACAGTTGTACAACTGCTTGATCAGCAAGGCGCCCTTCTACGTATTCACACTTGAGACAATTTAGTCGAACGACTACAACAACAACAGTGATATTCGTAGTGGAAAGAGTTGCCATGCTGACAGAACTACTTTTATTTCACTTTTGGTAAATTGTAGAGATTGAATATTTCAATTAATATTTTCAAAATGTTTAAAAACAAAAGGTTCGTTTCTTATTAACTACACCATTTCCAGATGGATTTTAGAAAGCGTTAACTGGATTTTAGAAAGGGGAAATTGGATTTTAGAAATGTCAATTGGATTTTAGAAAGGGGAAATTGGATTTTAGAAATGTCAATTGGATTTTAGAAAGCGTTAAAAGGATTTTAGAAAACAAAATTGGATTTTTGAAAGCGCGAATTGGATTTCAGAATGTGCGTTTATAATAAATTTTACACAGAATTTTTCGAATAGAAATTCTTTATTGCGTATGAAAGTATAAATTATTAATTATATAAATTTTCGAAAATCCAATTTACAGTTTCTAAAGTCCAATTTCCCTTTTCTAAAATCAAATCGACATTTCTAAAATCCAATTTCCCCTTTCTAAAATCCAGTTGACGCTTTCTAAAATCCACCTGGAAATGGTGTAGTTATAGACAAGAATTATCTAACTAAGGATATTTACTTCCGTTTTCATATGTTTCTTGATATTGTTGTTCTCTTCAAATGTCATTAATCGCATTTTAAAATAGAAATAATGAAAATGAAATTTCATGAAAATTATTAATGGCTGATTTTTACTATTTTTCCGTTTCTTGTACTTCTGTTCGTTTCGCCTTTATGAGCGTAATTCCTTCCGTTTTTCTCTTTTCATTTACTTGACAGCTAGTTGCTAGTTTAATAAGAAACAAAGCCAAACAATGTATGCACTTTTTGTTTATTTTATTGTTTTTTATTTATTAATCAAGTTGACAGCTGACAAGAAGGTGCTTTCATGTAAGAATGCAGATAAACTTTAACAATTTAATACTTCATCACTTTATATGAAGACCACTAATGTAAAATTTGCTGAGTAAAATGTGAACATTGGCAACACTATGTCATTGTCAATCGCACGACTATTTAGTCTCAAGTGTGAATAGCTGCCACCGATTCAACTAAATAGTTGGAGTAGTGTGAATACAACAGTCCAATTCGACCAAATCGATTGAGTCGCAAGTGTGTATAGGCTCTTAGTCAACAAGTTGGTGAATCATTTGATGCATATCTAACAGAGTGGAGAAAGTTGAGTACAGACTGTAATTTTGGTAATCTGAAAGACCGATTAATAAGGGACCGCATAGTTGCTGGAATACAAGACAATCGAGTCAAGGACAGCCTTTTGCGTGAAATGGATCTCAACTTGGAGAAAACCATCAAAATTTGTGAAAGCGCGGAATTATCAGAACAACAGGTGAAACAATTTGAAGCGACCAAAGAAATTTCCAGCATAAGTAAGCAAAATAGTGGTAAATACAAGAATAAATTGCACAACAACAACACAAAATATCAGCAGTCACGTATGAAGACAACAACAGCGTCAACGGCAGCATCACAAGCAAATAGCGCAAAGCAAGAGGGAGAGTGTGAACGATGTGGTTATAGGCACCGATACAACAATTGTCCAGCATACAACAAAGAATGCAGAAAGTGTGGAAAGAAAGGGCATTTTGCGGGCAAATGCAAAAACAACAACAAGCGTTATGTGAAAACTGTAGAAGTGAGTGAGGAGCAAGAAGGTAAAGACTCGGATGAATTTTTTTATAATTGGATTAGTGTAGATATGATAGATGTACATAACGAATGGGTACAAAATGTATGCATTATAGATGCGAGGAAAGAAGTTCCTTTTAAAATTGATACAGGAGCTCAATGTAATATAATACCGGTGGATGTATGCAAAGCCCTGAAAATTAAAAAATATGAAAAATCTAATGTAATTTTAAAGAATTATAATCAAGAAAAAATGAAAACAGTGGGCAAAATTGTGTTGAATTGTAGGATTGGTAATATAGAAAAGAAAGTGGAGTTTCAAATTTTCGATGGTAAAAGTGTTCCGATATTAGGCTTGAAAAGCTGTATTGAGTTTAATATAATAAAAAGAATGAATGCTAATGAGGCTAGGAAAAATCACGAAGTTTTGAATGCCTATTCAGTTAATGAAGGGCTGGAGATAATCAAACGAAATGAAGATGTATTTACTGGCCTGAGTAAAATAAAAGGTCATCAATATAAGATTGAATTAAAAGAAGGTACTGTTGGTAAAGTAGAGCCGTGTAGGCATGTTCCCTTTAAACTGATAAATAAATTTAAAGATGAAATAAAGAGAATGGATAATGAGGGAATTATATCAAAAATTGAAAAACCTACTGATTTTGTTAACTCCTCAGTAATTGTAGGTAAGACAGATGGATCTATAAGAGTTTGTTTAGACCCCCAATATTTAAATTCGTGCATAAAAAGAGAACATATGCAACTGCCTACGATTGATGAAATTGCAGCAAAGGTTAAAAATGCAAAATATTTTACTAAATTGGATACAAACAAGGCTTTTTGGCAAATTGAATTAGCGGAAGCTAGTAGAGAATTAACAACTTTCAATACTCCATTTGGGAGATATTATTTGAATAGAATGCCGTATGGTATAAGCGCGAGCTCAGAAGTATTTTTTAGAGTTTTCAATCAAATTTTCGAAGATATAGAGAATGTAGGTATTTATGCCGATGATATGCTGATATGGGCAGAGACTAAAGAACAATTATTGAAAACAATGGATAAAGTTTTCAATAGGGCCAGAACATACGGTATAAAATTTAATAAAAAGAAAAGTGCGTTTATGGTAACGAAAGTAAAATACTTGGGCCATATTCTTTCGGCTGATGGTATTGAAATAGATAGAGATAAAGTTGAGTCGATTGAAAGAATGCAAGTGCCAGCAAATAAAAAAGAGCTATTGACATTTTTAGGTACCGTTAATTATGTATCCAAGTTTATTCCAAATGCAGCACAAATTACAAGCAATTTAGGAAACCTTATAAAAAAGGATGTACCATTTGTATGGGGTACTGCGCAACAAAACTCGTTTATGAAACTTAAAGAGGCTTTATGTAGCCCTCCAGTGTTAGCATATTTCGATGTCCACAAACCGATAAAGTTGAGTGTAGATGCATCAAGTGAGGGACTAGGATGTGTCCTAATTCAAAATGATAGACCACTGGCATATGGTTCACGTGCGTTGACAGAAACTGAAAAAATGTATAGTCAAATAGAAAAGGAAAGTTTAGCGATTGTGTTTGGATGCCATAAATCTAATCAATACTTATTTGGTCAGAAGTTTATTGTAGAGACAGATCATAAGCCACTGATTCCTATCTTTAAAAAGACCATGAATAAAATTCCTCCAAGGTTACAAAGAATGAGGATCAGTTTACACAATTTTGATTTTGAGCTTATTCATGTACCAGGTAAAAAGTTGCTAGTGGCTGATCACTTAAGTAGAGCTTATTTGAAAAATACGGAATCATCGGAAGAGGAAAAAATAGAATGTTATGTAATGATGATACAAAATCACTTGAGTATATCAGATATAAGAATGAATGAAGTAAAACTAGAGACAGGTAAAGGTGAAGAGCTGCAGGAAGTGTTAAAGTATGTAAAAAATGGCTGGCCGGAGAATAAGAGTGAAGTATCTAAAATTGTAAAACCTTATTTTTCATTTAAGGAAGAACTGTCGGAATGTAGTGGTTTAGTATTAAAAAATACTCGTATAGTGATACCAAAAACGATGAGGAAAGCGATGTTATTTAAAATACACTATGCACACTTTGGTAAAGAAAAATGTAAAATGTTAGTTAGAAAAACTATATTTTGGCCAGGCATGTCAAAACAAATTGATGATGTGGTAGGGAACTGCGATATATGCTGTGAGTATCAAAACGACAACAACAAAGAACCTATGGTAGAGAAAACATTACCAAATTATCCGTGGGAGATAGTAGCTTCAGACATATTCTTTTTACGCGGTAAGAAATATATACTTGTAGTAGACACATATAGTAAATTCATTGAGATGCAAATGTTAAGCAGTACAACTGCAGAACATACTATTCAAGCCTTAAAAGAGTCCTTTGGAGTACCAAAAATATTTTATTCAGATTCGGGTGCACAATATACTAGTTGGGTATTTAAAAAATTTGCAGAACAATGGGGTTTCGAACACAAGATAACCACACCAAAACATCATCAGTCCAATGGGTTAGCAGAGAGACATATACAAACTATGAAAGATATGTTAAAAAAGATTATTAGTGAAGGGAAAGATAAAGAGATGGCTCTATTGCAACTAAGAAATATGCCGATAGATAGTAGTGGCATTACGCCGGCTGAATTAATGTATAACAGAAGAATTAGAAACATAATACCTAATGTAAAGGAAGGTAGAATAAATTCAAAGAACTTTAAAGAAAAACTATATGAAAGACAAAAGAAACAAAAGATGTATTATGATAGAGGTTCCAAATCTCTTAAAGAATTTGATGTTGGTGATGAAGTAAAGATTCATGATGAACGAAAAACAACATTGCTCATCAAAGTGGTATAATTATTAATAAACATCATAATCCTAGATCGTACAATGTTAAAACAGAGAACAATACAATGATAACACTTAATCGAAAAGATCTCTCTAAAGCAAACAAATTCAAAGAATTACAGTATGATTTAGATACACCACTAGAAGAGCCCAAACAAGGAGTCCCAAATAACACAAATTGTAATGCGACTCAATCTAATCCTTGTACTAACAATGAGAATCAGCCTATTAGAGCGGTAAATAATACAAACACCGAAGTAACTACGCATGGCACTCCTGTTAGTACAACTAGATCGGGTCGTACCATAAGGAAACCGGACTATCTTAAAGACTATGTTTAAACATTACTGAATTAAAGTATAATATTTATAAAACATGAAAAGGGGAGATGTTATGAGTAGCTTTAATGATAAATTAAGTTATGGATGGCAACCCTCCATCAACATGTATATACATATAAGTAGGTATGTACCTAGCATATAAGAGAGACGACAATTTAAGTCAGTCGCTTAATATCATTCGATGTATCAACACTTATCTAAAATAAAGCACATCTTCATTAAAACTATAACAAGAAGCTCGGCCATAAAACACGTCAGAGTTATAATAGCGCCGTTGTATTATTATATATTATATATATTGACATAATGATAATTTTGATATATGTAACTTATCTCGATTTATGGTTCGAGCTATGTACGTTCAACTCCTGCATACATATATATGTACATATATATTACATTTAGGGGATTCACAACCTGTCATATTACGTCATATCGTCATAAGTCATAATATTTTGTGGTTGCATTCTACGCTTTATGTGTACTAAATAAATACAACACGGTGAGCTTAAACAACTTATTATGAAAAGTCAAAGTAACCAAGATATTATTTCATGGTTGTATTCTTGGACATATTAGAAGATGTTCTGAGCCAAAATTGAAATCATTCATCGGACACATTTTGAGAAATTCCATGTTTTTTTTTAAAATGGTCAATTTTTTCTTTTCATGCGAGCCCCTGTTCTTTTTATGGCACCCACGGTAAAATGACTGTGCTGTTCTTCTAGTATATAAGTGTATAGTAAAATTCATTACAGTAAAAATACATTTTAAGACATTATTATTTATTATTTATAATATTTTAATATAAACATAAAAAGGTTGACAGTTTTTTTTAAATATGAAGAATATTATATTCACATACAGTTTTCTTCAAATTCTCCATATAATTTGGGTTATTTGGTCTAGTTCGATACTTATAATCCCATGTTTTTTTGAAATCATAATGCACAGCCTCCATGGCTTGCTCTGAATGATACCCTAATCCTATTCCCTGCCTTGAACAAAAATCTTCTATATGAAAAAAAAAACTGTATGCACTTTTGGGGTTATGGGTATAGAAAGATCGTTGTAACTCTTTCGGAAATTAGAAATACAATTAATATAATTACTTTTCAAATCAATAGTGAAGCAAGATTCGACCATTGAATGAAAATCGTTAAAAGTTTTTAAGTATTTGAGGCGCTCTAAAGGACATAGACATCTTAATACATCGGTGTTTTCCAATAATTTCTTCCAACTATTGCGTTAATGTGGGCTGAGAAGTTCTATGTCCAATAAAAGATTTTTCGTGGTTGCTCAGGTTTTGATGGGAATAGTTGTAAGAAATTATTGGAAAACACCGATGTATTAAGAAGTATATTTCCTTTAGAGCGCCTAAAATACGTAAAAGCTTTTAACGATTTTCATTCAGTGGTCGAATCTTGCTTCACTATTGATTTGAAAAGTAATTATATTAACTGTATTTCTAATTTCCGAAAGAGTGACAACGATCTTTCTATACCCATAACCCCAAAAGTGCATACAGTTTTTTTTTTTTTTCATATAGAAGATTTTTGTTCAAGGCAGGGAATAGGATTAGGGTATCATTCAGAGCAAGCCATGGAGGCTGTGCATTATGATTTCAAAAAAACATGGGATTATAAGTATCGAACTAGACCAAATAACCCAAATTATATGGAGAATTTGAAGAAAACTGTATGTGAATATAATATTCTTCATATTTAAAAAAACTGTCAACCTTTTTATGTTTATATTAAAATATTATAAATAATAAATAATAAACGTCTTAAAATGTATTTTTACTGTAATGAATTTTACTATACACTTATATACTAGAAGAACAGAACAGTCATTTTACCGTGGGTGCCATAAAAAGAACAGGGGCTCGCATGAAAAGAAAAAATTGACCATTTTAAAAAAAACATGGAATTTCTCAAAATGTGTCCGATGAATGATTTCAATTTTGGCTCAGAACATCTTCTAATATGTCCAAGAATACAACCATGAAATAATATCTTGGTTACTTTGACTTTTCATAATAAGTTGTTTAAGCTCACCGTGACAACTCTGCACGATATATTTTTGGGTCGTTGTATTTGATCATCTGTTTTTGTTTACTTCTTCACAGGGCTTCGGAAAAGTCTTTTATAACTATTTCCGTAGGTACAATATTTTAATATGACATATGACTTTATGACACTTTGTGAATCACCTAATTATGTAAATTAGAGTGCATTTAATTTGTATGAAAAAATTAAAAGTTCATAAAAAGAATGAACTTTGACCTCAATGCGCCACGCCTTAACCGCCACCAATCGGGACCAAAATTTATGTGTGATGTCTTTGACCGTGTCTACAGTTTGAGGGGGCTGGACTGTAAAATTTGAATTTTAAATGCACTCTAATGTGTATACACACATCTGTATCTAATTATACTCACTTTCAATAATTGTCATTGAACAAATTTAAAAAGAAATCGCTTATGTTTTCGTTACTCACGGTGCGTCGTAAGGTCAGAACGCTCAACTAACTGATTCAGCACTTTCCATTTTTTTGTTTCCTTTTTTTTATTGCAAATTTTGATTAGCATTTAGGCCTTCGCTGGGTTGCAATACTGTTGTTGAACTACTAAGATTAGCTTGATGAATGAATGAATGACAATAAATTAATGTATGTACATTAAGGTGGAGTGAACAGATATGAAGATTTTTTGTTTGCTTTTTTTTTGCATACTTGAACATACCAGCAATGAAAAGTTGCTTTTATACGAGTTAATGAACCCCACAAAATTTTATGGCGATAGGATGACGTTTTGAACTGCCACCAGCCCCGCAAAGGTGAAAGCAATAAGCACGATCTGGTACACATATGAAATTTTGAAAATTATAAAATCAAAAAACGAAGTATGAGGATTGATAAACATGGCCAAGCTGAGTTTAAAGTGAATTTTATATTCATATTTATATATGAAAAGTATGGGGGTAAAAGGGGGATTGACCCCCGCAGGGGGGTGTTATGGAACCTACATAAAATGTATAAACAAATCGTCGCCCGGATAAATTAATGTCGTATGTTGCATTTAAAGACTTTTGGGAAAACGGGTTTGAAGTTTGGAATTGTATTTCTCCAAAACATCTCATTAGTTTTTCTCCAAAGTCTGGTAGAACCCTATTAGGCCACAAAATTCTCAAATTATTTTAATTTTATTATATATTTTTTATTATTTTGGAATTTATAAAGGATTTTCTTCAGTAAAATTTTGTCGTATGTTACCTTTAGCAACAGTTTTGCAGGAAATTTGTATGACGTACGACCAAATGTGCTCCCAATTTGAACTAAATTAAAGATTTTTTAAATTAGTTAAATATTGTATTGTAATTCTCATAAAAGTAAATAAATAAAATAATTCACAGCAATTAAAAGCACATTGGAAATTAGACGAAATCGCTTGTGACCTTGCATAAACGACAAAATTCTGCTCAATATCTCTTAAACTAAAAGAGATCGCAAAAAACGGATAACGTCATTCGAAAGATCTTGATTAGTTTAGTATAACTGTATTATTAACTCAATTCGGCCCAAATTACACATACGACACTAGTTTATCCGGGCGAAGATATTAAAGCGAATCAAAATACCTATCGAATGGTATAAAGCGAAATCGGTTCAGTAGTTTTTAAGTAATTGCAATTTAAAAAATGCATAATATAAACTTTGACCTTTAATAATTTTTGTTTTTGTTGTTTCCAAAAAAAAAAGCACTTTAATAATCAGCTTAGCCATGTTTATCAATCCTCATACTTCGTTTTTTGATTTTATAATTTTAGAAATTTCACATTTGTACCAGATCGTGCTATTTTTTTTTCAACTTTGTGGGGCTGGGGGCACCTCTAAACATCATCGAGTAGGTCAATAAAATTTTACAGGCTGGGCTAAAAAGGTGCCGTCTGGCTTTGGAACAAATTGAATTTCCAAAAAAAAATTTCGCTCCACCTTAATGTACATATGTACAGACAGACATTGAAGATAATTGTTAACAAAATAATTATTTTTGTCTGAGAGAAACCCTTATTTCTTGAATTTTTCTGTTATTCACTGATATTTATTTTCAACAGAAAAAATTTGAGCAATACATAATATATATATATCTACATACATTCAATGTCGATTTTTCAAATAAGTGTTTTTTTATATTTCTCAACATGTGAGATTTATTTTGAAAAATAAAATATTTTTGTTACCGAAAGACCAAAAAATCTGAATTTCAATTTTTTTTTTGTTGAGATCGAAATTTTTATTTTCCTGTTTTTTTGTTTTTTGTCTGTGAAAAACAAAAATATTTTAAAGGTTAACAGTTAAATTCAATCTCTGTGTACAGACATACATATGGAACCATGTGCGCAAAAAAGACGTATGAACCATAATTTTATACTTTAGCTTTTTATGGAAATCAATAATTTATTAACGCATCAGCTCTCAAAATTGCACAGCTGTTTTGGGTCATACGTCTTTTTGCCGCATACGGCTCGCTTATGAAATTATTTATGTACATATCGCACACTAAATCAAAAAGCGTTACAACTCAAAATTCAAAAATTTTCAGGAGTGGCAAAAAACTTTTTAATTTTTATAGGCAATGATATGGGAAAAGGCTACGTATAATAGTTATTTGTCAGTTAAAAAAAGACTCTGATGGAAATGATTTTTTGGCAGCCGCTAGAGATATATTCTGTGTACCAATTTATGGAAGAACCCCGATTTCGAAAAATTTTGAGTTGTAACGCTTTTTGATTTAGTGTGCGATATATCAGAGGCAAGTACACCCGACTAACATTGGAGACTTCTATGACTTTGATGAAAACAGTGACTCGTCAGCAAAGAGGTATGCCTCTGGGTTGAATACTGACTGGTCAGCGAAGTGGTATGATGCTGATGCGAAGGTTGCCAATTGCTAATATGAATAATAGGCACATCTCACACTGAAAAACTTCAGTGTATGAATACACACGCTTTCGCCTAAAACTATGCAATGTTTACATACATACATACATACAGGTGAAACTAATAAAAGCGTGTTAATAAAGATATATGGCTAACTAACTAGTTGCGCTGTATGGGCAACTAGTTACAAATTAGTTTACAACTAATTGATTTGACTACAGGGTACTTACTGCCTCTGCTCTCGTTTCGCAATGAAGTTAATTAAATGCTAACGTTAATTAGCCGCAAAAAGAACATGCTCGTGCATGTGTTTGTGTGTGTTTACTTTTATATGTTCTAACCTTGACCGCTTTATTTAAATGTATACATATATAAGTGTACTTCAATGAATTGTGAATGGAATTACTCACAATATTAGAAAGTAAAATTTACTACATATCTACCTACATATAATATGACATTTATAATATAAAAATATACTGGCGCGAATATAACTACTGAGTTTGGGCCGGGTTTTCTGTCCAATTCGTAGTATACTTCTTAAATTTCTTTTTCCAACGAATTGGGCGATGGATCTGGAGTTTTATGTCGACTCCAAAAGGCACATAAACATTTGTGTGGAAAGATTTTTCATGGCAGAAATTACCTCGTCTGCCTACGGGGGTGGCCGAGGGGTAACCGCCATATGTTCTGGGGAGAATCCAATAATTGGTATTTTAAATTAGTAATTTATAAATTAGTATTTATATTACCCTGACCAGAATTAGAACCTGACACCTAAAACAAGCAAGGCGACCACCACTAGACTATAGTGGGATTCTATATGTATTTACTGCTTTGAGCAATTCACATTTTGAAGCAACCCTGCAAAAAATGCGATTAATCCGGGACGTGTCCGTGATCAAACGCAAGGGAGTATGCGACTAATACAATTTTACATCCCTTTATATGGAGTGAATTGATCGAATTTGTTCGAGCATGTCCTATGAAGAGACTAATTGTTCAATATGTAGATTAATCACTAACATACCGAACGGGTACAAATGTAGATTAATCGCTTTCATCCCCAACGGGTAAAATGTAGATCAATCGCTTTCAGTACGAACGGGCACAAATGTAGATTTTTCCAAGTTGTTAGTCAAGGCAATTTGTAATAACAATTTTTAAAAAAATTGTAAATGTTCATGCATATTTAAATAAAGATTATATAATGTTTTACTTTTGTAAAAAAATCTCGAAAAATAAAATAAATTGTAATTATTTTATGTGAATTTAAATGAGCTATTGGCCATTTTTTTTTTTAAGCGAAACAAAGCTGACGGCGGTGGTAGCTCAATGGGATAGACATGTGACTACCAATCGAACGACTTAAGTTCGATTCTCGGTTGAGGCCGCTTGAAGAAGTCTGATGAGGGGATGTGGTGATCTCCGAAATGGATCCATAACTTCTACCAAAAAAAAATTTTTCAATTTTTCTTCTTTAAAAAAAAAAAAAAAACAAAAAAATGGCCAATAGCTCATTTAAATTCACATAAAATAATTATTAGAATTAAAACGGCCATATAAATACAAACGTAAAATAAATTGTGTTTTGAGTATACAATATACGAGCGTAATGTAAAGGATTTTTTCATAGGATATTTTAGGCAACATTTCGTTAAAATTATTATTCATCATTGTTATTAAAAGAAAGGGTGTTCAATTCGTTTTACCGGTGGTTCTACAATTTATTTTAAATACATACATTGCATATTTTTGTAAAATTTCTACATTTAAGGAATCTAGATTTGTACCCGTTCGGAATGAAAGCGATTAATCTACATCTATACCCGTTCGGAATGAAAGCGATTAATCTACATTTATACCTGTTCGGGAACAATTGGTCTACAATTAATCTACATTTATACTCGTACGGGAACTATGTGGACCGATTGTTCTTGAAAGAGATCAATCCGGGACAAATCCCTTTCGGGATAAATCGCACGTTTTTTTGCAGGGAATGCATACAGTATGTATACATACATACATATGTGTGGACATGTGTAAAAATAATTGGCGGGAAACCCCAAGGTGGGGAAATTCTGCCTATCTAAATATAAAACAAGACCAATCTAGTTAGATTAAGATATAAAATAAACCGGTTTTTTTTTTATATCTAATACACACCACATATGTACATACTAGACATATACGCCGCCGATTGACGCCGCCGCCGCCGCGCCGATTACCTTCATAATCGGCCGCCGCCGCCATAATCCGTGAAATCGGCGGGGCGGCGTGCGCTGGCGCGCCATACCCGTATGGAGCGAGATGTGTACATATTTTCCTAGTTTTGCTAACTGCTAAAGCTTTTCAAAATTAAAAAAAAGGAACCAATCGACGTGTTTTGACCTCAGGAACACGAACCTGAATGCGGAAATGTTTTATTTTTTGCCCGTTAAAAGTTATTAACAAAAACTTTGGCTGTTCCCTACTTTACTAGCCTCAGTCCTAAAGAAAATTTTCAATTGTAACTTTCTGAACTTAAACGGGAAAAGGTGTAGACAAATACCATTATAAGTAGGTAGTGAAACATTATATTTATTTTTATTAGATATTACCCCCTGAACGTTCTCTGTGAATTTCGTTGTTTTGAGTAGAACAATTTGCAACAGACCTCGAGAACTAGGATTAAATGGAAGAAATCCCAGAAAAGTTCCGTATCTGAGCAAAAAGAATGTAAGCCAACGAATACGGAACTTTTCTAGGATCTTTTCCATTTAGTCCTACTTCTCGAGGTCTGTTGCGAATTGTTCTGCTCAAAACTGAATCATTTAAACCCTCCTTGATATCATTAGATGGCGATTTATGCATGAAAATGATCCCAAACATGCCTCCAGAATCGAAAACTCATGGTTTGAACGTAAAAAAGTTGCTGCTTTGAGTAGCCATCAGAGTCGTCGAACCTCAGCCCTATAGGGAATATTATAGAAGACGATAGGAGATCAAAAATGGAAAAATAAGCAAGAGTTATGGAAAAAAAATTAAAGAAGCTTAGTACTTAATACCATTTGTAAATTGCGCTGATTTGGTCAACCCTATGCCACGAAGAAGTAAGGAAGTTATAAAAAATAAAGGAGCTTCAACTAAACATTACTTTAAATCTAGCTGCAGCAGTAATATTGTAGTTTATTTGAAAAAAAACAATCGAATTTAAAGTTTGTCCCTATTACGAGTATTATTTCCAACTTAAATTATACATTTCATTATTTTTATTCATAAAAATTAAATTATTATACAAAAACCACCCTAGAGTCTTTGAAGCATGTCCTCTCCGTGTAAGCATCAATATATGGTAATTATTATTTGGTCTTAAAATTAAATAAATGGAGAATTGCAAAATTTTGTCCCTATTATTTTTTCCAACACTGTATATACATATATTTATTTTATAGTGCCTTATATGTATATATATAAATATGTATGTAAATATATGTATGTTTATTATCATACAAAATAAGCAAATGAATTCAAATTTACCCTTACATATGGATTTGTGTATATTCTTTAATAAGTATTTATTTTCTTTATTTTATATTTTAGTTTATGTAACAATTGTTTTTTGCTGTTAATAAAAAAGATTCAACAATTTAAGGTGGAAATTAGTTTATTTATTCCATTCAGCCAGCGCTATTAAGGTAACTAAATAAAATTAAGATTTGAATAAGGATTGTGATTTGTAGATTTGGGGCAGGCTCGCCGGCGCGAAAAAGCACGCCGGCGTCGCCGCCGAAATTTTTTTGGAATGGCGCCGCCGTCGCCGGATTCACTGTCGGCGTATATGTCTAGTACATACATACATACTTGGCGACTGGGGCACTGATTTGGCTTTGTTCAGAAACTCAGTTTGAAGCGCAATCTGCTTTTGTAGTACAAGCAGAGCGTTCATAAGCGTAAAATTTTCATCAAGCGTCGCTCATCACAATCATCAAAAAAATATGTATTGCCTGGCTGCGTACATCGCACATACATAGGAAGATTTTACGAATTTATGCGGCCAAAATTGAAAATTTTAAAATTGGTGCAAATACAAAATCCAAAATCGCTCTACGTTTATAATGGACCGGGCGATAATAAACCGGTCTTCTCGGCTTTTATAGACAACCGGGAGCCCCTGCCACTAGTCGAAACTTATTATTCTCCCACTTTTTATTTTTTACGTATTTTAAGTAACCCATTTTAAAACGTCAATATTTTTAGTTTTAAGACAGTTATCAAAGTAAACAACATGGATTCGAGTGCTTCAGGTAAATATCATTATTTATTGAAGAAATCGTCAACCTAGCATAATAAAAGACCCACCATTTTGAAGCTTTTAAGCATATTGCGTTTTCTTGAAAAATATTGTTCATTTTTTAATTCAAAAGCATTTTAGTTATATTATCGCCTCCGATCGCCTTTTTATGCATTTTAATAGTGGGTAGTCTTTTCTTATGGTCCTGATGAAGATCAGCTGCGGACAGGTGCGGCTGGGGTAAAAAAATTGAAAAAATGTCCAAACAATTTTTTTTTTTTTCATTTTCATCGAAGATTCTCCTGGTTCATCTGGAAAAAAAATAGTTACCCGCCAATTTCTCTACGGAAAAATGCAAAGCCAGAAATTATCAACAATGGATGAAAAATTGGCCCTGCTTTCGTATTTTTAGTATTTCCAATTTTTCAAAGTCAAGGAAATACTTATCATAAAAAGGGGCTAAAAATCCTAAATCTACATTTTTTAGAAGAGTTTTGAGTATGCAATTTTGCAGCTCATTCTATTGTAATATATTAATATGCAACATTCAACTTTTTGAAAATTTTCATTGGCTTTTCGGAAATTTTAATTGGAACGGTCTCACGTACATATAAGGCAAACACCCTACAGAAAAAAACTTCTAAAATCGACGGAATTTTTCACAGCATTGAGAATTTCAGTTTTTACACTAAAATTGGTTGGCTACATAACAGTACACTTAGAAATCTCCTCAAAATCTTCTATAAATTCTGGCCTCAATTTGAAATTTTTAATCCACTTTCAGAAATTTCTAAGATTTTTTCGGATTTTTTCCGTAAGCACAGAAATCCTGCTTAAAACGATTTTTATTGAAAAATTGCCTATATTTTTAAACTAAAATAAGAAAGTAAAATTTTCGACAGAACACTTTGAAATAAATTTAAACACTCTGGCGTATGATTTTTTTTTTTGAATCACTGTATATTAGGGTGGGGCGATTTGTATGGAGGGAAATTAATCGATACCGCGCGATCGAAATTTGGATTCGTCTCATTTTTCTGACTAGAAAACTCCTCCACGACATTTGCCTAAAATTAATTTTGATGTTCCGGAATTTGGTCTTTATGAACCAAGACGAATTTTGGATAATAAAAATTTGGCAAAAATGGACAAAAAAATATCCAGGTCAATATGCACATCGAGTTGAAGAAGAATTTTATGCTGAATCCAGATATGAAATCGAAACTAAAATCGGATGATCCGTTTTCGAGATATAGCCTGATTTCCGGTTATGGAGGCTGAATGCCGAAAATCGCATATTTTCGCGATTATCTCTTGCTGTGTACAATATATCTTAAATTTTTTTGCAAATTTCTTAAAGATAGGTCAATACAACATATGAGCAATATTTTAAAATATTAATTTATCTTCCTGTATAGGAAAACTAGAATGCACTCTTTTTTCCTTAGCCCAAAATCGCAGTATGGGATCTCCATGTTATAGTCATCCGACACCGATGATTTTCGCCGACAGCGGTTTGTGTACAATAAATGCTCTAAATACAAAATTTCAGAATTTTAGCTGCAAAATTTGAAGAGTTATTCCCTAAAACGTAGACTTATGCTTCTGAAATTTGTTTTTTGCTTCCAATAGTACGCTATGGCGTATGAGTAACCTTGAGTTTTTGTTAGAGTTGACTAAAGTAAAAAAACAAGTCCCAAACAGCATACGTCTACGTTTTGGGTTATAACTCCTCAATTTTTGCAGCTAAAATTCTGAAATTTTTTATTTAGAGCATTTATTGTACACAAAGCGCTATCGGCGAAAATCATCGGTATCGGATGACTATAACATGGAGATCCTATACTGCGATTTTGGGCTAAGGAAAAAAGAGTGCATTCTAGTTTTCCTATACAGGAAGATAAATTAATATTTTAAAATATTGCTCATATGTTGTATTGACCTATCTTTAAGAAATTTGCAAAAAAATTTAAGATATATTGTACACAGCAAGAGATAATGGCGAAAATATGCGATTTTCCGCATTCAGCCTCCATAACCGGAAATCAGGCTATATCTCAAAAACGGATCATCCGATTTTAATTCGGATTTCATATCTGGATTCAGCACAAAATTCTGCTTCAATTCGATGTGCATATTGGCCTGGATATTTTTTTGTCGATTTTTGCCCAATTTTTATTTTCAAAAATTCGTCTTGGTTCATAAAAACCAAATTCCGGAACATCAAAATTAATTTTAGGCAAATGTCGTGGAGGAGTTTTCTGCTCACAAAAATGAGAGGAATCCGAGTTTCGATCGCGCGATATAGGTTAGTAAATCGCCCCACCCTACTGTATATGTATATTTTTCAATAAAATCGACTTTTAACACACATTATTAAAATTTTGCATTAAACAAGCAATTTGGAATAGATGTAGACAATAAAATATTTTTGGCCGCATAAAACTTGAAAATCTACCTATGTGCATCGATCATTTGCGCGATTACCAAAACGCTTCATTCAGCTGATTCCACATAAAACTTTTTCCGCTTTGCGTTACGCCGCTTTCTATGTCAAACAACGCAAAACTGAAAAACTATGCCACATTGAACGCTGCAACATCACTCAAAAAATATTTATTTTCTGAAAAATCTCTCATTCTCCGTTTTATTTACAAAGAAGTAAATTAGAAAATAAAAATCTATTAAATTATTTTTCAATTGTGTGAAATGTAAATATGTTTATTTACTTTTGAATTGAAGTGAAACTGAAAAAAAATTTCAACGCCCAACTTTGTGCTTTACGTAACTTCGGCGTTGCGTTACTTTTTGTTATGTGAGAAACCTCATATAGATACATGTATTTTAATCTCAGCTGTCACGCAGAAAGTGTCACGTGGCGCAACACAAAGTTCTATGTGGAATCAGCTTAAGTTTCTCCTTTGTAATAATTGAGGAGAATTAGAAACATAAAAGAAAGTCAAGTACCAACCCACTCTCAACTTAGATTTAGGTTCACTAAGAACGGCTAATCAAATCTTCTAAGCTCCAAATTCTATTTTGAATATTTTTCTAAGAGCTGAATTCTATATTTCAGAAAGTATTGTGATAATTCCAATCACAGATAGGCGCCAAGGGTTACGATTACATTTTAATTACTTACGATTACAATTACTGTAATTGTAATCCTTAAATTTTTAGGATTACGATTACTATATTCCTAATCATGGAATTCACGGTTACTGTTGCAGTAATCGTAATTCTAAAAATTTAAAGATTACAATTACAGTAATCGTAACGGTTAAAATCTTAAGATTTCAATTACAGTAATCGTAATCAAAATATCGTAATACTTAGTGCACAGCTCTTATTCCAATAATAATAATGTATACATACTTATACAACGGGTAATTTCCTAAATACATTTTCAGGCGTGTCCTTTCCGATGTCAAACCCGGCTATCTACGTCCACTAATTCCAGACTCTGCACCAGAAAAACCCGAAAGCTGGGAAGATGTTATGAAGGATATTGAACGTGTCATAATGCCCGGTGTTACACACTGGCATAGTCCTAAATTTCATGCCTACTTCCCAACTGCAAATTCATATCCGGCCATAGTCGCCGATATGTTGAGTGGTGCTATTGCGTGTATAGGATTCTCTTGGATTGCAAGTCCCGCTTGTACCGAATTGGAAGTCGTTATGTTGGATTGGTTGGGCAAAATGATTGGCTTGCCAAAGGAATTTCTAGCCTGTACGGGTGGTAAAGGTGGTGGCGTCATACAAGGAACGGCTAGTGAGGCGACTCTGGTCGCTCTGTTGGGCGCAAAGGCTAGGAAAATTGAAGAAGTAAAAAAACTACATCCCGATTGGAGTGAGAATACGATCATTTCCAAATTGGTTGGTTATAGTTCATCGCAAGCACATTCGTCGGTGGAGCGTGCCGGCCTATTGGGTGGTGTTAAATTGCGTGCAGTGGCGGCGGATGTGAATAATCAGCTGCGTGGTGCTGCATTGGAGGCAGCCATAAAGAAGGACTTGGAGGATGGACTGATACCGTTTTATGTAAGTAAAATCTGTGCTTGCGGTCCGAAGATTTTTATTTGTTTTATTTTTTTTAATTTGCATAAACGTAAATTTTAATTTAATATGCTAATTAGTGAAAAGTTCTTAAAAATTATATAAGTTTTTTTTTAATTTTTTTAAAGCGATAATATGATACTTTTTTAACACGCTTTTATTAGCTTCACCTGTATGTATGTATGTATGTATGTATGTATGTAACTTCATCCCATCCTAAAAGTTGTAACATTTAACTAAATTAACATTTATATCTTTCAAACATTCACTTTTATTGTGTTCTCTCTATTATTTCTATTCTCCTCCGGATTCGAAATACGATATCAACAGCCCAACGGCATCATATACCCAATAAACACAAAAGCGAGGATGATATCGTGGCGAATTCGAGAAGAATTCGCGGAGGTGAATGTAATTTTTCGGATTCGTATCGAGTTCGCGATGGACTCGAGAAAAATCAATTATCGCAATAGCATTTATTAATTTTATTAAGTCTTGCTTTACACGAAGAAATTCCCTGTTGGGCTTTAATTTACCATTTAAAACTCTACTCAAGAGATTGAAAAGCTCAGATGATATCGTGGCGAATTCGAGGTGGATTCGCAGAAGAAGATTTTCTAGAATGTATTCGCCAATGGGCATAAATCTCGAATCGCCAACGATCCGAGAATATAAAAATGCGCGAATCGCTAATGAGGGGTGACTCGCCTGGGAATTCGGATTCGCCGATCTATCGTCGCGAACTATCGCCGCGATAATATAATCAGAGAAACGAATTCGTCTCGAATTCGAGGCGAATCCGTTGTGTTTATTGGGTAGTAGGACATTCAACATTATACTTCATGCTTCATTGCGGCTTTTAAGTTACCGTTCCTCAAAATAGCCTCTATGAATTTCAATTCACTCCCGTATATAAGCCAATAAGTAACAAGCTTTCAGGGTACGCAAAAACTCACTCACGAACGCTCAAAAATACATTCTTCTCAAATCACAAACAAATGTTCAAAGAAAAACGTATTACCACTCAAATAGCGAGCGAACTAACGCACAACAGCCAGCGAGCGCTCATAGCGATGGCGATAAACTCAATGCATAAATTCACTCAAAAAAATGAAGCTTGTAGCTTTCTGTTTTGGGTTTGTTGTATTTGCAATGAAATCAGCCGCATGTACATACATACGTATGCAAAGCAAGAACTGGTTTTGTTTGTAATTCATTTAATAGTAAGTGCTGAATCAACGAAAAGGAACCCTAATTCTATAATTGCATTTCACGTTTGGAAAGCACGTTTTATACAATGTTTTGTAAACGTGAGGTGAAAAAAATTTCTCTAAAAAAAAAAAAAAATAAAATAAAAAAAAAAAAAAAAAAAAAATGCGCCACTCGGGACTCGAACCTGAGCTCCTTGGTCCGTAGGCAGCATACCTCACCATTACGCTACAATCGTATTCGGAACTTTGTTGTCTAAATTCGAATTTATTCAATCAGGTTTCTTTTTTTTTTGTTCTTTTCAAATGCTTCACCTCAACTTCTCTTCATTTTATGATTGTAAAATATAACAAAACGTTTGGGAAATTTTGTATTTCCAAACTACATAGTTTGGAAAACCTTGAATAAAAGGGTTTGGAAAATATTGCATAATAAGCTAGTTTACTTCACTGCATATTGGGATTTTTGGTAGAAGTTATAAATACATATGTATGTAGATCTATTTCGGAGAACACCACATCCCATCAGACTTCTTTTTACTTTTATTCTTGCGTCCGCATAAAACATCCTTTAATGAAAAATTTCACTAAAAAGTTAAAAAAAAATAATAGCTTAAAAAAAACTAAAAAACACGCTTTAATCTTAAAAATCGTACTAAAAATTGAAAAATAATTTAATTAGAAACAAAATGATGAACGAAAATATAAGTATTTAAGGAAAAGCGTGGGGGTGCTCAATAATATTTGAACATGAAAATATTCGATTCGTACAACTAGTACAAAAATATACCTAGTTGCGAAATTAAAGAGTACGATATATGAAATCTCAAAAAAGTCAAAATAAAATTATTAGTAAAAAAACACCGATTTTAAATATTTTTTGACATACTGAGCACCCCACGCTTTTCCCTAAATACTTATATTTTCGTTCATCATTTTGTTTCTAATTAAATTATTTTTCAATTTTTAGTACGATTTTTAAGATTAAAGCGTGTTTTTTAGTTTTTTTTAAGCTATTATTTAGTTACTAATAATTTTATTTTGACTTTTTTGAGATTTCATATATCGTACTCTTTAATTTCGTAACTAGGTATATTTTTGTACTAGTTGTACGAATCGAATATTTTCATTTTTAAATATTATTGAGCACCCCCACGCTTTTCCTTAAATACTTATATTTTCGTTCATCATTTTGTTTCTAATTAAATTATTTCTCAATTTTTAGTACGATTTTTAAGATTAAAGCGTGTTTTTTAGTTTTTTAAGCTATTATTTATTAAATATGTACTTATTTCTCCTAAAAACTTTTCCAAATCAACAGGCCGTCGTAACTCTGGGCACAACCAATTCATGCGCATTCGATCACTTGGACGAATGTGGCCCCGTCGGCAACAAATATGACGTATGGATTCATGTGGATGCTGCCTACGCTGGTGCCGCCTTCATCTGCCCTGAGTATCGCCATCTTATGGAGGGCATGGAAACAGCTGATTCATTCAATTTCAATCCACACAAATGGATGCTAGTGAATTTTGATTGTAGTGCTATGTGGCTCAAGGATCCCAGTTGGGTGGTGAATGCCTTCAACGTCGATCCGCTCTATTTGAAACATGATCAGCAGGGCTCAGCACCCGATTACAGACATTGGCAAATCCCATTGGGCCGCCGTTTTCGCGCGCTGAAGCTGTGGTTTGTGCTGCGCTTGTACGGTGTACAAAATCTGCAGGCGCACATACGCCGGCACTGTGGTTATGCCCAGCAATTTGCCAATCTATGCAGAGCCGATAAGCGCTTCGAAATTGTTGGTGATGTTAATATGGGTTTGGTGTGTTTCCGTTTAAGGGGTACGAATGAGCGCAACGAGAAATTGTTGAAACACATTAATGGGCGTGGCAATATACATTTGGTGCCGAGTAAAATCAATGATATCTATTTTTTGCGTATGGCCGTTTGCTCCAGATTTACTAGACCTGAAGACATGGACTATTCATGGAAGGAGGTGGCCGAAGCCGCAAATGATATCTGCAAGGAGTAAGATGGAAAAAAGTATTAATAAAATGTTTAAGATTGAAAATTAAACCGAAGGCGCAGAAGACTTGAAACAATCATAAAAAAATAAATTAAAGGGAAAAAGTGCAGTAGATATGTATTTCGAGGAATAAAGAAAATTATTAAAAACAGAAAAGAGATAAATATGTACATACATATCCACACCTGAATGGCAGATCGCTCCATTTCAAAGAGGGCGTCGATATATATACATATGTAGTTAAACACTTTTGTGTTAAACTTAGTTTTTTTTTTATGAAACAAGCGCTGCTGTAGAATACTTTAAAAAAGAAGTAAATGGCTTAAAAAGTATATGTCCATATTTTAGCAAATTTTATTTTTATTTAAATTATATTTTTTTTTAAATTTAAAATTTGGCAAATCTTTTTGAGAAAGAAACAAAGAATTTATTGAAATCAAATGAGGATTTATTATTATATTAATCTTGTTAGTTAAATTTAGAAATTTATACACTTTTCAGGTTTAGAGAAATTTTAAGAAAAGCTTTGTTTTGACCTTCAATAAACAAAAAACAATGTAATCATGTACTGCACTTTGGACAATCAAAAAAAAAAAAAAGATGACACATTTAGGGAACGAACCTTCAAAGGTTCAGCGCAAAACTTATGCATATGCCTCTTTTTAGCTGTTTCAAATATTCCATTTGATAGTAAAATATTTAATAAATAGATATAGATATATGTACATACCTACAAATACATATAAAATATTTTCATGATAAAGTTGATATTATGGCCAAAAATTTACATATTATTAATGTGTTACATGTTTGTAAGTAAATTTTTTAGCATCATTGCGTTGTTGTTGTTGTGTGTTATATATGTATATGTGCTTATTGATATATGTATGTAGGTACATGTAAGTGAGTTAGAATTTACATATGTTGTTTTGTCTTGTCCAATATTATATACATAAATAAAGTTCATATTAAATAAATAAAGTTGAGATTAAAATAGTATCACATTAGTTTTTCAATTTATTTTGTGTGTAAGTAGTTGTTTTCGCGTGGGAATGAAATACGCTGCTATGAACCTTGGTAGTTGCTTCTGTCCCTATTAAAATTAAATGGTTAATTGCTTATTGTTGTAATAATCGATAATGCGTTGCGCTTCTCTTATGCCACTCTTATGCGCACCATCCACTGTGCCAAATCCCTCCACTATCGTAGCATCACCAGCAAAGAGCAAACTCTTCTTGGCTCCACCCAACGGTTCGGCCAAAGT
The DNA here is from genome assembly GCA_960531455.1 of Urophora cardui. Classification (NCBI taxonomy): domain Eukaryota; kingdom Metazoa; phylum Arthropoda; class Insecta; order Diptera; family Tephritidae; genus Urophora; species Urophora cardui. The sequence continues at coordinate 102,098,813 of OY482674.1, forward strand.
AAGCACATCATTGATGCTGCTGCCGGTGGAAAAATAGGGACGTCCACCCAGGTAGCAAGCCAGCGAACCCCAATTGGAGCGAAGCATCGATATGGGGTAAGGTATGTTTTGATTCTTCAAAACGGTGCGCAACAATTTCGTTATTTCCGTGAGCAGCTCGAGATCAGGCAACTTTTCGATGCGATCATAAAATGCCCCACCCACAATCACCTCAACTACCCGATTACTTTTTGGCATTTTCGCTATTTCCACAATTTGTTTTGTCCAAACCATTTCGTTGGCAGTGTCGTGATCAACCGTCCATATCGGCCGTAAATTGCTACGCAGCCACGACCGGATATTTGTTTCGTATTCCAGATAAATTTTTACGGGGCTGCCATATCCAAGCTTTTTAATTGAATTGATTTTATTTTGTGGCAAAGCCGGTCTGAATAAGTTTTCTGAAAAGATTTTCAACACACCCAAGGGTACGGTGCATATGATATGGTCAGCGCGATATAAGTCGCCATCCAAGCAGGCTACCGACTTCTCACCCTCTTTGCATGGTATGAACCAATTGATCTTTCCAACCGGCTTTCCGATGCGCAACTGCTGCTTGCCCAGATTTTTTGTGAATCCACTTAGTATATTATCCAAGCCAGTTGGTATGTATAGGTAATTTTCAGTATTTAATCCACAACTTGCCAGTTTAGTTATATGTTCGATATTGACATATTCCAGAGAGCATCCCAACAAGCTGCCAAACTCCTTCATCAAGGAATTGAATATTTCATTTGCTGTTTTGCGATCGCTGCCTTTGAACACGGTATTTACTAGCTTTGTTGTCTCCGCCTTGAAGTATGTATGCACACTATTTAGATCCGCCATTTCCCCCGCTTTATATTTCTCATCGAATTGTATATGCGTACATAAACGCTTATAGAGTATATTTATCAATTCAGGTAATTGCTTATCCACTTTCTCACCAAACGTATTCACATAAGTTCGATCTTTGGCAGATGTGACCTTCTTCGGTAGGCCCCTCATATTTTGTACCATATCATAAACGGTATATTTGCTAGCGTTTATCGGCACCCATTTCGCCCCCAACTCACAGTAGACATCGCCGAACTGCTTTGATATTATGCGGCCACCACATCGGTCGGTGGCTTCCAGCACAATTGTTTCTTTGAAGCCATTCTGAATTAAGTGATTTGCAGCCGACAGACCGGCCAGGCCCCCACCCACAACTATAACGGCCACCTCATTTCGTGGCTTGTTGAATGTGTTTGTGGGAAAGGTACTTTTGTTTAAATTACTAACCACCAGATTTGTGTTGTAAAGACGTCTGTTGGCACATCTTATACTGAAAATAGAAGTGAAAATAATAATTACAGGTGGTTTGAAGTATGTATGTATATGATGCGGGATATGTAGATACCAAAAAGAATTTTAATTATATATGTACATATTTCAACCAGTAGTTCGGGTCTACTTTTACAGATCTGAAGTAAAGTAAGATAATCCCTAACCAAACATCTGATCCATTCCTTCAGGTAATCCTCTCATTAATTTACTATTGCAGCCATCTGATGACTAGCTGGTAAATGACTAGGCATGGGTAACACTGCGCTGCGCGGCGCAATTGCGCTAACACCAACCCTGGCGTTATTGCGCTAACCCCGATTTGGGAAATGCGCCAACTCAATATAGCGCCAAATCAATTTTGTAATATAAAACCGACTCAATTTCGTGCGCTAACACCAGCACCAATATAGCGCTAGTGTAAAATGGCGCAATCACAAGGCCAATAACAGCACCATAGTATATGTATACGTATGACACCGTCACAATTATGTATGCTTGATAGTGATTTATGTGACTCTAATTTCCAGCATATTTTCACAAATATACGGAATATGTTTCCAAATGATTATGAAAATTTAAATTAATTGTGCCCTCGTATATGTAAGCAGAATTGCGCCAAAAGAAATAAAACGTGGATGGTGAACAGTAACAAGCGAAAAAATGTTATTTATCGATTATTCCATGACAATTGCGCTAAAGGTGTTATTGCGCCAGTACCGTGAGTTGGCGCCATGAGTGGCGCTGGAGTTATTGTATCAGCGCCAAAAAAATTGCGCCATTACCCATGGCTATAAATGACCTTCTTGGTCGTGTATTAAGATGCTGTTTTTGTTTTAGTAGCAGTCCACTACAGCTGATTTGCTACGTTGTACATTTGTTGTTTTGTAACAGCAGGAGCCAACTTCTACTTCTTACCATTTTTTTCATCACAAAAGAAAATAAAAAATAATAAACACAATAGAGGCCATATAAACAAATTTAAAACGTATTGGAAAAAGTCATTTGAACCTTACTATCTCATTGTTACACGTCTACCAATTTTAATTTAGTAATACTTAAAAATTTGGTTTAACTATAATTTTGTTAACTACAAACCATGGAGGAACAATAAAGGAGAATGCATAACGACATACCTTCATACATAGTGGGGCCAGAAGTGTCATGCAAAGAGGAATGTAGAAGAATTTGACAGATGTGGCCCCTATGGAAATGCTAGGGTGCGTGTGTGTGTGGAATATGTCAACAAAAAAAATGCTTGTGTTCGTGTGTGTTCATGAAGATTGAAGAAGAAGTCAGCTGATCTTATGCATTCTCCTTTTTTGTTCCTCCATGCTACAAACCATAACCTAACTATAGAAGGTCCATGCAAGGGAGAGTAGCTCTTCTTACGCGAGTTTGTAGCTTATGTCAAACTATTGTCTTTTGTTTTGATTTTGCATTCTTGCACGTGTTTTTCGTGGAAATAGCTTGTGTGTTCGGTTGTGCGTTTGCGTGTTCGGTTGTGTGTTCGCTCGCGTTTTCTCTGCTTTTGACATTCTTGAAAGACGCCATCTAACTGTAATCACCTATTTTGCTTCACATAAGACGACCTGGATATAGATTGGTCTTGCTACAAACTATAAATAACTTGGCCAAAATTGTTGTTATTAAACATTGAGGTTGCCGTACATTTCTTATTTGCCCAGATTTTTTTGAGTTCGTTGGGCCTCGGAGCGGAAAGCAGCTACGGAGCTAAGATCTAAGGAGCTAAAATTTTTCCCTCAAGCAGATGTGGAGCTTGAGCTAAAATCTTTGGCAAGAGCTGGAGCTAAAAATTACCAGCTCATTATAATCCGTGCACAATCTACTTCGCTTTGCTTCAGAGTTTTGCTTTGAGAGTTCCGTTCAATTTTCAAAGGGACATGTTCATAATTGAGGTGAAGCGAGTAAAGTAAAGCATAAAGAATGTATGTATGTATGTACATATATATAAATATGATATGCAATTCATCATCGAAATTCATCAAAATTTCGGAAAAGGCACACCACGTCTTCATGAAGTAAGAAAAACAAGAACGTGTTGTTGATATTGCTGCTAAAATTTCTTACATATGTTAAAGCGAAGGCAATAGACTAAGAGGAAGACAAATTTCATATGGCCTCATCATGTATTGATACATCTTGTATGATGACAACGGTTGCGTGGTTGTTTATTTAATGTATCAGCTCATTCAGAAGGCGCAAATGGTATCGCTTTCCGATCAGTGATATCTACACAAAAATTGTGCTCAACAGTTGCGACTTCTGAACGGAACCAATGAATCCTTTATTGTTATCGCATTTATTTACACAATAGTCACCCACTGTTCGAAATTGAACCCACCCTATTTTGGAATTTCCATTACAACATGCAAATTTCACTATCAGTCCTATTCTGAGCATTACGGCAAAATTTCTTTGTTGCTGAAAATTGTTACCATCTTTTTCATTGGTATTCTGGCACAAGTGCTGTAAAAGTATTTCCAGATGAACGGAATGGGATCGGGCTAAAAATGGTAACAAAATGTTACTACGTATTGAGGTGCTAACTTAATCTTCCTGCAGCCAGAATACGAAGAGTGTCATTAAACCAGATTCTTCATTTCACCAGTAAAGAAAATTATGTTACCACGCCGGAATAAAGCCGTATATAGGTCCACTTTTTCGATACTGACAATTTTTATACATTTACATTTTTGTTTATTTCATTCATTCTACAGAAATGTGCTCATACATTATATACACATTACAGTATATATACATTTAGAATATAATTTCTTCCGGACCACCACACCGAAGAAATGATGGCGAATGCGAAGATATGATCGTAACAAAAGTATATTATTTTTTTAAGCGGAGCTAACCCACAGAAAAATTTTGCTCAGAAGCCCAGCAGCTGTGGCAAATGCTACACTGTCAATATGAATCGCGATATTTGAATCGCGATTCATATTGATGGTTTGATGAATCGCAAACTGGTGCTACACGTTCAATGTGAATATTGCGATATTTTTCTCGCTCTGAGATTCAAAATATTTTACTTTCGTCCTTTTCCCACTTTCACTTTCAATTCGTTTATTGCCAATATTGCGATCCAGATCACGGATTTCAAAATTTCTAAAAATACACGCATTTTGATGGATTGCAAAATTTTCATGCTATACAGTCAATCCGTATTTGTCAATATTGCGATCCGGATCGCGGATTTCTAAATTTCTAAATATACACGCATTTTGATGGATCGCAAAATTTTCATGCTACACAGTCAATCCATATTGTCAATATTGCGATCCTGATCGCGGATCGCAAAATTTCTAAAAATTCGCGATCCAGGATCGCGATCCATCAATACTCGATGCTACACTGTCAATATGAATCGCGATCCACAGATTTCATCAATATATATTGATAATGTAGCATCTGCCTGTGAGTTGACAGCTGTTTAATTTAAGTAGTGAACACAATCCATGCGACATTTTATTGTCGGAAATAATGAAGTAAGGATAAAAGGCCGGATGAAAGAATATTATTAATTAATTAAATTGTTTACCTTAACTTTTTCACCTATGAGGGGAATTCATTTGTTATTTATAAAGCTCGTACAGCAGTTAAGAGAATATACAAAATAGAGTTATAAAAGTATATGGAAGGATTTAATAGATTAAATTTTTAAATGTAAACTTTTAATTCTTGCTTATTGATTTTCATGATATGTCCGTATATTATAGAGAAAATAAAGCTCTTTTAAATAAAAAAAAATAAACAACTTCAACTGAATGCACCGATTCCATCAAATGCACCAATACGCTATAGTGATATATTTTTTATGATTTCTTATCGAATTTTGAATTATAATTGCATCTTTTAAGCTTTATTTTTTATTGAATCTTTCTTGTGCAGAAAATAACAATAAATTAGAGAATTTTAGAAATTAAAACAATAAATTAATTTGTTGCCAATGCTACAAATGATAAAGTTGGCAAACAATCTGTTTATCTGTTTACGTATGTATACTAGTACACATATGGAATGTATGTTAATCTATGAGTGCAATCTTAACCTAGATGTGTAATGGAGTTTATCCTAGTCTAGGTTTTTTTTTTCTTCTCAAAAGTGCATAAGTAAATAGTTTAAGTTTTCATTTACATCTCCATTCACAGTATTTACCTTTATCAACCTAAATAACCTACATATGTATAATTGAATTTTTCACATACCAAGGCGCTTTGCATATTGTTCCGAATATCTTTCAATGTTTCTTTCCACGCTAGATTTGGATGATGAGCCACATAGTTGTATTCCATACATCCAAACTGGTTTTAAAACCATATAAAATATTAATATCGTATTCTCTAAGCCCAGTCTGGAACTTAAGCCAATTAACCATTGCAAGTGGCTTATCTTAAACTTGAGTTGTACACGGAAAAACTATTGATGTCAAATCCATATTTATGGATAATCCTGTCTGATCCATAAACTATGGATACCATATCCATATAATGGATGCTATATCCAAAAAATGTGTAATATATACAAAATATGGATATGACATCCATAGTTTATGGATCGGACATGATTATCCATAAATATGGATGTGATATCAATATGGTTTTCTCCGTGTACCTATATGTATATCGTTTTTTCACGCCATTCTTCTATCTGATGTGACTCCGAACGTAACGAACGTAACGAAGTCCTTCTGTGTTATTATTTTCCATATATTGAAAATGTAGGGCATGTGCTTTTTAGACAAAAAGATACTTGTACGGATTTAGATTCGATGACCTTAGTCCTCCATGCAGTAAGCCATTCTTCTAAAGCTTGTATGTGTCTCTGCAATTGACTATTAGCAGCTATGGGATTTGCGTGCACACTAAGTGTAGCCGTATAATCTGCGAAGGTAGACGTGGCAAGGATCGTATTCGTTGGCAGATCGCTTATGTAAATTAAGTATAATACAGGCCCTAAAACGCTATCTTGTGGAATTCCAGCATAAATTGGATGACTTTCGGTTGTAAAACCTGTGTGTCTTACTTGAAATTATCTACCTTTTAAAAGGATCCCGCATAAATTATATAGAAGCGTTTGTTTTAATTTATGCAAGAGCCCTTCTAGCTATACTTTATCGAAATCTTGTGCCACATCTAGGAATAGGGCATTGCGATATCATTTGGTTTCAAAAGTTGACCGTGTTTGTGAAACTATTCTATGAATTTGTTCTATCTATTCGTGCTGCTCTCTAAATCCGAATTGGTGACTAGGTATGGCTTCGTGCAGTTCTACGATGGGCTGGAGTTTTTTCGGCAATAATTTTTCGAATAATTTGGAAAATATAGAGATGACACTTATTGGCCTGTAGGAGTTTACTATTGTCGGGTCTTTACCTGCTTTGGGGATCATAATAATTTCAAATAGTTTCCGTAGGTTAGGAAAGTGACATAGTCGGAGTAAACTATTGAGATCGCAACATTTGCCAATCTCTCCAAAGTTGCATTTTCTTGGAAGCTAACTCAGTGATATCGTTTGAAAGAATTAAAGCTTTGTTCCTGGGTTGTATTAGGGCGTGAGTATGTTATACATATATTATAGTGACCCGATTTCGATTACTTTTATAAATAGTTAAGGTAAAATTAGAATATAGTTTCGTGCAAAGTTTTGGTAATTTAGTTCGACAACTGAGGGAGTTATTAAGAAAAAGGTTAAAATTTATAATAATTTTTAACTACGGTTTTCTCGAAAACCCAATCCAATTTCATTGAATCTCCCAATTCAGTAAGGACGCAGAAAAAAAGTTTAAAACCTTGACGAAAAATTCACATTCAGAGCTCTGAAACTTCTTTGTCAAAATTAAGAGCTAATCAGGAATTAAGTTGAAGTGTTTCGCTGTGATATTTTTGCCTCCCTACAGTGTGAATTAATACCAAATGATGGGGTTGAAAGCGGGGTAACCACATCACAAATCAAATTTTCTTTAGGCAGTATTTAATAGGAAAAACAAAAATTAAGGAAATGCATCGAATTATGGGAGAAGATCGGCCTTAAAGCTCGTTAGAGTTATATCCGCGCCAGTGCATATTATCAATATATTGGTTCGAACTCTCAGAAATTGTATTCTCTTAAGAGCTTTTGTTGTATCTATATTACAGCACTTTGGCTTCAGAAAGATTATTTTTCGTCAATGCTACTATAGCTAAGAGGGAGCTTTAACATAAGTTTATAAGTATTATCTTTATTTATCTATTGGCCTGTAGGAGTTTACTATTGTCGGGTCTTTACCTGGTTTGGGGATCATAATAATTTCAAATAGTTTCCGTAGGTTAGGAAAGTGACATAGTCGGAGTAAACTATTGAGATCGCAACATTTGCCAATCTCTCCAAAGTTGCATTTTCTTGGAAGCTAACTCAGTGATATCGTTTGAAAGAATTAAAGCTTTGTTCCTGGGTTGTATTAGGGCGTGAGTATGTTATACATATATTATAGTGACCCGATTTCGATTACTTTTATAAATAGTTAAGGTAAAATTAGAATATAGTTTCGTGCAAAGTTTTGGTAATTTAGTTCGACAACTGAGGGAGTTATTAAGAAAAAGGTTAAAATTTATAATAATTTTTAACTACGGTTTTCTCGAAAACCCAATCCAATTTCATTGAATCTCCCAATTCAGTAAGGACGCAGAAAAAACGTTTAAAACCTTGATGAAAAATTCACATTCAGAGCTCTGAAACTTCTTTGTCAAAATTAAGAGCTAATCAGGAATTAAGTTGAAGTGTTTCGTTGTGATATTTTTGCCTCCCTACAGTGTGAATTAATACCAAATGATGGGGTTGAAAGCAGGGTAACCACATCACAAATCAAATTTTCTTTAGGCAGTATTTAATAGGAAAAACAAAAATTAAGGAAATGCATCGAATTATGGGAGAAGATCGGCCTTAAAGCTCGTTAGAATTATATCCGCGCCAGTGCATATTATCAATATATTGGTTCGAACTCTCAGAAATTGTATTCTCTTAAGAGCTTTTGTTGTATCTATATTACAGCACTTTGGCTTCAGAAAGATTATTTTTCGTCAATGCTACTATAGCTAAGAGGGAGCTTTAACATAAGTTTATAAGTATTATCTTTATATTATTTTTTTCTTTCTTTCTATCTCCTTGTGGAATATACATACATAAGTGTGTATGTGCATTTGTACATTTGTTTCTAACATTATGTAAATCCCCAGAGGTAACTCTTCCATTTTTATTTTGTACTAGAAAAGATAACATGGTATTGCACTTACTACTTAATACTTATGTGAAATAATTTGAATTGTGTTCTTTATAAATAAATTAGACTCTCTGAAGAAGGCGCAAATATACGCCGAAACACGTAGGAGGATGAAAGGAAACTTGTTTCGCTTTTAACTTCGCCGGCCATAAAGCTCTCAAAGCATTGATTTATATAAACAAATAAATTGGACTACAATAAATTATAAATAGATTTTGTTTTATTTGCTTTGATATTCTTAGGTTCCCATACACGCATGCATAGCTGAGTTCATTAGTGGTACTGGGCGTATGAGTAACATTTAATTGACACCACATATTTTGTAGCATACATTTGGGCTATTCCCTCACAATCAATTGCTAGCGGTGCGCTTGTGATCAACACACAAACGTTAACCCAATTTGTATGAAACAAAAAAAAAAAAACTGAAAGAACACATTGCGAATTGGAAGAGTAGATCTGCTTGGAACTTGTTAAAAACTTGGTTGTCTATAGAAATATGAAAAAGTGCAATCGAATAAATATTAGTAATCGCTTAAGTTTTGCCCTTCAGTAGTCTAACTTACGCATGTCATTGACTGTAAGCCGTGCAACGATTTTTGCTCCTGCTCGTAAAATAAATGAAATCATAGTTATGTATAGTTGGTACATTACCCTTACAGCCGAATTTTTTGTTAGATTTTAGATAGAAAAACTATTGAATCTATCTCATTACAACTTTATCTATTGTGAATATGTAATAGAAGAGAGAAACATTAATATGTATTTATACACATACTTACATACATACATATGTGCATATGAAAGTACATATCGTCGTAGCATACGAAGACTAGCACCAGACATTTTGTGTCTTACAAAAACTAGCACTTTCAAATTTTTGTCTAACAAAAAGTAGCAATTTCGTTTTGTGGCTGACAAAACAATTATAATTATTGCTACTTTTCGTCAGCCAAAAGTCGAAAGTGTTAGTTTTCGTAAGTGCTAGTTTTCGCTAAGTAATTTTGAAAGTGCTAGTTTTCGTATGGTACGACAAAATGGAATCAATTTTTTTCTCTTACAATTTATACATAACTATGTAATCTTTGAAATATTATTATTTGGCTGAAATTCGTCTTTAAGCTGATTATCATAAGCCATAAAATGCTTTATCGATTTTTACCAATGAAATTTAAATGAATTTGCAAAAAAGGCGTATGTACATACCTATATGTATATATACATGCAAATGCGCATAGCTGTTATTTCCCCATTTAAGCGCATACTTATACATACAAACATACATATATGTGTGTATACATATTTATCTAAATACATACATACATAAATACAGTTTTTTGTCGTTATAAATATGCAAAGCCAGTTATAAATTAACAAGTGAAATTGTCAAATACTGCATTTCGAAACGCTTTTATTTCACTTTTTTACCTTTTCTTATTTGTCTTCGATACCATTTTGTAAAGTCTTCCAATAGCTGAATTCACTGGTACATTCGTTCATTTATTCTCCTTGGGTTGTTGTTTTCCAATTTTGAGTTTCCCCTTTGTTTTTTTATTGTTGATTTTCAAATTACACCTTCCATGATGATGAGCACAGCGAAACGTACTGCGTCGGCGCAATTTTTTTGCATGTTGAATCGGAGAGTGGTGTTAAAATAAGTTTGTGTTTGTATGTAGCTGTTTGTTGTTGTTGCTTTTTATTGTTATTTGCTTTTTACTCAAAATATCAATATGGCATTCATTTTCATTGCTCCCCGAAAGGGGTGGAGTCTAAATATGGCAGAGATATGCACATATGCATGTACATATGTATGTAGGCTTTTGGGAAAGTAACACATACATATGTAGGTACGTGTGTATGTTCATGCACACACCTATCCGCCCGTGTTCGAACACATGGGAGTCAGTCATACGTATGTAAATAAGTACATGTAAATGAATATATAAGTATGTACATATTTAGTTTTATATACATACATATGTACATATTTAGAAGGAAAAAATATCAGACAACAACAAAAATAAGCAAATGCTCATTTTTCCCGCCTTTGTGACACAATTCCTACTTGTTTTCTCGCTCTGTGTGTGTTTGCGTGTTTACTTTGTATTATGTATTTACAAAGACTGAACTTACGGGCCCATCGAGTGTTGGTGGTTTGGTTTTGCAATTGCAAAACCGGAAGGGTTATAACTTCCGATGACTTGGGAATAAGGTGTCGTCGTATAGATCGAATTCGCAGTATTCAGACACACATATGTATGTAAGTAAATAGTGGATAAGTACATATACATATATACATATGTATATACTTGCATATATATGTATGTATGTTTGTGTTTACCTGCAAGAGTGTGTTTGTTTTTTGCTGGATAAGTCAAACAAAAATTTCGAAAAGAACTGCCATTTTTTAAACTTCTGTTCTTCTTTTTTTTTTGAGGGGCGGCTAAAAGTCACAACGATTTTGATGGAGTCCAACAAGGCGCGCTAGTCATTTATTTCACGTGATAACTGAGGCCAATTAGAAATACCAAAGTAGACCGAACCGTATTCTCCACCTGATCTTTACAACGCAGTGGAGTTTTCATACTCGAACTTTTCTATTTAAATTTCAACGGGTGAGTAAAAGATCATTATATTTTAAAATTAATTTAAAAAATGTCCTATTTCAGAGTTTGTTTCAATAACGCTCTATTTCAAATGGCGTTTTCGATTCAACATCAGACAAGCGAGCTCGGATAGAACAAGAATATTTGAGCCCATAATGAGTAGTAGCCATACTCGATAACTGGTCGATAAAAATTTCCCTCTGTTCGCTATAATTCACATATAAATTTGCCAGAGGGCCGCTGTGGTGCAGTGGGTAGAGTGCTCGCCTGCTATACCAGAGGTCTCGGGTTCAAACCACAGTCCGAGCAAAACACCAAAACAATTTTTCTAATTAGTAAAAATCCAATTCTTGGGTTTTTTTAAGAGCAGCGGTCACCTCTCGGCAGTGGGCGGCATACCCTCCGAGAGTATTTCTGCCATGAAAAAGCTTCTCACAAAAAATGCTTTCGCCGTTCGGAGCCGGCATAAAACTGTAGGTCCACCCAATTAGTAGGAAAAAACAAAAAGGAGCACACCTCGAATTGGGAGAGAAGCTCGGCCATAAAACTCGTCAGAGTTATAATAGCGCCATTGTATTATATTATTATTATATTATATTATTATTAAAAATTTATAGACAGCAGAGAAATTGTGAATCGAAAGCAGCTAAAATTTGATTCAAAAATACTCCAGTTCAGAGAAAAGTTCGTAAATATTTTTTGCTAATGGAGCATTTTTGATTCAATTTCTGAAATAAGGTGTTGCTCGTATTTAAGAAAATTTTAAAATAGGGCGTTATTGAAGAAAACCCTGAAATAAGGCATTTTTAAAATAAATTTTGAAATACTTAGGGCATTTTTGAAACAAGTTTTGAAATACGATGATCTTTTGCTCAGCCGTAGAGTTAAACTTTTTCAATTTTGTCTAAAATTACTTTACCGGCATACTTAATTAATTAATAATTAATTACAATTCTTTTAATGACAATTTTCTACTGACAGAATGATTGTTAGAGTCCTGCGTGAAAGTCTTAATGAATTGATGTATTGTGGAAGATTTTCCTTCATCCCTTGTCAAGTTTGGTTTGGAGACAAACAATTTAATGCAGTTATTTTCGATCTCTGCTCAACACGCATTTATTTACAAAATTACGAGTATTTGCGAACTAAGCAAATAGCGAGCTTTTCATATTTTCGACCAGCAGAGTTGAAACAAAAGCAAGAACAAGAGGGACAACAACAAAAAACAAAGAACATTGAATCCATTATGTAAAACAAAAACAAAAAGAAATTAAGTATGAGCATTAGTTGACAAATGCGACAAATACGAGGTAGAATTGTTAAGTGTTGAAATAATGGGACAACGCCAACAAGAACTACATAAATCGTAGAAAAGCTTAAACGCACAATGATTAAATCTGACAATATACAAATATATATTTATATACATACATACATACATGCATACATGTATTTGTAAGTATATTAATGGATTAATAAATTTCTCAACACACCATACAATTAATAAATTCGATTTTATTTTGGCTCTGGATGTTTGAAAAAAAAATATTAGTTATTGCTGTACTACTAACAAAAGATATATTTCTAACGGCTAAGAGAGGTATTCAGCAAACGCCTTTTATCACTACTAGAGTCTGCTTGCTGAGCATTAGTATATGAAACATCACAAAAATAAATGGAAAAGTTCTATTGGATTCCGCTTTTCAATGATAATCCCCCATGGCAGTAGGAAAACGATTTAAACGGACATCATCAAATGTATTTTCGAAGAAGCTTAGCTAAAATGTCGCCAGGGTTCCATCAGCTTTTAGAAAACAATCAACGATTTCATTTTCCACTACGGATTTTACCTCGAAGCGTATGCACATACAAACATTCATATGTACTATGTATGTATCGTGTTGTTTGCGCAGACAGTAACTGGATGTTGATGGCAGAAGAAACCCTGCAAAAAAATGTGCGATCAATCCCGAAAGAGATTTGTCCTCGATTGATCTCTTTCGAGAACAATCGGTCCACAATTAGTCCCCGATTGTTCCCGTACGGGTATAAATGTAGACTAATTGTAGACCAATTGTTCCCTAACGGGTATAAATGTAGATTAATCGCCTTCATCCCGAACGGATATAAATGTAGATTACTCGCTTTCATTCCGAACGGGTACAAATCCAGATTCCTTAAATGTAGACATTTTACAAAAATATGCAATGTATTTAAAAAATTATAGAACAACCGGTAAAACGAATTGAACGCCCTTTTTATATAACAATTTTAACAAAATGTTGCCTAAAATATCCTATGAAAAAATCCATTACAATACGCTCATATAATGCATACTCAAAACTTACAATTTTTTAAATTTATTCATTGAGATTTTTTTACAAAAGTAAAACATTATATAATCTTTATTTAAATATGCATGAACATTTACAATTTTTTAAGGAAAAATCTACATTTGTACCCGTTCGTGCTGAAAGCGATTAATCTACATTTATACCCGTCTGGGATGAAAGCGATTGATCTACATTTGTACCCGTTCGGTATGTTAGTGATTAATCTACATTGGTACCCGTTCGGGTATACAAGTTGAACAATTAGTCTCTTCATAGGACATGCTCGAACAAATGCGATCAATTCACTCCATATAAAGGGATGTAAAATTGTATTAGTCGCATGCTCCCTTGCGATTGATCCCGGACACGTCCCGGATTAATCGCATTTTTTGCAGGGAAAGTACACAAGTACAACAGAGTCAACAACAACAACCAGCAACAAAAGCAAATAGTCGTCTCTCTACTTTCGAACTTAAAAAGCATCCTGTAAGGGTTTACAGTCATATAACAAGGCAACACACAACACACATAGACATTTATACATATACGCATGTGCATATAACAGGAAAGTATGTATGATGCGTTTCTAGGTAAAATGGCAAATAGATGTAAGCTCGTAAGTAAGTACATACGTATGTATATAGGTATGTACTATATAGATTTTCAAATAAGTCTACTTACATATATGTATGTGGAGATATGTACTTGTGCATAGATACATACATTTTTATAAGTATGTATCTTTGGTTACAAGCAATAATCGCCTAAGTCGTATTTGATGCAAAGCACATATTGATTTTTACATTTATACCTATGAAGACATTTTTTTAATAAGGAAACACCCAAAATGTTAAAACTTCATCTTTTATAGTGGATATAGTACACTGAAATAGACTACATCTTTTATATTACACTGCAGAATCGTGGCGTACACATATATGCATAAGCTCTAAATGACAACTTACTAAAAATTAAATAAAAACAACTCAATCATCTCTTCATCAGCGGGCGTTGGTAACTAAAATGCATTTTATTATTTACATACATATGTACAAAAATCTATTATTGATTGTTGTTATTGTTGCTATACATCTACCAACACTTAAAGTATCATCGTCATATTGTCGTCGTTTTAGTTCAATTTTGCACACATAGCATATCATTTGTGTCACATTAAGATCAATTGTAAAATATACAAATATGAACTTAGTGACCAGAGAGTACGAGTACATACATACTTACATATATAAGACAAGCACAAGTAAATTCATAAATAACCCAATAAACACAGCGGATTTGCCTCGAATTCGAGACGAGTTCGCTTCTCTGATTATATTATCGCGGCGATAGTTCGCGACGATAGATCGGCGAATCTGAATTCCCAGGTGAGTCACCTCTCATTAGCGATTCGCGCATTTTTATGTTCTCGGATCGTTGGCAATTCGAGATTTGGGATCATTGGCGAATACATTCTAGAAAATCTTCTTCTGCGAATCCGCCTCGAATTCCCCACGATATCATCCGAACTTTTAAATTTCTCAAGTGGAGTTTTAAAGAGTAAATTAAAGCCCAACAGGGAATTTCTTCGTGTAAAGCAAGATCCAACAAAATTAATAAATGCTATTGCGATAATTGATTTTTCTCGAGTCCATCTCGAACTCGATACGAATCCGAAAAATAACATTCACCTCCGCGAATTCATCTCGAGTTTGCCACGATACCATCCTCGCTTTTGTGTTTATTGGGAAAAAGAAAAGTAACAAACAAAAACAAAAAATATAAAAAGAACTCTTGTTTCCTGTTGTTAATTTTTCGTCTGCTCACGCTGTTGTCATTTTGCCATCATCGTCCATTTCTTTATCCATATGACCTGCTTTGGCTCATATCGTATATTTCCAACTGCATACGTACATATGTACATATATGTATACAGTTGTACATAGCTGTCGTACCGTAGATATGGTTGCGTTTATGCAATGAAAATCATTTCGCGTTGTCGTCACATCCGTCGCAATAGCGCTTTCCGTAGCATAACATGTACATATGTATGTATTCAACCCACAAGCAAATGCTAAGGACAACACAATACGTACTCGTACTCGCAATCGCGAACAACCGGAAGCCGACGCAAAAGCAATTTTTCGTATTTCGTGTTTCCCGTTACGTTGTTATGTAGTACCGCCGTTTATGCAGAGGCCGTCGGTGAATTAAGCAGACAAAAACGACGGTCGTATTGAGAATATTTAAAAAAATAAAATAAATAAATAAAAAACGCGGTGTGTGGTTTTGAGATATTAAATTCAAAATAAAATTTTTATTTTAATATAATATATTAATAATTGGTGTTTTTATGTTAGTATTAATTTTTCTGCTCACGTATGGAACAAAAATTAATAGTTCACACAATAACTTAAAATAAAATAATACACTGACACGGATATAACTCTAATGAGTTTTAAAGCCAAACTTCTCTCCCAATTCGACGCGTGCTCCTTAATTTTTATATTTCCTACTAATTAGAACGGCGAATGCATCTTTTTTGACAAGCTCTTTCATGGCAGAAATAATAATTGGGTTTTAATTTATGAGAAAACTAATTAAATTAAATGTTTGGTATTGGTTTGGGTTTGGTTTTTTTTTGGAGTTTGTAATTTGAATGATTTTTTTAATTATCTTACATTAACCTGGCAATTAATAATCAATTAAATTAAAAATTGTAAAAAATTTTCATGATTAATAGCTATTAAAAAAATAATTAGAAATAATCATATAATCCGATAAATTTATTATTATTTTTAATTACTTTGAATGCTTTGATTGTTTTTAATTACAGTTTTTTTTCAATTATGTGATTATTTATTTTTATATAATTAGTTTTAATTATTTTTTGCATATGGAACAACTGTACGCCATGGCGTATGAGTAACATTCTTCAGGCAAAAATAAAAATAATTAATAGAGTAATTAATTAATCATACAATGAAGAAAGTCGAAAATAATTGCAAATAATCAAATAAACGTATTGATATGAAAAAAAATTAGAATAATCAAATAATTGTGTTAATCCTATATTTAAAAAATTCTCAAAATATTTGAAAATAATCTGAATAATCATGCAATTAAACTGAATTAATCGACAAATCGATGCACTTTTTTAATTTATCTAATTAACATTTAATCATTAAAACATGAAAATAATAGTATTTCGTCGTACCATACGAAAACTAGCATTTTTTAAAATTTCTTTTATAGAATTTCTTTGTAAAAAATTTTGAAAGTGCTAGTTTTCGTATGGTACACGATTTAATCAAAGCATGTTTTAATTAATAATGCGTAAAGATTCTGGTTTTTTTCCCACAATCTACTTAGTTAAAAATAAATTAATAAGGAATTATAATAATCAGAAATAATGTAGAAAAACCAAAAGAAAAAGAGGAAATCAGCCACAGTAATTTGGGGGACGGAAGCGTTTTAAAGTTTTTCTGGGATATACTTAGTTCAATATGATCGACAATCGAAATTCCATGACTTGCAACCGGTCATTATTTCCATTTTCTGGTAAAATTATTCCTATAAGCTAGCAAATCAAGTCCAGTTTAAAGCTTATATCCAGGTATGAATTAATCGATTTTGTAAACAAATCAATTAGTCATACCTCCAGAGGGCGATCGTCAAAACGAGCAGTGATCGTGAAAAAACGAGCGACGATCGTACCAAAAAATGCATAGAACTAGTCCAATGGTTGACTAACTACATGTGACAAGTTTATTGCTAGTTGACTGTGGCACAAATGTACCAAGTTATCTAATAATTTTTGCAGGGATAGACTAACCTTCACAACTGACCGCTTTAGTTTTCTGGCAGTTACGCAAATGTTTGCATTTAACAACAAAAACAAATGTTGAATGCTTGGTACTAAAACTATTCTATATCTATTTATCTACTAATTTATCTAATGCCATATCGGCGAAAACAGTAAATGCCTCTATTAGTAAGGTCTGGCTTTGTTATTTATGGAAAAATGCCCCTGTTTATCAAACATCCAGAAAAGGGGGCTATTTTATGTACTACATTTTTTTGAACACCAATATGTATGTAAATATGGTATGTAAGCTTTTAAATAAGAAGTAAAGCAAGCGTTTTTATTAAATTTTGATACCAACAGTTGTAGTTGTATTTATAAAATAGAAGTACATAGGTATGTTAGTATGTTTGTAGGTATTTTCTAGAGGATCGCTCGGTCGGTCTCTTAGCTGATAGCGAAACTTCTAAAGAAGTCGACGCAAAGGTAACTGATATAGAAAATAAACAAAACCCCAAAAGAGGAGACACACAGAAGATATACATATTTATTTAGATAGTAGCACTTGAAAAACATTGGCGAAGCATATATGTATGAAAGTGTGTAGGTATCTATGTAGATGTAGTAGGTGTTTACGAAATAGAGTTGCATATGCGTAGATATATAAGTACATACATATGTACATTAGATGGTATCAAAATAAAAGCTCGGCATATTGCAACTCATACAATGGTAATATGTATTAATAAAAGCTAAGCATTTGCTTTTGGTAAAAATTTCAGACCTTTTACTATAATGGTGAAATTTGGTTCATGCCAGTTAATGTAAAATTTCTGAAATCTTGAGTAAAAGCATTTACTTGGTTTTTATTAATAAGCCAAATGTATTTTGGGAAGATGTTCTCGAAATAAAAGTTTAGTACCTCCTCAGTAGTCGCCCAATTAGACTTTTCTTTATATCTAACTTTCTTCCAATCTAATGAACTTTCTTTATGCCAGCATATTAAATGCCATTAAAAATTATTAAGTGTTTGCGAAAGATTAAGATGGTATTACAAAGGTAGATTAGGGCGGTTTTTTACGAGGAGGAAGCATCGAAACCCTTTAACCCGTAACCTCCTACTGTCATCGTACCGAACCCCCGGTACTACCGTCAAGCTACCGTCGGGAGATGGGTTAAGAACCAGGCTCGAAGTCCGTAGTGGTCACACGTTTGCCCTCAGGGTGCCTTAAAGGCTTCACCCATTATTGATTTATAAAATGTACTGCGTCCATGATAACCATAGTTATTTATTACCATTTACATCCGCAAGGGATGCAGGGGCAGAGCTCCTGTATGTATCCGTTGCACCAGAATTGGTCAATGTTAGGTGGTCTGCGCGATGACGGATTCAGGAGGCTTAACTCCTGTACGTATCCGCAAGATCCTGTAGATAAGGGTGGTAGAAACTGATATATGTATATATGTGTCGCAGTGGCGGATTAACAATCTGGTGGGCCCTGGGGCGAAATTTTTTTGGGGGCCCTTTTCCATATAAATATTTTGCGATTAGAATACAGTTTGATCGTTATAAATTTAAATTGCGGTTCATGTAACATATTTGATCATTGGACGTTGTTTTGCTCTGTGCATTAAACGCACTACTCCATAATATTGATGTCATTTTATATTGACATTTTTTGGTTATTGTTATAGTCAGTGTTTAAAAAACTGCAATAACTTTAATTTCGATGCTTATAAACAACACTGTACTAAGTCGACTTAGTACATTTTCCCGTTTTTGGCGTTTACAAGTATTACGTGTCTTAATTTAGATGCTGTCTAATTTTGGTATCAATCGGACAATCCAATCAAAAGTTATGAGTAAAAGTGTACATATAATACAACTCGAGATTTTTACAGAATAAAAACTTTGAGAGCTTGCCATGAAAAACCACGCAGCAAATTTTTATTTTTTCTTACGATTTTATATGAAGCGTACCCTAGCTTTGATATTGTCGAGTTTTGTTGTTGATCGTTCAATACAAACAGAAGTTACAAGTGAAAATATACTTAGCATATAACTGAAGTTTCATATCTGAGTTTAAACTTTGAGAGCTTCTCCTGCAATACACAGTTTTCAGACTTAGTACAGTTTTGTTTGGAAGCGTCGATTTCATTTGCTATCACTTAAACTTACTGCTCTGAACAACAAAGCAGTCGTAGTGTTTGTAGTGCCTTTTAAAACATTTGATTTTGACTTGATTTTGATTTCGTCAGCGCAACAAGTCAAAGTAAGTAAGTAAGGTTTGCTTTTGCAAGTTGTATTCAGCAGCAGTCGTGAAATATGAAAATCAAACTTCAGCACACGCAATTACTCATTTTAAAAAGCGACGATAAGTAAAATCAAAAATAATCAACATTTTCACGACTTTTGCTACTTCGACTCAAGTTTTTTAAACACTGGTTATAGTCATTTCGTAAACATGGATAAGTCTAGAAAATATAAGAGTGGAGCTGAAAAGCGCAAATAAAAAAAAAATAAAGACGAACGCGATAAGCAACTGCTTTCTAAAATACCGAAACTAACAAGCCACTTCGCTAATGCGACGACAACTGTAAACGAAGCAAATTGTGACTATCCTGAGTTTTGTGAATCTACTTCTGATACTTTTTCAATTCCATCAACGTCAAAAGAGGTTAATTTCCAACATGTTGACAGCACGATCGAAGGTGTGCAAAATCCAGACGATGTCGAAAGTTCGGTGAATGTATCAAAAATTGATGAAAGTTCCACCAATGTGTTTTCAAATGACCCAGGTTTGTGGCCTATTCAATTCAATCAATCAATGGTTCAAACTTATTGGATTAAGAAGGGTATGCCATCGTTGGTATTTCAATATAAGGGTAAAAAATTAACACAGAATACTCTTATTTAGGTCCCTCGTCGTGTCACAATATTGATTTGATCGCAAAGAAATCTGGACAAAGAAACTTTTCTGAATATCATTTGCATCGGGTTTTACCAAATGGAACACAGACCGAACGTGATTGGCATTTAGACATTTTAATGCATTTATTTATGCATGTTTGTCACTAATGTTACAGATGAAAGATCATTTTCAAAATTGAAATTGATAAAAAATTGTTTGCGTAACACTATGGGAGATGATCGTTTGAACAGTCTATCAGTTCTTTCCATTGAAAATAACTTGTTGGATGAATTATACTTTGATGAAATTATTGATAAGTTCGTAACACTCAAGTGCAGAAAAGTTGTGGTTTAATTTTGTTGGGCAAATAAATAAAAATCTATCATATGTATTATCATATGAATATTTTTTTTCATGGGCCCCCTTGAGTCCGGGGCCCTGGGGCAATGGTCCCAAAATTTGTTCGATAATCCGCCACTGATGTGTCGTAAGTACCACAACTACATATGATATGTCGAAGATATGAAGAAGAATGTAACTAACCGGCATCTAAGGTGGTCCAAAATATTTTTTTGTTCGCAAATGTCTTCCAAAAATGCGTTATATGAGGGTTGATACTTCGATTTTTTTTTTAAATTGAGTTTTGGGTTGTAAGTACCCCATTGGTGTACTTAGGGTTAATGAACTTCCGTAATAAAAATGCTCGAGAAGAAAAAACTTCGATGTATCAAACTTTAAGATCCAACAATAAATTATTATTATAAAATTGGAACTGGACGAAATCTGAGGTAGTCAAAGATTTTCCCAAAATATATTATATGAGTGGGATACGGAGAATTTTTTTTTGTGAGACGGTCTAAAGCATAGGTGGCCACAAATTATGCATAAGGGAGCCACACGACAACAACATCAATAAAAATTGCAACAACCTTCTTCTCGGAGTTATAAAAATATTATTTTGCCAAATAACGGTTTATTGCAATAACATACATAAAAAAAATCATACCATGAGCACTTTCTATTCTTAGATGTCATTTTGAAAAGAGCAAATGTACAATGTACCTACATACATACATATGTATAGTAGGGTGTCCCGTTCTTGTATGAAAAAAAGTTTTTTTCGAGCTACGCTATCGCAAGAGGTATCAAAAGTTGCATAATTGAATACAGATCACAATAAAAGTAAAAAACCCGGAATTAAATTCGATCTTGAGGGCTCTACCGAGATCTGAAATTTTGTTAATTTCATATATTTAGAAACCTAAACTTTAGAGCTAAAATAATAAAAATGTCATACTCAAAAGTTATTTTATTATTGAAATTAACCATATAAGTACAGAGAAACAAATTTATTGCATTTAATTAATTTAAAAAACTTAGAATTCAAATATATTTTTGTGTCCAAATTTTGGTATTTCTGCTTGAGATTGCGACTATAATATTCCTTTGAACCAGTGGGGATATTTTTGGTTTCCGTCCGCGTGTTTATACTTTTGGATTATATTTTTCAGCATTTTCCAATATTATTTCAAACAATTTCACATTTCGTAAATTTTCCGGCAAGAAAAACACTTATTTTGGAGATTTTTTCTTTTTGCTATAAGTTGAATAGTGCAGGGGTTTCCTCGATCCATTCTGAGTCCCTGATGGCATTATAGGGTTAAAAACCTAGTATATTATAAAACTTTATTTGATATTCAGTGAATTAGTTTTTTATTATCTACAAAAATCTCCACCCTTTCGAAAAAAATTTTAATTGAGGTTTGGTGTCCCTATTATTTTTCACAAGCTGAAACGAACTCACTCCACAAAATCATCAGCCATTATGAAACGACGCAACAAATGGCCGATTAAATAACTGTTCCTTACTTCGGAGACATCTGAGCAAGAAATTAATGTATAAGTTTTGACCATTGTTTAGAAATTGCAGCAGCATCGATCTTTGAAATATTTCAAGGCAAGTGTCCCTATTATTTTTCATATGACTGTACTACCTAAAAAAACTAATTGAATAAAGAATTTTTAACTGAATTATTTTTAAAATTGAAAAAAAAAGTGCTGCAAACCAATACTGTGTTCAGGGGATTTTTGTTTATCTGATATGACTTTCGTTTAAATAAATAAAATAAAATAATTTTAACATAATTCGTTTTAGTAAAGTACATTATTCAATTATTCATAATTGCGAATTCTGTAAGGCTGCCAAAGAAAAGTTGTCCACCTATTTTAGTGTCAATCTATGCATATTTGAATTGGATGAATTTTTTTTTTGCATGTTAGAAATAATAAAAAATAACATATCGTTATGAAGTTAAAGCATTTTATTTTATATGAAGTTTTAATAGCTTTTCTCTGAGATGATACTTAAAAACAATATACATATATTATTCTGTTTTTACGATCCAAATTTTCTTGAGCTCGCGGGAACACTGAACGTATGAAAACCCATTTTGCTGTGACAACACTACATACTAGTACCTTTGCCTAGGGCTTGTAGTCTGTTCTAAATCTTTTCTGATTCCAGAATATTCGTAACGTTATAAAATTAAACTTTAGGCAAATAAGAACTTTATGCTTTAGTTAAAGAACCGTATTGTTTTTTTTTTTTATCGAACTGATTCTCCACGATTGAAAGACAAATAAAATGCAGAAGCCGAAAAAAACCCATTGTAGAAAATATGTGTATGTACGAGTATTTTTATTGTAACTACATGGAATTCAGATTTTTGCACTTAAAAGTAAGTTGCATAAAAAATTAAGCGAATAGAACTTATAAGAACGAAAAGAATTACATAGTAAGCATTCAAACAATATGCGGATGTAATAAATGTTGTGGTGAGTGGGCGTTCTGCATGAAACTTTGAAGATCGGTAGAGCCCTGAAGATCTATTTGTATTTAGTTTTTAAAACTTGTTTCGTAATTTGCGATCAAAACCGCAATTTTTGAGGGATCTTGCGTTAAGGAAATCCAAAAAAAAATATTTCGGGACACCCTAATGTATAGATATGCTCCAGCTAGGCATTCAAATATTTTGCTAAACATGAACGAGGTAGCAGATATAAATGTACAACCATATGTACATACATATGTATGTATGTATGAAGGCGTAACTAGGTACACAATGAATGTCGGTCGAAGCTGGACCGTTAGGTTTGAGTGCTCGCCGCGACGACGATTTCTGTGAAAAAATAAATGTGCGTTATTCTGTCAACATTGATTTGCTTGTTGTTGGGAGCCCTCGGAGCCACGGCGATGTTGTTGGGAGACAAACGGAGTCACTGGAGCCATTGGGTGGCCATGTATGGTCTAAAGAACATATTTGGCTACATACATACATAAGCTTGCAATAGCCATATAAACGAAATACCAATTTTCAATTTAAGGTGATAAGAAGAGCCGTTACTACTTCACGTGCCAACAGGGGCGAACGCAGGGGGGGGTTTTGGGGTGTTAAACCCCCCCCAAAGTAATTGAATTTTTGAATAATAGAATTAAATTCTACATAGTCATTTGAAAAATTGTAATTTGTTGTTTTCAAAGCAATCTTTCTGCCGACGATGTATGAATATGTAAAATAAATGAATACATTAGTCACTAACAGCGTTGCCATTTTGATACAATTGTATCTTTTTTGATACTTTTTTTTCTAAATTTTGTGATTTGATACTTTTTTGTTCACAAAGGGCCTATTTTGATACTTTTTTGCTGATAGAATTTAATTTTTTGAAACTATGAAAATGTTAAACTAAAAACTAACCTATTGTATCTGGATAGTATTAAAAAGTTGTGGGAATGTAGGCCAATTAAAAAACCCAGAAAAATATAAACTGGACAGAGACATTTTTTTAATTTGCTTCAAAGTAATGAGTTTGCCTTATAACTCTGTGGCTACTGAACTGGATTTTTTTAGATTTAAGGGGAATTGTGCGTCGAAAATGGACTTCTTTTGAAAATTAGTTCTGAACTGAAAAGTCACCAATAAGGTTTCTATTATTTTTTTAGAGTTTATTGTTAACTAGAGGTTACCCGCGGGTTTCACACCACGTGCTTTTAAAAATATTAGCATATTGAGTTAGTCCAAAAAAGTTACATAGAAAAATATCATTCTTGACGTCAAAGATAGTTTTCTTATTTTTTTTTGTCCGTTGAGTACGTAATTATCTCATATGCCCAACACCAATTTTCGGTACCCTTCTATAAATATTTCAAGAGATTTTCGCTGTAAAAATTTCAGTCTGTATGGGAGGTGCCCATCCCTGCTTTACCAAGACCTAGCATTTTTACCCGTTTAATACATAGTTATCTCACATGCCCTCACACCAGTTTTCAGTACCCTACTACAAACATTTCCAGATATTCGCTGTGAAAATTTCAGTTTGTATGCGAGGTGCCCATCCCTGCTTTACCAAGACCTAGTGTTTTTCCCGTTTAATATATAGTTATCTCACATGCCCTCACACCATTCTTCAGTACCCTACTACATATATTTCCAGAGATATTCGCTGTGAAAGTTTAAGTTTGTATGGGAGGTGCCCATCCCTGCTTTACCAAGACCTAGCGTTTTTACCCGTTTAATACATAGTTATCTCACATGCCCTCACACCAGTTTTCAGAACCCTACTACAAATATTTCCAGAGATATTCGCTGTGAAAGTTTCAGTTTGTATGGGAGGTGCCCATCCCTGCTTTACCAAGACCTAGCGTTTTTACCCGTTTAATACATAGTTATCTCACATGCCCTCACACCAGTTTTCAGAACCCTACTACAAATATTTCCAGAGATATTCGCTGTGAAAGTTTCAGTTTGTATGGGAGGTGCCCATCCCTGCTTTACCAAAACCTAGCGTTTTTACCCGTTTAATACATAGTTATCTCACATGCCCTCACACCAATTTTCAGTACCCTACTACAAATATTTCCAGAGATATTCGATGTGAAAATTTCAGTTTGTATGGGAGGTGCCCATCCCTGCTTTACCAAGACCTAGCAGTTTTACCCGTTTAACACGTAGTTATCTCACATGCCCTCACACCAGTTTTCAGTACCCTACTACAAATATATCCAGAGATATTCGCTGTGAAAGTTTCAGTTTGTATGGGAGGTGCCCATCCCTGCTTTACCAAGACCTAGCGTTTTTACCCGTTTAATACATAGTTATCTCACATGCCCTCACACCAATTTTCAGTACCCTACTACAAATATTTCCAGAGATATTCGCTGTGAAAGTTTCAGTTTGTATGGGAGGTGCCCATCCCTGCTTTACCAAGACCTAGCGTTTTTACCCGTTTAATACATAGTTATCTCACATGCCCTCACACCAATTTTCAGTACCCTACTACAAATATTTCCAGAGATATTCGCTGTGAAAGTTTCAGTTTGTATGGGAGGTGCCCATCCCTGCTTTACCAAGACCTAGCGTTTTTACCCGTTTAATACATAGTTATCTCACATGCCCTCACACCAATTTTCAGTAC
The DNA here is from genome assembly GCA_960531455.1 of Urophora cardui. NCBI lineage: Eukaryota > Metazoa > Arthropoda > Insecta > Diptera > Tephritidae > Urophora > Urophora cardui. The sequence goes on from OY482674.1 coordinate 102,124,573, forward strand.
CCTACTACAAATATTTCCAGAGTTATTCGATGTGAAAATTTCAGTTTGTATGAGAGGTGCCCATCCCTGCTTTACCAAGCCCTAGCGTTTATACCCGTTTAATACATAGTTATCTCACATGCCCTCACACCAGTTTTCAGAACCCTACTACAAATATTTCCAGAGATATTCGCTGTGAAAGTTTCAGTTTGTATGGGAGGTGCCCATCCCTGCTTTACCAAGACCTAGCGTTTTTACCCGTTTAACCCATTAGTGGTTGCCGTGCCAATTTGGGAACACCCAATGATATATTTTATATTTACAGTACGTTGGCTTCGACCACTAATGGGTTAATACATAGTTATCTCACATGCCCTCACACCAATTTTCAGTACCCTACTACAAATATTTCCAGAGATATTCGATGTGAAAATTTCAGTTTGTATGGGAGGTGCCCATCCCTGCTTTACCAAGACCTAGCAGTTTTACCCATTTAGCACATAGTTATCTCACATGCCCTCACACCAGTTTTCAGTACCCTACTACAAATATATCCAGAGATATTCGCTGTGAAAGTTTCAGTTTGTATGGGAGGTGCCCATCCCTGCTTTACCAAGACCTAGTGTTTTTCCCGTTTAATATATAGTTATCTCACATGCCCTCACACCAGTTTTCAGTACCCTACTACAAATATTTCCAGAGATATTCGATGTGAAAATTTCAGTTTGTATGAGAGGTGCCCATCCCTGCTTTACCAAGACCTAGCGTTTTTACCCGTTTAATACATAGTTATCTCACATGTCCTCACACCAGTTTTCAGTACCCTACTACAAATATTTCCAGAGATATTCGCTGTGAAAGTTTCAGTTTGTATGGGAGGTGCCCATCCCTGCTTTACCAAGACCTAGTGTTTTTACCCGTTTAATACATAGTTATCTCACATGCCCTCACACCAGTTTTCAGTACCCTACTACAAACATTTCCAGAGATATTGGCTGTGAAAATTTCAGTTTGTATGCGAGGTGCCCATCCCTGCTTTACCAAGACCTAGTGTTTTTCCCGTTTAATATATAGTTATCTCACATGCCCTCACACCATTTTTCAGTACCCTACTACATATATTTCCAGAGATATTCGCTGTGAAAGTTTCAGTTTGTATGGGAGGTGCCCATCCCTGCTTTACCAAGACCTAGCGTTTTTACCCGTTTAATACATAGTTATCTCACATGCCCTCACACCAGTTTTCAGAACCCTACTACAAATATTTCCAGAGATATTCGCTGTGAAATTTTCAGTTTGTATGGGAGGTGACCATCCCTGCTTTACCAAGACCTAGCGTTTTTACCCGTTTAATACATAGTTATCTCACATTCCCTCACACCAGTTTTCAGAACCCTACTACAAATATTTCCAGAGATATTCGCTGTGAAAGTTTCAGTTTGTATGGGAGGTGCCCATCCCTGCTTTACCAAGACCTAGCGTTTTTACCCGTTTAATACATAGTTATCTCACATGCCCTCACACCAACTTTCAGTACCCTACTACAAATATTTCCAGAGATATTCGCTGTGAAAGTTTCAGTTTGTATGGGAGGTGCCCATCCCTGCTTTACCAAGACCAGCGTTTTTACCCGTTTAATACATGGTTATCTCACATGCCCTCACACCATTTTTCAGTACCCTACTACAAATATTTCCAGAGATATTCGATGTGAAAATTTCAGTTTGTATGGGAGGTGCCCATCCCTGCTTTACCAAGACCTAGCGTTTTTATCCGTTTAATACATAGTTATCTCACATGCCCTCACACCAGTTTTCAGTACCCTACTACAAATATTTCCAGAGATATTCGATGTGAAAATTTCAGTTTGTATGGGAGGTGCCCATCCCTGCTTTACCAAGACCTAGCAGTTTTACCCGTTTAACACATAGTTATCTCACATGCCTCACACCAGTTTTCAGTACCCTACTACAAATATATCCAGAGATATTCGCTGTGAAATTTCAGTTTGTATGGGAGGTGCCCAACCCTGCTTTACCAAGACCTAGTGTTTTTCCCGTTTAATATATAGTTATCTCACATGCCCTCACACCAGTTTTCAGTACCCTACTATAAATATTTCAAGAGATTTTCGCTGTAAAAATATCAGTCTGTATGGGAGGTGCCCATCCCTGCTTTACCAAGACCTAGCGTTTTTACCCGTTTAAGACATAGTTATCTCACATGCCCTCACACCAGTTTTCAGTACCCTACTTCAAACATTTCCAGAGATATTCGCTGTGAAAATTTCAGTTTGTATGCGAGGTGCCCATCCCTGCTTTGCCAAGACCTAGTGTTTTTCCCGTTTAATATATAGTTATCTCACATGCCCTCACACCATTTTTCAGTACCCTACTACATATATTTCCAGAGATATTCGCTGTGAAAGTTTCAGTTTGTATGGGAGGTGCCCATCCCTGCTTTACCAAGACCTAGCGTTTTTACCCGTTTAATACATAGTTATCTCACATGCCCTCACACCAGTTTTCAGAACCCTGCTACAAATATTTCCAGATATATTCGCTGTGAAAATTTCAGTTTGTATGGGAGGTGCCCATCCCTGCTTTACCAAGACCTAGCGTTTTTACCCGTTTAATACATAGTTATCGCACATGCCCTCACACCAGTTTTCAGAACCCTACTACAAATATTTCCAGAGATATTCGCTGTGAAAGTTTCAGTTTGTATGGGAGGTGCCCATCCCTGCTTTACCAAGACCTAGCGTTTTTACCCGTTTAACACATAGTTATCTCACATGCCCTCATACCAATTTTCAGTACCCTACTACAAATATTTCCAGAGATATTCGATGTGAAAATTTCAGTTTGTATGAGAGGTGCCCATCCCTGCTTTACCAAGACCTAGCGTTTTTACCCGTTTAATACATAGTTATCTCACATGTCCTCACACCAGTTTTCAGTACCCTACTACAAATATATCCAGAGATATTCGCTGTGAAAGTTTCAGTTTGTATGGGAGGTGCCCATCCCTGCTTTACCAAGACCTAGTGTTTTTCCCGTTTAATATATAGTTATCTCACATGCCCTCACACCAGTTTTCAGTACCCTACTACAAATATTTCCAGAGATATTCGCTGTGAAAGTTTCAGTTTGTATGGGAGGTGCCCATCCCTGCTTTACCAAGACCTAGCGTTTTTACCCGTTTAATACATAGTTATCTCACATGCCCTCACACCAGTTTTCAGTACCCTTCTACAAACATTTCCAGAGATATTCGCTGTGAAAATTTCAGTTTGTATGCGAGGTGCCCATCCCTGCTTTACCAAGACCTAGTGTTTTTCCCGTTTAATATATAGTTATCTCACATGCCCTCACATCATTTTTCAGTACCCTACTACATATATTTCCAGAGATATTCGCTGTGAAAGTTTCAGTTTGTATGGGAGGTGCCCATCCCTGCTTTACCAAGACCTAGCGTTTTTACCCGTTTAATACATAGTTATCTCACATGCCATCACACCAGTTTTCAGAACCCTACTACAAATATTTCCAGAGATATTCGCTGTGAAATTTTCAGTTTGTATGGGAGGTGACCATCCCTGCTTTACCAAGACCTAGCGTTTTTTACCGTTTAATACATAGTTATCTCACATTCCCTCACACCAGTTTTCAGAACCCTACTACAAATATTTCCAGAGATATTCGCTGTGAAAATTTCAGTTTGTATGGGAGGTGCCCATCCCTGCTTTACCAAGACCTAGCGTTTTTACCCGTTTAATACATAGTTATCTCACATGCCCTCACACCAATTTTCAGTACCCTACTACAAATATTTCCAGAGATATTCGCTGTGAAAGTTTCAGTTTGTATGGGAGGTGCCCATCCCTGCTTTACCAAGACCTAGCGTTTTTACCCGTTTAATACATGGTTATCTCACATGCCCTCACATCATTTTTCAGTACCCTACTACAAATATTTCCAGAGATATTCGATGTGAAAATTTCAGTTTGTATGGGAGGTGCCCATCCCTGCTTTACCAAGACCTAGCGTTTTTACCCGTTTAATACATAGTTATCTCACATGCCATCACACCAGTTTTCAGTACCCTACTACAAATATTTCCAGAGATATTCGATGTGAAAATTTCAGTTTGTATGGGAGGAGAGTGCCCATCCCTGCTTTACCAAGACCTAAATTGTTTATCCGTTGAGTATATATTTTTGTATTATTCCTTCACAAAAATTTTCATTATTCTAGTACAAATATTTCAAGAAATATTACGAAAAAAAGGAAAATTTTGTATGGGAGGTGCCCATCCCTGACTTTTAATCAGATTAAAAATATGCCTATAGCAATTACCGGGTGAAAATACCTAGGTGTGCAAAGTTTCGTGAGGATCCGTTCAGCGGTTTTCTCGCCAATTGAGTTTAAACACAATTTCCATTTCACATTTATAATATAAGAAGATCATAATAAAGGAAAAATAAAAACTCATTTATTATGACTTTTGGTTTTCGTTCCATGAGCAAACTGTTGTGAAATAAATTTAAATTAAAAAAAATTATGCTATTTGCAAAAAAATACTTGAGTGTCTTAACTAAAATGTCTATATTTTTAATAAAAACAACCGGAAAAAACTGGTCTGAATTAGATACACAACTTTACTTATTATTTGTTTTTCAAATAAAAATTTTTAAAACCACCAAAACTAAGATTTCTTCATCTTGTATTTTGCTAAAAATAAATTGTTCTCACTGTTTTCTTTCGCTAAATCATGAAACATACCTCTTTTTTGCGTTTCCATAGATATCCTCATTTTTTAGCACTCAAACTTGAAATCTCGCGAAAATCATAATACACTTATTTATACAAACTTTTTCCAGACAATTTTTTTTTTTTCAAATGTGTTGACTTTAAATGAGCCAAAGTAACGTTTAATGGTGTCTATTGCGTATAGAAGGAGGTTTTCTATAAAATTCAATATATTTTCCACGGAAATACATGACAGAAATTTCTTTTTGAAACACCAACATTTTTTACTTTTGTGTGTAGGGCTGACAACGATGTGGACTTAACGAATATTTAATTCACCATAATCCAATTCGTTCCACCAAAGCTACAATGTAGCTGCTACATGACGAAAAATATGAATTCAGTAGCAATTATGACGCAATAATACAGGTGACCTTTCCTTTTTAGTTTTAGTTTAAATACAGAGAAAATGCAATGAATTGAGCTTTAAAAGGTGCCTTTGTTTAATGTGTGCATACGTAGGTCCACTCCCCAAACATAAATAGATTTAAGTAAAATTTGTCTGGACGAGTTTTGAGTATTATTTTTTTTTGAAAACCCCCCCAAAATATTTTTCTGTGTGCGCCACTGCGTGCCAACATATGTAGATACATATGAATGTATGTATGTATACTCTGCTATAAATATTGGAATATTTTTTAAACTTTGATTTGGTTTGAAAGAAATTTAAAACTTTTTTTGGGTTAAATTTTGAACATTCGAAAGTTTAAAAGTTTCTTATTCCTTTTTGGTTTAAAATTCAAACTTACAAAAGCTCAAATATTTCAAAGAATTTTTTGGAATAAATTTCATACTTTTTTGGTTTAAATCTTACACTTTTTCTCATTTAAACTTTTAAGGTTTAAATTTTAAACTTTCATTGGTCGTAAAATTTGGTTTCAACAAAAAAATTTTAAATTTTGACTTGAAATTCCAACTTGCTCTTTCGAGAAATGAACAATATAAAAAGCTCATTTATAGTTATTAGAAAATTTGAATGAATAAATGGAGAAACAAACAAACACAAAATAATTATGGAAACAGATAAAATGAAGAAGGAAGAAAAGGAGAAGAAGAGGATAGGAAAAAGACACAATATGGAAAGGATTGAGGGGATGTTGGGGGGAGAACAATATGGGAGAAAAGGAGAAAAAAGGATAGGAAAGAAGATACAATAGGGAAAAGCATGAAGAGGATTTGGGAGCAGACATTTTTTTTTTAATTTAAAATAAAAAAAGGTTTAAATTTTAAACGTTTGAAAGTCTTCAAATAAATTTTAATTTGGAATGAAATCGAAACCTTAAAAGCTTAAAAATCTTTTAAACTTTTCAAAGTTTAAATTTTAATAGTTTTTCGGTCGTGTCCTATATATCGACCAAAAAAGTTTAAAATTTATACCAAAATTTATTTGAGTGTAGTTATGTACATAGGTACTTACGTTATACGTATGCAAGCCTATCTGCAAATATGAAACAATCTTACTAGTAGCTATGTACCACTTTACCGATATCACACCACACAATTCCACTTGGTCCGCTACGGCAAGGCGGTAAACATTGCGGTTTTATCATAAAGGCGGTGCGGTTGTAGTACTCTATAAAGCGAATCGGAAACAAATATTGTGTTCAGATACTAAATCAAGGAAGGAAAAAAGTAAACAAAAATAAGAAGAAAATCTAATTCTCTGTGTCATTGAATATCAAATACCCAATAGAGGAATTAGTTGAGTTGTATTCAATTAATTTATTTTGAGTTCAACTTTTAAAAGCCGAAATGGTTTTAATTTTTATAAAAGTATCGTTATGTTAAATGTGGCGTTATTGAAAGTTAGTTGGTTAATTTTGTAGCTTTATTCTTATGTAAATATATTTTTCGAACCATTTTTTTTTTACCAAAACTTAGAGCTAATAGAAAAATCGCTTGTGATACAAATCGATACTTGAAAACCACCTATTAAAGTTAAAAGCTTCAAAATTAACCAATTTCTACGAGTACGCGAATATGAATAAAAATATAAAATTATAGTAGAAAGAAAATAAAATAAATTTTTTGATTGAAAAATGCCGAGAAAGCCCATACAGGGTGAGGAAGAGTAAAAAGTAAATAAAAGCTAAGCAGTTCTTGAGAAATCGAGAGCTATGTTTACACGGGATAAATGAAAAAAAAAAATTTATAATTGCGTAGAGTGCATATATTTTAAGTAAAGTTAACAGAACTGTAGTAAAAATTAAAAAAAGGCTTATAGTGCGGTTTGTGGGAAATCAAAACTCATTTGATTTCTGCGATACAGACGTCACCATCAACCATCGTTGAGTAATCGTTGACTAAAAACCCCTACAGAATAGATCGGATCAGCTGACACGGTATATGGGCGTTCGTTGTTGATTAAACCACACTATTACAATTATTAAAAAAAAAAAGATTAAAATTAAAAAAAGAAATCAAAAATAGTTTTCAAAAATATACATGGTTGAAAAACCTAAAAAATAAACAATTAACTAGCATAAAAATAACCAAATAAACATTTCATTGCCAATGCCAAAAAAGCCAAACGTAGTGCGCGTGTTTCAATTAAACGTATAGTGCGCTTTAGCCGTCGGTAGCGCGGGACTTACGCGCATTTACCTGCCGCCGGCGCAGTACGCACGCAAATGCGTGCCACATAGAGCTGCAAAACTATCGATGGCACTATCGATAGTATCGATAGTTTTTTTTTCGTGTCACTATCGATAGTTTTTTTCCACTATCGATGGTTATCTCTATTCATTCTTGTAGTTTTGTCCCAAGAGAAGAATACTGAATGTTAGGGAGGAGTTGAATTTCGATATCAAATTGGTCAAATTAATACCCCAGCGGGTTAGGGGGCTTAGAATATACCCGTGGTAAGGAATGTCTGTCGTAAGAGGCGACTAAAATCCACGCTTCTAACGATATACAACTTGTAGTAATTGAACCTCACCTAGATAAATGACATCAGGTCAACGTCAAAATTTTTAATTTTTTCCGATTTTTTAAAGTTTTGATTTTCAAATTAAGTTTTTTATAAAAAACTTTTAAAAATCAGAAAAAAATTATTTTTTTAAAATTAGCGCGTTTAATTGTTAACGTAATATCAAGGATATCTGATAAAAACATTATTTTTAACGATTTCTTTCATGTGGAACAAAAAGGATATTTTATGGACTAAAAACTCGGTTATATGACTCGTCCGTGTATAGGGCGTCGTTTTACAACTTTTTTTTGCAAAACACTATAGACTTCTTGCGCGGCCTTAAACTTCTCATATTCATTAGTACTGCCTTTAAAATAAGAAACAATTTGCTCGCACAGCTAAATTCAATGAAGGTGCAAAACACGGTAACTCGCATGGAACATGGTGCAAGGTTTCCCATATATTAGCTACGGAATGATTTGTATCTGACAGCAGCTTTTGCATCTACAGTACAACTACTCGCAATTTGAAATCTTCTGATATAAAGTGACAAGCAATAGTTAAGTAATTTTCATTATTCCTTTTTTTTTTGCTTGGTTTTCCGACGGGGTAGGAATATGATGTATTGTGGAACGATTTTTTCACAAGGGATGACGAAAAATCGTTCCACAACACATAAGTTTACTCAACCTCTGATTAACGCTAACCCTATGAGAGGGTGAAGTCACAAACAAATTTTATCTTTTGTCTATACACGGATGAGTCATCTAACCGAGATTTTCGTCCATAAAATATCCTTTTTGTTTCACATGAAAGAAATCGCTAAAAATAATGTTTTTATCAGATATCCTTGATATTACGTTAACAATTAAACGGGCTAATTTTAAAAAAATAAAACTTTTCTGATTTTTACAAGTTTTTATAAAAAACTTAATTTGAAAATCAACTTTTTCAAAAATCGCAAAAAATTAAAAATTTTGACATTGATGTCATTTAGCGAGGTGTGGTTCAATTGCTACAAGTTGTATATTGTTAGAAGCGTAACTCCAGCGAACATAATTTTTGAATAAAGTGATAACAAAAAAACACAAAATTACCGTTATCTCAAAAACGTAACCATACAAAAAATTAAAAATAAAAAAAAAAATTGTTCTGTGCTCAGCAGACCCATACCTATCCTCCCCCATAACTGAAATTCTTCGTATTTTTTTGTTTTTTGATTTATTTAAAGCATAGTGTATTCTACATTAATGAAATGTTTAAACAGTGTGCCTTTTGATTATCGGTATTTTACATTAATGAAATGTATAAACAATGTGCCTTATGTACTACACCATTTCCAGATGGATTTTAGAAAGCGTCAACTGGATTTTAGAAAGGGAAAATTGGATTTTAGAAATGTCAATTGGATTTTAGAAAGGCGAAATTGGATTTTGGAAATGTCAATTGGATTTTAGAAAGGGGAAATTGGATTTTAGAAAAGGGAAATGTACATTATAATTTCATACGCAATAAAGAATTTCTATTCGAAAAATTCTGTGTAAAATTTATTTTACACGCACATTCTGAAATCCAAATCACGCTTTCGAAAATCCAACTGACATTTCTAAAATCCAATTTCCCCTTTCTAAAATCCAATTGACATTTCTAAAATCCAATTTACCCTTTCTAAAATCCAATTGACATTTCTAAAATCAAATTGCCCTTTTCTAAAATCCAATTGACATTTCCAAAATCCAATTTCCTCTTTCTAAAATCCAATTGACATTTCTAAAATCCAGTTAACGCTTTCTAAAATCCATCTGGAAATTGTGTAGTCAGCGCCAAAGATGCTAAAAAACAAATGTACTACTTTTAGTTTTATTACTATAGCGTTTTCAAGTCAAACGAAACCTTTTTCAAATCAAGTGCAAATTTTAAATTGAAAAAGGTTTAATTTAACCAAAAAATGCTATATATATAAGTGAAGTATTTAATTCCTATTTGTTGTTCTTTTGTTAATTAATTAACGTTATGCGTTAAAAAAAATTAAAGACTTTGAAAAGGAAAATGTAAACAAAACCATCCCTCTTTTTAAGGTTTAATTTAACCAGAAAATGCTATATACATACACAGAGAAAACAGTACAATGGTTTTTTCAACCAACTTCTTGGTTAATGTTTTATTGGTTGATTTATTCATGTCAAAAGGAAAAAATGTGATATGTACATTTTCATTGTACCATTAACCAATATTTTGGTAACAATCAATATCAAACAGAAAGTTGGTTTCCCCAACGTGTATATTTGTTATATTAACGAAAATATTGGTTAATTCATATCTAAAAAAAAGTAAAAATAGGAGTGTTTTATTGGGTACTTCTCTGCTCGCTTATACTCGATTCTGCTCTCTTGGCTAACAGTTTCCATACGAAATGTTAGAGACTTTAAGAGACCTTTAGAGAGTATGCCAGCTACTCATTAAACTGATCTTTACTGATTATGCCAATTTTTTCTATTGCGAATAAGTGAAATGGTTTCAAATTTTTGTCAATAGATATCTCCCCTATCTTCGAATTCAACGCAATACCGTTCGTTAGAAAATTTTCTCCAATTCCGTACCAAAGAACGTATATTGTACAACATACGTTCTTTGTCCGTACTTTAACGAACGGTGTTATATTGAGTCTTGGCTAGATTCGAAGATAGGGAGACATCTATCGATAAAATTTTTTAAGAAATTTCATCAAATAAACACACCTTTTTCCCAATTCCTTTACTTTAACGAACGGTCGTATAATTTTCACTTGTTTTTATACCAGTGGTTGTTTTTTCGCAAGTCTCTAACTCTTGCCGAAACGAATACGGCTAATATTTACGAAGCTTTATGGCTTCGGCTCTGTTGTTACCATCGCCTTCAACACCGTTTGTGCTTGACGAAGTTGAATGGCTGGACCCGAATTGCAGAGAGCGAGAGAGTGAGTATTTGGAATTTTCTTTGTTATTCAGTTAACATATTAACACTCTCTTATAGATCATACATAGCAGTGCTGCTACTGGCATAAAAATATAACCAACAAATTGTTTAATAGTAACAAGAAATTGGTTGAAGATTTGAACGAACATTTTGTTACATCAACAAATATCATGGTTAATATAACCAAAAACACTGTCTAATATATCAACAATGGTAATGGTAATATTAAACGAAATTCACATTGATTCCATTTCAAGTGTAAAATTAGTACTATTAACCAACTTTTGGTTGATTTTTCTCTCAGTGTAAGTGAAGTATCTAATTATTATTTGATCTTTTATTTAATTATTGTTTTGCGTAAAAAATTAAAGACTTTTTGGAAAGAAAACTGTAAACAAAACTATCCCTCTTTTTATTTTAGTGAAATATTCATAAAAAACTATCGATAGTATCGATAGTTTTTTTTTCGACTATCGAAACTATCGAGTGGTCCGACTATCGATGGTTTTGCAGCTCTAGTGCCACACCAATCAAACATACTACAATCCACATGCGAGAAGCCGCAAGTTCGTGCGACTTCAATGATGATGACCAATAATTAAATACGTAATAATGAAGGCCGCCTACTAAGTGCTATTAAGCTTGCTTAAACATAAAATCGGGTATATATACATATACAGGCAAACATATGCATGTAGGTGTGTGTATATTTGTGTTTGTGTGTGCTCGCATAATAACGTACTTCATGTCATATCCTTTGTACATATGTACATACCTTTATACACCTGCCTATATGTTATCTCACTAGGCTCCGCTGTTTTTATGTTGCTACATATTGCTTCAGTCTTTGGTGCGGCAACAACAAAAACAACAACGGCATAGATATTTAGCATTGCAATTGTAAGTTTTCTTCAGGCAGCCGCAGCATTAGAGCAATGATGCAAACGTTGAAACCACCACAGCTGACACCACTACTGCTACAACAATATCATCATCCGTATCTGCCTCCTCATCAACACCAACTACAACATCAAGATCCACTACCGCCGCCCCAGCTACCCCCACATTCGCAGTCGTCATTGGCCTCGTCATTGCTTAGCAATAGTAACATTTCTATTATGAATAATCATATCCATCAACATCAGCAACAACAACAGCAGCATGAACAACAACAACAACAACATGCACATCCTTTGTTGCATAATCACCAAGAGAATCCACAAACGATGATGCAACAACCGCAAACCAATCACCTGGTACCACCATTGCCTCCACCACTACCCGCATTGCCAGCGTCGTCTTTGGCGGTCACACAACAGCAACAGTCCTCAATAGCAAAGAACATCATTGGTGGCGGTGGTGTTGGCAGGGGCATTCTGCTGCACAATCATGAAACAAATCAACTGAGGCAGGAGAGTAATACGGCTGCGACGGCTGCCGCTGAAGTTACTACCTCGTCCGTCGGCAATGTCCATCTTGACGATGAACCAAATCCTGAAATGGTGCTCGCTTTGATCTCAAGGAATCGAGCGCTCGAGGGTAAGTCATAGAGCTTGATATTACTAAATTGCATGAATTAGACCATCTGTCCATCAAATGGCTCAAGAAAAGAATTGAAAATGAAGTAGTAGAGGTAGAGCGACACGAAGCAGAAGAAGCTTAACAAACTAAATACTCAAGATTCTGTGAATGTCTGTGCATTTACAGGAATTTGAAAAGTAGAAAGTAAACTGTTTTATTTGTTGTATTCATCTTGCAAAGTGGAATGTATATACAAGCAAAAGTTAGTTCTTATTGAAATAAAAGTAAATTTGTCTGCTTCGAATGCTAAGTAAGCATAATTAAGCTTATAGGAAGCTTTATGGATTTCTATTTTAATTTTAATGTTGTAAGCACTACAGCACATGCTCAGGGCCTCTTGAAATCGCTTCGAATATTTTATATTTTTTCTGGCACTTCTTTAGGAGTCATGTACATATTCCCAATTTAGGATTCGTCTAAATATTGGCACTAAGTTACGGCGCGACTGCTATGACGTATCATGCCAATATGTACATTAGGCTGGGTCGATTTCTATGGTGGTAAATTAATCGATATCGTGACGTCGAAATTGGGATTTCTCTCATTTTTCTGAGGAGAAAACTCTTCCACGACAATTGTCTAATAAATTTTGATTTTCCGGAATTTGATTTTTATGGACCAAGAAAATTAAAAATGGACAAAAGTCGACAAAATATCAATAGACCAGGGTGCGCATTTGTACACACATTTGTGACACATTTTGAAAATATTCACCCATACACATGTGCTTTGTTTTCATTGGAAAAAAAAATTAGCACAAACTACATGTGCCTGAAATCTGAAAAACAGGCACACACATGTGCGTTTTGTTAATTTTATAAAAAAAAATTCACATAGTACATGTGCCATTAGGCATATAACAAATTTTGACGAAAAATTTGGCATACCACCACGTGGTGGCAAATATTGTATCAGTAATGAATATCACTTTTTTAGGTGATTTCCGTTCAAAAACGTTCCGCGCAAAAATGGATTTCTAAAAAAAGTCAGATTTTTTTTTAAATTTTTTTTAATATTTTTATTTTTACATTTTTGTCAATTGTTATATGAAATAAGTTTTAAGTTTAAAGTATGTGATGATTTACACAATGGTAAAATGTCTTGCACAATCTTAATTGCACGCTCTGCGCAGATGTACAAAACTTTTTTTGTTTTTTTCAGCAGTTCTGATAAAAAAAAAGTAATTTCGTTTTGCGCGGAAACTTTTTTGCAATTTGGCAAAAAAGAAAACTACTGCGGTTCATACTTTTTTATGCTCCATTCGACTATGGTATGTCGTTTTTCATATTTGCAAAAATTGTAAAAAGTTATATGCCTAATGTGCCATGTGCTTGAAGAAATGTAGGGTAGAAGGGGGCACATTCGTCACTGGGGTACATTCGCCACCCCCCGTTTTCTGAAAATTCAGCAGACCAATCAAATTTTAATAAACGATAAGTTATATTTCATTTGACCATCTCTTGTTTAATTAGTCTTAAAATTTGAAGTTTACAAGTGATTATAAATAGTAGCGTTTATTAATTTTTTTGCGTTAGTGTGGGCGCTTCTTCGTGTCAATATATTATCCAATAAATTAATTAATTTTAATGCTATCGAAAAATTTTTCCTAAGTGTAATACAGCCAATATTTTTTTTTAATAAAATTGAATATACATTTTGGAAAAGTTCTGCGAAGTGTAGAAAAAAATAAATTAAGTAAGAGTGGCTGCACCTGGGGCATATTCGCCATATCATAAGCGGGACCATGTTCTCCATGGATTAAATTCACAAATGGCGTAAGTGCCCCATGAAGTAATTTAATAGAATTTCATGTCAAGTAAAGTTTACATTTTATCATATTCTGAAATGCAAATTTTTTTCCCTATAACAGTAAATGCTACGGCTTTTTAGTGAAAACAAATTTATTAAAAAAAAAAAAAGTTATTATACTTATTTTTTACACAGTGGCGATTGTAGCCTATTCCCTCGGCGCATGTGCCCCAGTTTCACCAATTTGGGCAATTTGGAAAAATTAAAAAAAAAAGTATAAAAACATACAAAAATTTATACAAGGAAGAAAAAGTAAAGAAGGCAACAGATGTAGGTTTGCAGCCATGTTAACTTTAAATAAAAAATGCATTGGAGTAATTTCCACAGCTATTCAAAACCAAAAAAAAAGTGGCGAATGTGCCCTCTTCTACCCTACATACATGAAATAGAAACTTATGATTTTCCATTCATTGAATATGAATACTATCAAACATAAAAAGTAACCATTAGCAGATCACGCGGCACCCAACTCGAGGGAATACTACAAAGCAAAGAAAGTAATCAGAGAGTCGTGTTTGTTTTCAATAAATGCAGATTTACGATTGTGAACAATAATTTTAGAATGAAAAATGTCAAAGCCCCATTATGAATAAATGTTTATATACACATAATTACAAACAAATGGAATATAAAACATTTTCTACTTGCACATTATCCGATTCGAATGCATACTGCACTTTAAGCCAAAACGAGTATTGACAAGGACACGTGAGTGGGCGCATACCAAATGGTGAGCGTTCGCACTTCAAAGGTTTACCAAAAAAAAAAATAAAATTGGTTATATGTAAGTAGAAGAGAGTGGAAGCGAGACAGTTGACAGCAGACTAGCATGGAACAGGGATAGATGATGAATATGCGCGCCCGATTTGTGCTTTTGCTGTGCACGTGACAACAAAAAAAGCCCTGCAACATCAGCTGGCGCACACTCCGTCACTTTTACGCCTTCACCACAATAACTACATAGTAAATACTTAGTGAGATACTCCTCCAGTCAGCTATCCATTGATCTACATATAATGGAAGAGCAATATAAGAGGAATTAATGAGTGGGGCAGGTTGTGTTGTGTATGCCGTTATAGAGTTAGAGTGATAATCAACTGTCATAGGACTGTGCATAAGTTTGGTCACGCTTCACATAATAAGGAGTTAATGTTGTTGTTGCTTGGTCGGTTGTTCTATGTATTCCTGTTTCGACAGTTCTCATATAATTTAAATTTTTTTTTGTTTGGCTTGTGGAAGGGTGTGCGCTATAAGCGAGTCCTCTTGAAAAGATCAACAGGCACGCGGCCTTTAATTTTTATCTTCTTCTTCCTCTTCCACGCTTATTATTTTTCATCTTGTTTCTTTCCATTGCAATGGTTGGTGGTTTCCCAGCAGTATTGCCTTACAACATTCATAATCCCAATGGAATTGACGTACGTTGCTATGGCACGACACGGGTGCGCGTCGCCTGCCAGCCAAATTCTCTGTTGATTTTTTGCCGTTATTTTGACTCTCGTACTCGTTTCGCGTAAAGCGAGCAGAAAAATTGAATTATTTGCTTGAGGCTTTTGTGTAACCGAAAACCTGTAACCAGAAACAAATATTTTATTAACACAAGTACCTCGTGTCCGCTTGTCCGCATTCAATAAAAATCAACAATAAAGCAGCAACATTTCACGAATAGGTACTTACCTACTAGATATATCAACCCCCTCTGGCAATAATGCACTGTGGACCGTTATGTGCAATTTTTCTTTGCCAAGTTAATGTAAAATAATTAATAAATTGAAATCTATGTATGGTAAAGAGAAGCTACAGTATAAAGTCAAATCAATCGATTGCCCTCTCTCTCTCTATGACTGTCGATCTCTTCCCGTTTGACTATTCTTTCGGTATTGGCCGCTGTGGTGCAGTGGGTAGAGTGCTCGCCTGCTATGCCAGAGGTCTCGGGTTCAAACCACGGTCCGAGCAAAGCACCAAAACAATTTTTCTAATTAGTAAAAATCCAATTATTGGGTTTTTTAAGAGCAGCGGTCACCTCTCGGCAGTGGGCGGCATACCCTCCGAGAGTATTTCTGCCATGAAAAAGCTTCTCACAAAAAATGCATTCGCCGTTCGGAGCCGGCATAAAACTGTAGGTCCACCCAATTAGTAGGAAAAACAAAAAAAGGAGCACACCTCGAATTGGGAGAGAAGCTCGGCCATAAAACTCGTCAGAGTTATAATAGCGCCATTGTATTATATTATATTATATTATATTATATTATATTATATTATATTATATTATATTATATTATATTATATTATATTATATTATATTATATTATATTATATTATATTATATTATATTATATTATATTATATTATATTATATTATATTATATTATATTATATTATATTATATTATATTATTATATTGAGCATACACATATTTAAGTAGCGGTTTGAATCGACTCTCATAATTAACTGTGGTAACTCTATTCTTACGCAATGTTATAATATGTTCAGACATGCGCATAATAGACTATGAGAAGCCTTTCAGCAAAGTAGAGACCTAATTGAGGCTCTATTTACAATGCAAACAACTCAACTTTTAATAGTCTAGTATAAAAGAGTTGAACTAAAATGGAATACATACTAAAATGGATAAGTACATACATTTTCCACTTAATAGATTTAATTAAATATTACTTTGGGAAGTTTGTTCGGACCGCTGCTACACTCCACATTCAGAGCATTCCGTCATGGAATTATTTTGGGAGTAACCTTTCGCTCCTACTTTGAAACGCACCGAAAGTGGTTGACTAGGATAGGTATAAAATTTAAGTATGTATTCATATAATTTAATACGCTCATTTAATTTCGGATATCTGAACAAAATATTAATATCTTTAATGGATTCCGATTGGAAGTAATGCCGGAATCGCAATTTGGCGTTAGGTCGGTCGCGCGTTGATCGTACCTCACCGTACCGCTTCACACTGACATTCGATATTAGATGTTGGATTGTAAACATGTTCACTGCCACTAATATATTTTGTAAAATTTTTTCATAAATTTCATAATTTTTCATCGAAAAAAAAAACAATTTTAATTTACTTAATGTCAAAAGCCCTACTTAGTAGAGAAATGTTCCACTCAGGCGTTATACAGGGGTGCAATGAACATAAGATATTACAAAAATTTTACGATCAAACGCTTGAGGTTACAATGCGATTTGCTCCATATATTTCCATACTTTTTTACTCACCTGTCAGAAGCGCGACCGACCGAACGCCAAATTGCGATTCGGACATTAAGGCAAAAAGAAACAATAAAATATGTATATTTACAAAAGCTTTTGGGTTTGACACTAATAACAAAAAAATTTCAACATTGGCCCACAGTGCAGAGGATGAAGTTCTTCGTTCCAGTTGTTATTATTGTACATATTTTGGCAGATATATATGTATGCATGTATGCATTTATATTTACTTACAACAACAGCTATAGACACACTTCACCGGAAAAATTAACAATCTGTTGATGTTGTTGTTGTTGTTGCCGTTCATTGGTGGTGTTGGTGGTATTTGTGGTGTTGTTGCTTCTTCCTGTCGGATATCAACCCACACCCATATCCTTGTTGTTGTTTGCTGATTGAGAGTAATTGTTTGCCCACTGTCAAAAAATTGAGTAAATATGTTTGTCATTTCACTTGCTGCTGCCTGCACGCACTTAACGAATTTAAAACGCCAGTTACGTTACATTAGTAAGTACTTTTTGTGTAGATAGAAAGGCAAGTCATCGAAGGACTCAGCAGGCGCGCGGGCGGGTGGTCAGGCTGGTGGCATAGTGCATCCATAACTTGGCTCTTTGGCATAGCATTGTACATTCTTACATTTACACATATGTACGTCATACTGCTTTGCCACGTGTCATTATGTACCGTAGAATTATCACATCAAATTGACTTGCACATGCTTACATACGAGTACAATTTTATGAGCATTAAGGTGTTCCGTATATACATATTAACTTAAGAAAAAGTGATTTTGCTTTTGTATAAAACCAGTGTGCGCCAACAGGCCCGCAAGGAAAGTTAGACGTCGAGAGGCTGCACACGATGCAGATAGCGCCAATGAATATCTACTCCACTCGGCTCTCAGCCCTGCTCTATGACAGCAGTCCTCGACCAAACGATGTATCCGAGGAATGGCAGCATATCATTCTCGTTCATTTCGTACCGCCGCTGAGGAAACTACCTATTGCACACTAGCGAGCCCGAAAAAACACCTGGCATGATAAGGATTGCCGCCGCCTAAAGAGCTAGATTGTGTACGGAGCGTTATCGGCGCCAGGCAGCACGAAACAGAAGCGAGTGGCGTGCTTTGTTGGACTCAACTAAAATTGTCTAGACCGTTAAGCGCCATTAAAGAAGAAGAACAAGCAGAAGCAGAAGAAGAAGAAAAATCTGATGTCACTTATATCATGTTCAGACATAAAAATTAATTAAGTCAATTGGGGTTGATTGAACATCTTTAGATTTGGTGTTCAGACATATTTAATTTACTTGGCCCATTTAACAGGTCGGCTCAAGATACATACACACAAACACGCCGTGAGCTGAATATCAAACTCTCGTGACCTAAATGTCAAAATTGCAAGGAGGACGAAATAATTTGACATTCATCTCACAATTTTTACCAATCGTAAACACGAATGCATGTATAAAATAAGCAGAAATAAAAACAAATTTGGTAGGTGATGAAGAAGAACAAGAATGCAGCTGATCTGACGAACCAACCTGTTTAGTGGACACTGACGCTAATCACATTTCTCTTTTCATGACATTTCATTTTACTTATGAAACAAGCGTTTTAACAGGGTTGCATGCAGAATTGTTCTTCATTAACAACTCATTAATTTCTAATGAAGCATTAACTTGGTCAATTTTTGTATGGTAAATTGAGAATCATTGGGCTTGAAAATTGAATGAAGGCTCTTAATGTTCAATTAAGGTTGTGTCTGAACATAACATTAAATAGTAGATATCTATTGATTGATTAGACTGGTGCAGAGTCAGGCGTGCACGGAGTGCAACGAACCCGATAATGTTGGCACTCTGGAACATCTTCTCTGTCAGTATACAGCTTTTGTCATACTCTGCCTTAAATGCCTCTGTTCTGAACCCCCAAAACCCTCCCTGCGCAAGGGCCTGGGTATATGTGAGGGATAACTAGATCCTGGCCAACCTAACCTAATCTAACCTATTGATTCAGAAGATTATTCTTATTCGATGGAAAATATCGTGGTACAAATTTGTAGTAGAAAATGGATTTCAGGTAAAAAAATTTAAAAGAGTTCAATCCACAAATGTAGTTTGAAAAAAATAAAATGCCTACCCTAACACCAGGACACCACAGAAACATACATACATACATAACTACCATCGTTCACGTAAATGCACTAAAATTCACTTAAGTTCATATATGTATGTATGTACATGAACATTCATATGCATGAGCATGACCCAACCAAGGGTGGATGGATAATAATTTGTTTTATGTCAACATTATTGTATTGTATCCTGCATGACTTTGACTTTGTTTTCAATACTTTTTTGGTTTTTGTTCTTACATTGAATCGTCGCTGACTTGGGTTATACCATGTCTCCACATAACGTGTTTCGCTCTTTTTTTCTGCATTTTCTCTCTCAATCTTGTTTCGACACGGAAACCAGTGCCGAAACTCGCCAATTTCCATACAAATTTCTGAGAGCGAGTGAAGATTGAAACACTGTTTCATTCTGAATCATCTTGCCAACCTCGATGATATCGATGTCTTCTCTAATTTTGTATCGAAAATCTATCGAAATCTCACACATACCAAAACAAAGACGCAAAAATAAGCAAACATACAAACATTTAAGAAGAACAAGAAAGATAAATGTTAAACTGAATCACGATTAGCCACGTGGAGACGGGTTATTGAGCGAGATGTTTTGCTAAAGTTTCTCTGGTGAATCAAGTTATGTGGAGACGGGCTTTTAGTCAGAGCAGTTCACTTTTTTGTTGTCGGTTATTTCAGTGCCCACTCTGAATAAATGTTTACATTAGTGGCGGATGCACTTACACACTTTCCCTTTGACTGTTTTGTCAAGTGGTGAGATACTTGAGTTAAGCCAATGCACACTCACCACGCAAACACTCACTTGAAATGGGATTTTGTTATTTTATTAGACTTATTAGAAGTTATTAAATTAAATTAGGATCGATTTCCATGTAAGTGGTTTTGAGTACGATGCCAAGTGTTTTGAAAATATTTACGCGCTCAGATAATGATTTGCAAATAATTTTTTTAAACGAAATTTTGGATTTTCGTGAGAGGCTGGATTTCGATAAGGGATTGCTTCAATTGTATTAACATATGTATGTATGTAGATATCACATAATATTCCCATAGGTATTACTCATCTGTTGCATATTTCTTTCTGCTTCGTGATAATTAGTGCCAATTAAAAATACCAAGGGAGGCAAAGTTATTCTCCATCTTCCAACGAAGTGTAGGCCTCCCAACCTCTTTTTCCGCTGCCACCGGTTAAGCTCGTACAGCTTCATCAGCATCGCCAAATACGCAATTGTCCATACATTTTTCGAAGAAGTTTTCCCTCGAATATTCCAAGTGCCAGATGTCATCTGGGACCTCACTCTGTAATTCTATTCGAAAGCGAAATTCGATCGGAAAGCACATTCGTATTGTATAGAATATATGGAATATAATTCGAAGGCGAACGAATTTTCTTTCGAATCGAACTACAGAGTGAGGGCCCCGATGTTCATATCGTCTATGCTTCTGCGCCGTACTTCTAATTGTAAATTATCTAGATTTTAATAAAAAAATTAAAAGCAGACAATAAAAATTATTGGATTTGGTAGAATCGAAAAATTATACCAACGTTAAATATCTATGTATTTTGGTTTTTTTCCGGGAAATTCACACTTATACTACACTTATATACACTTTTTAAAGCACTACTTACATTTTCAATAAACCCTGCAAAAAATGCGATTAATCCGGAACGTGTCCGGGATCAATCGCAAGGTAGTATGCGACTAATACAATTTTACATCCCTTTATATGGAGTGAATTGATCGCATTTGTTCGAGCATGTCCTATGAAGATACTAATTTTTCAACTTGTATACCCGAACGGGTACAAATGTAGATCAATCGCTTTCATCCCGAACGGGTACAAATGTAGATCAATCTCTTTTATCCCGAACGGGTACAAATGTAGATCAATCGCTTTCATCCCGAACGGGTACAAATGTAGATATTTCCAAGTTGTTCGCCAAGGCAATTTTTAATAACAATCTTTAAAAAATTGTTAATGTTCATGCATATATAAATAAAGATTATATAATGTTTTACTTTTGAAAAAAAATCTCAATAAATAAATAAAATTGTAAGTTTTGAATATGCATTATATGAGCGTAATGTAAAGGATTTTTTCATAGAATATTTTAGGCAACATTTTGTTAAAATTATTATTCATCATTGTTATTAAAAGAAAGGGTGTTCAATTCGTTTTACCGGTTGTTCTACAATTTTTTAAATATATTGCATATTTTTGTAAAATTTCTACATTTAAGGAATCTAGATTTGTACCCGTTCGGAAAGAAAGCGATTAATCTACATTTATACCCGTTCGGGATGAAAGCGATTAATCTACATTTATACCCGTTCGGGATGAAAGCGAATAATTTACATTTATACCCGTTCGGGAACAATTGGTCTACAATTAGTCTACATTTATACCCGTACGGGAACAAGCGGGGACTAATTGTGGACAGATTTTTCTCGAAAGAGATCAATCCGGGACAAATATCTTTCGGTATTAATCGCACATTTTTTTGCAGGGAAATGTACTATTGTAAGTACATACATACATATATGTATGAAAAGTAGCGCACATACATACATACATATGTGCATCCATGTGAATAAAATTTAAGCTTTCATGAAATTTCGCCCTCTTTGCATTGCTACTGTAGCTTTAACCATACACCGATTAGCCGGAATAAGTTTATAAGTATATATTTATATATGTATGTATGTATGTGCTTTTGCTAGGACGCAGAATCGTGGAGGGATATAAATACATACTTATTTATGTATGAATTTACATAGGTACCCTGCAAGAATTGTGTGACCGAAAGACCACTATTACAAAAATATAATATTACCAACACATTTGCACTCCTATGTGTTTTTAGCCAAGTTCAAAACCAATGAGATAGATAAGGATAGAATGGAATTTGAAAATACACATACGGGAACGTGATGAATGAAACGGTCACAAAAGTTACCGATGCCCTTAAGAATGTGATAGGAAATATCCCAAAACTTTTAGTCATCCCTGCCGGTCAAATGACTAGCACAGTTCTTGCAGGGTACATTTATGCTTATGCGCATACGTTAAAGCTGGAAAGCATAAGAGTGGGGGATCTAATATCCCGCGGCGAACTTTATTAAATTATTTTATTTTGACGTTCATTTTCCTTTACAGTTTTATATTTATTATATGTAAGTGTTATAAATTATTTTGCCTAACATTTTGTGTGTGTTATATCCAGCAGCCAATGGAAAAAAAACGCGAAGTTTAAGAAGGCTTTGTTGCGTAGGAAAATTTAAGTAAATTAATGTACATATAAATATGTAGTATATATTTACATATGCATGAAAACATGTTTAAAATGCGTCTGCAAATAGCTTTTGCCGTAAGCTTACGGATGGCATTATTTGGCAACGTTACAAATCCTTTTGGCAGGGGAATTTAGCAAAGTACAAGTTAATACAACAGAGAGTATATATGTAGGAACATACTTATTCAGCACGTTGCGTATTAATTTTTTATTAAAAAAAATGGTCGAAAGCCTACTCTCAGAAAAATAATCACAGTAGTAGGTATCAACAGTTTTCTTCTGTTAATCCTTAAATTCATTAAATTAACAGAAATATGTTTAAGTAGACAAATTTAGAGTCATATAAACGAAAACATCTTTTACTTTAACAAATATATCTATTAAAACCAAGGATGCTCAACAAACTATCAAAATATTTTTCCGTTTGTTAACATGCTATGTTAACGCAACTAAAATGCAAGCGTTAACGTTTTAAACGAAACAAAATCAACAAAAAGGAAATCGGTTTCGTTGAATCGAAAATTAACGTTGAAATTATCATTGAAATGAGCGTTTTTTCGGTTCTCACAATAAGTTGAGAGTGCTTAGTAGCAGCGTAGAGCAACAATGCTCTCAATGATAAACATAGAGCGCTTTGATGGTTCGTTTGAGTGAAAATTCTCTCAGTAATATAGAGCGCTCAACTTTTCAACGTTTCAGCGTCAACGCTTGAGTTTCGTTGACGTTGATAAAGGAACAGAAATTATTTTGATAATTTTTATAACGTTGAAAAACTGAGTCGTTTCAGCTTGTTGATATAACTGAGTCACTGTTAACTTAACCCTAATATCTGTTGCTGTAACTTTATATTTATTTGTTGATTGAACAAATCATTACTGTTGACAATCAAGAGAAAAAGTATTTATTTTGCCAGCTTTCTCCGTTGTTACTTGTTGCTTTGCTTACGTGAGTGAGTTTTAATTCACGGATGCTTTTTCGAACAAAGGTAAGTATAAAAGCCACTAAAGTGGCTTCAATATTCAATATAATGTTGAATGTCGCACTATACATGATGCCGTTGGATTGAATTTCAGGTTGATGTCGTGATTTGAAATCGGAGGAGAATATAAAATAGAGAACACAATATAGCAAGCAGGGAAGGCGAAGAAGGTGCCGCAATGGAAAACAAGCGGAGATGAAGCTACATATTTGTACTTGGAAATCGAACGGAGGGAGGAAGAAGAGAAAAATTAAAACAAAAGATTTAAAAAACTTGCTAATAGCTCTCAAAATACATATTAAGGGTATTCATTTAAGAGTATAAGTTTATAAAGTGTAAATTTCTATCAGTTTACACACACTGTTATATGAACGCACCTAATAATTTTTTTTCGTAAACTTGTCATCAGCTGTGCTATTGTCAAAATTTATTTAAAACTATATCTACATATATTAAAGACATATATTAAAATATGCCAAAAATAAGTGAGAAATCCAAATTAAAACGACTTTACAAGGAAATTTTTGTAAATGACTTACTGATGCTAGAGGTTTCTGTTGCGCAAGGTTGCTTTTTTCGAGTTTACAGCGTTTACACACTGAAATGTGCGCGTAAATTTCTCAACCATGCGTAAATGATTTTCCATACAAAATTTGACAGTTCGTTTACAAACTTTATAAATTTACAAGTTTACACACTTTACGAGGCATTTATAAGGTTAAATGAATACCCTTATTATAAAGTAATTGTTAGAAATAAATGGCCATGTAAAACACAAACGGATTTATTTTTAAGTGACAAAATTTCAACTGCGGAGAGTTGTTTATTTAACAGCAAAATTGTTTGGATTAACAGCGATTTTTTGTTTTCATACTGTTAAAAAAAAACGTCTGCCAATTTAACAGATATATCCTTTGGATGTGATTTGACTGTGGAATCTGTGGTTTTAACCCGTAATCCCGTTGATCTACCAGTATCTTTTCTCTCGGTGTATGAAGAAATCGAGATGTGTATGTATGTACATAACACTTTAATATAATATATCGACCCCTGTGCGCGATTTTATCGTAAGGGTCATTTTCTCGAATTTCACTTTTTGATGCAAATTTAATCTACATCCGTCAGCGCATCACCTGGTAAAATATTATAGCTGAAATACTTATAGTTGTGCCAAAAATTGGCTCGAATTTATCGTATCGCCCATATAAAAATATTTTGAATATAGCTAGCAAGTAATTTTACGTATTATTTATTTTGAAATTTAAAATAGAATATGAAGGGGATTTTAAGCGTAATGTAGCCATGGTACCATGACTATGTTTGGATTATCTTATTAAGCTGGAGTTATAGGTACTTAACATAGCATCAACAAACTCACTCAAAATTTTTGTTCAACGTGGTTTGAGTACATTTGATTACGCACACTTAGCGTAACATAGAAGTCAAATCAATTTAGATTACTGAGCGCGCAAAAGCGGCCCGTTTCTCAACTTGTTCCATGCTACGTTAAGTATCTATAACCCCAGCTTAACCTTAAACGAGTTGCTCTTGTATGTATATTTGTATGTATATTAATTTATTTATATATTTCTATATCCACTACTATCTCAGGAAGGGGCTAAACGGATTTGGAGGAAATTCGTTTTACTGATAGTAAGCCTATGGTCGCTGTGGTGCAGTGGGTAGAGTGCTCGTCTGCTATGCCAGAGGTCTCGGGTTCAAACCCCAGTCCGAGCAAAACACCAAAGAAATTTTTCTAATTAGTAAAAATCCAATTATTGGGTTTTTTAAGAGCAGCGGTCATCTCTCGGCAGTGGGCGGCATACCCTCCGAGTGTATTTCTGCCCTCCGAGTGTATGGTATTTTACAACGTATTTCAATTAAAATATTGGTCAGTGGAATTTCTACATAACCTAATTTTATTAATTCCTTTGTAAACTATCGCGAAAACGGTTTGACTGAGTTGAGTGAGATTTTATACATCCATTTTTGGCTCATTTAGTTACTTGATTAGATATTTGTATATTTCTATATGGTGAAATAGACTACTTTCTAAGGAATCACGTCTGAGCTCGACCACCCAGATACTAGTAATTTATGGAAATAAGAGAATGCCCCACTTGGATGGAAAATAATGAAAACTAGCGATTAAAAATACTTACTTATTTAGAAAAAAATAGCAATAGTATTATCTGTTCTTGTGTCGCCTTTAAACGGCATCTGCAATGTAATTTGTTTTTGGAGGGTTTTCTGACATTTACTGATTGGGAGTCGCTGGTTCAAATTCTCGTTCGATGTGTAGTTTTATATTGTAGACTAGAAACGCCGACAGATGTTGCTCTGTCGAACCATTGATTTATCGGAATAATGTAAAATTTTTATATTTCCATTTACCTCTCCTTCTCCCTGCTAATTTACCTCTCCCCTTTCTCTTACTCCCCACACTCGATCCATTGCTCCGTCATAATAGAGGAAATAATCTACCTATTTACCAAATTTCCAACTAACTTACATATTATAAAAACCAATTTTCCCAATAGATCGGTCCTGGTCTGCCGGAAATCGAACTTGGAAACTTTAGAATGTAAGACGAGTACAGTACTCACTATATTACCATTATCCCATCATTAAAAACACAAAAGTATGGAATAAAACATTTGTATTTTTCATACAAACTCTTTTTTAAATATTATCGTAAGGGACATTTATTCAAACAAACTCATGAAAAATTGAGAGCGAAAATTATCGTAAGGGACAAAATTATGATTTTTTCGCAAACCGCACATTTTTTCAAGAAAAAAATTATCAGGTTCAGTATATTAATTAATTACCTAATCACGTGTTCAATTTAGTTTCAAAATTCAAATAAAAAGTAGTAAAAAAACGAAAAAATGCTCGTCTGTAAAATTTGCTTTTGTCCGTTACGATAAAGTAGCACAAAGGGGTCGATATAATACAATGACGCTATTATAACTCTGACGAGTTTTATGGCCGAGCTTCTCTCCCAATTCGAGGTGTGCTCCTTTTTTTTCCTACTAATTGGGTGGACCTACAGTTTTATGCCGGCTCCGAACGGCGAATTCATTTTTTGTGAGAAGCTTTTTCATGGCAGAAATACACTCGGAGGGTATGCCGCGCACTGCCGAGAGGTGACCGCTGCTCTTAAAAACCCAATAATTGGATTTTTACTAATTAGAAAAATTTGTTTGGTGTTTGCTCGGACTGGGGTTTGAACCCGAGACCTCTGGCATAGCAGGCGAGCACTCTACCCACTGCACCACAGCGGCCACAAACACATAATACTTTAACTTAAGTAAAAATTTAGATTGTGTACAGGCAAAACGTAATGGAACACTCGGAACGATGCATGAAGTGTACGAATATTTCCATGATACTTTGGAGACCAATAATCACGGTGGCCGCAGTGTGGTTTAATATAGGATTTTTTATTTATTTAATTTTTTATTTTTATGTGCAAATTATAAAAAAATGGATATTAGAAGGAACAGAGATTAATCTATTTACAACTATTCGAATTTTTTAAAATCGTTTCAAAAACTTCTGCAATTTAAGGATTTTCAGTTTTTGAAGATCCGAAATTTTACCCTTTGTAGCTGGATTTTTTTATGCAAAACTATTTAGTCCTACTTGCTGAAATCAAAAAGATAGGTATGTAGTTTAGCACGGACTATCGAATAAGTTAATACCAAGTCTCCACACTTGTTTCGTTCTCAATCCTCTTGCCAAACGCGATGATATCGATGCCTTATCTAATTTTGTATCGAAAATCTATCGAAATCTCACACAGACCAAAACAAAAACGCAAAATAAGCAAATACAGAAACATTTACGAAGAACAAGAAAGAGAAATGTTAAACTGAATAACGATCAGCCACGTGGAGACGGGTTATTTAGCGAGATGTTTCGCTAGATGTTTCGTTAGATGCAGGAGCGGATTTACATAGGGGCAACATGGGCAGCTGCCCAGGGCGCCGTTTCAATAGGGGCGCCAAAACTAAGACAAGGAAAACATTTTTTTTTTATTTATCAAAAAAAAAATTTTTTTGAATATTACAACAAGAATGAAAGATTTTTTCAATTTTTTACAGAGAAAAAATGAATCAAAGTACACTTCAGAACATTGGTGCAGTTCTTATCAAATGAAAGCTATTGAGCAGGGAATTTACATAGAATAGTACTCATTGTGATTCCTAGGTCGGGTGTCCAGATATGGGCCAAAACGTGGACCTGAATGACCCTCGAATGTTTCTGAGCGATATTGGTATCAAATTAAAGGTCTTGATGAGGACTTCAACATAGAACTATTTTATTTCTGATGCCCAGGCCGGGTTCCCAAATATGGGTAAAAACGTGGACCCGGATAGCCCTGGAAAATTTCTCAGCAATATTGGTATCAAATGAAGGATTTTGTACAGAAATGAACTCATTACGATTCCCAGGTTGGATCCCAAGATGTGGGTCAATCGTGGACCCGGATAACACCGGGATATGGGTACCAAATGCAAAATGTTAAGCAGGGCATAGAGATGAACTCATTATGATTCCTAGGTCAGGTACCCAGATGTGGGTCAAAATGTGGACCCGGTAGTCCCGGAAAATAGCTCAGCGATATTGGTATCAAATGAAAGGTGTTGAGCGGGGCTTTTACATGGAGATGAACTCATTATGATTTCTAGGTCAGGTCCCGAGATGAGCAGAGATTTTACATAGAGATGGACGCATTATGATTCCTAGGTCGGGTCCCCAATGTGGGTGAAAAAAGAACCTGGATGTCACCGGGATATTTCTCACTGATATTGGTATCAAATGAAAGGTGTTGAGCAGGACTTTTATATTGAGCCGTACTCATTAGATATGATTCCTAGGTCAAGTCCACTGATATGGATCAAAACGTGGACCCGGATGATCACGGAAGATTTCCCAGCGATATTGGTATCACATGAAGGGTGCTGAGCTGAGATTTTACGTAGGTATGAACTCATTATTGCTAGGTCGGGTCCCCAGATGTGGTTCAATACGTGGACCCGGATGACTCTGGGATCCTACTGAGCAATACTGATATAAAATGAAAGGTGTTGACCAGGGCTGCTACATAGATCTCTTTTCATAGTTATCCTTAGGGCCGGATGACACGATATGTTTTTCAGCAACAATTTTATCAAATGAGAAGTGGAATACAGGGCTATGTTGCGCTAAACCCAGTTCCCTAGCGAAATGGAAAGGAGAAGGGTAATGAGAATGGGAATGGCAAAGGACGGAAAAGTAGAGAGAGAATATAATGAAAATGAAGAGGATAGGGAGAGAGACAGTAAGACAGGAAATGACAGAAGTAATAAGAGGGGGAATAGGAGAGGTAAGGAGAGTGGTAGAGAAAGGGAAGCAGAAATGTGACGGGAAAACGAAGCGGAAATGAAAGGGAAAAGAAGGAGAAAGGGAATAGTAGAGGAAAAGGGAGTTGGATACTAATAGGAAGAAAAAGGGATAACGACATAAAGAGGCTTTTGCTTCGCTCTGCAGCCCGAGATAAGTTCGGTTTCTAGATACTTCCAACTTAATTTAAAGTACGCAGTATTTTGCTTCTAATGCCTATAATAAGAAGTGGGCCAAAGCAAAGCTTGGCTGGGTACTAGAGGTCGGAAACTATCGATAGTCGGCACCATCGATAGTGTACGATAGTTTTTTGCAAACTATCGATAGTATATCGATAGTTGACGATAGTTTCGGGTGATTTGGGAGAGTCTATGGCTACGGTCACACTGTAACCGCCTTTTGCCGTCCGGCAGCAAACACATCCACAAACACATCTGTTTTAAATGAGCTCACCCGATTTCACCCGAATGTAAACAAACTTTGCCCACCTGTCCTGTTCTTATTCTTACCAATACATGAAAGTAATAGAAGATGATCCAATAAAACTTTTTTCAGTACATTGTTTTGTTTTATTTATTTATTAGCCATTTATTCTTGTTCAAAAAAATTAATATATTAACCAGAGGTGTTCCATAACAATTTCTGGATGATGGATATTTTTTAGATCATCCCATAACACTGGTCGACAAAATTTCAACAAATTTTTGTTACAGAAATAAAATTCTACTTTTCTAAAGGATTTCGGTGCGCTGAACCCGAATCTGAAGTCAGATTTTCTGTGATACGTACAGATTTTTAGATATTCATGCCCAAATGGGCGAAAAACGCGGGTTTGGCTATATTCACTCCTCAATATCTTTTAAATTACTTACTTATTTTAAAAATTGATTAAAGCTATTGAAAGCTCGGCCATTTCTCTTGAAGACAACGTTTTAATTTTTCGGATATCTAATTTAGGTATGTAGTAATACATGTTTTTGCACAATAAGGTATTTTTCGTGGAAACAACGGCAGCATTTGTAGTATGTTATAGGCGCAATCAAATTTTGTAGTTGCTCAGCAGAAAAATTTATTTACGAAGCCACTTACATACGTCCATAATATAATAAACTGCCTAAAAGCGTGCTTCAAAATTGTTAATGTTTTTTGTATGGAGAAAATATTCCAAAACTAATGAAGCTTAATGTGCAATATTGCAAGTTACAAGAAAGATATCTGAAATATTAATACGGTTTCTTCAATAGAAATGTCCGCGTTTTCAATAGCTTTAATCAATTTTTAAAATAAGTAAGTAATTTAAAAGATATTGAGGAGTGAACATAGCCAAAAATCGCGTTTTTGGCCTCTTTAAACATGAATATCTCAAAAACTGTACGTATTAGCAAAAATCTAACTTCAGATTCGGATTCAGCGCACCGAAATCCTTTACAAAAGTAGAATTATTTCTGTAACAAAAACTTGCCGACCAGTGTAATTGTTATGAGCAATTTTGTATTTTTTCGATCTTCCATAACAATTACTGGATGATGGATATTTTTTAGATCAGTTCATAATTAATTAAGACTCGACCAAATGATAGACCTAGCCAAGCGCTTTCATTTGATACCCATTTTTCGGTGTTCAGTATTCTATATTCGTATTACGTATCAATATTTATCCGCTTTTCCACAATTATGAGCAGTTATCGATAAATTTATCGAAATATATCGTAGCCCAAATAAAACCTGGGGCCATCCCCTTTCGTTTGATACCCATATTGTAGTGTAATTTTAATGTTTTTGGGTAATCACATTTTAATCGACCATGCGACTAGAGCGCATAGTCGTATTTATGTTGCTTTGACTACTGGCTAGTCAGCAATTCAAACCCTGCATGGAATAGTTACCGTTTGTTTGGTGCCATGTGATCACATTTCAAATTTTCAATAAACTATCGATAGTTCAAACGATAGTCGAAAAACATCGATAGTGTAAACGATGTTCAGAAACCATCGATAGTGACGATAGTGCCATCGATAGTTTCCGACCACTACTGGGTACAGCTAGTTATATAAATAAAATTGAAATAAATATTCTTTCTAACTCGAATCAAATTTTTTAAATCCGTAAAATATATCATATATAATGAAATGTCACCACACGAAGGCAAGTACGGTTTTTTTGGAAATATTGGGGCGCGGCTTGATTTGTTTCCCCAGGGCGCTTCTAGAGGTAAATCAGCCCCTGGTTAGATGTTTCGCTGGCGAATCAAGTTATGTGGAGACGGGCTTTAAGTCGTAACCAAAAATAAACTAAAGTCAAGTTGATGAAATTGGGAATATGTATTCCCTCAAAAAATAGGATAGAAAATACTTAAATATTTAACTGCTTAATACTTGAAGAAGTAACATTACAGTCGTCGAATTATGTATGTCTTGCAATCATCTTTTTACTGTATTTCTACTTTCTAAACCCTATATTCTTCTATATTTTTTATCGAAGATTTACTTACAATTTCTCAATATTAAACTTTTTCTGTCTACTACGATCATTTGGAACGGGCTGTAATTTTTTACTACAAACTCTATTAATTGTCTGCCAGCTATTTCGCCTCTCTTCCTATTTCTTCATTTCTCCATTTATGGACATGATAATTTAATTAAGTACATACATAGCGCATATATACGCAATCTTGCAATGTACTGGAAGTTACATATTTTATTGTAAATGTAAACGTAAAGTCAACGTCCCCTGCAAAAATTCTTGGACCACTTGGTACATTTGTGCCACATTCAACTAGCCACGAACTTGTCACATGCAGCCAATAATTGGGCCAGTTCAATATATGTATGTATGTAGATTCGTGTTTGAAGATCGATTTTAACGATCGTAACCGCTGCACGATGATTATTAACAGTGTTGCCAAGAAGCATTAATCTAAATATTAAAAAAAAAAAATGGTCTTGAGAGCTCAAGAATGAAGTAGTTAGAGTAGTTTAAAAAGTAACTTGCCGTAGCTAGCTTAAAAAGTAATCTCCTGTATGTGGTTTGCAAATTAGCTACGGCAAGTTAGTTTTTAAACTAGTTTGATGCGATCGAGCGATGGACCATGTGGTCTTGTGCTAGGACATTGCAATGCTAATTGGACCAATATTTTTATATGGAATGTGGCAGGTTTTGGGTTAGTTGATTGCCACAAGCGGCTGGTTTGTAGTACAAAAAAAAAAAAAAAAAAAACTTTGTACATGCATGTATGGACTAGTTCCGTTTTCTGCAGGGTCACTGCAACAAAAAATATGCACATGCCACGCCAACGACGATACAATCACGAAACGAGTGAACGTGTATTAATTTTTTTGTAACCTTTATGGCTGGCATTTAGGGCCGATTTCATAATGAAATTCTTAAAGCTCCTTTTGTTAAAGGAGCCTTTTAGTTAAATAGCCATTTAAATGTTCTTTAAAGTGGGAGTGATTTCATAATCATATAAAATTAAAAGGCCCCTTTAACGTCAAATGATTGTCATAAATTTAAAAATACTGAAATTTGACATTTGTTTTTTTTCTGAAAATAAATAAATTGTTTAATTGTGGAAAGAAGCATAATTTGTAATCCCAGTACAGAAAAAATAGGAAGCGGTCATCCAACCTCACAAAAGAGGAAGAAGATGAATATTGCATTATAGGCCTCAACAAACAAAATCGGTTCAAAAATGTTAATCAATTTTTGATATTTGATTTAGACAGACTACAGAAATTAAATTTTTTCTGGCAAAAGGAACCTTTAAATAACTTAAATGCCCGTTTTTGGGTATTTAACTTTAAAGGAACTTTTATCTTTAAAAAGACTTTATGAAATCGATCAGCAAATTAAAGGCTCCTTTAGAATTTAAAGGAACTTTTAATTTGATTATGAAATCGGCCCTTAGTAATCTTAAAAAAAAACAAAATCAGTGCCACCGAACAATAAAAAGATTATCATTATAAAGCAACAGACTGTGTGATATGTCAATATTAATAGGTAATAACTGTTATTATTTGCCTTATCATATTTAGCAAATATGAGTGTGCTTATAAATAAATAAAAAAAAAATAAATATGAAGCACAAATATGACAATTCGCCCTACTACATACATACATATAATATAATCCGATCAGAATCTCAATTTTTTGTATCTTTTTTAAGCAACGACATTTTTTTTTATTTGTTTAGCAACAGACTTACATGTGTTCATGTGTACATACTTTATCACTTTGGTAAATGCAAATAATTTTATTCGACACGTTTTGGTTTTTAGATTGCTCCGGTTCTCTGGGTTTTAGTTTATGTGAATGTTGCTGTTGTTTTTAACTACTCTTGATTATCAAAGTTTATTTAAGTGATAACGATTTTCAGTTAGATGTTAAAAAAGGAAAAATTGTTCAAGTGCCATGCCATCTTACGAAAATAAGACAGTTTGTATTGCTTAGCAAAGAAACATTGGACATCTAAAAGCACTTACTGTTTGCCGCCTTCTCTACTACTTTCAATATCTACTGTTTGCTTTATGATAACTCATATGAATGAATGCACAGTGATGGACATTAATATAAAGCCGCATTCATTATAATTGAATAATCAATTTCGAAAAGGGCATATCTCGGATTTGTTAGGAATTTTGGTTCATCAAATCAACATCAAATAGACATATAACAAATTTAACATCCTAATATTTTTATACCTTTCGATTGCTAATATGCTCCTAAATGTAACTCAATAATATTTTTTTTTGCAATTTATACATAGGTAGAAAATAATAAGAGTTTTTCATCTCCTGTAAAGCAGGGTTGCGTGATTTCGAATCAATTTTGATTTCAAATCAACTTTCAAATAAAGAATGAACTTGATTCGTGATTTCAAATAAAAGATAATTTTTATTTGTGATTAATTTCACAAAAGAATCCAAAATACCCTTTGATTCGTGATTCAAACTATTTTCAAATAAAAGATAAATTTTATTTGTGATTCATTTCTCAAAACAATCAAATATATTTTTTTATTCTTGATTCAAAATAATTTGATTTCAAATCAAGTTTGAATCAAGAATCAAAAAATATTTTGGATTCTTTTGAAAAATGAATCACAAATAAAATTTTTCTTTTATTCGAAAATATTTTAAATCAAGAATCAGAAAATATTTTTGATTCGTCATTTAGTCAAATCAAAATCACGCAACCCTGCTGTAATGTTTCAATATTCAGTGATGGCACTTTTCGAAATTGCTGATTCAGTTACATATGCCAGCACAGTTGCTACGTTGTAGACACTCCACCATTGTACTAAATTCTTTTTAGACTGTTGTGCCATGACTCTATTTCTTTGTGCTAAACTGTATCCGGGTAAACAAATAAAAGCGTATCATGTAAATAAATTGTCAAAGGCTTAGATATTATATACCCAGCAAAAATCATGATTGTTTCAGAAATGAAATTAGCCATTTGTTCCTTGCCCTTCTATAACGCATTACTTTAACCTATGTATGTTCCTACATTAGAGCGTATCAAAAAAAAAAAAGTTCGCCGTATGCTCCCTCCCCCCCATTTGATTTCGTTTTCGATAACATTTCTGGAACATTTTTTTCATTTTTTTTTGGACGCCGCTAGATGTTGCTAAAATTCTTTTTTTTCATGTCTTCAATATTTACGGTCCGATTCCTAAGTTTGATACACAAATTTCTTTGGCTTGAGAGGAGGGTTTCGACTTTATAATTGTTTAACCCCATGTGCGCCATTGGGGTCACTTCTACCCAGTACGTAGTTTATCCCACCTTAATGCAACTTTTTTTGCCGGCATGTTAAACGTCGTCAGAAACATTAATCTTTCGCAAAAGAAGTATTCCGTTCGCTTCAGTAGAACTGGAAATAAAACACATTTAATATTCTGAGGAATATAAGTTTTTCGCTTCCAGTGGTCCTTTAGGTTCATTTTACAAAGATTTTTTCCGAGGAGACCCCTACCGAAATTGTATGGCGAATAACTTTCTATAAAATTTTAGCCCTTACCCTTACCTGCTTTTTTGCTCTACTTTTATCACTTTCTTTATTTCACTAAAAAATCACCATTTTAACTTGTTTAATGTTCAGAAATGAGTTATACAAATATGTTTCTTGTTTGCACCGAAAAATGACAGTAAATTTAGTCGGTCGCTGTCAACATTCGCAAAACGCTTACAATACCAAATATTTTGTAAATATCGCTTGCAAAATCCTTATTCCTGCATGCTTATTTTAAGCTTGGTTTACAACGCTTACATTAGCCCAATTATGCAAGCTTGTTTTAAGTTTTTTTTGCAAAACATTTACCAGGTTGTTTGTTGAGTTGTTACCGTTACGGCGAAAATTCGAAACCCATTTTGTTGATACCGCTAGCGTTACGACTATCGTTACTATTAAAAGTTCAATAATCAAATACATTCTTTCCCGTAAGGTTGGTTCATCAGCTGTTTTATAACGATACTGTTACGCCTTTTATTCCTTAAAAACTGTCCAGAAGCTCTAAAAGCAAATACAGTTTTTGCTTCGTAACTTTAAGTAAAATCTGCCTCAAACTAAATTCAATTGGAATAATTTTGGTTTATCGTCCGTATTTTTGAACCGGAACTAAGGGATGATTTCAATGTGTATATGAAAATTTTTGTTTGCACAGACTCCATAGATATATGTAAATGCAAACCCAAATATGTACATAAAAATGTGCATATGTAAGAATGCACAATTACAGAACACACACGCAAACAGCAAAATGAATCCAACTCATTGAACATTTCAAATTACATACGCTTCTCTGCGTTAGGAAAAGCAAAAATCATACGAGACATATTGTAAAATGCAAACTTTGGAATAAAAACCTACAATTTATTGTTGTACTTTGTTTCGTTTGTCGAATACATAGCAACCGAATGACAGCACTAAACAATCCCATGCTGAGACCACCTGTTTAAATCCGATCAGAACAATGGTGAACAGCGATGCGGAAAATGATCGAATGGTACCATGAATGATACGATTGCGATTGCGATAAACAGCGAATGGTTGAATAGATGGATGTGGTGGGGTGGGATTGCTGATTCGTTAGATTTATTTTATACGGCAAGTGTGTTAGCACAAGTTATGGTTGGAAGTTAGAAAAAAACAATAGGTACATTCTTTTGTGGTGGATTTCCTAAAGTACAAAGAAATGAAAATAAACAAGTAAGGAAGCCTAAGTTCGAGTGGAATCGAACATTAGATACTCAGCTGTATGCTTTCATTGTTTGTTTGCGTTTCATGGAAACACGGTGTAGGTACTTTATATAAAGCAAGTCCTGCATAAAGTGGGCGTAGCCGCGCCCATTTTCAAAATTTTTGTCAGTCATCCAACTAAGCATTTGAATGTTATTCTTTGTGCAAAATTTCATTCCTTTATCACTTCTAGTTAAAAAGATGTCACGTTACAAATTCCCAAAGGGTGTTCCAGAAATATCTTTATTAAAAAGTAGGCGTGGTCACAAACCGATTTCAATAAATTTTTGCGTGTCTATTAGCACAAGTTATAAAAGTGTATAAACCAAGTTTCGTCATAATATCTCAATTATTTGTCGAGTTATGGGCTAAGAAATCTCGTATATTCCTTTGTCTAAAAAGAGGCGGTGCCATGCCCATTTTCCAAAATTTTTCTACTTTTTGTTTCCGGTCTATTGTGGAACTCATGCCACAAAATTTCAATGAATTACATTTATATTTGACAAAGATATTTCTTAAAATGTTTTTATTAGGCCACTTTATAATACCCATATATAAAAGTGGGCGTGGTCGTCAACCGATTTCGCTAAAATTTTCAACATGTATTACCACGAGTAATAAAAGTGTACACACCAAGTTTCGTCATAATGTATCTATTATTTGTCGAGTTATGGCCTCAGAAATCTCGTATATTCCATCTTCTAAAAAGAGGCGGTGCCACGCCCATTTTCCAAAATTTTTGTGTTTTTCGTTGTATGTCCGCAGGTGGACTCCTGGCATAAAATTTCAATGATATATCTTTATATTTGACAGAGATATCGCTTAAAATGTTTTTATTTATAGTTTCCATATATAAAAGTGGGCGTGGCTGTCAACCGATTTTGAAAATTTTTCGTCCAAACATTTGCCTAAGCAAGTATATCACGCGTACCAAATTTCATCGATATATCTTCAACAGTTTCTGAGTTATGACTCATAAAGCTTTCAATGTTTGCTCCTTAATAAGTGGGCGTGGCACCGCCCATTTTCCAAAATTCCATCAAATTTCTTCTTAGGGGCCTAAGCTCAACACGTGGGTAAAATTTCATCACTCTAGCTATATTAGTGGCTGAGATACCAAATTTCCGATTTTTTCTATATAGGAAAAGTGGGCGTGGTCATGGTCCGATTTCGCCCATTTTCAATACCAACCGTTCCAGTGTCGATACCAACTTGCATTTCAAATTTCATCAAAATATCTCAATTTTTGCGCGAGTTAGAGTGTTTACAGACGGACGGACGGACAGACGGACGGACGGACGGACGGACGGACGGACGGACGGACAGACGGACGGACATGGCTCAATCGATTTCTCTTTTCACCCTGATCATTTTGATATATATAAGTCTATATCTATCTCGATTATTTCATTCTGTTACAATCCACCGTTATGTGATTAAAACTATAATACTCTGTGTACTAGTACAGCTGAGTATAAAAAGGAAATAA
The DNA here is from genome assembly GCA_960531455.1 of Urophora cardui. Taxonomy (NCBI): domain Eukaryota; kingdom Metazoa; phylum Arthropoda; class Insecta; order Diptera; family Tephritidae; genus Urophora; species Urophora cardui. Next base: position 102,162,381 of record OY482674.1, read on the forward strand.
TTCTAGGGATAAAATTATTTAAGAAAGTTAAGTATTTGGAAAGGGAAGCAAAATGCTTTAAAGTTTGAAATCAAAACGTAGTAGCCTTCGTTGTGGTTCCAAGCAAATTTGTTCAGGAATTAATATTATTAGCAGCTACATATTTATATTTTTTATTTAAGTGGGAGTATTTGTGTAATAAAACATACTGAATGATCGAATGCCTTTGAAAGCCTTTGAGCCCGGTTTAGAAGACGAAGGCAAAGGCTGCTCAGAATAGTACATTGCTACATATGTATGTATATACATATGTACGTATATAAGTATGTACATATATATTAAGTATGTACACATATATATATATATATATATATATACTGTATTTTCCGTTTATAAACACCGTTAAAATGCACGGAAAATGCTGAATTGAAGCAATGTTCAGCCTTTCTTTTCTATTGTTTCATGTTCAGTCTTCTTCGTGGACCCCAAAAAAAGGCTTTTAGTTATTGTATGCTTTCTATGGAAGAATCTCCGCTTTTTCAGGCAATCTGGTCTAAGTACCTGAACGAACCATATCTTCATATATCCGGCCAAGGACTGCCACTCCGGCTGCACTAATCAGAATGTCTGGCAGTGTTTTTGCCGTTTCAACAACAATAAACCATTCAACCCAATCAGTTTATCAACTCAAATTTTTTTTTTAGGAAAAATAAATATCTATCGGTGTACGCCGATGATATCGACATCATTGGCACTAACACTCGCGCCGTATGTTCTGCCTTCTCCAAGCTGGATAAAGAGGCTAAGAAAATGGGTTTGGCGGTTAACGAGGACAAGACGAAGTACCTCCTGTCATCACACAAAGAAACAGCACGCCTTGGCAGTCACGTTAATGTTGATAGCTACAAATTCGAAACTGTTAAGGACTTCGTCTATTTGGGAACCAGCATTAACACCAAGAATGATGTCAGCACGGAGATCCAACGGAGAATCACGCTTGCCAATAAATGCTACTTCGGACTAAGTAGGCAACTGAAAAGTAAAGTCTTCTCTCGACAAACAAAAATCACACTCTACAGGACGCTCATCGTTCCAGTCCTCATGTACGGCGCAGAAGCATGGACAATTTTAAAATCAGAGATTTATGGACCTTTGCGCGTTGGCTTGGGCGAGTATCGACGGAGATTTAACGATGAGCTGTACGAGCTTTACACAGACATCGACATTGTTCAGCGAATAAAGATCCAGCGGCTGCGTTGGGCAGGTCATGTCGTGAGAATGGATGAAGGCGTTCCGGCCAAGAAAGCATTTCAATCGAAACCCGCTGAACGCAAAAGAAAAGGGAGACCTCCACTGCGTTGGGAAAATCAGGTGGACAGCGATGCTGCCTCCCTAGGTGTTCCCAAGTGGCGCCATGCTGCACGAAACAGAAGCAATTGGCGCGCTCTGTTGGACTCGGCCAGAATCGTCTAGACGGTTAAGCGCCAATCAAGAAGAAGAAGATAAGAGATAGGTGAGATCGTGTTTGTATAAATTAATATGATTCTATATTTTATACTTTATTTAATTAAATGAAAATGTATGTACTAAAAAGATAAAATTGAAAAAAAAAAAAAAAGAACTTTAGTTTGTGGTACATGCGACCGCTTACGTGCCGTGCAGCGTTACCCCAGAGACAAATCTGTGTATGAGAAATGTAAATAACAAACAAAAAATATCCAAATGTCCATATTTTGTACGTGAGTGCATCAAATTGTCTGCATTTTTGCAATAAAGACTGAAAATAAAATGAATACATGCAGATGATTATGAATATTTGCACTTATTGCAAAATTGCCACATAAAATGCGATAAATTCTAGCAAAGATTTTGGAATCTGTTCTCTGCAAAAACCAGAGAACGTTTTGTATATGGCGGATAAGCACGTGCGGATGTTTTAAGTGGCAAATTCGTTCGTGTTCATAGAGTTAGAGATAGTAAAAGGTTAAGATTGAAAAGAGAATCAGGACAAGTTGCTGCTGTGTTCTGGGTTTTCGATTCAACCCACAAAAACTTTATGCAATGTTCAGACATGCGCAAAGTAGATTATTAAGATGTACATATTGAGGAACGATTTTCCGTCATCCCTTGTCAAAGATGGCGCATATTAGCCGAAACCGGTTTGTCTCCAAACCAAATTTGACAAGTGATGACGGAAAATCTTACCACATTACATCATATTCCTACCCTGTGGGAAAAGCAAGTAACCATAAAGTATTAGACTATTAAGGCCATAAATGAGCAGAATTTACCATAAAATACCAAATTCATTGACGCAATTTAAAGCTTAACTGACTCTATTATATCTGAACATTATTTAAAAAAATGGAGCAGCTAGGAGAGGCTTCAAAGTCCAAGACTCTTGTTTCTGATAAAGTAGGAAATACCGATCTCTGCACACCGTTTTCCTATGTAATTATACAGATTTATAATAAGTATTATTGAAAGACACGGAAATAAAAGTCCAACTTATTAATAATAATAATTCGAAAGCAGGCTTCATAACAAATTAAAAGAAAATATACCACTAACATTACTTATAAACATGCCAGCCTAAACCGGCTTTAAGAACAAGAAATATTTTACCTAACAATAAAAACAAGAATATTGATACTCGGAAGAGGACGCGATGACATGGCATATGAAGGGCAAATAAAGATTAACATATTTATGACCAAACCTTAGTTAACATACACATACGTATATGTACTTAATTCTATAAAAATTTCGACAATAAAAAAAGCATAGAACAATCACAGCATCACCCTCGTACCGTCATTGCCGTTGCTGGTTGTTGATAAATAGCATCTGCTCGCAAGCCCCAAAGGTGCACTCAACTATATGATTTTATATCACTTGGCCATATGTTACAAAACTAAGGAATAGATACGTACTTACCAACTAAATACTCGAAGCTAAATAAAAGGAATTTAGAAAACAATGGGGCACCATTAGCTGCTCTTAACTTTCTAATGGTTTTAGTTCGTTCGTTGAATTGTCACAGAATGGCAAATTGTTTTTTATTACTACGATCATATACTACATATGTACGTAACTCTCACCCATTGCAAAGAGGGTGGAAAACTACCCCATACACCCGGGAAAACTCGTACTGGTTGTTGACATTTATTTTCATGTGTACCCGCGGTGAGTATTTAAATGGTGTGTGGCACTATTGAAATTTATACTTTTGAAGTTTGCATTCGTACATTGGCAAAGATTGGATGGTAGAATGGTAAATGGGCGCGCAACGGTTACGGCGACTATAGTCGGCGATTATTTAATCCCCTTTTACGGAAATGCCATATAAAAATTTAATGGAACGACAAATCCGGTTGTTAGCGATAATGTAAGTAATTGAGTGCGAAAATGCTGTCGCACATTTAACATTTTGGACATTTGAGGAATTCAGTGTGGTTTACGCGGTGTTTAGGGAAGTACATATGTATGTATGTATACATATATCAAGCATTGGTTAGAAGTTAGGAAGAGAAAGGGCGGTCTTGCTAATTATTTTTATGAAGGGTGCGAAGAAAGGTTTGCTTTATCAATCATTTTTTGTCTTTTTGTGTTTTTATATCATAATTGGTCTAAGTCATAAAAGATATACATATGTACATGCATACATACACAGGTACATGTGTACATACGTAATCCATGAATGGGTTGTGGCCGGCACGTAATATTATACTTATAAAATTACACGCCAGAGATGGGATTGTATTTGAGAGAAATCAGCTGTTTATCAACTGGTAATTGGCTTGAAGAAAATGTTCCAATAAGGCGATCAATTCCTGATGTACTATGTATGTATATATGTATGTATGTGCATATAATATTTAGCTCCCTTTCCTTCCTTAATTGGCACGTAACCGTCTAGACGATTCGGGCCGAGCCCAATAAAGCGCGCCAGCTGTTTCTGTTTAGTGCGGCATGGCGCCACATGGGAATACCTAGAGATGCATCATCTCTGTCCACCCGATCTTCCCAACGCAGTTATTTAGCTACTTTATTTTTAACTCCCTAGGGGCAATATCATTCATTAATTCGGGAAAAACGCGAGATTTTAGTATGTGCATGCTCTCGGGCTAAAAGGGCCGAGTGTACTATACCATATTCTAGATATGACTCTCGTCTTCCACATTGCAAAATCGGCATAAACTGCTGAAGTAGCCCTTGAGTCTGTAGTAATCTTTGGGCATGAGATTCACTTACCAGCGTGCAGATTGTTGTGTCAATAATGCTCCCTAAGCCTTTGTTCGTCCAACCTCTCACTGTGTGTGGTCCTATACTCAGAAATGGCTATCTTCTGCCTTTCTGCCGCTAGGCCGTCTTAACACAGATAGCTGTCATTTCTTGTTATGTCCCTGTGTCCTTCAAATCAGGCCAAAAATATTGTGTGCACAAAAAATTCCACGTGCAAACGTTGCAGCATGTCTCCACTCGTGGATGACAGTATTTATTACCGAATATTAAGAGCGTGACATTTTCTATACGTGATATTTCCGTATGTAGTTCGTGCTTGTCGTACATCAACTTATCGCACAATTTTCGAAAAAAATCCAAGAAAATTTATGTTTCTAAATGTCGATGTTAAATTTTAAATGCAAAATAAGAGCAGTTGATTATTTCACAATGCGAATTGTGAAGGTTTTCTTAATCTAAGCGCATACGGACATTTGTACGTATTTATATAAATACATACATATGCACACAATTATGGCCTGAATTGTGCAATATTTCAGTTTGGCAAAATTTATGCAAGATTTCATATAAAGTAAAGAAGCCTTTCAATCCTTGAATAACGTCTGTACGTATGTATGTATGAATACGTTAGACAAAAGAAAAGTCCATACAGCATCGTATTATGTACATACATACATACATATATTTGAACATATGTATGTATGTAACTATGCAAAAAAAGAATAAAAACAAATTCATATGAATGCCAACTCAAGCGCGTGTACGATTGTTTGCCAGTCAAAGCTAAAAATTATTAGTAAGTAAAGTAGGTAGTCTGTGGGTAAAATTAAAAGAACCCACAAAAATTGAAGCACGAATTGAAATGAATTCGAACGAGTAAGGAAGGCTGTTTTCTAGTGGATTCGAACATTAGATACTCAGCTGTATGCCCCTCTGCATGAGCTCTTTCTCAAGAGACTCAACTCAAACTTAATCTCGAGAAATAACCAAATAATTTAAATTTATTGGATGGGGTTTTACTATTTTTTAATTTTTTTTATGAGATAAACCTAATTTGTTTGGTAAAACCAAGCAATTTTAATAATTTTTATGCATACAAAATCCACATTTTACGAAAAAACTGAGTATCAGCTAAAGCTCGATGTTTATGCATTAGGCCCAATATCTTAATTATTTGCCGAGTTAAAAGTTCCGAACTTGCATTTGCTTTACTAATGACCGAATTATCACATTTTTCGTATTTTTCGAAGTTAACTAATACCAAACTGCTTTGTCCCGAGAAGAATCGGTGGAGCAAATTCCATCAACATGAATTTTTGAGCATGTTAGAGGTCCGCTTTCACCAACCATACTTAAGTTTAGCTTTAGTCACGATTTAAGTTAGTCGAGATTCCGCGCTTAACTAACTTTTCGGTTTCACCAAATAGTCTAAGAAAATAGTTTTGCACCCAGCAACCCTGCCAGGTTTTTTGCCAAATACTGGTTTTTTTGGTTGTTTTGGTTGCTGTATTTGCTCATTTTTTGTCATATTCGCTCTTTGGTTGTTGAATTTGCTAAAGCGACTCAAATTCCTAGTTTAGTTTTATTCAAGACAAAAGCTTACTAACTTGTGATTAAGCTAAGAACAAGTGGTGAAACCGAGATCATCAAAATTCCGACTAAACTAAGCTTAGTATGATTGGTGAAACCGGGCCGGAGTGTTTAAAGACATAGGGATGGGTGAACAATCAATTACTTTTAACACCCAGAGCATTTTGATATATAGACCTCCATATGCATATCGATATTTTATGCTGTTACAATCAACTGTTATATGATCAAAACTCTAATAGGTACTCTGTGTACCACGTACAGCTGAGTACAAAAAGTGGAGATATTGATTATGAACAAATGCATACAAACATACAATTTTTTCTGTGAAATGCTTTGGTTTAGCTTCCCTCACGGAAAAAAAAAGTTAGTTGCAAAAATAAATGTATTAAAAAGTGATTTATATTCAACTAATTTTAAAGTAGCTTAAAACAAATGCAGCGCGGGTCAGTTTCTTGTATACATATGTACATATGTATATGTATATACATGTTTTCAGATCTAAGTATGCCAAGATTGTTTTTTCCTTTTTTGGTTACCGTTTTTCAGCTTCACTTCCCATTAAACACTGAAAACGAAATTCTCAAACGGAGAAAATATTGTTTCATATTTATCATTTGAAAATTAACATAAATTCAATTGTTTCTCAAATATTATTTATCAACTTGAGAACAATTTGCGAAATTTGAGGAAAATTTGTTTCGCATTTTTACCATTTCTTGAATTTCGACATATCAAATGCAGGATTAAGTTATTTATATTAAACTACAAGTAAAGTAGTTGAAAAGAAACTCAAGATAAAGTTATTTATTTTCAACTACTAGTAAAGTAGTTGAAAACAAATGCAGGATAGGGCAATTGACTGCTTGCTATGACATCGCTGTGTTAAAAAAGTCAGTTCATTGCAAAGGAAAAAGTCACAGTTTCAATTAGTTGTTATTGAAAATAAAGTAGTTTATAAAGTGATTTAAAAGTAATTGAATTTCCTACAGGGTTATTGATGGCACAATTGTGGGGGCGTATTTTTGTGACTGGCATTTGAATAGTAATGCGCAAACAAAAACTGAAATGTACGCACACATACATATACAAAAATATTTTCCATACACGTGTGTATGTTATGTTGTGTTGCCAAAGTAGAAAGTCATTCATGGGATTTTCTTTCTTTGGTTGGAGGATTTTTGCCACTGCAGGTTTTTTGCCATTGCCGCTTAGTTGCAAAGCAATGAAAAAAATTCAAACAAGAAAAGCAAAATACAATGAAAAAATGGAAAATCTCAGCTATTGTGAAAAAAATATGTATGTATATACATAAAAATGGCTTCCAACATGTTTATATGGGGGCAGATAGCCAACAAACGCTTTTGAACTGTATTCGACTTAGATATCCCCAGGGCCGCGGAGAGGGGGGGGCAGCCAGGGCAATCGCCCTGGGGCCCGGAAGGTTTTTGGGGGCCCGGAAAGGCAAAGCAGTATTGACAGTACTCGAACTAGGATTTCATAGATACATACATAGGTATTTTGTTGCTACAAAAAATTGTTTTAAAATCGAAGTGTTTAACTTAACCAAATCACCAAACTAAAATTATAAGCATCCAATCAAATAGTTACCTTGTTTATACATGGGCAAATCCCAGAAAAGTGAGGTGAGATTGAGGAAAATCGACTTTGATTTAGAGTTTCCAAAGTACTGCAATTGTAAGGTGAACCAAACTTCTCAGAAATATTTACTTTTTAAATGAAAAATGTTGGTAACCCTGTTTAAATTGATTTCAAAGAGTTAAGGTATACAAAATTTAAAAAATTATTAAAAACAATACCATTATATATCTACTATTATTTCCATGATTTTATAGTTAGATACTAGAGTTATTACCAGGAACAAGTGCAAGAAGGATTAAATAAATAAACTGACATTGCGAATAAATTTAGTTTTTTGTGGAAGTATCAGGATCTGTCGGAAGAAGAGCTCAGGGAAAAGGCAACGGCATTCTACACGATTTATGGCATAGATATTTCTACGGATCTAATAGATGAAATCATTTATCTCAAAGCCATCCACTTAACAAATTTGGGATGTGATTCGCTGCCACCATTACAACTTCTGAACAAACTTCATAAATTGAAGATGGAAGTATTATTTCCTAACATCTGCATAGCATTAAGAATATTTTGCACACTTCCAGTCAGTGTGGCTGAAGGGGAGCGTTCTTTCAGTCTATTGTCTCGCGTGAAAAATTTTTTGCGTTCTACTATGAGCCAAAATAGCTTGACAAGCCTTGGAACATTGGCATTGGCGTCCAGCCTTGCTCGCAGCATTAGTTTTGACTCAGTAATTTCTATATTCGCAGACCAAAAAGCACGGAAGGTTTTCCTTGGATGATTCAAGCTCTTAAAATGTATTTAAAAAAGTTTATGTAAGCAAATCAAACAATGAGATCTAATATTTCATTTATGTATGTATGTATTGGGGTCTATACACAGTGCGTCTGACTCGCGAGTCATCTGTGTACGTGTTGACTCGCTGTCATTCTGGGCTCACTTGCATCATTCATTTGTGAATAGTTTTCATTGCAGAAGGTTCGAAACGAATATCTCAGACGACCTGTACTTCGATGAATTCAAGTAAAAAAAATTGTATCTTCCTCAATATCGAACCTATTGTCAAACATTTTTGAAAATAAAATATATTTTTTCTTTTCGTTATTTATTTTTTAAACGGTTTGGAAATTAACTGACAAAATTTGACAGGCGAGTCACAGCTAAATATCAAACTAATTTTGATTTTCTTGAGTCATGCCAGAGTCATGTCGGTGTAACTACTACATGCGCATTTTCACTAATACACCTAAACTGACTCTTGAATCAGACGCATCGTGCATAGACCCTATATGTAAGTGCTCTAGTAAATCTTATTTTATATGAAATAAAACTGACAATGTGAATTGAAAAATTTTTGTATTATATTTATTTTTTAGGGGGGCCCGTAAACGCGAACTGTCCCAGGGGCCCGGCTCGGCTCTCTGCGGGCCTGGGTATCCCCCAATCTTTTATATATATATATATGTATGTACATACATATGTATATAATGTAAATTCACCTACGTATGTATAGTTATATGTATGGAGGAAATCTAGGCTCTCACTTTATTTTCACGCCTCACAGTGTTTCAGGTGAAAAATTAGAAGAGCCATTACGATTTAGTATGTAATAAAACTACACAAAACAAGTAAGGAAGCCTAAAGGCGTTTTAGAAATATTTTTGTTAAAAAGCAGGCATCTTTATAAAACGATTTCGCATAGCTTTTGCACATGTTTAACACTAATACCAAAAGTGCGTGTACTAACCCTGTAAGGAGAATACCTAGTTCAGAAATTGGTCGCTTCTAGTGCATTTTTCGACATTACTAGTGCGAGCTAAATCTCTTTTGCATGTTATCAACTGGCGAATTTAACACGGCGATGTCCTAGGCGGTGCCAATTTTCACCCACTGCACTACATTTCCGTCAGTTCCGAACTAGTAACTACTAATTTCTACAGTTTTACATCTGCCTCTTAAATGCAGTATTTGACACACTTCATGCAAGTGGCGCTTTGGCACACTGGCTAACGCGTGTGACAAACAATCTGACGAGCGCGGGTTCGAATCCTGTCGGTACCGAGGCGGATGATGGTTATTTTTTTTTTAACTAATATTTTTTCATTTATTTATTTAATAAAAATTTACAAAAATATTTAAAAAGTAATAAAATAAAAAAATATTAAAAATACGCCTGAGGGATCGGAAAAGCATAATTAGGGGAACATTTCATTTCATAAAAGTTAAGATGCAAATAGAAAACTCTTTATATAAAACGCTTCACTAAACATGTGAGAATTGCCGAAATATACAAAGCCGACGGCAATTGAAAGAAAGAAAAATTTTCATAGAATTTTTGTCACTTCGAAATTGCATACAAATCAGTTTGTCTTATAATGGTAACTCAATTCACTCCTTCTGAACTGGTAAGGGTCTAACTACAATTGATCTAGTTCATTTTTGACACTGGTTCGGAACTAGACATTTTGCTCACTAGTTATTGAATTCCCTGCAGGGAAGTTTCGTCCTAATCGCCATATATATATTTCGAGTTATGGGCTGGGAATTCTCGTGATGCTCTTGTTTAAAAAAGGTCGGTGTAACGCCAATTTTTCAAAATTTATATTTATTTGGGTCAGACCTGTAAAGTGCAAGTACCAGTACAAGTACAAGTACCAGTACCTCAGTACTTCGAAATTCCAGTACAAGTACAAGTACTATAGTACTTGTACTTGAATTTTACAATTACAAGTACTCTACTGATAAGTACTTTTTAAGTACGTCCACATATCAGTGTTTTTGTTTTGCTTTTTTAAATGTTTTGATTGAAATAAAAATTTTGAATCAAAATCAACTCAGGTGATATTTTTTTGTTTGAAACAATCTGTAATATTTTGTCAAAAAGTACTTGCATGTACATTGATAAGTACTTTTACTTGTACTTGGAATTTGCAAGTACAAGTACTGTGGTACTTGTACTTCGAATTTCTAAGTACAAGTACCATGTGGTACTTAGCACCAGTATATACTGAGTATTTTACAGGTCTGATTTGGGCTCATGTCTGCAGTGAAACCAATAGCACCAATATTCAATGAATTACCTTTATTTTTGACAAAGATATCGCATATGTTTTTATTATACCTATCTATTTTTAATACCCATATACCTATAAAAGTAGGCGTGGTATTAACCGATTCGGGTAATTTCGAAACTTTGAAAATTTATCCTTTTATAACTGGGTGTCGCCCATTTTCGAAAATTTGAGGATACTTCCTTATTAGGGCATAAGGTGAGTATATGGATGTAATTTTATTACACCGGCCGCATTCATGACAGAGTTGTCACATTGGTGGTGGACGTGGCTTTCATCCGATTCTAACATCTCCATGTATACATACCTACATATGGATATGTATGTAAATATATGTATGTATATGAATATACGAACGAAAGATAATCCATTATTAACGTCACACCCTTTTATTCAAAAACATTGCTCTAATATATGTACGTACATAAGTTACTTTGCGGAACAACAAAGGTGCATATATGTATATCAGATCTACCACAGTCTAAGCATTGAAAAGAATAAATAAAACTGTTGTGTATTTAGGCATAAATATATGCACTTACATACATACATACATATATACACCCTCCCATAATTTTATTGGCAAACTAGTCAAACACTCAGTCACCCTCCGAATGATATTTTCATAGGCGATAACAATAAAATTCTGAAGTTAGTCAGATGGCTTGTATGAATTCTGAAGGATAATTTACACAATGTGTTTAAAGAAGAAGTACCACAAAACAAAGAAAAATACAAAAATTACGCGCATAACAACCATAAAAATGCGGTAGATTGGTAGGGCTTGTTTTGTCTAAGGATTATAAATGATGTGCGTATATATACAAATCGTGGTTTAAACTTCTGAACCGCCTAAGTGGAACTTTTATAACCGCCTAACCTAAATATGTACATCTCTATCGATACATACCCAAAGCTTTAGTCTTGGAAAGCTCTATATTTCCTTCTAAGCTCCTTTTCAGCTCTAAAGTCGTACAGCAGGGCCCTCACTCTGTAGTTCGATTCGAAAGCGAAATTCGATTCGAAAGTACATTCGTGTTGTATAGAATATATGGAATAGAATTCGAAAGCGAACGAATTTTCTTTCGAATCCAAATACAGAGTGAGGGCCCTGGACGGAAAGGATTCAGGGTGGCAAATTTCAATTTTGTCCGTTAGGCGATTATGAAAGTTTCTCTTAGGCGGTTATGAAGTTTAAATGACCATATACAAACATATATATGGATGTGCAATAATATACGTAAATATGTACATAGACACATAAACAAGTTTGAAAGTTTTTTATGTCGTAAAATTTCATAACGCTTATATTTTATTGTGCTTAGAATTTAGAATCACAATTTTTTGTCATACCTTTTTTTCGGTATGAAATTTTTTCTATTTAAGAAAAAAAGAAGTTTTCAAACTAGAAATACATAATCTTGCCACAAATTAGTTATGTAAATTAAATAGATTATGTTACCACATAATGAGATTTCCTTGTCGCTCTATTTACTATACTACTCGTGAGAACTTTATTTTTATAACGATTTCTGAACTTTTTGCATTTTTTTACTTTGCCTCGAAAGGGTAATTTTGAAACTTTTTTTAAAGTGTAAAGAAAGTTTTGGTGGGCACTAGAGGGTTAACACGTTGGAAGAAATTCTTCTCCGGAAAATTTCATCTCATAAAGGTACTCTCAGCATAAAAAGAAAGCGAGAGTACGAGTACGTATGTATGTACATTAGACTGTATCGAAATATGTAATAATGTATATTTAGAAGACATTTCTAAAAAAAAATTTGTAAATTAAATGCCAACCTAAAAGTCAATGTTTTGTCTTGAGAAAAGAATGTTTTCTATGGAACAAACCATACTATAAGTGTACCATAATTTCCCAATTTCAAAAAAGTGTATCGGACTCCAGCTCATGTAAACTATTTGGAAGAAATTCTGAAAAAGAAAAAAATTTTTGGATCACCCCAGTAGTACCTTTTTTTCATGCAGAGATTGAATTTAACTGTTAACATTTAAAATATTCTTGTTTTTCACAGACAAAAAACAGAAAAACAGAAAAACAAGTAAGGAAGCCTAAGTTCGAGTGGAATCGAACATTAGATACTCAGCTGTATGCTTTAATTGTTTGTTTGCGTTTGGTGAAAACACGGTGTATTTTATATAAAGCGAGTGCTGCATAAAGTAGGCGTAGCCATGCCCATTTTCAACATTTTTATCAGTCATCCAACTAAGCATATGAATATTATTCTTTGTGCAAAATTTCATTCCTTTATGACTTCTAATTACAAAGATGTCACGTTACAAATTCCCAAAGGGTGTTCCAGAAATATCTTTGTTAAACCGATTTGAATAAATTTTTGCGTGTCTATTAGCACAAGTTATAAAAGTGTATAAACCAAGTTTCGTCTTAATGTCTCAATTATTTGTCGAGTTATGGGCTCCGAAATTTCGTATATTCCTTTGTCTAAAAAGAGGCGGTGCCACGCCCATTTTCCAAATTTTTCTATTTTTGTTTCCGGTCTATTGTGGAACTCATGCCACAAAATTTGAATGAATTATCTTTATATTTGACAAAGATATCGCTTAAAATATTTTTATTAGGCCCCTTTACAGTTCCCATATATAAAAGTGGGCGTGGTCGCCAACCGATTTCGCCAAAATTTTGAACATGTATTACCACAACTAATAAAAGTGTACACACCAAGTTTCGTCATTATATTTAAATTATTTGTCGAGTTATGGGCTCAGAAATCTCGTATATTCCTGCTTCTAAAAAGAGGCGGTGCCACGCCCATTTTCCAAAATTTTTATGCTTTTCGTTTTATATCCGCAGTTGGACTCCTGCCATAAAATTTCAATGACATACCTTTATATTTGACAGAGATATCGCTTAAAATGTTTTTATTAGGCCACTTTATAATACCCATATATAAAAGTGGGCGTGGTCGTTAACCGATTTTGGCAATTTTTCGTCCAAACATTTGCCTAAGTAAGTATATCACGCCTACCAAATTTCATCGATATATCTTCAACAGTTTCTGAGTTATGACATATAAAACTTTCAATGTTTGGTCCTTAATAAGTGGGCGTTTTCCAAATTTCATCAAAATATTTCAATTTTTGCGCGAGTTATCGTGCGTACAGACAGACAGACGGACAGACGGACGGACATGGCTCAATCGATTTCTTTTTTCACCCTGATCAATTTGATATATATAAGTCAATATCTATCTCGATTATTTTATGGTGTTACAATCCACCGTTATGTGATTAAAACTATAATACTATGTGTACTAGTACAGCTGAGTATAATAAAAATTTCGGTCTCAACAAAAAAAATTTAAATTCAGATTTTTTTGTCTTTCGGTAACAAAAATATTTTATTTTTCAATATAAATCTCACATGTTGAGAAATATAAAAACACTTCTTTGAAAAATCTTCATTGAATGTATGTAGATATGTATATATTTTTTTTATTTCTTGCTCAAATTTTTTCTGTTGAAAATAAATATCAGTGAATAACAGAAAAATTCAAGAAATAAGGTTTTCTCTCAGACAAAAATAATTATTCTTTTTTGTCTTTGGATTTTTGTTTTTCAAAGATTGTTAGAGTTTTTGTCTAAGATTTTTTGTTATTTTCAAAACCTTTGAAATTGTTAACAATTATTTTCAATGTCTGTCTTCATGTCTTCGGGACTTCTTTTCTTTTAACGTTTGATACATCAATATTTTTGTCTTGATAAGAGAATTTTCCTTGTGAGACAAAACCATTAAGATCTGACCATAAAGACCGTAGTAAAATGTAATTAAACGACATCTAGGGTGGTCCTAAACAAAACTGTATGTTCGGAAATGTTTCCAAAAAATACATTATATTTGCTGGTGTTCGGTTAAACTTTTTTGCATGTAGGCGAGACGGCCTAATGTAACTAACTATGTGCATATATGTATGTATTTAGCAAAAGCTAATTTTTTTTATAAATTCGCATTTCACGTTTTTTTCACTCAACAATTTAAATGGGCTTTGAGTTCATATAAATTCAACCCTCAAGATTTCATTGCCGTGGGCTCACCTCCTACAGCCCAAACAAATAGCAGACAGAAAGTCAAGCCAGACAGACAGACAGATGTCCCTTTTACAGTGGTGTTTCTCATTTCATTTATGATATTTTTTGTTTCTGCTTGCTCCTTTTTTGGCTTGCTGTAGAAACATTTTTGATGTTGATGGGCGTTGTGTGCACATCGTCATAAAACGCATTGCATAAAAATTTTACAGAGGTCCACAGTTGGCACATTTGCCCAAACAAAAACTACGAACAATATTTATATATGTATACACACGCATGTACATACATGCAGGCATACTCCCACTACTATGTATGTATATCCAATGTGCTGTCTCCCGAGTGTTGGAAGCCACTTTTTTGTTGTAGGTCCTTCTTTTTTATTTTTGGCCTATTGCAATGGAAATACCATCTTTTGATGGGGTTTTACGTAAAAGTATAACAAATTCACTCACAAAGGTCGATGGTTAGAAGAAAATTTGTATGAATAAGCGATACATTTGTATTTGTGCAGAGACAGTATTAATGTGTTCCGCAATTTTTCCTGAAACTGTTTTAAACGGGTTCTATAAGTACTTCTGCCAGACAATTCAATTGAATATGAGACTACTTCCATTCTAAAAGGCAGATCCAGAAAGTGCAATAGATAAATTGGCCAGAGCGGCAGGCAAACCGTGGGTCCTTCCCGTCAAGAAAATATTACCTTTAAATAGACGCCTAGTAGTAGTTGGGGAGAAAAATAAAGAGCTGGCTGCCTTTATGACGGTACTTTAATTTAAATAGGAAGAAATTTTATATTGTAAATTATTCTTTAAATAAATCTATCATTCTGTAGGGTAATCTATGTCCGTTGAGAAACACTCCTACTTATACCGTATATGATCAGCTCTAAATTCATGTTTGACATCTTTGAACTTGAGTGTTGCCGACTAAAAAAAAATTGTTGATTTAGTGTTTTGAGTACGACCCTAATATAGTCATACGGGAAAGAGACAAAACCACACAAGTTAAACCTTTTCCAATATAGGGCTGTTTTTTCTGCGTCCGAATTTAGTCCCACAGGACTTTGCTTCTTGTGTATCAATGTTTGGCGTTTTGTTTTCATTGTGGTGTGGTTGGTCTTCACCATCATTTACCTTGCTAGGAATTTGATGGTTGTTGTTTTGTCTTTTTTTTTGGTAGAGATACACATTTATGTATACCAGAAGGTATATACATATACCGTTATACTTTAACCAAATAACACAACACTAAGGAGAACCATCCAACAAAAGCATAGAAAATAGCATTTCAGGGTATTATTCGGATATTAACTACTAGAGAGTAAACTATTTTAAGTCAACTTCATTCATATTATTATGTACGTATCTACATATATTAGAGGGGTGTTTTGTTCATGGACATAACGAAAATAGTTTGCATGTGTGAACACTTAAGTTTATAAATGCGTAAGGTTACAGATAATACATATTATAGTAGGTATCATCAAACAAATATTTTCACGCACGTATAAGAAGTGGATGAATGCCTAAACAAAATAAATTTCTTATATATTAAATTTTTCCAATGTTTTTTTTTACTATTCCTCCGTACAATTGTTGAAAACCTTAAATGCACCCATTTGTTGATTTTTTGTTTTTATAGGTATCTATTTTTATTGGATGTTGTATTGGTTTTGTGGATTAAAGCTTTAGAGGTTGTCCCTTTGGCATTATGCGAAAAGCGCAATATGTCTATCAATTCTACTCAGTTTTCAAATATAAAAATATTAGATACCCGAGAGAAGTCAAAAATGGGTTTCTTGATAAAAAAGAAAACAAAAAAAAAAGGGTTGTAGTGAAAGCATAAGACAATTTTGATATCTGTACATATGTATTTTTTTATGCATGCTCGTGCATATGTGTATAACATTTATACTGTGTATGTACTTATGTATGTACATTAAACAAATGTAGCATTCTTCTCCTATGAATAAATATTGACTATTTAACATTCAAATTGTAATGCCCTCAACTTATAAAAATGCTGTTTTGCATCTGAACCTAACAACTTATACATACGTTTGTGTGGTATTTTTTGATTGTCGTTCCACGTCTAAGCTATATTTTTACGTGGAAGACCCACAGTTAATACCCAATTTGGAACAGGAAGAATATTATCTGCATTTCTATATACATAGTTACACCTCATATGAACTGCAGATTCGCTATTTGATTAAGGTTTGAAGAAGATAGAAATTTGGTAGACTGATGAAGATGGGATGGAATATTGCGAAGTCAAGAAAACAAGCTACCAATAAAATTCCGACTTCGAGAATAGGTAGTAATAAAAATTACTTACATAGAAAAATTATCCTTGATGCATTGCATTGTCAAAAACTACTCGTATTTAAAAATTATGAACTGAAATTCGTTCTTCAATAATAATTTATGTACCTCTTACAGCCATACAAGTGTATGTATACAATGTATACTATACATGCAAGTATGTACCTACTTTGGTGTAGTACTTAACTGTATATGTCGTTATTAACGTACTAAGACCAGGGCCGTGCGCAGGAATTAGCCTTGGGGGGGGGGGGGGTTTAATTTTGGTTTGCATTCGCATACATTTTTCGCTAAGATAAACATATTTGCTGAAACAGATATCCAGACCAATACACCATAAATTTAAATGTTCTCTAACTTTTCTGAAACTCATTATGATTCATCTAAACCTAGTTAACCAGGTCCTGAATAGTACACGGAAAGAAAATGTTTTCTTATTTATTTAAGATCCAATTTCACTTGAAGCAAGAAAATTTTTACTTATTTATTTAAAATCCAATTTTCTTGGAGAAAATTGGATTTTAAATAAATAAGTAAAAATTTTAATAATTTAAAAAATACTATAATCAATGCCGAGACAAGAAAAATTAGACTTGATTTTGAACTTAGAAAATAATTTCTTAATATCAAGAAAATCCAAGAAAATTGGATTTTAAATAAATAAGTAAAAATTTTCTTGCTTCAAGTGAAATTGGATTTTAAATAAATAAGAAAACATTTTCTTGCTTCAAGTAAAATTGGATTTTAAATAAATAAGAAATAATTTACTTAGGGTAAGTGTTTTTTTCTTGTTTTTTGAAATAAATTAAGAAATTATTTTTTTGTTGCAAGTAAAACTTTTCTTATACGAGCTTAAGTAAGTAATGCGAGAGACACACATCGTAGTATAGTAATAATATTTCGAGATATACCACATATGTGTCACCCTCATATTGTAGTTTAATTGAAAATTTTCATAGCATAATATTGATATTCTAATATTCATACCACATGTGTGTCTGAGGCATAAGAAAATATTAAATATTAAATTGAGCAAATATTTTCTAAAAATATTAAAAACGTAAAAATTAAAGAAAATGAAAACTAATCATGAGGGATTAGAAAACCATAATTAGTCAACTAGTATTTTCCTAGGACTTGTTTATTGAAATGACAACATTTTATTTAATATAAATGAAGATGCAAATAGTGAACTCCTTATACCAAATGCTTCACTAACTGTCTGAGAATTGCAAAAATGTTCAGAAATATGCAAAGCGGATGGCAAATGAAAAAAAATACATGTAACTTTGGAAATGCAAATTCAGGAAGAAAAATTTTACTTCGCTCAAGAAAACGTTTTCTTATTCATTATACATTTTTTTTTTCGCTGTATTTTGTTGTTCCAATTCGTCGAAACATAATTTTCTTAAATTCTTCTTGATATTAGCAAAAAGATTTTCTTCATTTAAGTAAATTTAAGAAAAGATGTTCTTATTTATTTAAACATTTTTTTTCAACATTTTTTTTCTATAAATGTTGTTAGTGTTCTTGAATAAGAAAATAATTGTCTCATTTTTGGAAAACTCAATTTCTTATTTCCAGTAATAATTAAGTCAATTTTTGAGTTCAAGAAAGCATTTTTCTTGATTCAAGTATACAAATTTCTTTCCGTGTACTTGTTAATTGAAACTGCTCACTGTTTTCACAAAATGAACATTTTTAAACGGTTTTATTTAGCTCACCCCGTTTGTTTTATTATTTATTCTTTATTCTTGGGTCAAATTTAGTAATTCAAATTTCACCCTCTTCCTGTCAACCGATTAATCTGAAATTTTGCACGCATGTATAACCCCGATGACAATGCAATATTATGAAAAAAAAATTCCGATAGGTGGCGCGTGGGTCGCTATATTTACAAAAATCGCATTTATGGTCCTATTTGGCTGAAATTCGGAACATGTATTACTACCTTGAAAAGAAATATTTTCTTAAAAAAAAATCCGCTAGGTGGCGCGTGGGTCGCTATATTTACAAAAATCGCATTTATGGTCCGATTTGGCTGAAATTCGGAACATGTATTACTACCTTGAAAAGAAATATTTTCTTAAAAAAAAAATTCCGCTAGGTGGCGCGTGGGTCGCTATATTTACAAAAATCGCATTTATGGTCCGATTTGGCTGAAATTCGGAACATGTATTACTACCTTGAAAAGAAATATTTTCTTTAAAAAAAATTCCGCTAGGTGGCGCGTGGGTCGCTATATTTACAAAAATCGCATTTATGGTCCGATTTGGCTGAAATTCGGAACATGTATTACTACCTTGAAAAGAAATATTTTCTTAAAAAAAAAAATTCCGCTAGGTGGCGCGTGGGTCGCTATATTTACAAAAATCGCATTTATGGTCCGATTTGGCTGAAATTCGGAACATGTATTACTACCTTGAAAGGAAATATTTTCCTAAAAAAAACTTCCGATAGGTGGCGCGTGGGTCGCTATAGAGGCGTTGGACTGCAATAAACTAACGGGCAAGAAACCTTGCAATAATGAAGCACTAAATGAGTTAAACAGAATGCGAAATAAAAACTAAAAACTAGAAAATAAAAATAGGTAAAAAAACTTTTTAAGTTAAACGGTTTTATGTTATACATACATTGCAATGTTTAAGATAAATGTACTAAAAACCAAAAAATAATAAAATAGATACAGTCGTGGGAATTATAAACATTTGCATAGACTAGACTAAAATAAAACCGGGGGCACGTCAATTGTCTACAAATTATCGACTTAATGTGCGATAGAAGAATCGTTTAATTCGTCGTTAGGCAGTTGGCCCGCAGACGGTGAGGAAAATACTTACTATTTTCTTGCTCATGGAAATTCCAATAGTTATACACTCCATGTTAATAAAAGAGATGTTGCAACTAGTTTATCGTTGGACATTCACACGAGGAATCGTTTCACTGCTCGTAGTTTGTCTTTAATCGACAAAACATATGATAAAAGTACTACTCGCTCACCACTATGAAACCCTAAAACTCGCTTATAATCGAGCTTGCTAGCTTTTTTCCACATTCTAGCCCTACTTATCACACGTCCATCGTTGTCGGTTGAACAACTGCCTAATTATAGTGTAACATTACAAAACAAACATTTTAATCAACGATTGTAGACAATTGACGTGCCCCACGGTTTTATTTTAGTCTAGTCTATGCAAATGTTTATAATTCCCACGACTGTATCTATTTTATTATTTTTTGGTTTTTAGTACATTTATCTTAAACATTGCAATGTATGTATAACATAAAACCGTTTAACTTAAAAAGTTTTTTTACCTATTTTTATTTGTTATCAGTACAATTTTTTTAAAAATGCCAAACGAACATATGCTACACAACTTTGTAATTTCGGAAAGCTCCAAGTGCAATTCAAAGTGCCGAACTTATGTATTGGCCAACCTTATTTTTTGCAACTTTTACCAATTCTTCTTCCGTAAAATTATTGTAACTAATATTGTCAAAAATTCAAAATTCAAAATTCAATGCAAAATTTATAAACTGTATTTTGAAAATTTTTGCAAAATCATTGCAACTTAGATTTGTTCATGGGGGGTTTTAACCTCCAAAACCCCCCCGTGCGCACGGCCATGACTAAGACTAAATGGGTATTCCCTACTTATGTTACACACATAAACTAAGTTAACTTAAACGCTTTAACTAAATGGAGCAATTAAAGAAAACGCACGTGTCAGCCAACAAGCCAACCAGCAAGCGATCGAGTAATTCAATATCGAATGAAACCAAGCACTTTAACACTCGTATAAACACATATCCCGAACAGATATGAATGTGCATATGAATGTACATATGTAGCTCCACGCCCTATTATGCTCCTGTATCCAAACCATTAACGCCTTGTTTTTTCGCTTTTTTCATTACTTCATTCACTTAACTCAGCTGGGCTCAGCTTTGTGCGGTGAAAATAATCGTAATGCGTTAATACGCCAAAGAAGCCACTAGCAGTCAAGTCAAGCTGAATGACAAAGAAGGAGGAGGAGAAGGATAAGAAAGGTGGAGCACAGTGTAAGGTTTTCGTCTTCCATCTTGTGGATTTATCGGTCTTTGGATTTCTGTCTTTTTGGCTTATTGGTCTTAGAATTTCTGTCTTTTGTGCTGCTCTGTTTAAAAGCGAGTTTGTGTCGAATTTTTTTTTTAATCTGATTTCTTATAGAAGAAGTCCAGTTTTTACATATAACAAATCAAAATTATGTAAATTATGTATCCCACTGTGCGACTATCCTCACCTATCCACATACATATTTACAAAGACAGGTCACATACATAGATGCAAATACATTGTCCTTCCAATGGCTCAGCGCCACGCAAAAAAGGCATAAGTTAAATGCGTTAAAAAAAGTTGCGATTTGTACTTAGCATTTGCCATTTCGCCTTCTTACCTCTCCATCTGAGTGTCAACAGGCAGGAACTTCCGGTGTCCTCGGTTGGATGTGGGTGTGTGTGTTTACGTTGAGTTAACGATGAATAAACGATATGCATAAATGCTTAAATACTAAATGTAGTAGGCACTTTGTTAGTGGTAAGTAAGTGAGGTCACCACACTTAGGGCACACTTTCATGAGCAGCAACAACAAATAACAACAAACAAGAACAACAACATTTTATTTAAGTGAATTGCGCACTTTGCCTATACTTCCATAAAAAAAGACATTTACGTTAATGAGGCCAACAACAAACAAGCATTTAACCAAAAAGAGCTTTTGCTTTGCTTCCTTACTTACTTACCTTTGTCATGTCATAAAACGGGCACTTTTTGTCGCTTTAGTGTTGCGTAATTAAAAACGTTGGCCATGAAATATTTAACCCACCTGCACTTAACTTGTTTTATGCTCGACCGGCACGGCGTAGCAGGCGTTCTTTTTTTTTACCCCAAGGAGAAACAAAGAATACCCACATATATGTAAAAATCTTGTAAAAATATGTACATACATGCATACATAAAAGCAAAAGTCTAGTCAGTTAAGAAACGTTATACAGGATTCATAATAATACGTTTGTAGGCGTTTATGTATGAAGTTGAATGTATGAGATGTGTGAGTACGTATGAGATGATGACACGTCCCTGCAAAAAAATGTGCGTTCAATCCCGAAAGAGATTTGTCCTCGATTGATCTCTTTCGAGAACAATCGGTCCACAATTAGTCCCCGATTGTTCCCGTACGGGTATAAATGTAGACTAATTGTAGACCAATTGTTCCCGAACGGGTATAAATGTAGACTAATTGTAGACCAATTGTTCCCTAACGGGTATAAATGTAGATTAATCGCTTTCATTCCGAACGGGTACAAATCTAGATTCCTTAAATGTAGACATTTTACAAAAATATGCAATTTATTTAAAAAATTTTAGAACAACCGGTAAAACGAATTGAACACCCTTTTTTAATAACAATTTTAACAAAATGTTGCCTAAAATATCCTATGAAAAAATCCTTTACATTACGCTCATATAATGCATACGCAAAACTTACAATTTTTTTTAAATTTATTTATTGAGATTTTTAGCAGTGAAACATTATATAATCTTTATTTATATATGCATGAACATTTACAATTTTTTAAAGATTGTTATTAAAAATTGCCTTGGCGAACAACTTGGAAAAATCTACATTTGTACCCGTTCGTGCTGGAAGCGATTGATCTACTTTTGTACCCGTTCAGGATGTAAGCGATTGATCTACATTTGTACCCGTTGGGGATGAAAGCGATTGATCTACATTTGTACCCGTTCGGGTATACAAGTTGAACAATTAGTCTCTTCATAGGACATGCTCGAACAAATGCGAACAATTCACTCCATATAAAGGGATGTAAAATTGTATTAGTCTCATGCTCCCTTGCGATTGATCCCGGACACGTCCCGGATTAATCGCATTTTTGGCAGGGGTGTGTTTACTTTCATTCAATATAATATGCGCTCTTATGCCTCTTGGAAATATATTTATTGCGAAAAATGGCTCCAGAAAATGGGCAAACGGTTCGACTTGCGTGTATGTACTTATATGTATGTAAAGAGCATGCGTCGAATTAGGGGAGAAGCTCAGCTTTAAAACTCCTTAGAGTTGTGTTTGCGCTAGTGTATTATTTATATTATATTATTAAATCAGATAATAGCACCACATGCAAATCTCTGGTATGTATGCTTGTATGAATGTGCCACATTATAGACACTTCTCAGTTCAAAATGGCATCTGTATCCATTGTAAAAAGCTGTAAGACACAGCTGAATTGTAACAGTGCTTATTGTGCATAATTAATTATAGAGGAGTAGATAATGAGTGTGTATGAGGTTGATCTGGAACAAAGCTTTTAAAAATTTGCATTGAAAAAATGCTCAAAAAAAAAGAAGATAAAGGACATTTAAAGGATAATACATATGTATTGCAACAGCAACAACAACAACGTTTCAAAAGGAATAGGGATAGAGTAACTGGTGGACCGCCATCTCCACAAGCTCTTTCAAAAAAGATGAAAAAGAGGATTCCCTAAAGGAAATGAATACCCTGGCCCGGAAGATCCGTAAAACTGGCAACGGAGATACATATGTTGTTCCAGCTCACCAAACAGTCAGAAACTGATACTGCAAAGTTGCAAGCAGCTGTGGAACAGGCTCTTGCCGGTAAGGCAGAGGTGAAATCTCTGATGGAGGAGTCTCTGTTCGAAATACGCGACATGGCTGAAGTAAACACAAAGGAGGAGATCTGTGAAGCACTAAGCAAAGAGCTCCGTGGCTACGATGTGAAACCACCATGTGTGAGATCCATGAGAAAAGCTTACGGAGAAACTCAGACAGCCACTATTTCCCCTGCCAACTGAAATAGTAAGAAAGCTATTGGGAAGTGGTAAAGTAAGGATCGGTTGGGTTGCTTGCCGGATCAGAGCAAAAGTTCAATCAAAACGCTGTTTTAGATGCCTTGAATTCGGACATATTTCGAAGAATTGCAAGAGTAAAGAAGACTTGAAAAGTGTATGCTTTAAATGCAGATAGCGAAAATATGCACAAGTATACCAAAAGGCTTACTATGCACTAAACGAGGAACCAGCAAAACTGATCACTCAACGGGAGGAGTTCAATGCCCCGTATATAAGGAAGCTGTCGAGAAACTAACACTGCGATGAGGTTACTCCAGCTAAACCTGAACCACTGCGAAGCTGCTCAAGAACTTTTAGCGCAAACGGTACTACTTAGCGAGCCATACAAGGAAATGTCTGAAAACTGGCTACAAGGTGCATGTACCAAGGCTGCAATTTGGTCCTGCGGACAACATCCCTTATATGTATGTAAAAGCCGAAGCAAAGGGAAATGGTTTTGTGTGTGGGAAAGCTGAGGATATCTTTGTTTACAGCTGCTACATACCGCCAAGCACCCCTCTGGATATTTTCGAACAAATCGTATGAAAAATAACCATGGACGCGACCAACAGAAGGTGATTTTAATGCCTGGGTGACTGAATGGGGTTAAAAGAGGACCTCACCAAGAGGTAGAGTTCTGCTTGAAGCATTCGCCTGCCTAGATGAAGTTCTGCTAAATACAGGCAGTGAAAACACTTTTTCGCGAAACGGCTATGGATCAATTATTGATATAGCATTCGCCAGCACTAATCTTTATAGGTTTTCCAAGTGGAAAATCAGCGAATGCAACACTCAGAGTGACCACTTTGCGATATTAATCGATGCTACACCAAGCGCGGGGGAACCACTGAACAAGGTACCTCGTTTAAAACGCCAAGGTTGGAAAGTCAGCACTTTCGACTTCGAAGTATTCAAGGAGATGTTCCCTAAACCGAATACAGAGGGCGGGCAAACGATATGGCCGTTGCAATAATGAGCGATTTACGGGCAGCCTGCGATGCATCGATGCCGAGAAAATTGAAATCAAGGCCGTTAGCCCGCACCTACTGGTGGAACGAACGTATAAATTCTCTACGTAATGAGTGCATTAGATCAAGAAGACATGTTCAACGCTCAAGAGGTAGAACAAACTTCGAAAGACTAAGAACGGAATTCAAATCGGCCCGACGCGATCTAAAAAATGCAATAAAGGAAAGCAAGCGCTAATGCTTCCTAGAACTCTGTGATGACGCAGATAACAACCCTTGGGGAACAGCGTATAAGATCTTTTCTAAAAGACTAAAAAACAGCAGAGAATCAACACCAACGTGCCCTATATTCGTGGAAAAGATAGTAACTACTATCTTTCCCACCCAAAGGAAACTAGTATCTCCAATATCAAATGCCTTACTCCACACTTTCAGCGAAGTAACGGAGGAAGAGGTTCTCCAAGCAGCAAAAGGACTAAAAGAACGCAGAGCTCCTGGTTCAGACGCAGTGCCTAACAAAGTACTTAAAGCAGCTTTCAACAATGCGACATCTGACTTCGCAAGGTTATTTAATATATGCCTATCAGAAGGTACCTTTCCACGGATATGGATATTAAAGGTTTCTGGATTTGAAATGGAATTTTCTGAATTTCAATTGTAATTTTCTGAATTTCAAATGCAATTTTCTGAATTTCAAATGGAAATTCTGAATTTCAATTGTAACTTTCCGAATTTCGAATGGAAATCCTGAATATCAATTGCAACTTTCTGAATTTAAACTGAAAAAGGTGTAGAGTAACATCTATTCTTTTGAGATTGGAAACCTATTATGCTCATTAGATAGGAAGCAATTTTAAGGTAAAGCTCTGTGAAAATTTATAGAAAGCTTACTATAGATGTCCATTTACACTACCATTAACAATCCTCAAACCCATATTCTCCAAAAAAAAGGAAAAAACCATAATAGAAGAGCTCAACATTTCGTCAAAGTGATTTAAGCAAACAAAACATTAAAGCCAAATCGCCGGTCGGTTGACAGACACCCCATTTTATGAATGACTTCTATAAACATACATACAAATTTATTTACTTCAATACATACAATGTATGTATATTTTTTTGTAGGCAGGTATGTATGTACATATGTACATAGATATGTAAGTAGAATGTACATACGTATACAGTCCCAGCACCGTGTGTCAGTGTTGCTGGTGTGCGACGCATCTGTTATGAAGCATTTATCAAAATGTCAATGCAGCACTTTAGCCAAATCCATTAAATAACTTATACTCATTCATTGGCCCCGATAACAAAAGCGAACAGCAATACGAGGAATAAAAACAGGAAGAACGAGCGTCAACGACGACGACGGGGACGAAGACACATTTACCGATACTGAATTCCATTTAAGCGCAAAAGTTTACTTATGTATGTATGTATGTATTTCAAACGCCCACTCGCCCACCCGCCTGGCTGCCTGCCTGCCTTTTTTCGTGCCGAGCATTCTCTGTCGTCGTTGATGGGTCGGTGGATGGGTGTGTAGTTTTTAGCGGTACCCCGAAATAAGTCCCAAATGAAATAAGTCCCAATGAAATAACTCCCAATGAAATAAGTCCCAATAAAAATGAAATAACTCCCAACTTTTAGAAATGAAATAACTCCCAAAGAAGGAAATGAAATAAGTCCCAATATTTGGGGCTTATTTCATAATGAGGCCCCAAATCCCAAAAAATATGAAATAACTCCCAAATGAAATAAGTCCCAGAAATATGAAATAACTCCCAAATGAAATAAATTCCAAGAAATATGAAATATCTCCCAAAAAGTACTACGCAGAAGGACATCTATCGCACGATTTTTATTTCCACTTTTTGGTTTTTTTAAATATGGTGTTTGTTTTATTGGAAAAGGCGCCGCAGGCGAAAAATTGAAATAAAAAATCGCGCGATTTTTAATTCCAATTTTTGGTTTTTCTAAATATGGTGTTTGTTTTATTGGAAAAGGCGCCGCAGGCGAAAAATTGAAATAAAAAATCGCGTGATTTTTAATTCCAATTTTTGGTTTTTTTAACTATGGTGTTTGTTTTATTGGAAAAAGCGCCGCAGGCGAAAAATTGGAATAAAAAATCGCGTGATTTTTAATTCCAATTTTTGGTTTTTTTTTAACTATGGTGTTTGTTTTATTGGAAAAAGCGCCGCAGGCGAAAAATTGGAATAAAAAATCGCGCGATTTTTAATTCCAATTTTTCGTTTTTTTTTTAATATGGGGTTTGGCCCGCGGGCGTTATTTCACTGCACCGAACACTTTTCTGCGTGATGTGACGGTGATGTCCTTCTGCGTGGTACACCCTTCAGCGGCGGCGATAAAAATGTAAGTATACAAATTTCGGCCTTTTTCGGTCATTTTCCTCATTTCGACAGTTTTTAATTCGGTCAAAAATGTATAATAAGGCTTTTTTCAATTCGGTCTTTTGAGATTCGACATTTTTTTCGATTTATCGTACGGATGAAATAACTCCCAAGAAATATGAAATAACCCCCAATGCATTTTTAAGAGAAATGAAATAAGTCCCAACAAATATGAAATAACTCCCAAAGCTGGAAAATAATGAAATAACTCCCAACGGAATTTCGTTGGGAGTTATTTCATTTGGGAGTTATTTCATTATGAAATAAGTCCCAACAAAATATTATGAAATAAGTCCCAATGCATTGGCAGTTATTTCATTATGAAATAAGTCCCAATTTGTATGGAAAATATTTGGGAATTATTGCATTTTTTTTTTGGGACTTATTTCATTTGGGACTTATTTCGGGGTACCGTTTTTAGCCACGCAATGCATTATCACACCCGTCCGCTGCTGCTGGCTAATGGCTAGCTATAAGGACTCTAAGCACGCAACTGACATAGTGCATACACACATACAAATGTAATACATATCTACATACATATGTACATGCTTTAAGTTTATGACAATCAACATGTAATCCTTTAAGTATATGCAAGTGCAATAATTTGTTTGCAGTTTTCGCTAAGTGCTCTATTTACTTCCAAATGGAAACACTATAAACATGCATACATACATTTGCATTGCATATATGTATGGTTATAAGTACATATACATACATATATGAGCACATTAGAGTGGCCTTAATTCTTGTTTATATCAAAATTTGTGCAGTCATGCGCTTAATAGACTATTAAAATCCTTTCCGCAATTAAAAGTGATAACTGAGCTCTATTTAACATACAAAAAACTACATTTATTGACTTCATATTGAGTACGATTCTCAATGCAACTCTAAGAACGAGGTGTGTTCAGTTAAAAACGAAATGTCGTGAAAAGGAAATGGAAATATCATTAATATTTATATGTATGTATGTGTCTACGTCACAGCCAATCAGAGGAGTCAGTAAAGTGGTCGGTGATCTATAAGAAACAATTCAAACCAAATTAATTGCTTGATTAATTATACCTAATTGCAAATATTGTTTTTTTATTAATAAGTTTACATTTTCGGACTGAGTACTGAGTTATCCTCAAACACTTCTCTGGAGAGCTTTTTCGGAGTAATTTTTCATTTTTCGCTCATATTTTGGAGCGCAGGCTGATCCCGGCCATAGTACTTAATTTTGGTAAATTTAATTAAACATGTCTGAATACAAAATTCAGAAATGCAGTATAAGACGAAATTGACTCAATAAGCTGGCCTGTCTGAACATAGTATAACACAGTGTGGCCACCTCAAATGCAAGAAATTGGATTTCAAATAATATTGCCTATTTCAAGGCTCTATATCTACTTCTTACAAAAAAAAAAATCTCACCCTGTTCCAGCAACAGATGGAGCATGCTGTCCCGACTCATCTATAAGTTTTAAAACTATTTTTTTTCTCACAATTAACCTACTTAAAGTCAATTTTTATTACTTTTTTTATAATTATTTTTTTTTATTAATTTTTTTATAATTATTTTTTTTAATAGCCACCCTAATAATATAACTTCAATCACAAAACTAGCATGACCTAACCGGGTGGCAGTATTTTAAGCATTTAAGCCGAGCAAATGATGACGATGACTTTGCGGATGTATGGAGGACAATAATTCAAAAGGGTGTTAACGTTTTCCGTAACAAAATCATATCGAAACTTTAACTTGCTAAATTGAACAGTGCGAGGGAACGGAGTAGTAAAGGCGTGCAGATACATAAGTAAAGTGAAGAAAAAAATTAAACTACATAAGCTACATTTGTATGGATTTCAGGGATATTGAATTATATTATAGAAAATATGGAAGAGTTGATGAAGGGAGAATGTATGGGCGGTATGGGCGAGCAAACGAGCACGGAATTCAAACAAACCATGTATGTAGATATGTACATATATCGGCACTATGCTGATCATTAAAAGCGTAATTTTTGTTTGGTTTTAAGTATTATATTCCCGTTGACTTTAACCACTTGCAATAAAATATTTATGAATATCATGGAAATTTTATCTACGAGGAAATTCGAAAATGTTTTTATTCACTTTAGTATTTGTCAAAAACAAAATGATGTATACGATAAAAAATGCAGTATTTCCCTCCCGAAATTTTTGGTTAATAAAACTGTAAGCACGCCCATATGTATGTATATGCGCATCGATTCTCATCAACATAAACTAAATATTCACCAACGGAAATCCAAATATAGCTTTCAATATTTGTATCTAAGTACATATCTATGATCACATATCTATATCACAGATTAGTAAATGTCTTTTTTTACCGCGCTCTATTTAATGCACCCTTTTTTATACTCAGCTGTACTAGTACACAGAGTATTATAGTTTCAATCACATAACGGTGGATTGTAACAGAATGAAATAATCGAGATAGATATAGACTTATATATATCAAAATGATCAGGGTGAAAAGAGAAATCGATTGAGTCCGTCCGTCCGTCTGTAAACACTCTAACTCGCGCAAAAATTGAGATATTTTGATGAAATTTGGAATGCAAGTTGGTATCGAGACTGGGACGGTTGGTATTGAAAATGGGCGAAATCGGACCATGACCACGCCCACTTTTCCTATATATAAAAAATCGGAAATTTGGTATCTCAGCGACTAATATAGCTAGAGCGATGAAATTTTACCCACGTATTGAGCTCAGGCCCCTATGAAGAAATTTGATGAAATATTAGAAAATGGGTGCTGCCACGCCCACTTATTAAGGGTCAAACATTGAAAGTTTTATATGTCATAACTCAGAAACCGTTGCAGATATATCAATGAAATTTGGTACGCGTGATTTGCATACTTACGCAAACGTCTGGACGGAAAATTGTTAAAATCGGTTTGACGGCTACGCCCACTTTTATATATGGGTATTATAAAGGGACCTAATAAAAACATTTTAGGCGATATCTCTGTCAAATGTAAAGATCTATCACTGAAATTTTGTGGCATGAGTCCAACTACGGACATAAAACAAAAAACAAAAATTTTGGAAAATGGGCTGTGCCACGTCCACTTATTAAGGGGCAAACATTGAAAGTGTTATGAGTCATAACTCAGAGACCATTGAAGATATATCAATGAAATTTGGTACGCGTGATATACTTACTTAGGCAAATGTTTGGACGAAAAATTTCCAAAATCGGTTGACGACCACGCCCACTTTTATATATGGGTCTTATAAAGTGACCTAATAAAAACATTTTAAGCGATATCTCTGTCAAATATAAAGATATATCATTAAAATTTTATGGCAGGAGTCTAACTACGAACGTAAAACAAAAACCGTAAAAATTTTGGAAAATGGACGTGGCACCGCCTTTTTTTAGAAGCAGGAATATAAGAGATTCCTTAGCCCATAACTCGACAAATAATTTATATATAACTAGCTGACCCGGCAAACTTCGTTCTGCCTAATTGCTTTGAAATATTGTAAACAGGACTAGGGACACGAGTTTCGATACGATACGATACCAAATCGATATTTTTTGCATTTGATACCGATACTTTTTACTCGATTCTTTTGCAACGATATTTTTTGGTATCGAGTACTTCAACCACGGTATCGAACAAATGAGTACATTCAGTAATGGAAAATTAAAATTGTGTCATTTGTCCAAAAAATTGTGCAACGCAAAATAGTGCCGAAAATCGGTCCAGTGTGCAGAAGTGACAAGCTGCTTCCTAAAGTGCCGAAAATTAATTTTCACTGGTACATATCGAAAAATAGATCTGATCCACATGCTGAAATAATTGCAGGTTTCGGCTACTTCGTAAGGTTTTTTGTATGAAGTTGTATGAAGTTACCCAATTCTGTTTATTGATTTTCACATTAAACGAGGCGCACACTTACTACCGAAACTTTCTTACAATTTGCAATTACCATGCGATAGGAATAATGATAACTGGAGATATAGGATTATATATTTTTAATTTTCATACGATAATTTGACGTTTGCAAATAAAAAATCATCATTTCAGCGAAAAAATCGTCAATATCTTTTTTCTTTCTCATTTTACTAAAAGCACGTTATAAACAAAAAAAGGGCCTGTTTTACATTAATGCCCCTATGACACTAAGTTTTTTCCTGTATTCTACAAGTTTTTTGTGTGAAAGAGGTGGTCAAATACAGTTTTGTGTTAGTGCAAGGGAGTAAGCTATGTTGGAAAAAACCAACGAAATACCATCTAGGCGGTTAAAAACCACTGAGCTAGCTTGTACTTCGATAGGTTTTTTGACATTCGGCACTGTTTTCTGACTACTGCTTCAATTTGACAACTATAAAATAAATTATTTTTAAAATATAAAATATATGGAAATACAAATTTTAAATTTGCCTCTTGTAATGGTGCTAACAGTCAACAACGAGTTGCCGCAACCCGTGTCAGCTGACACGATCAACCTTATGAGAGTGCCATATAAATGAAAACTCACCAACGACCGAAACATACGAGTACGCAGCCCGTACCGTAGAAATCAACGAGCATTTTGATTTTTGCCGGAAAACGTGTCAGCTGATTGCTTTTGCTCAACGCGGTGTTGCCGAACGAACTTTTTTAGCCACTAAAACATTTGAACGGTATTTTTCATTGTATTATTAAACGAAATCAATGCGAGTGTAAAATGTAATGGAATATATGTTTCTTCATAGGAAAAACAGCTTAAGTTTACTTAAGCGAAAGTAGTATATTTATGGGGCTTCTAGACCACATTTCGTGGTAAGCTTTTAAAATTACAACAACAATTTGTATGGAGAGCTTTTAGAAAACAACACCCTAATGTTTTCATGTGTTTGTTGTAGCGTCACAAGCATTTTTTCACCATTTTTCACAAAAAAGACACAGTCTAATGTGGCGACATCTAACGTTGAATAGGGTAAATAGGGTAAGCTCAGCGATAATTGCGCCATCTGGCGGTAGATAGTAAATCTGAAATATTTGTTGTCTATACTAAAAGCTGACATCTAAGGGATCTATACTAAAAAGCTGACATCTATGAAGATACATATAAACATGTATGTATAAACCTGTATGAATATGTATCTATGAAGATACATATAAACATGTATAAACAAACCTACATATATTTCCTCCGCTTGTATGTTATCTATGTATGTATGAAGAAATTCAAACATGTACACGTATAGAACTTTATGAGGTACGTCATAGAGGAGATTTTGTTTTTTCTTCATTTCAGTTGAATGTAGAAATCTTTGTATATATGTAAATATATATGTTGATATACTTATATGTGTATGATGATAGCTAGCTATGAGGGAAAGAAATTTAAACAGCCATGTATACTTACTTTTAGATTTCCCATTTTAAGTAAAAGTTAAAACAAATATATGTATATTTTATATAAAATTTATTTTATTAATTTATTCTTTATTGAGTAAAAGTACAATTTTACATTTGTTTATATTAACGACTATATTATAATAGAAATCCATAAGTTTCCAAACTTCTTCTACTTCACAAATATAATCTATTCCACATTATTTTTTCTCCTACTTCTTCTTAACCATTTTTTCTTCTACGTAATATCTTTGATTATTATATGAATTACAAATTTAACTATTTATTTTGCTTTGTTTTAAAGAATACTGAAGATTTTAATTTATTGCTACAAGTTTATTTTTTATACTTTTAAAGTTATAAATTTTTTAATTATCATAATGTATTATTATATGTATTTCTTATGAAAACTCATATAACTATTTTTATATTATTATAAATATACATATATGTATATATATATATATTTTTTTTTTAATTACTTACAATACATACTTTTATTCATATTCACATACATATGTACATATATACAAATTCCTATACATTCATATTTTATTAACCTCATATCAGTGTTTAGTCTTCTTCAAAATTTAATTTTATAATTTCTTTTATTATATTTATTCAATACTATTTCTTTATAAATTATCATTTGCAACTAAATTTTTTTTTGTTTATTTTTTTTATTTGTATACATTATAGATATTTTAGTAGAAATCTTACTTATTTTTTATACTTATTTCATTTATTTACTATTATTCATTATTTTTTTTCTTTCCTATTTTTTTTCTTATACATATTTTAATTTTTAAGATCATTAATCTCATATATATATGCATTCAATTCCCAAATTATATGAAAATGGATTTCCTGTGAGAAAGAAAATGTTTTCCTGTGAAATTTTAAATGAGGTAGAAAACTGCATTGCATTTTCTTTAACAACTCTAATATTATTATCTAAATTTCCCCAAAAGTCGAAGTCAACAAGTTTTAATACTTACAACACATACATGAAAATTAATGCATTCATTCTGTAAAATCTCATTATTCTCATATATACATACATCATTCATACTTTAATTTTTAAGATCATTACCATCATACATATATACATATTCATATCAGTTTTTTAGTCTTCTTCAAAGTTTAATTTTATAGTTTCATTAATTATATTTCTTCAATACTATTTCTTTATATTGTTTGCAAATACATTTTTTTTGTTTTTTTTTTTTAGTTTGTGTACATTATAGATATTTTA
Organism: Urophora cardui; assembly: GCA_960531455.1. Taxonomy (NCBI): domain Eukaryota; kingdom Metazoa; phylum Arthropoda; class Insecta; order Diptera; family Tephritidae; genus Urophora; species Urophora cardui. The sequence continues at coordinate 102,196,186 of OY482674.1, forward strand.
GTAGAAATCGTACTTATGTTTTATACTTACTTCATTTATTTACTATTATTGCTTCATTATTTTTTTCTTTCCAATTTTTTTCTCATACATATTTTAATTTTTAAGATCATTGAACTCATATATACATAGATTCAATTCTCAAATTATATGAAATTGCGTTTCCTGTGAAAACTATGAGAAAGTAAATTTTTTCTATGAAATTTTATATGAGGTAGACAATTGAATTGAATTTTCTCTAACAATTCTAATAATATTTTTTATTATGTTGATAAACGCAAATTTATAATACTTTATTTACTTTTAGTTTCTTAATTATATTTATTTTATACTATTTCTTTAAAAAACTTGTTTGCAATCATTTTTTTATATTTGCTTGCATTTAGACTATTTAATATAAATCTATACCTATTCCATTTATTTATAATTTCCGGCTTAATTCATATATTCCTACTTCTTTATTTTTTGTTTTGTTCCTTTTTTCTTCATATTATTTTCTTCTTCTACATATTATCTTTAATTATTATATAAATTTTTGATGTTACTTATGTTGTTTTGTTTTAAAGAATTCCAATGATTTCATTATACCAATATAATATCTATATAATTTATTTATATTTATTTTTTTTCCATTATATTCAATACAATAACTACTTCTTTAAATTATTTTTCAGATTAATTTTATATGAACTTTTATGAAAATCTAAATTTACATCTCCACAAATATCTTGTATATGCACGTACATATTTAAAATTTTCAGACTTATTCTTACAGAATCATAAATTCCACAAATATACTTCAAAAAAAGTATTTTAACATTATAGTTTATTCAAATCGAAAATTTAGTTACAAAATTTCTAATTTTTATATTCTTCTAATAATCTTTTAACAGTTTGAAATCGTTGATAAAAGAATGCACATGAACAAGTGGTTGCTGTATTTGAATACTTGCAATCAAATTTATGCATTCCTGTAGCTGTTTGCTGGAAGGTAATGGTTTTATATAAACGCATTTCATCAATCATGTTTTTAAGAAGTTGTATATCTTCATTTTTAATATAACAACTACATACTCCTAAAAATGTTTCCAGCTCTTCTACTAACATTTTATTTTATTTTATTTTTTATTTTTATTTTTTTTTTTTTTTTTTTTTTTTTTGTAAGAATGATAAAGATAAATACTTCATATATTTTAGAAATATTTTTCATCCAATATGTTTATATCAATAATAAATCTTTTCAAGTCAATAACTTCTTTGTTTTCCTTATCAAAGTAGTAATTGTATAAATTTACTAAATCCATTATATGCTTATATCGTCTTTCGATGATGTGACAATTACATGTATCAGGTCCTGATTGTATATTATTTTTACTCCAAGGACAGGTTGTATAGTGTCTCCCATATATAGATTCCATAACTAATTCATACTTTATATCTTTAATTGTTATAAATGTATTTTGTATAAGTTTTCTATGATGATCAAGTATATAGTTATAATTATTTTTTAAAAACTCTTCAATTATATTACTTTTCATACTAAAGTGAAACATTTTCAATCAGATGTAAAGTAAAACTAAACCTCTCTAATCAGAAACTTAAACATATAAATAAGTTATTTATGTTTATATACATTTAAATTTATATACTTATTTATATATATTTTTATGTATAAAATAAATATACATAGATATATTTTCCAGATATATATAGTTAACATATTTTGAAATACTATTCAGTGTGCGAAGTTTAAGCTGAATGAGTTAATAATGATCGATAACAAAAGTATAATAGTTATAGATGTACAGGGTTTTCATATTTCCAACAAGTTTATAGCAAAAGAAGTTAGCATTTCAGATCTAATGGATACACATAATATAAAAACATTTGTTATACATCCACCTTTTAGTTATTCAAGATTAACATTGAGAGAAAGAATTGAATTAGAATGGTTACATACATATCACCATGGATTGCAATGGAACGATGGCAACTCAACATTCAAATCTTTTAAGAACTACTTAAACAGATATATTAAAGATGAAAAGCGAAATATTTGTATGTATGTGAAAGGAGCACAAAAAGCAAAATGGATACAACAACTTACTGGAGAAGACATTATTATATACAATTTAGAAGATATGGGTTGCCAAAGCATAAAAAACTTATATAAGGATAATATCAATGTATATGCATGTAACTTTCACCATAAACATATGATATGTGCAGAAAAAAACGTTCATTTATTTAAAGATTTTATTATATCATATAAAAATAAAGATAAAATATAACTTAAATAATTCATTAGTTTTATTATATAGATGTATGTATAGATGTACTAGAGTTTTATTATCACATATATAAATAAAAAGTATTATTATTATTATTAAGGTTCACTCCTACATAATAGAGAAACAGTAATTTATCATATAATATTGTCTAGAATTAAAAAATAGGAAGACATTCAATACATTCAAGTATGTATGTATGTATATACCCCATTAATATTAACAAAATTACAATGATTAGTCAAAACAATCAAGATGAGATAGATTTTATCGTTAACAGATTACTTATTGGATAGTCCCTTAAGAATTCTTAAGGGAGAACGAAAAACAACTAAATATAGGGAAAAAATTATATTGACATTAGAAAAATTTGTCGTATTCTTACCAGAGCGACTGAATAACATTACCAATAAACTGATGGAGACTTAAAATGAAAATTTATAAATCAGGATATGAAAATAAATATTTATATGCTTTTACATTGAAATGTGAAAAATAAAGAAACTCAAAATAAAAAAGTAAATGCGTCTTTGGTTATGTGGATATTTTGGAAAAATTAGTTTCCGAAATAATTAATTAAAACAGTATATTCATATAAAACATATTGAAATATAATGTAATTTATACAATCTAAAACTTTGTAAAGCAAATGTATTGATAATATATAAACGTTTAGAGCATACATATTAATAATATATATTCATATTTTCTATACTCCTTTTATTCTATTACAATACATTAACTAATATCGATAAATATATAATGAAAAAGTTGTATTCATGTGGGTATAAGTTTGATTATACAAAAGAAGGGAGTTTATTTATACATTAATAATTTATATGGCTATGCTATGTTACAATATATCCCCTATAAAAATTGTTTAAATTAGTTAAACATATTGAAGACTTTAATATTCATAATGTACAAGAAAATTCTTCTATTGGATATATACTAGAAGTAGACTTAGAATATCTATCTTCATTACATGATTGACATAACGATTTACTATTTTGTTCCGAAATAAAAAAAAATTATAAAATTAAACAAAAAACTAATATCAAAATTGAATAATAAAGAAAAGTATATAATTCATTATAGAGTTTTACAACAATACCTTGAAAATTATCTCATTCTGAAAAAAAAAAAAAAAAAAACTCATAGAATTCAACAATTTAATCAATCAGATTTTTTTGTGTTTTTTTTTTTTCAAGTTGTTAGTTAATACAGTTTATGGAAAAACCATGGAAAATGTTGACAAAAGGAAGAATATTAAAACAGTATGTGAGTGGGAAAATAGAGGTAAAAGGTTGGATGCCAGAGGTCTTATAGCAAAACATAATTTTCATAGTTCACTCACATTTACTGATAACATGAGTGCTATTCAATTACAACAACTTTCTATTTTAAATAATAAACCAATTTATATTGGATTTAGTGTTTTACATTTATGCAAATTAAAAATATACAATTTTCATTATAATTGTATCTAAATATAAAGAAAATGTTAGTTCAAATTATATGGTTACAGATTTATTTATGGAATTTATTTATAATATTAAGACAATCGATTTTTATAATGAAATTCGTAATGATATTCAAACATATTTAGATACTTCATAATTTACCTTTGTTAAATAAAAAGGTTCTGAATATGACGAATAATGAATGTAGTGGAAAGATTATGTATAAATTCATTGGCCTAAGAACTAAAATGTATTCATATAGTCTTGGTGGAAATGAGGAAGAAATTAAAAAAATTAAAAGTGTGAAAAGATCTATTGTTTTACAACTTTTACGTAATGACTTTAAGAATTGTTTACTTGAAAAAAAATTATATTTTGATTCCATGTATGTTTTCAAATCAAAACTTCATGAAATATATATCCAACAAATTACTAAGTTAGTTTTAAGTTAATCAGATAATATATATATATATATATATATATATATATCAGAAAATGGAATTAATACTCTTGCATGAAGTAATTTTAAAATCTAAAAAGTTGAAATAAAAGCACAGTATATATAGATTGAAAGTTGAAATATCTTTATTTATTTAAATTATAATTTTTAAATAAGAATTTCAAACATAAATGTCCGAAGTTTTAAGTATTAAATTTTGGTTTTTGATTATAATTATATTCAATATGTAGCTTTAAATATGTAATTATTTCCAGTGGTGGTTGTAAGTTGCCAAAGCTATCAAAATATTCCTTATAATATACTACCCAATGTGTTCCATGAGCAGCAGAATCATCTAAGTTAACAATATCACATTCTTGAATTCGTGGATATAAAAACACCTTTAAAATATTTTAGCAGTTTACCAAAGTTATTTAATCGATATCAGTAAGTGGTCGATTTAATAAATTCCTTAATAGTTTTTTAATTCTGATTTATAAAAAATACCATAACCGTTTTTATATGGTTTAAGGAAAATACCTTTACCCATAGCAATGTATTCCATATATCTATTACATCGATTAGCCTCTGCTAGCTATTATTTTCCATTTTTATATCATTTGCAGAACATCAACCTGTAGCTAAACCTGCAAGAGCATATATTACTGTTAGAATTAGAGTTAATGGAAGAAATCATCCTAATTTTGATACAGAACTAACTCGTAATATAATTACTTGAGATTTTTTCCTCTTGAAATTTGAATTTATTGCTTTCTAAGCAATTTCAATAGCATCATTTACATATATTATCAACTTTTTTTCTTTTTTAAAGTATTTAAAATATTTTTTAGCAGTCGATGAAAAGAGTTTTTTCTTTGATAATTTTCTTTTAGAATGCTTCTTCTTTCTCTTTCCTCATCTAAATTTAACTTTTATCTTAATTACATTTATTACAGACTAAACGCTTACACGGTCGTTTATATTTATTTATTTTTTATTTATTTAAAAAAATAAACGATGTATTATAAGACCACAAAGTCTTTTATAATTACTATGTTTAGATTATATTCACTATCAAACTTTTTCAGCTAATATTCGATCAGCTTTATGCCTCTTATTTATATCTTTTGTTTATCAGGAGACAATATTATATCTCCAACAAGATAATTCTTAAAAATATATTTACATATATTTATATACATATATTTGGAATAAGATATTTATAAAAAAAAAAATGTCATTGATAAAGCAATCTCAAAAATAATTTATATAAAAAACTTCTATATGACTAACAAGTAGAACTATCAAATTGCAGATAACTAATAATTTTTTAGTTTTAATATAAAGTCGTAAAGTCGTTATACATCTAAACCCCAAAATGAATATTTAAAAAACTGAATTTTTCAGGAAGGAGAAGAATTCCATTTATATTCACAGAAAGTGAAAAAATACACCTAGATTAAAACAACACATTATTACATAATGATACTTAATAATATAACTTCTAATGAACAAAATATTTTAAGATACTTTTTCTGAAAAGACATATGTGTATATGAAAATACATTAAATTTTTAACTTTTTGAATCTCCACGAATATTCCATAACATCTTATATACAGGATTACAAATATAACACTCTCTATAATCTTATAGATTTTTACTATACAACAGATAAGCATCAGCTTGCTATCAGATTAGCATCAGCTTACTACCAGGTTAGTATCAGCTATACATCAGTCTACTATCACATATACATATTCATATAAAAATTCTGTAAAAGAGGAAATGAATGATAAGCTATTGAAAGATATAGTATAAACTAGCAGAATAGCCTCACTTACATTCAAAGAAAATAAAAAAGTAGAGTTAGATTAAAAAACACCTTATATGCACTACATACACATAATTACATACATACCCTGCAGGAATAAAGAATTCCATACTGGAGACAGTACCAGCATTCTAAAGTTTGTCGGAAATCACCGTGTTACAGAAGTAATTTGCAATGCTTGATAGCAAGCTGATGCTTATCTGTTGTATAGTAAAAATCTATAAGATTATAGAGAGTGTTATATTTGTAATCCTGTATATAAGATGTTATGGAATATTCGTGGAGATTCAAAAAGTTAAAAATTTAATGTATTTTCATATACACATATGTCTTTTCAGAAAAAGTATCTTAAAATATTTTGTTCATTAGAAGTTATATTATTAAGTATCATTATGTAATAATGTGTTGTTTTAATCTAGGTGTATTTTTTCACTTTCTGTGAATATAAATGGAATTCTTCTCCTTCCTGAAAAATTCAGTTTTTTAAATATTCATTTTGGGGTTTAGATGTATAACGACTTTACGACTTTATATTAAAACTAAAAAATTATTAGTTATCTGCAATTTGATAGTTCTACTTGTTAGTCATATAGAAGTTTTTTATATAAATTATTTTTGAGATTGCTTTATCAATGACATTTTTTTTTTATAAATATCTTATTCCAAATATATGTATATAAATATATGTAAATATATTTTTAAGAATTATCTTGTTGGAGATATAATATTGTCTCCTGATAAACAAAAGATATAAATAAGAGGCATAAAGCTGATCGAATATTAGCTGAAAAAGTTTGATAGTGAATATAATCTAAACATAGTAATTATAAAAGACTTTGTGGTCTTATAATACATCGTTTATTTTTTTAAATAAATAAAAAATAAATAAATATAAACGACCGTGTAAGCGTTTAGTCTGTAATAAATGTAATTAAGATAAAAGTTAAATTTAGATGAGGAAAGAGAAAGAAGAAGCATTCTAAAAGAAAATTATCAAAGAAAAAACTCTTTTCATCGACTGCTAAAAAATATTTTAAATACTTTAAAAAAGAAAAAAAGTTGATAATATATGTAAATGATGCTATTGAAATTGCTTAGATAGCAATAAATTCAAATTTCAAGAGGAAAAAATCTCAAGTAATTATATTACGAGTTAGTTCTGTATCAAAATTAGGATGATTTCTTCCATTAACTCTAATTCTAACAGTAATATATGCTCTTGCAGGTTTAGCTACAGGTTGATGTTCTGCAAATGATATAAAAATGGAAAATAATAGCTAGCAGAGGCTAATCGATGTAATAGATATATGGAATACATTGCTATGGGTAAAGGTATTTTCCTTAAACCATATAAAAACGGTTATGGTATTTTTTATAAATCAGAATTAAAACACTATTAAGGAATTTATTAAATCGACCACTTACTGATATCGATTAAATAACTTTGGTAAACTGCTAAAATATTTTAAAGGTGTTTTTATATCCACGAATTCAAGAATGTGATATTGTTAACTTAGATGATTCTGCTGCTCATGGAACACATTGGGTAGTATATTATAAGGAATATTTTGATAGCTTTGGCAACTTACAACCACCACTGGAAATAATTACATATTTAAAGCTACATATTGAATATAATTATAATCAAAAACCAAAATTTAATACTTAAAACTTCGGACATTTATGTTTGAAATTCTTATTTAAAAATTATAATTTAAATAAATAAAGATATTTCAACTTTCAATCTATATATACTGTGCTTTTATTTCAACTTTTTAGATTTTAAAATTACTTCATGCAAGAGTATTAATTCCATTTTCTGATATATATATATATATATATATATATATATATATATATTATCTGATTAACTTAAAACTAACTTAGTAATTTGTTGGATATATATTTCATGAAGTTTTGATTTGAAAACATACATGGAATCAAAATATAATTTTTTTTCAAGTAAACAATTCTTAAAGTCATTACGTAAAAGTTGTAAAACAATAGATCTTTTCACACTTTTAATTTTTTTAATTTCTTCCTCATTTCCACCAAGACTATATGAATACATTTTAGTTCTTAGGCCAATGAATTTATACATAATCTTTCCACTACATTCATTATTCGTCATATTCAGAACCTTTTTATTTAACAAAGGTAAATTATGAAGTATCTAAATATGTTTGAATATCATTACGAATTTCATTATAAAAATCGATTGTCTTAATATTATAAATAAATTCCATAAATAAATCTGTAACCATATAATTTGAACTAACATTTTCTTTATATTTAGATACAATTATAATGAAAATTGTATATTTTTAATTTGCATAAATGTAAAACACTAAATCCAATATAAATTGGTTTATTATTTAAAATAGAAAGTTGTTGTAATTGAATAGCACTCATGTTATCAGTAAATGTGAGTGAACTATGAAAATTATGTTTTGCTATAAGACCTCTGGCATCCAACCTTTTACCTCTATTTTCCCACTCACATACTGTTTTAATATTCTTCCTTTTGTCAACATTTTCCATGGTTTTTCCATAAACTGTATTAACTAACAACTTGAAAAAAAAAAAACACAAAAAAATCTGATTGATTAAATTGTTGAATTCTATGAGTTTTTTTTTTTTTTTTTTCAGAATGAGATAATTTTCAAGGTATTGTTGTAAAACTCTATAATGAATTATATACTTTTCTTTATTATTCAATTTTGATATTAGTTTTTTGTTTAATTTTATAATTTTTTTTTATTTCGGAACAAAATAGTAAATCGTTATGTCAATCATGTAATGAAGATAGATATTCTAAGTCTACTTCTAGTATATATCCAATAGAAGAATTTTCTTGTACATTATGAATATTAAAGTCTTCAATATGTTTAACTAATTTAAACAATTTTTATAGGGGATATATTGTAACATAGCATAGCCATATAAATTATTAATGTATAAATAAACTCCCTTCTTTTGTATAATCAAACTTATACCTACATGAATACAACTTTTTCATTATATATTTATCGATATTAGTTAATGTATTGTAATAGAATAAAAGGAGTATAGAAAATATGAATATATATTATTAATATGTATGCTCTAAACGTTTATATATTATCAATACATTTGCTTTACAAAGTTTTAGATTGTATAAATTACATTATATTTCAATATGTTTTATATGAATATACTGTTTTAATTAATTATTTCGGAAACTAATTTTTCCAAAATATCCACATAACCAAAGACGCATTTACTTTTTTATTTTGAGTTTCTTTATTTTTCACATTTCAATGTAAAAGCATATAAATATTTATTTTCATATCCTGATTTATAAATTTTCATTTTAAGTCTCCATCAGTTTATTGGTAATGTTATTCAGTCGCTCTGGTAAGAATACGACAAATTTTTCTAATGTCAATATAATTTTTTCCCTATATTTAGTTGTTTTTCGTTCTCCCTTAAGAATTCTTAAGGGACTATCCAATAAGTAATCTGTTAACGATAAAATCTATCTCATCTTGATTGTTTTGACTAATCATTGTAATTTTGTTAATATTAATGGGGTATATACATACATACATACTTGAATGTATTGAATGTCTTCCTATTTTTTAATTCTAGACAATATTATATGATAAATTACTGTTTCTCTATTATGTAGGAGTGAACCTTAATAATAATAATAATACTTTTTATTTATATATGTGATAATAAAACTCTAGTACATCTATACATACATCTATATAATAAAACTAATGAATTATTTAAGTTATATTTTATCTTTATTTTTATATGATATAATAAAATCTTTAAATAAATGAACGTTTTTTTCTGCACATATCATATGTTTATGGTGAAAGTTACATGCATATACATTGATATTATCCTTATATAAGTTTTTTATGCTTTGGCAACCCATATCTTCTAAATTGTATATAATAATGTCTTCTCCAGTAAGTTGTTGTATCCATTTTGCTTTTTGTGCTCCTTTCACATACATACAAATATTTCGCTTTTCATCTTTAATATATCTGTTTAAGTAGTTCTTAAAAGATTTGAATGTTGAGTTGCCATCGTTCCATTGCAATCCATGGTGATATGTATGTAACCATTCTAATTCAATTCTTTCTCTCAATGTTAATCTTGAATAACTAAAAGGTGGATGTATAACAAATGTTTTTATATTATGTGTATCCATTAGATCTGAAATGCTAACTTCTTTTGCTATAAACTTGTTGGAAATATGAAAACCCTGTACATCTATAACTATTATACTTTTGTTATCGATCATTATTAACTCATTCAGCTTAAACTTCGCACACTGAATAGTATTTCAAAATATGTTAACTATATATATCTGGAAAATATATCTATGTATATTTATTTTATACATAAAAATATATATAAATAAGTATATAAATTTAAATGTATATAAACATAAATAACTTATTTATATGTTTAAGTTTCTGATTAGAGAGGTTTAGTTTTACTTTACATCTGATTGAAAATGTTTCACTTTAGTATGAAAAGTAATATAATTGAAGAGTTTTTAAAAAATAATTATAACTATATACTTGATCATCATAGAAAACTTATACAAAATACATTTATAACAATTAAAGATATAAAGTATGAATTAGTTATGGAATCTATATATGGGAGACACTATACAACCTGTCCTTGGAGTAAAAATAATATACAATCAGGACCTGATACATGTAATTGTCACATCATCGAAAGACGATATAAGCATATAATGGATTTAGTAAATTTATACAATTACTACTTTGATAAGGAAAACAAAGAAGTTATTGACTTGAAAAGATTTATTATTGATATAAACATATTGGATGAAAAATATTTCTAAAATATATGAAGTATTTATCTTTATCATTCTTACAAAAAAAAAAAAAAAAAAAAAAAATAAAAATAAAAAATAAAATAAAATAAAATGTTAGTAGAAGAGCTGGAAACATTTTTAGGAGTATGTAGTTGTTATATTAAAAATGAAGATATACAACTTCTTAAAAACATGATTGATGAAATGCGTTTATATAAAACCATTACCTTCCAGCAAACAGCTACAGGAATGCATAAATTTGATTGCAAGTATTCAAATACAGCAACCACTTGTTCATGTGCATTCTTTTATCAACGATTTCAAACTGTTAAAAGATTATTAGAAGAATATAAAAATTAGAAATTTTGTAACTAAATTTTCGATTTGAATAAACTATAATGTTAAAATACTTTTTTTGAAGTATATTTGTGGAATTTATGATTCTGTAAGAATAAGTCTGAAAATTTTAAATATGTACGTGCATATACAAGATATTTGTGGAGATGTAAATTTAGATTTTCATAAAAGTTCATATAAAATTAATCTGAAAAATAATTTAAAGAAGTAGTTATTGTATTGAATATAATGGAAAAAAAATAAATATAAATAAATTATATAGATATTATATTGGTATAATGAAATCATTGGAATTCTTTAAAACAAAACAACATAAGTAACATCAAAAATTTATATAATAATTAAAGATAATATGTAGAAGAAGAAAATAATATGAAGAAAAAAGGAACAAAACAAAAAATAAAGAAGTAGGAATATATGAATTAAGCCGGAAATTATAAATAAATGGAATAGGTATAGATTTATATTAAATAGTCTAAATGCAAGCAAATATAAAAAAATGATTGCAAACAAGTTTTTTAAAGAAATAGTATAAAATAAATATAATTAAGAAACTAAAAGTAAATAAAGTATTATAAATTTGCGTTTATCAACATAATAAAAAATATTATTAGAATTGTTAGAGAAAATTCAATTCAATTGTCTACCTCATATAAAATTTCATAGAAAAAATTTACTTTCTCATAGTTTTCACAGGAAACGCAATTTCATATAATTTGAGAATTGAATCTATGTATATATGAGTTCAATGATCTTAAAAATTAAAATATGTATGAGAAAAAAATTGGAAAGAAAAAAATAATGAAGCAATAATAGTAAATAAATGAAGTAAGTATAAAACATAAGTACGATTTCTACTAAAATATCTATAATGTACACAAACTAAAAAAAAAAAACAAAAAAAATGTATTTGCAAACAATATAAAGAAATAGTATTGAAGAAATATAATTAATGAAACTATAAAATTAAACTTTGAAGAAGACTAAAAAACTGATATGAATATGTATATATGTATGATGGTAATGATCTTAAAAATTAAAGTATGAATGATGTATGTATATATGAGAATAATGAGATTTTACAGAATGAATGCATTAATTTTCATGTATGTGTTGTAAGTATTAAAACTTGTTGACTTCGACTTTTGGGGAAATTTAGATAATAATATTAGAATTGTTAAAGAAAATGCAATGCAGTTTTCTACCTCATTTAAAATTTCACAGGAAAACATTTTCTTTCTCACAGGAAATCCATTTTCATATAATTTGGGAATTGAATGCATATATATATGAGATTAATGATCTTAAAAATTAAAATATGTATAAGAAAAAAAATAGGAAAGAAAAAAAATAATGAATAATAGTAAATAAATGAAATAAGTATAAAAAATAAGTAAGATTTCTACTAAAATATCTATAATGTATACAAATAAAAAAAATAAACAAAAAAAAATTTAGTTGCAAATGATAATTTATAAAGAAATAGTATTGAATAAATATAATAAAAGAAATTATAAAATTAAATTTTGAAGAAGACTAAACACTGATATGAGGTTAATAAAATATGAATGTATAGGAATTTGTATATATGTACATATGTATGTGAATATGAATAAAAGTATGTATTGTAAGTAATTAAAAAAAAAATATATATATATATACATATATGTATATTTATAATAATATAAAAATAGTTATATGAGTTTTCATAAGAAATACATATAATAATACATTATGATAATTAAAAAATTTATAACTTTAAAAGTATAAAAAATAAACTTGTAGCAATAAATTAAAATCTTCAGTATTCTTTAAAACAAAGCAAAATAAATAGTTAAATTTGTAATTCATATAATAATCAAAGATATTACGTAGAAGAAAAAATGTTTAAGAAGAAGTAGGAGAAAAAATAATGTGGAATAGATTATATTTGTGAAGTAGAAGAAGTTTGGAAACTTATGGATTTCTATTATAATATAGTCGTTAATATAAACAAATGTAAAATTGTACTTTTACTCAATAAAGAATAAATTAATAAAATAAATTTTATATAAAATATACATATATTTGTTTTAACTTTTACTTAAAATGGGAAATCTAAAAGTAAGTATACATGGCTGTTTAAATTTCTTTCCCTCATAGCTAGCTATCATCATACACTTATATACATACATATAAGTATATCAACATATGTATTTACATATATACAAAGATTTCTACATTCAACTGAAATGAAGAAAAAACAAAATCTCCTCTATGACGTACCTCATAAAGTTCTATACGTGTACATGTTTGAATTTCTTCATACATACATAGATAACATACAAGCGGAGGAAAAAATGTAGGTTTGTTTATACATGTTTATATGTATCTTCATAGATACATATTCATACAGGTTTATACATACATGTTTATATGTATCTTCATAGATGTCAGCTTTTTAGTATAGATCCCTTAGATGTCAGCTTTTAGTATAGACAACAAATATTTCAGATTTACTATCTACCGCCAGATGGCGCAATTATCGCTGAGCTTACCCTATTTACCCTATTCAACGTTAGATGTCGCCACATTAGACTGTGTCTTTTTTGTGAAAAATGGTGAAAAAATGCTTGTGACGCTACAACAAACACATGAAAACATTAGGGTGTTGTTTTCTAAAAGCTCTCCATACAAATTGTTGTTGTAATTTTAAAAGCTTACCACGAAATGTGGTCTAGAAGCCCCATAAATATACTACTAGCGAAATATGAGTTATTAGATAATTGTTTAGCTCATTTATTGAAAATAATTATCATTTATGTATATGTTATTAATTCACATGAAACCATTTTTAATACGTTTATTTTAGTTTCAAATAAACTTAAAATCGAGATTATCCAGTTATAACTTTTTTCGGAGCATAAATTCGCACAGAATGAAATAAAAAAGTTACATAACTGATGTTAGTAACTAGTAATTTACTATAAATAAAAGTAATTTTTATTTCAAAATTATCCCTTTTTACCATTTTTGAATGGGTCAACGGATAGCGGGCCAGCGGATAGTGAACAACTGATATTTTCCGTCATAAAATTCACACAGGCAAACAAAATTGCGACAATGGCAGCTTTTAGAAATTTTTTTGTGTAAGCACGAAATAAAAATTGCGTATGGTTATTCCTTTATTCATTGCCAAAAAAGTGTATTTTCTTTTACTTATTTTTCATTTTTCAACAAGAAAATAACAAAATACATCAGAAATGCAACTCTGACTCCTGAGGATGGATAGGACCCGCCACTCAAAAACCCGTTTTTACACCGCCGTTTGTTGTTGCGTTAAAAAATTAAGTACCGCTTCGTATTCGTGTTCATGTGATCAAAACGCGTCGATTGACACGCCACTTCTTGAAAATTTACCAATTTTCACCGTTGTCACCTAAACTAGATAATTACCAAAACTTGGAATACAAAATCGCGCATTTTTTTTATTAAAAATTTTCGCCTGTGTCGCTTTTTTTCTTAAAGAAAACAATATATTTAAAAATTTAAATTGAGAGTAAACATCGGTACTAAGTTTGGGTATTTCATGCGAAATTTTTGTGTCTTCCGATTATTTCAAATACGGCAACACTCACACGGCTGTTCAAAATAGAAAACAGCTGATTTTTATCTTTTCATACGGGCACGCATTTTGTCTAACTCGGAACGAACTCGGGCTTCGGAAACGGGTCGTCAACTCGTTGTTGACTGTCGGCACCCTAAGCTTCTGCTTTGGCCGTAAGGGGAAAGAAGTCCAGAAGAAAAATTATACTGCGCAATGGCTTCTCTTTATAACATGGAATGCACAGCTATTCTGCCACTTGAGTTTCATATTTTTTTGTTTCGATAATTTAAATTCAAATTTCCAAAAAAATTCAATGATGGATACATATAATCTCAATGAAAAATTGAAAATGAATTGTTAATGTTAAGTATTTAAGATGTTTATTTTTCAAAATACTAAATATTTTGCAAATATCTTTTTACAACTCTGATTGCATTAAATACACCTGTTGTTTTGTAAAAGCTGTTGGTTTGTAAAAAATGTTTTCAAGAACTTAATAAGCTTGTATAATCTTAAACTAGTCTTGGAAAAGGATTTACGTCAAAATCAAAACTTTGGAACCAGCCATAGCATACTATGCCATGGAATTAGCACTAATACAGCGATATGCGTATGCCTCAGGATGCAGTTTTATTGTGTTCTTGGTAACTTTCTAGAAGACGGTGTAACTTCAAACTGTTTTAATAAATCTTTTAAATGTGGAACGTCTTTTAACTATTTTAGAGGAAATTTTAGAAAATTACCGCTTTCGATACCGATACTTTGAGTATCGAGTAGTTTAGTTTCGATATTATCGGGTTCGCGATTCTTTTTAACCGATGTTTTAAATGAGTACCAGATCGATGCTTTTGATTCGATATCGTGTCCCTAGATAGCACAGAGGTAAAGGCTAGGGATGGCAAAAAAATGAAATAACCGATTAACCGCTTTTTAGGTTAATCCAAAGCGTTCGATTATTAATCGCGAATAATTGTAGGGAACCAACCGATTATAACCGTTTTTCGATTACAATTATTGATAAATTAATACGTACTCTGAAAAAAAACGTTGTAAATCTAAAGACTTTCGCTGTTAAATCAACTAATTTCCGCAGTTGAAATGTGCCCAACAACGCTCCATGGTTGTTTCAAAGGTGCGAGCGTTGTTGATTTAAGTCAACAACGGAGATTGTTGGAACAAAATTTTCACCTAAAAATAAATGTTTGTTTGCATTTTACTCTTCATCTTCTCTCCACCCGGGTCCCAACTGCAAATATGTAGCCTCTGCTTTTTCTCCCCTTCTTCTCTCCTTCTTATCATTCACTGGTTGCTATCTTTATTACTTATTCTACTTTTTCTTCTTTATTTTATATTCTCCTCCGGATTCGAACGGTGACATCAACCTGAAATTCAATCCAATCCATAGTGGAACATTCAGCATTATATTGAATTGTAGTAACCTATTTATACTTCCCTTTTCGTAAAAAAGAATCCATGAATTATATGAATCATTGTAAAAGCAAATTTAAAAAAAAAATGTGTTCTCATTAGTTTTGCTAACAACGGAAACTGTTGGGTCAAATACTTTCGCCTTTAAATCAACAACGGGGAGAAATTTTTCTGCTAAAAATAAACTTTTGAAAGCCGAAAGGTGCGACCTGAACATCATTTGGGTTCCAGGCCATAGCAACGTTCGGGGCAACTGCATTGCAGATGAGTTGGAAAGGGAGGGCACAAGCTTGCAGGATATCACATCTGCGCCATGGGTTGGCCCCCCGCTTAACTCATGCAAGCATTTGTTGAGATCTCGCTCCATTGAACAGGCTAACGCTAGATGTGCCAAGGAGTCAACTTGTGTGATTTCTAGGCAAATCTGGCCTAGACTGGATGAGGCTAGGTCTGTATCGGTGCTGCATCTGAATCGGCTCTCTATAGGTCCGCTGGTGGGACTTCTAATAGGTCATTGTCTTATGGGCACTCACGCCTCTCGCATGGGCCTATATAAAAACGACTTCTGCCGCAGCTGCAGGGACGAGGAGGAAATAGAGAGTGTTGAGCACTATCTATGCCACTGCCCCGCACTGTCGCTATCCAGGTACCGCTTTCTCCATAAACACTTTTTCGAGTGCCTGGCGGAGATGGAAAATGCAAGAACACTAGATTTTCTGCGCTTCATGAAACAAACGCGCTGGTTTAGCTTCACGGGCATCTAATCTTATCATCCTTTTGAATCTAATTTTTCCGGAAAGGTTTGTAAACAGGGATAAGGAAGCTAGGGCTCCCGTGTGGTATCACAATGGGCCACCTCGGCCTAAGTGTGTCCCCGCTTTCATGAATTGCGGAGACAACCACCTCAACCTAACCTAACCTACTTGTGAACCCATTTCTGCCAGGTTTGTCTTGATGTTCGACATATTGGTTTCTGTTCCATCTATCGCTTGCTAGTTTATAGATATGCTGTTTAAGAATTAGCTTGTTTGTGGGTAACGGCATACCAATGCGTTCTTTGTCAGGAAGAACCTTCTCGGTATTGCCCTGCCTCGTAAGTTCATCTGCCCTACAATTGCCATTGATACCCCAAAGTCCCGGGACCTACACGAGGTGCAGACAGGTTTGTTTGGCCATCTCCTTTAGAGATCCGCAACAGTCTAGTGTTAGTTATGAATTGAATGATTGGGAGCCAAGATTACTTAGTATGTACATATTAGTGCCCTGCGTAAACACTACCGTTCACTGTTCGAACACGTATGAACTAACATTAAACACTGTCGAACACATGCATGTCCGACTTCAACACCAAACATTTCCGATAACTAGCAGCAGGCAAGCAAAGACGTTCTCGTTCTTCAAACGATCGCTGCCCGCAAGTTTCGGTCTACTGCTAAGTATTCGAATACTAAGATGGTGCTTACAAGAGCCTATCTGCTAGTATTTGGCAACGTAGAAATTTTGCTCAACTGCGACGATTTGAACGATTAACATGCATGCATGCATACATATGTATGTTTGTATTTACCCTGCAAAAAAATGTGCGATGAATCCCGAAAGAGATTTGTCCTCGATTGATCTCTTTCGAAAACAATCGGTCCACAATTAGTCCCCGATTGTTCCCGTACGGATATAAATGTGGACTAATTGTAGACCAATTGTTCCCGAACGGATA
Organism: Urophora cardui; assembly: GCA_960531455.1. Classification (NCBI taxonomy): domain Eukaryota; kingdom Metazoa; phylum Arthropoda; class Insecta; order Diptera; family Tephritidae; genus Urophora; species Urophora cardui. The sequence continues at coordinate 102,214,140 of OY482674.1, forward strand.
TAAATGTATATTAATCGCTTTCATCCGAACGGGTATGAATGTATATTAATCGCTTTCATTCCGAACGGGCACAAATCTAGATTCCTTAAATGTAGAAATTTTACAAAAATATGCAATGTATTTAAAAAATTTTAGAGCAACCGGTAAAACGAATTGAACACCCTTTCTTTTAATAACAATGATGAATAATAATTTTAACAAAATGTTGCCTAAAATATTCTATGAAAAAATCCTTTACATTACGCTCATATAATGCATACTCAAAACTTACAATTTATTTATTTATTTATTGAGATTTTTTTTAAGTAAAACATTATATAATCTTTATTTATATATGCATGAACATTTAAAATTTTTTAAAGATTGTTATTAAAAATTGCCTTGGCGAACAACTTGGAAAAATCTACTTTTTTTGTACCCGTTCGTTCTGGAAGCGATTGATCTACATTTGTATCCGTTGGGGATGAAAGCGATTACTCTACATTTGTACCCGTTCGGGATGTAAGCGATTGATCTACACTTGTACCCGTTCGGGATGCATGGTTGTATGTATGTACATATATGTATGTATGCATTTGCCTAATTTTTATTTTATATTAAATACCTAGTACCTAGATAGTACATACCTAATACCTACTTGCGAACGGATACACATATCTATGTACATATTTATATGAATTTATGTATACCTAAATACTTGGGGCAAATAATTAAGTTAGATACTAAATGTTTCATTTTTAGTTTAAAAGCATTCATTTTATATCTAATATTTTAACATAACATAATTATAAATCTTATACTTAATAATAGCCCTGTTTTTATTTAAGCGCATATACATCTGCGCTTAAATTTTGTATGGACTGCTAAGCGCGGAAATAGATGTGCGCTTAGAAATCCATACAAAATTTAAGCGCAGATGTATGTATATGCGCTTAAATAAAAAACAGGGCTACTAAAACGTTTACAAGTGTAGTGTTTATTAAAGATATGTGTGCAAATGCCGATTTCAGCTTTTGTTTAAAATTCATAACTGCGTTGATATCTTCATTATTATCCTGGCATCCTGTTATTAACTGGTGAATATATATGGGTACTAAATGCAGCGTCGCGTAGTGTTCACCTTCCAAATAGCACTTATGCTTCACTAAATTCGACGTCGATTTCATGATGTAGCTCAAAAGCTTTTCGCAAATTTTGCAGATAACGAAGTTACTTATTTCTTAACCATTACTCTTAACAATTTTTGCAAAGACTTTCCACACCTTGCTTCTCCCTTGTACTTCTTTCAATATATGTATATTCTCCATTTTGTAGTTGAGAGTTATTGGCGCAAAAATATTGTCTGATACAATAAGTAATTGTTGTTTCCAACAATCCATTGCTTAAATAGTAAAAATAAGAAAATAACCGAACATCGAGTTTTAGGCCCGAAAGGAACATATTAGCCTGAAGTCGTAAAAAAGGCCTGAGTTAGCTCATTAACTCATAAAAATGGCGTTGCTAGCCTAGAATTTCACTGACCTGTTTTATGATCAACAGTTTACACTTTTCCATTTCCCGTCTACCTAAACTCAAAACTCTCAAGGGAAAAGTGATTTTCACCGTGATCAGTTCATCTACACTATTTTTTCACTTGAAAGTTATTCTTTAGATAATACTTAAAAACATCTTTCAAAAAATTTTGGACAGGGAAAAATTTGGTATAACAGTTATTATTATTTTATTGAAAACAACCAAATTTTTTCTGTAAATTTTATTTAATTAAATATAACAAGTAAGGAAGACTAAGTTCGAGTGGAATCGAACATTAGATACTCAGCTGTATGCTTTCATTGTTTGTTTGCGTTTGATGGAAACACCGTGCACTTAATATAAAGCGAGTGCTGCATAAAGTGGGCGTAACCACGCCTATTTTCAACATTTTTATCAGTCATCCCACTAAGCATATGAATATTATTCTTTGCTCAAAATTTCATTCCTTTATGACTTCTAGTTACAAAGATGTCACGTTACAAATTCCCAAAGGGTATTCCAGAAATATCTTTGTCAAAAAGTAGGCGTGGTCATAAACCGATTTGAATAAATTTTTGCGTGTCTATTAACACAAGTTATAAAAGTGTATAAACCAAGTTTCGTCATAATATCTCGATTATTTGTCGACTTATAGGCTGAGAAATCTCGTATATTCCTTTGTCTAAAAAGAGGCGGTGCCACGCCCATTTTCCCAAAATTTTTGTGTTTTTCGTTTTATGTCCATAGTTGGACTCCTGCCATAAAATTTCAATGATATATCTTTATATTTAACAGAGATATAGCTTAAAATTTTTTTATTGGGCCACTTTATAATACCCATATATAAAAGTGGGCGTGGTCGTCAACCGATTTTGGCAATTTTTAGTCCAAACATTTGCCTAAGTAAATATATTACGCACGCCAAATTTCATCGATATATCTTCAACGGTTTCTGAGTTATGACTCATAAAACTTTCAATGTTTGCCCCTAAATAAGTGGGCGTGGCACCGCCCATTTTTCAAAATTTTTGCGTTTTCTGTTTTATGTCCATAGTTGGACTCATGCGACAAAATTTCAGTGATATATCTTTATATTTGACAGAGATATCGCTTAAAATGTTTTTATTAGGTCACTTTATAATATACATATATAAAAGTGGGCGTGGCCGTCAACCGATTTTAACTATTTTCCGTCCAAATGTTTGGCTAAGTAAGTAAATCACGCATACCAAATTTCATCGATATATCTTCAATGGTTTCTGAGTTATGACATATAAAACTTTCCATGTTTGACCCTTAATGAGTGGGCGTGGCACCGCCCATTTTCCAAAATTTCATCAAATTTCTTCATAGGGGCCTGAGCTCAACACGTGGGTAAAATTTCATCGCTCCAGCTATATTAGTGACTGAGATACCAAATTTCCGATTTTTTCTATATAGGAAAAGTGGGCGTGGTCATGGTCCGATTTCGCCTATTTTCAATACCAACCGTCCCAGTCTCGATGCCAACTTGCATTTCAAATTTCATCAAAATACCTCAATTTTTGCGCGAGTTAGAGTGTTTACAGACGGACGGACAGACGGACGGACGGACGGACGGACGGACATGGCTCAATCGATTTCTCTTTTCACCCTGATCATTTTGATATATATAAGTCTATATCTATCTCGATTATTTCATTCTGTTACAATCCACCGTTATGTGATTAAAACTATAATACTCTGTGTACTAGTACAGCTGAGTATAAAAACGAATATTACATTTATACCTGGTATGTCCATACATACATACATATGTATGTAAGTATGTTCATATATAGTTACATATTTACATATGTGTATCAGCTATACAAAATTATACAAAACCATAATGATATGTACCTACATACGTACATACAAATGTACATATACATACATATATATATATATATATGTACATACATCTATGCATATCTCACTACAATTTAATTTTGTCAATAAATCAAAAAAACCTTCCTAAAAACATATTCAATGAATGTTAATGTAGCCAAATAACACCATCTGCATGCGTATGAAATTTTTACATTCTCATTTACATTTACAAAGCATGTTCTGCCTGCACATCAATAAATTTTCGGAAACTTGCTTAAGTATCCGAGAACTTCTTCTGGTATCCGAACATTTGTGCTAACAACATCGAACATGAACGGGCAGCATTGAGATAGAAATGCTTCATTCTCGGTGCTGAAGCAAAATCTCACGCCACTGAAGTACTTCACTGTTCGAACACTTCGAAAACCATACATGTGCTACAGCGAGTGCAACACAGCATGTTCGATATCGAGATGTCTTGCGCAGCTCTTTAGTACATATGTATTTAAAAATAAATATGTAATTCCATTTTAAGTTGACTTCTGATCTTGGGCATTTACAAGCATTCAGAGACTGCTCGAGCAACACATTGTGTTGAACACAACCTGTTAGCTCAACAGCTCAATGCTGACTGAATAAAAATTTGCAAAATTTCTGTGCGTGAACGAAGTGCTTTGACTCGTCGGTGTGATGCTGTCGGTGTGAAAGCTATAAAAAGCTCCCGCACGCGTGCATAGGGAAATCAAACACCGAATTAAATTAATGACGAAAGAATTAATTGATGATGAGAAAGAGTCAATTAGTGATGACGATATAATGATAGATATTGAATGTGATATCTAATTTTTTTAGATATAGTTAAGTACATACTATGTATGTATGAATATTTTATTTTTACACAAATGTATGATTTTTTCCTTATATTGTATGCAATACTTTTGTGCCTGAATTTGAAAAATAAATTTAAAACATGTTAATTTGAAACAAAATTTTTTAGCCACAATTTTTAACCACGAACCAAATTTTTTAGCTATTTTTAGCCACAAATTAAATCAAATCTAGCCACCACGAAAATTTTTCAACGGGAACACTGCTGATTATTGTTATTCGTTTTTCACTTTGGCCTACGGTAGGCGCACCAACACACACTCATTTTTCGGTCGTTGCTTGATTGTGGTAGTGAATCGCATTTGGACAGCCGTATTCGATTGGGCAAGAGTTAGAGACTTGCGAAAAAAAACAACCACTGGTATAAAAACAAGTGAAAATTAAGCGACCGTTCGTTAAAATAAAGGAATTGGAAAAAAGTTGTGTTCATTTGATGAAATTTCTTCAACTTTTTATCGATAGATGTCTCCCCTATCTTCGAACACCGTTCGTTAAAGTACGTACAAAGAACGTATATTGTACAATATACGTTCTTTGGTACGGAATTGGAAAACATTTTCTAATGAACGGTATTACGTTGAATTCGAAGATAGGGGAGACATCTATTGACAAAAATTTGAAACCATTTCACTTATTCATAATAGAAAAAATTGGCATAATCAGTAAAGATCAGTTTAATGAGTAGCTGGCATACTCTCTAAAGGTCTCTTAAAGTCTCTAACATTTTGTATGGAAACTGTCAGCCAAGAGAGTAGTGATGTGCCGAGTCGGCAATATTTGGTATTCGACTACTTTGGTATTCGTTAAAAAAAGAATCGAGTAAGTACTCGAGAAAGGTATTCGAGAACAATACTCGAGTACTGGTTTAGTACTCGAATACATATTACATATGTATATTGACTAATTGACATCAAAACCGAAATGCTGAATTTTAAAGCACATCGGCGTTGATTATTACATATGTTTTGATAGAACAAACTTTTGATAAAAATAAATACATGCATATACACTTCGGGTCTGATATTAAAAAATAAGTTAAGGCTGATTATGAATTAAAAATATATATTCAGTATTTAAAATTCACCATTTTTAAAAATATTTGAGATTTAAGTTTAAAATTAATTTAAGTGCTGGAATTTATTAAAAGTTTAAGGATCTGTTACAAACAGACAAATTATTTTAAACTGATTAAACAATGTAAATACGTAGTTGTGCATATATATTTTAATAATATATTTTTAAAAATATTTTTATGTATTGTTTTATTCACATTTTTGGAAAGCGATATCATAAAGATATAAAACATGGGAAACAAATATAATTGAAATCAAAATTTAATTCGGTTCCTTGTGTACTTTCTTAGTTCTACGTTGACTGTTCAAAAACAGTATCTGATCAACCTTGTTGGGATCTAATCTATTTCTCCGGTTGTTGCATAACAACTCCGCTATCGAAAAAACTCGTTCCGAAGGTACAGAGGTAGCGGGAATGCACAGATATTTTTGCGACATTTGAAATAAGCCTTTAAAAATTATTCTTCTTTTCTTCCAAAACTCGTACGGATCCATATTCCATTGTAGGTACGGAAGTTGTACGTATTGTTTAACTTTGACTATAGCAGAAGTAGTAGGCGTAGACAGATTCGAATGTTGTTTCACTTTGTTATCTAAGTGGTTCCACAATAAATTATTACCTTTATCATCTGCAGTTGTTTCGTGATCAAGAGGTTGGACTGAGTTCGTGGAAATCTGGGCATCGTAACTTAAGGGACGTTGCTCCGGTGTTAAATATGATTCATTTTCATAATATTTTAGTTCCTCAATTACCCAATTCTGGACACTCTCGGCATTTTTTTCCATCCCCAAGACCAGCTGTTTTTGAATCTTGGATCGAGAAATGTGGCTTTACCCGCTGTTTTGTTTGTTTCATAAGAACCTAAACGTTTTTCAATAGTTTCGATCATCTTACTTTGGTAGAAGCTTTAATGTTATGGAGAGATAATTGAACACCCCGAATAAGAGGTATGACACACGATAAGGTAGGATAATTTTGGCCAGACAATATAGTTGTAAGTTGCTCCACTGGCCTTAAAACATTCACGCATTCATGCAGTGCATTCCATTCTTCACTAGTCAAATTATTAGGAGACGAAGGCAAGGCAGATAAAGCTGCTGATAATGGTACCTTTGCTCTTTCTAATCTAACGAACATAAGAAAAGTAGAGTTCCAGCGTGTTTGAACATCTTGTTGCAGTTTGAGTGGTTCTAAATCCATTTGCTCTTGAATTTCTTGAAGTTTGTAGCTTGCTATATTGCTTTTTTTGAAATGCATAACAATTTCCCGGCACTTCACTGTTAAGTCGAATAATTTTTTATTATCTTTCATGCAATCAGAAACCGTTAAATTTAAAGTATGTGCCACGCAACAATGATGGCGTTTCTGCAAAATTTCAATGACTGCTTTTTTCATGTTACTAGCATTATCAGTTGTAATGCATACAACTTTGTCAAATAGTTTCCATTCTTCTTCAAGAATTTGGCGGAGTAAACTTGCTATGTTTTCTGATGTATGTGAATCCATCATTTATTTCGTGGCCAATACACGAGGCTCTTCCCGTCCATGATAAATAAAATGAATAGTCAAAGTTAAATAATTTTTGTTACTGTCTGATGTCCATAAATCAGTAGTACCTGCTACAAAATCCACCTGCTGTAACATTTCAATTAGTGCTGCTTTGGAAATATCATATTGTTGTGACAGCAATTTTTCAGGCAAAATTTTTCTCGAAGGCAGAATATAGTTAGGGTTTAACTGATAAGTAAAGTTTCGGAAACCTTCATCTTCAACTATGGACAGTGGCTGCACATCTATACAAATCATATTAACTACACCTTTTTCAGTTTATATTCAGAAAGTTACAATTTATATTCAGAAAATTACAATTGATATTCAGAAAGTTACAATTCATATTCAGAATTTCCATTTCATATTCAGAAAGTTGAAATTCATATTCAGAATTTCCATTTCATATTCAGAAAATTATAATTCTTATTCAGAAAGTTACAGTTTATATTCAGAAATTTACAATTGATATTCAGAAAAATACAATTGATATTCAGAAAGTTGCAGTTAATATTCAGAAAATTACAAATGATATTCAGAAAGTTACAATTGATATTCAGAAAGTTACAATTCATATTCAGATAGTTGCAATTCATATTCAGAATGTTTATTTCATATTCAGAAAGTTAAAATTGATATTCAGACAATTCAAATTCATATTCAGAAAATTACAATTGATATTCAGAAAATTATAATTGATATTCAGAAAATTACAATTGATATTCAGAAAATTAAAATTGATATTCAGAAAATTAAAAGTGATATTCAGAAAATTTCACTGTACGAGTGTAAATTATATATTGTATACATATGTATGTGCTGCTCATGACAATTCCCAAGCTCTGCGCAATATGCAGAGCTTCAATTAATGGTAAGTATTTCAACTTGAGCAAGGTTTTTCAGAACCGTTTTTAACAATTCATTGTTTTTTTCCAGACACCGAAGATATTGAAAGGAGCACTTACAAGTCTTACTCCTTGATGGACAGGGAGCGCATTGTCAATGCCGCTAACAAAGGGGAGGATTGGCCAACCCTAGCCAAATCGCTACAAAACGGCCTACACTTGGGCTGTAAGTGGAAGACTGGAAAAACAAAGTGCCGGCGGTAAAAAGCCGCGAAAGCTCACAGCAGACCAGGTTGAGCAGGTGCTAACCTGGCTGAAAGTTAATTGTAGCCTTACCCTCCGCTAAATACTTAACATAATTTTTTTTACACTTTCTACATATATTGTTACTATGTGAATATTTTGCGTTGTATGAAAATAAAGAATTACAGTGTTCGTTGCCGTGTTTATTTGTGGAAAGGTTTTTCATTTCTGACTCTCTTTCTCCCCGGGGCTGTCTTCTTCATCCTCTTCCTCTCCCTCCAGGTCCAATCAGTTTTTCCAAAAGTCCGACATACATAAAGCCTGCATCCATGTGAAGCTATAAAATGCATCCAACATGTTAGATTTTCCTTGAATGCAAGGTATAAAAAAATACCTGAACAATTTTCTGAATATCAATTTTAATTTTCTGAATATCAATTGTAAATTTCTGAATATCAATTGTAATTTTCTGAATATCAATTTTAATTTTCTGAATATCAATTTCAATTTTCTGAATATCAATTGTAATTTTCTGAATATCAATTGTAATTTTCTGAATATCAATTGTAACTTTCTGAATATGAAATGAAGCTTCTGAATATGAATTGTAACTTTCTGAATATGAAATGTAAATTTCTGAATATCAATTGCAACTTTCTGAATATGAAATGGAAATTCTGAATATGAACTGTAACTTTCTGAATATTAATTGTAATTTTCCGAATATCAATTGTAATTTTCTGAATATCAATTCTAATTTTCTGAATATGAACTGCAACTTTCTGAATATGAAATGGAAATTCTGAATATGAATTGTAATTTTCTGAATATGAAATGGAAATTATGAATATGAATTTTAATTTTCTGAATATCAATTGCAACTTTCTGAATATAAACTGAAAAAGGTGTAGTTCCCTATTCACATTTCTCGAATTGACTTGTGCAGCCTCTTTTGATAAAAATGTCATCTGCAATGTTCTCTTATGACTTCGCGTTACTTCAGTTTGACCTGCCTCTTCTTCTTGGGAATCCATCATTGCTTCAAGTGGTTGGCTGCCAGATGCATCCATATCCGAACTACTGTTTTGGTTCCTTGATTCTTGTACAGAGGATTTTTGAATATAGGTCAAATATAGGAGAGAGTGCACGCTCCTAAAATGCTTCAATAAATTTGTGGTATTTCCGAAATCAGTTAGCGTCTTTTTGCATTCTTTGCAGTCCACTTTTTTATTTTCAATTTTGTTATAGAAATGCCAAATATCGGAGGAACGTTTTGGAGCCATGGTTGAATTAGGAAATGAATATGCAATGCAGGCAGCAATTGTGTACATATTTATTATTTATCCGTTACTATCTAGTGCTCGCAAAAGTTAACTTTTAAATACACATGTAAAATCGATTTTTCGGAAATCGTTCGTATGATATAATCGAAATTAAGGCCTTGGCCACAGAATACTTCATATAGAACGCAACTGTTGTGCTCTGCTGAATGTAGGTTGTTCGCCATTCCTTCATTCTCGAATGATTCCGTACTTTGATACTGAGTACTCGAGATCAGTACTCGATACCAAGTATCCGAATACCGTATTTTGCTTACTCGAGTACTTATGAAGTATTCGAGTAAGTACTCGAGAAAGCTGGTACTCGGCACATCACTACAAGAGAGCAGAATCGAGTATAAGCGAGCAGAGAAGTGCCCAATAAAACACTCCTATACTAAGAAGTGCGAATGTCAGAGAAAACCAATTGGGAAAAATTTTACCTTGAAATTAATTTCTCTCCTCTTTCACATTGACATTTCTAAAGAAAACACATACATGAAAACGCAAGTAATACAACCTTTTTTTTGGATAAACCTTGATCACGGTATAGGAAGAGAGTAAAACACAATACTAGCATACAAGTCGAACGACACCATCTCGAAAATATACACGAAAACAAAAAGCCCAAGAGAAACACAACAACAAAATAATGTGGTTTATGAAATCAAATGTGAGGGCAACAAAAACGAACAGTGCAATAAGGTATATGTGGGAACACCAAAAAGAGCGTTGGGTGTTCGCTTAACTGACCACGAAGCAGACATAAACAAGTAAGGAAGCCTAAGTCCGAGTGGAATCGAACATTAGATACTCAGCTTAATGCTTTCATTGTTTGTTTGCATTTGATGGAAACACGGTGTACTTTATATAAAGTAGGCGTAGCCACGTCCATTTTCAAAATTTTTATCAGTAATCCAACTAAGAATATGAATGTTGTATATGTGTTCGGTCAATTATTCAGAATTTTATTTTATAGAGTAATGCTTTTTGCTCTAGGCTTTTTGACCATCGTTTTTTTGATGCAAATAAAGTTCAAAATTTATTCCATCATTTTAACCCGACGTTTCGCTAAACTTCCTAGCTTCTTCAGGGGTATACTATTTTATTTAACAAAACAAGAAAAATAAAATACATATATAATGTTACATCAAATAATAATAATTATACATACATACATATGTACAAACAAAACAAGGAACACTTACATGATTTAAACTAAAAACAAACAATTAAAAAATTAAAACTTTTATTTCCGTACCATCAACATTTGGTATTGTCGTCAAACTGAAAAGACTATAAACAAAGTATTGCCTCGACTTATTTACTTTGTTTATAGTCTTTTCAGTTTGACGACAATACCAAATGTTGATGGTACGGAAATAAAAGTTTTAATTTTTTAATTGTTTCTTTTAGTTTAAATCATGTAAGTGTTCCTTGTTTTGTTTGTACATATGTATGTATGTATAATTATTATTATTTGATGTAACTGTATAAGCGACTTACGCACTTATACGTATGAGCGAACACACGCACTTACACTATGTACCCTGCAGGGAACTCAATAAATAGTGAGCAAAATTTCTAGTTCCGAACTAGCGAAAAGGTGTCAAAGGGGAACTAGATCAATTGTAGTTAGACCCTCACCAGTTCAGAAGGAGTGAATTGAGTCACCATTATAAGACACACTTTGATTTGTATGCAATTTCGAAGTGACAAAAATTCTATGAGAATCTTTCGTTCGTGCAATTGCCGTCGGCTTTGTATATTTCTGCAATTCTCAGATGTTTAGTGAAGCATTTCATATAAAGAGTTTTCTATTTGCATCTTATATGAAATGAAATATTACCCTAATTATGCTTTTCCGATCCATCAGGCTTATTTTTATTTTATTACTTTTTAAATATTATTGTAAATTTGTATTAAATAAAAAAATAAAAAAATATTAGTTAAAAAAAGAATTTAAAAAAATTATCATCCACCTTTGCACCGACAGGCTTCGAACCCGAGCCCCTCAGATTTAAAGGCACATGTGTTAGCCAGTCGGCCATCGCGACACTTGCATGAAGTGTGTCAAAGGCTGCACTTAAGCGGCAGATGTAAAACTGTAGAATTTGTATGTACTTTTAGCTAGTTCAGAACTATCGAAATTGTGCCAATAAACGAACTAGTGTAAACTGTAGAATTTAGTACTAGTTCGGAACTATCGAAAATGTAGTGCAGAGAGTGACAATTGACACCGCCTAGGACATCGCCGTGTTAAATTCGCCAGTTGATAACATGCAAAAGATATTTAGCTCGCACTAGTAGTGTCGAAAAATGCACTAGAAGCGACCTAGTTCGGAACTAGAGATTTTCCCTACAGGGTATAAGCAGCTCACAGCTTACACACTTATGCTGCGCAAGCATTAGCTTTTCGTGCGTTGATCATTGTTTGCATGCAAGCATGCAAGCAATTCTCAACCGTTTCAAGCGATGTTATGCTTAAGTAGCATAAATGTGACACTGAACAATTATGTATGGGTTCACTCGGGATGAGGTGGCTACCTTTAAAGCCTTGCACTCCTCATGGGTTGGATATACGCCAACCCGGGACGTGATAATCCTCCCATAAGAGTCATTTTTGCACTCGGGATGAGGTGGCTTCTTTAAAAGCAGGGACCGTAACGGTTATAAGTGATATCCAAAAAGTTGATTTTTAACGATTATTTTCTGAGTTTTATTTTTTGCTCAGAAAATAAAAGTTTTTTCTTGAGTTTTATTTTTTGATCAGAAAATAAAAGTTTTTTCTTGAGTTTTTTTTCGATCAGAAAATAAAAGTTATTTTTTGAGTTTTATTTTTCCCTCAGAAAATAAAAGTTTTTTTCTGAGTTTTATTTTTCGATCAAAATATATGTTATTTTTTGAGTTTTATTTTTCCCTCAGAAAATAAAAGTTATTTTTTGAGTTTTATTTTTCGATCAGAATATAAAAGTTATTTTTTGAGTTTTATTTTTCCCTCAGAAAATAAAAGTTATTTTTTGAGTTTTATTTTTCGATCAGAAAATAAAAGTTATTTTTTGAGTTTTATTTTTTTGCTCAGATAATAAAAGTTTATTTATAAATTTTACGTATTTATGTGACGAGCACATATATACTATTAAAAATGTAATTTTATGTATGTATGTGTGTAGGTACATACCCTGTAGGGAAAATCTCTAGTTCCGAACTAGGTCGCTTCTAGTGCATTTTTCGACACTACTAGTGCGAGCTAAATCTCTTTTGTATGTTATCAACTGGCGAATTTAACACGGCGATGTCCTAGGCGGTGTCAATTGTCACCCTCTGCACTACATTTTCGATAGTTCCGAACTAGTACTAAATTCTACAGTTTACACTAGTTCGTTTATTGGCACATTTTCGATAGTTCTGAACTAGCTACAAGTGTCACACATATACTTACGAGTGTGCAATTATAGTTAACGAATTCGAAATAATGAATACACGTAACAATTTAATAGTTTTATAATAGAATAGCAATATTATTTTATTTAATTATTGTTCAGCGGATAATATTGTACACGACACGTATATTCAGTCAGGATGCGGTTTGATAACTAACTCTCTCTTGTATGTAGGTTGTATTGGATTATATTGGATTGTATTACTGAGTGTCATGTGTGGTTGCCAGATCGGGTGACAGCTCGGCCAATTCTGACGGCAAATCGTCCTCGATTTCAGATGTAGAATCAGCGTCGTCAAGCTCAGGAGCACTATTGCACCAACGTTTCATTTTATCCGAAGTGAATACGGAACAGAACTTTTTATTTGTAATTTGCATACCAGGTATGTCAGTGATAAGATAGCGGTCATTTCCGAGGACCCTTGATACTATATACGGACCTCGGTATCGTGGTTCTAATTTTCGTGAGTCGCCTGTAGCGGTAGGTTCATTTTCAATCACTATCAAATCGTTTTCAGCATATATTGTCGGTTCTGCATGTCGTTTATCAAATCTAGCCTTCCATTTGGCTCGTTCTTCGGCTATATTTGTTACGGCTTGTTCACGTTTATGTGATATCGGTATCGTAGAATTATCGTCGGTTAAATCGTCTTGAATAGCAGCTAATAGTTGATTATGTATTACATCACGGAGGTTGAAATTAAAAATCAACTCATTTGGGCAAAACCCCGTGGTTGAATTTCGTTGAGAATTAATAGTCCATTGAAGCTCGGTTAGATGTAAATCCCAGTCCTTCGGATTGTCAGTTGTAGTACGGATGAAATTCAAAATTGATTGATTTGCGCGTTCAATTTGACCGTTTGCGCGAGGCGTACGGACGGCTGTTTTGATATGACGAATTCCGTTTTGTTCGCAGTAATTTTCAAATGCTTTCGCGGTAAATGCGGTTCCTCGGTCGCTAACGATTTGATTAGGCAAACCGAAATAACTCGACATTTCATTCAACACGTTTAGTACGGGAGCCGTTTTGGTATTTCGTACAGCTTTTACAATTAAGTATTTTGAGAACGAATCGGAGATTGCTAAGACATAAGTATTGCCACGTTTACTGCGCACGAATGGACCCATATGGTCGATATGTATTAGTCTGAACGGTATAGGTTGCATAGGACCATAATGCATACGGCCTTCTGGTTTTCCGGAATGATGCTTTTGGTAACAGCAAGGTATACAAGCTGAAATATAACTTTTCACGTAACGGCGTAGATTCGAGAACCAATACGATTTTTGTATACGTTCAATGGTCTTTTCCAGAGCGGGATGACCAGTGTCATCATGACATGATTTAACGATTCGCCAGCGTACGGATTTTGGCACGACAAACAATAGTCCGTTTGGTGTTTTACGATAAAGTCTATGATTTTTAAGTTCGAACTGAGTTTTGATTTGTTTTTCTTGCGGAGATTTTAAGTCACCTTTGAGGACACGGATATTTTCACATAAAGATTGATCTTGTAATTGCATAGTCAAGAGCCAATCTTGACGAGTTGTGGTTACGTTTACTACAAAACCAGCGGGATCTATTTCGTTCGGATTTTCAACAGGATTTCGGCTGAGAGCATCAACATGAGGCAACAAGCTACCTTGACGATGGATACATTCAAAATTAAATTCGAGTAACCTAAGCCACCATCGCGCGATTTTCGGTTTAATTTCTTTATTGTCTTTCATTTTTGCAAGAGCGGAACAGTCTGTAATTAAACGGAACGGTTTTCCGAGTACGTACATTCTAAAACGATCAAGAGTTTCTACCACGGCAAGTGCTTCTAGCTCGTAGCTATGATAGCGGCTTTCGGCATCGGTACAGTGACGACTGTAGTAAGCTACGGGTTTCCAATCTTTACCGTCGTTCGATTGAAATAATACACCTGCGAGGCCAACACTGGACGCGTCGGTATGTATTTCATGTTGCGCATTTAAATCGTATAACACAAGTATGGGCTCATTTATTAGTTTTTCTTTTAATGTCACAAAAGATCGTTCTTGCGTTTCGCCCCATACAAAATTATTTATTTCACTTTTATGTAACAGGCGCGTTAATGGTTTTGCGATGAACGAATAGTTTTGAACAAATTTTCGAAAGAATCCGGTGAGTCCTAAAAATCTTCGGACTTCGGTTATGTTTTTCGGCGGCGAAAATTCATTAATCGCGATTAGTTTACGTTTTCCCGGGGATATACCATTTTCATTAATTACATGGCCCAAATACTCGATTTCAGTTTCAAGAAACTTGCATTTGTCCATTCGTAGCGTTAAACCATTTTGTTTTAAAATGTTAAGGAATTTTTCGAGTCGTTCGAGTCCTTCGTCGATAGTCTTACTAGGAATGATTACGTCATCTAGGTAAGCTAGAACTTCATTAGGCGGCATTTGAGAGACGATTTTGTCCATCATGGACTGAAAGAATGCGGGAGCGTTAACCAATCCAAACGGCATTCGGTTATACTCATAGTGACCGTCGGTGGTTACAAAAGCGGTATATTGTTTCGAGTTTTCGTCAATTTCGATTTGATGATAACCGGTTCGTAAATCGAGTGTTGTATAAAATTTATTTCCGGATAATTTCGCATACTGTTCTTCCATGATCGGCATGGGATACGGTTTTTTAATTGTCACTTTATTTAGACAGCGGTAGTCTACGCATAATCTATGTTCGCCATTCTTTTTCTCCACGAGAACTACAGGAGATGCATAGGCAGATTCGCTAGGTCGTATAATTTCGTTTCTCAATAGTTCACTTACGATTTGCGATACAATTGAGCGCTTCGCGAATGGTACACGGTATGGTTTGAGGTTTATCGGCGTATCGGTTTTCAATTCGATTGACATTTTGGAAATACCACATTTTCCAATTTCTGCAAGATTATTTGCAAACACGTTAGAGTATCTTTTTAACAAGTTTTCGAGTTTTTGTAGATCATTTCCGTTTAAATCATCTGTTATTTTAATGTTTTGAATATTTTCGATTCGGCACTGATTTTTTTCTATAACTAAACGTTTACCTTTTGAGCAAAGAACGTCTCTACCCAATAGTATCGGTTCACATAACAATTCATCATCGGTTAGAAGCATATCCGTCGGAATTTTATTCCCATCGATTTCGATAATAGCGTTTAATTTTTCGGTGCACACGTATTGTCCTCCAGCAAAGCCCTGTAAAGTCGTTAGGTGCTTCTGCGGATGTCCAATTTTAAGCGCGAACGATTTGCGGATCAGCGTATGACTACTCCCGGGGTCAACAAATGCAATGGTTTCGCTTTCATTAACCTTGATCGGTTTATTTATTTTACTATCGTACGTATGGTTTTCGATTTTATTCACGGGATTGTTTACTTTCACTGTGCATTCGGTAGTTTTGTGTGTAGTACGTTTACATTTTTCACACCGCGCTTTACGTTGGGGTTCTTTACAATTAATTGAGTAATGCCCTAATTTAAAGCAATTATAGCATTTCACTTTTTCGAGTGGTACTGACTTTGATTGTATTTCGGTTTCAGTTAACGATTGTTTTTTATTTAAAAATTTTTCTTGCGGCACCTTATTAACGATTTTAGGTGGAACGTATTTAACTTCGTTATAAACACTGTAATTTGTAATGTCACGGAGTAGGTCTTGACAGCGCATATATTCGTTAGAAATTTTCTTTCGAAGATCAGAATCATTTATACCATTGATTATATGACGACATATGCCTGCATCGGATAAGCCACCTTTGGCTCCTAACGCAAGCATGCGGTAATAATATTCTTGAACGGATTCGTTGTTATGACGTTTTGTATGTGCCATCTTAATATGTACATCGGCTTCATTTATAAGACATGGAAAGTCTAATAAAAATTTATTCACAAATTTTGGCCACGTAACAAACACTTCTTGCTGAGAATCAACCCAATACTTGGCAGATCCTCGCATCTTTTGCTGTACGGCAAACAAAAGTGTGTTTTCTTTCCACTGATATACGTTTTTGAGGTTTTCAACGCGTTTAATAAATTGATTCGAATTTAGCGATTTGTCTGACGACGGGTCAAAATACGGTAAGAGTTCTACTATGTCGCGGACGTTTTCATACGGATTGTAGAAATGAGGTACAGATGGTGGAACAGCATATCCGTGCATATACGGAGCAGAGGGATAACCTAGATTTGTATATTCGGTGGCGGTACTGGGTATATACGTTGATGATTGCGAATGCGGATTCACGTTATGTATATTTGGCTGCGGACCAAACGTTACATGTCTCGATCGCGAAAAGTTAAAATCACCAAAACAACTTGGATTTTGCGCGGTTGTCCACAACGAATGTTGGCTATTAAATGTAGTCGGAGGTATTTGCGTCTGTGCGCATGTATATGTATTAGTCATTGTATGACTATTTTGCGTTGTTATTTCCATTGTATTTACTGGTGACGAGGACATAGGCGGATTAAAATTTTCTATACGTTGCGTGTTTCTATTTTCCGATATAAATTCCGTTATTGTTTTTTCTAGCGACGAAATACGTTGTAACACTACAGTCTCGTTATTACTATCTTCGAAACTATTTTCATTTAAACGTTCAATTAATTTCTTTTTGGTACCAGTAATTGGTAAACCTGCTTCACGACATTTTTCTTTCAATTCACACACTTTCAATTTGTGTAGAGGCATTTTCGTATTTTTGTTTTGATCACTTCGTTCGTTGAAGATTTACATATTTGCAACTTCGCTTTTCGAAGTTCGATTTACGTATATACATGTTCTTCTGTTAAATTTCAAATGTTGTACATAATAAATATGTATTTACATATGTAGATACCCGACATTATATGTACATATGTATGTTCACGACGGTTAGCGGCTATAATGTTTTAAGTTCGAGTTTGATTGTATACGCATTAGTTGATACACAAGCAACTACATACACATACACTACGTTGTATGAGCACGGCGATGTTATTGCGAGCGATGTTTAGCGTTTTCGTTCGAATGCATACGCGTTTGTTTGGACGAGTGTATATATGTAAATACGCGACGTTATATTTGCACGACGATGTTTGCGTTCGACTGTGCGCGTTTGATTGTATCTTTGTACATATGTATGTAGATACACGACTTTATTTTTATACGGCGATTACCGAGAGCGATGTTTTATGTTTGAGATCGACAGTATACGAGTTTCTATATGGAATTAACATGCGTTCGTTCGTTTAACGTTGCAATGTTCGACTATCCAATAAAACACTTGGCGTTTGTATGAGACTGCAACAAATATACGTATTGATGCCAACGGAGTCTCAATTATAACGGCACTTGTCAGCGGAGTCTCAAGCGTAAATTCACCAACCCCTTCTGAAAATTGTCACAAATATACTTACGAGTGTGCAATTATAGTTAACGAATTCGAAATAATGAATACACGTAACAATTTAATAGTTTTATAATAGAATAGCAATATTATTTTATTTAATTATTGTTCAGCGGATAATATTGTACACGACACGTATATTCAGTCAGGATGCGGTTTGATAACTAAGAGCCTATACACACTTGCGACTCAATCGATTTAGTCGAATGTTGATTTGCATGGGAATGTATGGAAGCATTCACACTACATTCAATTAGTTGTACAACTGAAACAGTTGGATTTGCAGCCCAATTTCATTCCAACTGAAACAGTTGTACAACTGCTTGATCAGCAAGGCGCCCTTCTACGTATTCACACTTGAGACAATTTAGTCGAACGACTACAACAACAACAGTGATATTCGTAGTGGAAAGAGTTGCCATGCTGACAGCACTACTTTTATTTCACTTTTGGTAAATTGTAGAGATTGAATATTTCAATTAATATTTTCAAAATGTTTAAAAACAAAAGGTTCGTTTCTTATTAACTACACCATTTCCAGATGGATTTTAGAAAGCGTTAACTGGATTTTAGAAAGGGGAAATTGGATTTTAGAAATGTCAATTGGATTTTAGAAAGGGGAAATTGGATTTTAGAAATGTCAATTGGATTTTAGAAAGCGTTAAAAGGATTTTAGAAAACAAAATTGGATTTTTGAAAGCTTGAATTGGATTTCGGAATGTGCGTTTAAAATAAATTTTACACAGAATTTTTCGAATAGAAATTCTTTATTGCGTATGAAAGTATAAATTAATAATTATATAAATTTTCGAAAATCCAATTTACAGTTTCTAAAGTCCAATTTCCCTTTTCTAAAATCCAATTTTCCCTTTCTAAAATCCATTTGGCTATTCTAAAATCTAATTTCCCCTTTCTAAAATCCAATTGACATTTCTAAAATCTAATTTCCCCTTTCTAAAATCCAATTGACATTTCTAAAATCCAATTTCCCCTTTCTAAAATCCAATTGACATTTCTAAGATCCAATTTCCCCTTTCTAAAATCCAGTTGACGCTTTCTAAAATCCATCTGGAAATGGTGTAGTTATAGACAAGAATTATCTAACTAAGGATATTTACTTCCGTTTTCATATGTTTCTTGATATTGTTGTTCTCTTCAAATGTCATTAATCACATTTTAAAATAGAAATAATGAAAATGAAATTTCATGAAAATTATTAATGGCTGATTTTTACTATTTTTCCGTTTCTTGTACTTCTGTTCGTTTCGCCTTTATGAGCATAATTCCTTCCGTTTTTCTCTTTTCATTTACTTGACAGCTAGTTGCTAGTTTAATAAGAAACAAAGCCAAACAATGTATGCACTTTTTGTTTATTTTATTGTTTTTTATTTATTAATCAAGTTGACAGCTGACAAGAAGGTGCTTTCATGTAAGAATGCAGATAAACTTTAACAATTTAATACTTCATCACTTTATATGAAGACCACTAATGTAAAATTTGCTGAGTAAAATGTGAACATTGGCAACACTATGTCATTGTCAATCGCACGACTATTTAGTCTCAATTGTGAATAGCTGCCACCGATTCGACTAAATAGTTGGAGTAGTGTGAATACAACAGTCCAATTCGACCAAATCGATTGAGTCGCAAGTGTGTATAGGCTCTAACTCTCTCTTGTATGTAGGTTGTATTGGATTATATTGGATTGTATTACTGAGTGTCATGTGTGGTTGCCAGATCGGGTGACACAAGTATCTACAAATTCTACAGTTTTACATCTGCCGCTTAAGTGTAGCCTTTGACACACTTCATGCAAGTGGCGCGATGGCCGACTGGCTAACGCATGTGCCTTTCAATCTGAGGGGCGCGGGTTCGAATCCTGTCTGTGTCAAGGTGGATGATAATTTTTTTTTTTTAACTAATTATTTTTTTTTATTTATTTATTTAATAAAAATTTACAATAATATTTAAAAAGTAATAAAATAAAAAAAATTAAAAATAATCCTGAGGGATCGGAAAAGCATAATTAGGGGAACATTTCATTTCATACAAGTTAATATGCAAATAGAAAACTCTTTATATAAAACGCTTCACTAAACATCTGAGAATTGCAGAAATATACAAAGCCGACGGAAATTGAACGAACGAAAAATTGTCATAGAATTTTTGTCACTTCGAAATTGCATACAAATCAAAGTGTGTCTTATAATGGTTACTCAATTCACTCCTCCTGAACTGGTCGGGGTCTAACTACAATTGATCTAGTTCCCTTTTGACACCTTTTCGCTAGTTCGGAACTAGAAATTTTGCTCACTAGTTATTGAGTTCCCTGCAGGGTAAATATGTAGCATTTATAAACTCTGTAGGACAGAAATAAAGTTGTTGTATGTGAAGCATTTACTTAAATCTAATAACTTTAAACGAGCAATTCTTGTATATATATGTACATATACATATTAGAGATGAGAGAAACTGCGATTTTTCGATATCTGTGATTTCGGTGATTGCTATTTTTAAATCACTGTGATTTTAAACTGCTATTGCGATTGCATGGACTGGTATAAAATCATCAGTTACCGGTAGAGATTAATTTTGCGTTTTCTGAGCGATATAACCTGTCTTTATTTTATGTTAACAAAATGATAGCAATAACAACGTATTCCGCAGTAATTTCGCTGTTTGTAAACATTTTTCAAAGATAAATTGTAAATTCAATAATTTTTTTTTTTTTATATTTCTATATACCTATGTGGTCTGCTCAAAAGTATAAACAAAAAGAAATTTATAATGCTTTTGCGATTGCGATTCACATAGGTGAACTGCTTACTTGGTACATCGATAGCAGTTCCCAATAAGTAGTGAACTGCTATTTTGAAAAAGTGATCGCAATTGCGATTTGCGATTTTTTATTCACAGTGAAAAAATCACCGTTTGCGATATATCGCTCATCACTAATACATATATATATATACATATATATATATATAGACACATTTCGAGAACGAAAAAAGACACTGAAGGTGGCGCATATTAGCCGAAACCGGTTTGTCTCCAAACCAAACTTGACAAGGGATGACGGAGGATCGTTCCACAATACATCAACTTTTATTTTCTGATCGAAAAATAAAACTCAAAAAATAACTTTTATTTTCTGAAGGAAAAATAAAACTCAAAAAATAACTTTTATATTCTGATCGAAAAATAAAACTCAAAAAATAACTTTTACTTTCTGAGGGAAAAATAAAACTCAAAAAATAACTTATATTTTCTGATCGAAAAATAAAACTCAGAAAAAAACTTTTATTTTCTGAGGGAAAAATAAAACTCAAAAAATAACTTTTATTTGCTGAGGGAAAAATAAAACTCAGAAAATAACGATTAAAAATCAATTTTTTTATAAAAATCGAAAAAATAAAAGTTAATGCACCTAGAGGTAGTCTGCGTTACGGTGATTACATCTGTGTACTTCTTTTGCGTTTAGCGCTTCTCCTTCAGTATGATTTTTTAGTCAAAATTAAAAAAATACGATTATTTGCAATCCCTGTTTAAAAGCCCTGTACGCCTCATTGGTTGGATCAACGCCAACCAGGGACACGTCTTCCCCCAGCATCCCTAACCCATGGGATGCCCTTTTTGGAAGGGTGACAATCTTCATTGTCTTGCCCAGGAGCCTTGCCTCCTCCCAATAAATACATCATGCAAAGGCAGTGGCCGTCTCCAACTTTGGTTGTTTCTCCCTGCGGTGCACCGCACCTCTTATGCCAGGCGCACGAAGTACACCACTAGGGACACGAATTTCGATACGATACGATACCAAATCGATATTTTTTTCATTTGATACCGATACTTTTTACTCGATTCTTTTGCACCGATATTTTTTGGTATCGAGTACTTCAACCACGGTATCGAACAAATGAGTACATTCAGTGATGGAAAATTAAAATTGTGTCATATTTGTCCAAGAAATTGTGCAACGCAAAATAGTGCCGAAAATCGATCGTGTGCAGAAGTGACAAGCTGCTTCCTAAAGGGCCGAAAAATGCACAAGCATTAGTAATTTTCACTGGTAGATATCGAAAAATAGGTCTGATCCACGTGCTGAAATAATTGCAGGTTTGGGATACTTCGTAAGGTTTTTTGTATGAAGTTGTATGAAGTTACCCAAATCCATGGTCAAATAATAATATGGTCGTTGCACTGAAAAGAGAATAGGCGATTACCGTTGAACGGCCGTAGATAAGAATGTCAAAAACAGAAAAAAACCCTAGCGAACATACAAGCGAACACACAAGCTATTTCCACGAATAACACGTGCAAGAGGGCAAAATCAAAACAAAAGACGATAATTTGACAGCTTACTATTACAAAAACAAAATAGCCGTCCTCTGCTGCGTCCACCATTTTATTATTTCATCATGCCCAAATCTGTTTATTGATTTTCACATTAAAAGAGGCGCATACTTACCACCGAAACTTGCTTACAATTTGCACCCAACAGACCAGGAAGTAAGCGAAATGTAATAGGACTTGAGAACAAGCTTATAACAATTGTCCATTGTAAGCTTATTGCAATACAGTTTTTATAAGCTTCATTGTAAGCTTAGCATGATTGTAATAATTGAGGAACACTTACTTTATGTAAGCCTTTCTCAATACTCCTTATGTTAAAAAGCTTGAAAACAATATTACAATAAGCTTACTTTACACTTAAAATCAAAGCTTGAAAAACTATTAATAATAACATTGTTTTAAGCTTGCTGTAAAATTTTTTTAAATTTTGGTTTTACGATGATTCATATAATTCATTGATTCCTTTTTCGGAAAAGGGAAGCATAAAAGCCTCAATAAAATTCAATATAATGTTGAATTTCCCACTATATGATACCGCTGGATTGAATTACAGGTTGATATCATGGTTCGAAACAGGAGGAGAATATAAAATAAAGAACATTGCAGTAAAGGTGAAGAAGGAAAGAAAATACAAAGAAAAATGCAAATAAAAATTTATTTTTTTCTTTTTTCTACTATTTATACATACAATTGTATTTATAAGCTTACAACAAGCTTTCATAAGTAATATTTTTCTACAATTACATTTGTAAGCTTATAAAAAGGGTACTGTTTTGATTTTTCTACAATTGTCTTTTTCAATACTTTGCACAAGCATTCCTCAAGCTTAACGCTTATATTTGTAAGCTGGTTATAATATTATTCTCAAGACTTTTGGTTTATTGGGCAATTACCATGCGATAGAAATAATGATAACTGGAGACATAGGATTAAATATTTTGTATTTTCATACGACAATTTGACGTTTGCAAATAAAAAATCGTAATTTCAGCGAAAAAATCGTCAATATCTATTTTCTTTCTCATTTTACTAAAAACACGTTGTAAACAAAAAAGGGTGTGTTTTCCATTAATGCCTCTATGACACTACCTTTTTTCCTGGTATTCTACAAGGTTTTTTGTGTGAAAGAGGTGGTCAAATACAGTTTTATGTTGGTGCAAGCGAGTAAGCTATGTTGGAAAAAACCAACGAAATACCATCTAGGCGGTTAAAAACCAATGAGCCAGCTTGTATTTCGATAGGTTTTTTGACATTTGACACTTTTTTCTGACAATTGTTTCAATTTGACAACTAGAAAATAAATTATTTTTAAAATATAAATATATGGAAATACAAATTTTAAATTTGCCTCTTGTAAGATTCTGCTTTGGCCGTAAGGGGAAAGAAGAAGTCCGGAAGAAAAATCATACTGCGCAATTGCTTCTCTTTATAACATGGAATGCACAGCTATTCTGCCACTTGAGTTTCATCATTTATTTGTTTCGATAATGTAAATTCAAATTTCCAAAAAAATTCAATGATTGATACATATAATCTCAATGAAAATGAATTGTTAATGTTAAGTATTTAAGATGTTTATCTTTCAAAATACAAAATATTTTGCAAATATCTTTTTACAACTGTAATTGCATTAAATACACCTGTTGTTTTGTAAAAGCTGTTTTCAAGAATTTAATAAACTTGTATAATTTTTTAATCAGCTTGAACTATTCTTATGAGTTGGAAAAGGATTTACGTCAAAATCAAAACTTTGGAACCAGTCATGGCATACTATGCCATGGAACTAGCACTAATACAGCGATATGCGTATGCCTCAGGATGCAGTTTTATTGTGTTTTTGGTAACTTTCTAGAAGACGGTGCAACTTTAAACCGTTTTAATAAATATCTTTTAAATGTGGAAAAATCTTTTATTTCCGCTTTCGAATTCATAATCTAGAGGTCAGAACGCGTCGATTGGTACCTCTTTTAACTATTTTAGAGGAAATTTTAAGGTTGCACCTTCTAGAAAATTACCGCTTTCGATACCGATACTTAGAGTATCGAGTAGTTTAGTTTCGATATTATCGGGTTCGCGATTCTTTTTAACCGATATTTTAAATGAGTACCAGATCGATGCTTTTGATTCGATATCGTGTCCCTAAACAGGACTTTCGTGTATTTGCAAGTTTAATGGAAGCTTTAATGCTGAATGTGCCGTTCTTCCCCCTTCCAACAGCGTTGCAGCAATTCCGGTAGATGCAAGAGCTAATGGAATACCACGGGCGCATCGAGAAAAAATATGCCACCGTTTCCATTATCAATAGCGTTTATTAGTTGATTGTACGCACTGCTTTGCTGTTGATTCAACAGTGGAAAATTTGTTTGTACTTGTTGTTGCAAGTGAGTTATATCGTAAGCACGCTCGCCATGAACGCTTTTAGGGATATTTAGCCTTAAAAATTAAGATCGCATGGGAGGTGCTACGCCGCCTTTTCCCAAAACAACTGTTTTTTTTCATAAGCATGCTATTGATATCGTTAATCTCCTGATCAATTTTCAGGTCCCAACCTTAAACGCTTTTATAGATATTCAGCTTGAAAAATTAAGTTTGTATGGTAGGTGCCACGCCCCCTTTTCTGATAACCCCCACTTTTATGCGTGGGAATGGCTTTGATATCATTTAGCTTTATACCAATTTTCAGCTCCCTACCTTGAAGTCCTTTAGAAATAATCAGCTTGAAAAATTAAGATTAATTGGCAGGTGCCACGCCCCCTTTTCCGATAACCCCCACTTTTATGCGGGAAAGTGGTTTTCATGTCATTTAGCTCTATAGCCATTTACAGGATCCTGCCATTTATTCTTTCTGATATATTCAGCTTCCAACGCTAAGTTTGTATGGGAGGTGCCACGCCCCCTTTTCGTATAACTCCTATTATTTTGCGTTAATATGGAATTGTTATCGTTTATCTCCACACCAATTTCCAAGTCCCTACCTTAAACAATTTTAAAGATATTCAGCATGAAAAATTAAGTTTGTATGGGAGGTGCCACGCCCTCTTTTCTGATAAACCCCACTTTTCTGCGTGAGAAGGGTTTTGATATCACCTACCTCTATACCAAATTTCAGCTCCTTACCTTGAACTCTTTTAGAGATAATCAGCTTTAAAAATTAAGATTGTATGGGAGGTGCCACGCCCCCCTAATATTTTTTAATTTTCTCTTCGACTAAACCTTCGCGGGGTTACAACAAACAAACCCCCCTAAGAAAGTATTTGATTTGGTTCAGCCGTTTTCAAGTTTTCGCGTTACAATTAAAAACCAAATCATTTTTATATATATAGATGAAGAAACTTGGTGTGTACACTTTTATTACTTGTGGTAATACATGTTGAAAATTTTAGCGAGATCGGTTGACGACCACGCCCACTTTTATATATGGGTATTATAAAGTGGCCCAATAAAAACATTTTAAGCGATATCTTTGTCAATGTAAAGATAATTCATTGAAATTTTGTGGCATGATTTCTACAATAGACCGGAAACAAAAAAATAGAAACATTTTGGAAAATGGACGTGGCACCGCCTCCTTTTAGACAAAGGAATCTACGAGATTTCGGAGCCCATAACTCGACAAATAATTGTGATATTATGATGAAACTTTGTTTATACACTTTTATAACTTGTATTAATAGACACGCAAAAATTTATTGAAATCTGTTTATGACCACGCCTACTTTTTAGCAAAGATATTTCTGGAACACGCTTTGGAAATTTGTAACGTGGCATCTTTGTAACTGGAAGTCATAAGGGAATGAAATTTTGCACAAAGAATAATATTCATATGCTTAGTTGGATGACTGATAAAAATTTTGAAAATGGGCGTGGCTACGCCCACTTTATGCAGCACTAACTTTATATAAAATCCATCAAACGCAAACAATGAAAGCATACAGCTGAGTATCTAATGTTCGATTCCACTCGAACTTAGGCTTCCTTACTTGTTTAGTCATGAAATGAAGTAAAAAAAAAAAACAAAAAAAACAGTACAAAATACATACATACGTAAGGACATTAAAAGCAACCGACCAAAACCGCCACTGTCATTTTATGAATAGTTTACGAGAAAAGTCAACGTAATGGCTTGTGCAGCTACTTAATGAATGTAATGAATGGGGTACTCTTAGTTGAAGTGCTTTTAATATTTACATATGTGCTTATTATGTTCTTAGTTGTATATGCACGTATATACTATGTATACATAGGTAAGGATTAAAATCAATCAGTACAATATCACAAAGCTAATGCTTTATTAGAATTGTTGAATATTTTTAGTTTCTTCTTTTGCTGTTTTTATTTATTTTTTTTCTCCTCTAACCGCTGCCAAATTAGGTTCCGCGATTAAGAAGAGTGTTTACTTGGCATAAGTATTTAAAATACCAAAAAGAAATTGAACAACAAATACAACTTTTTATTCAAAATGTTAGAGGGAGTATAGTGACTCTTTAGTTGTACGACGGGAGTGCTACGTGCACCCCTCATCAATGCTCAGCGAAATACTTAATATGTGCTCTGTGGACTTTAAAGCTAGAACCACTGCCGAAAAGGAAGCGCTAAGACTTGGAGTAACAGGACAATTTAGCCAACGACCTTTTGGTCACAGCAACATGCGGTAGCTAAACGACAGCTCGGACTAAGTTATTACCCATACAAACTTTGGCAAAAGACTGCATCATTATGAAGAAAGACGGAAGGCACAAATCGCTGTACCGCCAAAATTATACTTCGATCCTACAACGCCAAAACCGCCAGCTAACGGTTGGCCTAGAACCGACTGATCACATAATTTGCTTCCTTGTTTCTTATAATCATCTTCATTTTTGTTTTTTTTTTTTTTTCTATTTTTATTGTAAGCGAAATTATGTATCTAAGTACATATAAAATTCAACAAAATTACGTACTTCTGAAAAACCGCACGCCAAAGTAAAAGCCAACTAAAAAGCTTTTAATAACTCGACAAAAAGACAATAACGGTGCTTGAACTTAAAAGGCAAAACTTTTTGTTAAAATTAATGCTTTTAATTGCAAATAAAAAATGTGAGATAAGCGCTAACAGCAATAGCAACAACAACAACGACAGCCATAGTAATGTCCTGTTTTTGGTCAGTGGGCGATATTTTAATGAGAGTAAACAAAATGTTGGCGCGTGTTGTGAATTTTTTTTCTTTTGTTCTTGTATTTAAATATTCACTATCCACACTGACATCCATGTGTATATGTATATGTATAAATGTACAATATTAGTTAAGGTGTTGTGGGCCTACGCACCGCACCGCAATAAAACAGCAGCAAATGTTGAGAAGCGTGAATAAATGACCTGAAATTAACTTTGAATGAAATTTAATGCATTGCGTGTGGGCCGACAATAACGACGCAAATGCACGTAATTTGGCACTCACAGTAAATACTTACATACATACTTATCTATAAGGATATATAATAGGAGTGGAGAACATTTATATTTGTGCCTGACTATAGACATGTTTTTGCGAGCATGTATTATTAATTTTTATGCACAACAGATTTTTAGGTGCGAACTTATAAACATTGCATATCCATCAAATAATGAAAATATCAAATAAGTACAGCTGTGGACACATAAGTGGCACACTTTTGTATTTTTTAGAACCTTTGTTCTTACATTTAGTAATATCGCACGTTTTATGCAATAGGGATTTAACTCAAAAAAAAATTTTTTTTTTGGAAAACGCAAATAAAGTTTTATAATTTCAAATAGTTTCCTTCTACGGCTAACTACAAAATCAATTTTATTTCCGCCATTTTTATCTTTTTGAGTATTTATAAGACTAGACTCAAAGGCACTACCCAGTTATTGAAATATATGGCAAAATCTCAGAAATCGAAAATTTCGAGTTAAATCCCTATTGCATAAAACGGGCGATATCACAAAA
This sequence comes from Urophora cardui, assembly GCA_960531455.1. Lineage (NCBI taxonomy): Eukaryota > Metazoa > Arthropoda > Insecta > Diptera > Tephritidae > Urophora > Urophora cardui. Next base: position 102,242,568 of record OY482674.1, read on the forward strand.
TTAAATTATAATCCATATCTATCTAACAATAAAATTATGAAATTCTGAGCAAAGTCAAAAATGAGCTGGACATATAAATGGCACATTATGAAACTAATAACATTGACAGACGGCAGCGATAATTCCGATTACCGCAAAAATTAATTCGATTCAAATTTTACCCTGACAGACGACAAGTATTAGCAAAACAGCTGAAGGAAGGTAAGCGCAGCGGTGAATGCAAAAACTTCTTTTTTTATTTCCAAAGGTAGAGTGTAATGTCAAAATCAAAGCGAATTCACATCAGGGTCAATGGGAATGGACGAGTCCAAGGCAAATTCATTCATATGGTAATGGTAAGTGAACAGCTGACTTCTTCTTCCATACAAAAAATGTTTGACCTTGAGTTTGACATTCTGATGGACAAAAACTTAAAGCGAATCGAGGCGAATATTGCCGATTTCAACCATGGCGAAATATCATTTAGACATTTTATTTTGTTTCAGTTTTTGCTTTACATATGTACGTTTTAATTGCTAATGTTTTGTGCTGTAACCCTTACTACTGATGAATGCTTCGCACATGCGACCCATAGCCTCCACGAGTTTTTGGGGCGTAGCATACCAAGCTTCTTGAACGACCAGCGAGAGTTCAATCCACAGGTTTTCTATAGAATTTAGGTCGGGTATCTGGGCTGGGTAATCTAGTACATCAATCTTCTCCGCACTGCACCAACTTTTTACTATCTTAGACAAGTGTTTGGGGTCGTTGCTTTGCATAAACCTACGCTTAACTGGCAGTTTTTCAAAGGGAAACGGCTCAATATTGCTTTTTTTTTAAATATCTAAATCATAGATGCTCATGCCTATGCCCTTGAATCACATTTGTTTTTGTTTTTCCCCCCAGACATAGGCACAGATACAAATTCGCCCTTTGAATATAAAAATAAAATTTTCTTCCCCTGCCATATGCCCGCACTTCCCATATGAAGCTACGTTGGCGTCGCCCTTCCCATATGAAATTGAAAATTACACTAACAAATTGAAAATTAATTTTTTTTTTTTAAATTGAATTCTTGAATTGAAAAGCGACGTAACTCAAAACCCAAATAAATATAAAATAAATGGAAGAAATGCAAGAAAACCTTTTTCTTTACAAACGAAGCTTTGAAGTAAAACCTTGGGTAAGGAAGAAGACTTTTGCTGGGAGGAGACTAACATTTAGCAGTCCTTAATACGTTATTCATGGATTCAAAAAATTTTGAGTTGTGCAATTTTTTGATTTAGGGTGCGATTTGTAGGCAAACGAAAAAACTGAACAAAATTTCTAGTTAATATTGAAAAATGTGTGGCAAAAGTGTAATTCAAATTATTTGAAGAAAAATAAAAGTAGATTTTAATAAGAAAAATTTGAGTTAGAGCTTTTTTTGCTGAAATATTATTGCGAGTCACACTCTATGCTAATTAATTATAAGTACGTATATAAATTAATAATTAAGGTAAGTTACATATATGACAGAAATAAAATATGACAAGTATCCAGGAGCGGATTTACATAGGGGCAACATGGGCAGCTGCCCAGGGCGCCGTTTCAATAGGGGCGCCAAAACTAAGACAAGGAAAAAATTTTTTTTTATTTATCAAAAAAAGTTTTTTTTTTTAATATTACAACAAGAATGAAAGCTTTTTTCAATTTTTTACATAGAAAAAATTAATCAGAGTACATTTCAGAACATTGGTACAGTTCTTAACCTTCGCCTCAGTGGGACTTACAAATCGCTCAATTGCTGCATTTGCACTTTTCAAAATACACAACTTTTCAGGAAGAGCAATTTTGAGATTCAACCGCCATATGGTGCGCAAGTAAATGCAACATTTGGTTTGTATATGAAGCGCTTAGTTTTCAAAAAATCATAAAGAATTTTTTACTCAACATGAAGTATGATGTAACTAACTATTCTGTAGCATTAACTCAAAAATCACGTTTTTATACCTTTCATGAGAATGAAATGGTATTATAACTTAGTGCCAAAAATTTTTTGTCGAAAGTACCAGAAGGAAGCTTGGGGGACCCACAAAAATATATACCGATATGATCAGAATCACGAGCTGAGTCGATTAAGCCATGTCCGTCTGTCCGTCGGTCCGTCTGTCCGTCCGTCCGTCTGTGTGAACGCAAACTAGTCCCTCAGTTTTTGAGATATCTGAATGAAATTCGGAATACAGGTATGTTGTTATATGCAGCTGATCATTTGTCGGAACCGGCCGAATCGGACCACTATAACATATAGAAAACAACCGATTATTCAGATATAAATGCAATTTTTGGATGTAATTTGTGCATAACTTCCCCATTTAAACAGCTAAGGACATGAAACTTTGAAGTAGACGTGCCCATTTTCGCCCAAACAAGGTTACCGAAAATTGTCAAGATCGGACCACTATAACATATAGTTCCACAACATCCGATTATTCAGATATACACATTTTGGTGTATAACTCCTCCATTTTAACAGCTAACGGCCTGAAATTTTGAATACCAAACGGGATTGCCACTATAACCTATATGTAGCTCCCCTACAACCGATTGTTCAGATAAACACATTTTGGTGTATAACTCCTCCATTTTAACAGCTAACAGCGTGAAATTTTTAAGTATTTGTACCCATATGGACCCAAACGGGGTTACCGAAAATTGTCAAGATCGGACCACTATAACATATAGCTCCCCTACAACCGATTGTTCAGATATGGACATTTTGGTGTATAACTTCCCCATTTAAATAGCCAAGACACCATTTTTTCTAATAAATCTTTCCATAAATAACCCACAGAATTAAAATTATAAATTAAACTTAATCCGGCTATGTACATACATAGGTAACTTTTCATTTCCCCACTCATGAAAGGTATGAAGTCTTCGGTACGGCCGAAGACAGCCGCGCTTTTACTTGTTTGATTTATGCCGGTCTTGCAGCAAATGAGCGATATGTAAGCACTAAGTTTTAGCAGCTTGTGTACAGTAAATGACGTGAAAGATTCATATTTAATTGAAATTTCAAATTTAAAAATCAAGTAGGCGTTGAAGTATTTTTTCGGGGAAATGCGCGAGCTCACTTTTTCAAAGGAAACCAAGATCTGAATATTTTCTGTTTCTGGTTAATTTGAATAGTTCCCGCCTCTATACAATGCGCTGCGTTAGAGCTGTCAAACTCTCGACGATACTATCGATGGTCTAGTCACTTGAAATAACTATCAATAGTTTTAGTACTATCGCGACTATTGTGTATACTCTTTCCCAGAGCATTTGACATTTACCCGTTTCCACATTAATTCTCAATTTTTTACTGAGAACACATTGCCGTATAAGAAACCAAAAATTTCCGAAGTGTTGAATCAAAAACAGAGCAAAAAAGTCGATGTAATCCTGAAGAAGAGCCAGTACTTGGAGCAAGTTAACTCAGAACCAAACACAAACCCGCTATTGTATTGGAAGGTAGATACCGGAAATCGTATAATTATTATAACAGATATAAAACATAGGTATATGTATTTAATCAAAACCATCCTTTTCTCTTCAGGTGTTAGAAAATCAGCTAGTCTCTGCCTGGTCCTGAAAAAAATTTTTTTGTATCCCGGCATCATCTGTAGAGTCCGAACGCATGTTCAGTAAAGCTGGTTTAATTGTAAGTGATAGGAGGTCGAGTTTAAAACCAAAAACAGTCGATGTGTTATTATTCTTGCAAAAAAATTTTCATGAATTGTAAAATCAGTTTGTATTTTTAAAAGTAAGGCAGCGAAAAATAAATGGATTTGAAAAAACATATAAAATGGGTCGATACTATCGAGAGTATCGATAGTCACCCTTAAGATTATTGTAAAACAGATTTCGCTACCTGGGAGGCACCCTACTGTCAAAAATTGTGAGTTTAGTTTCAGGACGAAACATTTTCACTATAAAATTGTTTTTCAGATTCGTATGATGAACTGCAATTTCATGATATTGCGAAATCTGTGCCACTTAGTAATGAGGGTTTAAGATCAGATCATTTTGAAGGTTAGAAAATGGAAAAAAATATGGTACCTATATAAGAATCGAATCAAATTTTTTCAATCCGTAAAATATATCAGTAATGGAATTTCACCACACGAAGGCAAGTATGGTTTTTTTTTGGAAATATTGGGGCGCGTCTTGATTTGTTTGCCCAGGGCGCTTCTAAAGGTAAATCCGCCCCTGCAAGTATCTACTCATAAGAAATGAAATTTTAAAATACTTATCCATGTTCGGAAGCACATATATTTGCGAAAAAAGCCTTTTCTACCTTAAGTTAATCAAAACAAACCAAAGAAACCTTTTATCACAAAAGCATTTGGAAGCAATTCCGCAATTATCCACCTCTGATTCGACAATAAATATTTACAATTTATTAAACAGCCTTGAATAAACTTATCACTTATTGTTATTATGTAATATGTAGATACATTTTTTTTATATGTATGAGTCGAACTAAGGTGACGTGTAAAAATAATCCCCTGAAGATGATCACCGTGGTGTGGTCGAAATATATTGGGAATATTTAAATTTGAAAAACATTGTGTTTCAATTGACCTGAAGCCAGCGAAGAAAAAATTATTAAAGTTATAGGTCGCCAAAAACAACTATATTAATTTAATATAAATAAAATTTGTTGTAAATATGGTACATATGTATGTATTTATGTTGTATGTAAAATTTTCCAATCGTACAATAAAAACACAGTGCTACAGTGAAAATACACTCATGAAGCGACCTAGCTAAGATTGTTTATCTAGTCAAGTGTAACACGAAACGGTATTTGAAAAATCCGCTGTACCCTCAAATTTTTTTTATTGCTAAAAAACCGTTATTCCATGCTTGTCGGCACATAAAAATGGGTTGCATAACAAATTGCATTTTCGAAAAATTGTGGGCGTGGCAAGGTATCGAAATATTCGAAAATATTCGAAAAATGACGATAATAGGTACTTTTAAAGTGTGATTACTAGGGAATGGCTTTACCGATTTCAAAGATCTTCATACCAGTAGAAAGGTATTGAAATTAGCTTTCAAAAAAATAGGTTGTGTTTGGGTAGGTAAGATGTACCTCTATGCAAAATTTCATCAAATTCTGAGGGGGTCGGATTCAAAATGTTCGTTTTTTTCAGCCTTTGATATGAAATTCATCTTATATGCTATGCTATGCAGTGGGTGGTAAAAACGTTGAAATTCTTGTTTTCGAAAAAGCGTTATAACTTCGTCAATTTTTAAAATTTTTTAAATAAATAAGGTCTAGTTTTACTAAGAATTAATAGTAGAACAATAATATTTGTTGTAATTAAAGCATGTTTTTCGAATTGTACCAAAAAAAATGACGTCAAACTCGAAAAAACGAAAAAATTTTACGAAAATTTCAGATTTAAGTGCAAAAATTTCTTCTTATACCTTATAAACTAACAAACTGCTGTTTATATATTAAGAATAATATTATTTAACTTTCCGAAACCGTTAGAAAAATTGAAATCGGTTAAAAAATAGCCCCTCTAGGAATTTTTATGTGCCGACAAGCATGGAATAACGGTTTTTTAGCAATAAAAAAAAATTTGAGGGTACAGCGGATTTTTCAAATACCGTTTCGTGTTACACTTGACTAGATAAACAATCTTAGCCAGGTCGCTTGATGAGTGTGTTTACTTTTTTGAAAGTGTGATTTTATGTAAAGGTATGTACTAGTGGTCGGAAACTATCGATGGCACTATCGTCACTATCGATGGTTTTCGACTATCGTTTGAACTATCGATAGTTTATTGAAAATTTGAAATGTGACCACTAGGCACCAAACAACCGGTAACTATTCCATGCAGGGTTTGAATTCTTCTCCTTCTTCTTGATTGGCGCTTAACCGTCTAGATGATTCTGGCCGAGTCCAACAGAGCGCGCCAATTGCTTCTGTTTCGTGCAGCATGGCGCCACTTGGGAACACCAAGGGAGGCAGCATCGCTGTCCACCTGATTTTCCCAACGCAGTGGAGGTCTCCCTTTTCTTTTGCGTTCAGCGGGTTTCGATAGAAATGCTTTCTTGGCCGGAGCGCCTTCGTCCATTCTCACGACATGACCTGCCCAACGCAGCCGCTGGATCTTTATTCTCCGTCTTTATCTTATACGTATATTGTCACTTGCGAAGCGAATGAAAATTTAGGCGAACTTCGCGGTCTCGAATTGTGGGATGCGAATCTGCAGCGAATTCGCCGACAAATTGCGAATGAGTGACGAAAATGAATTTTGCGCAATTTTGCGAATTGCCGGTAGCGAAAAAATTTAATTCGCTTCGCTAGATCTGTCAAAATCTGGCGAATGTCTAATTGGTTCGCTTTGCACGTCTTTGCATTTATTTCGGTAAAAAAACACTAAAAAAAGAAAGTAGAAACTATTTAAAAGTATTTAATAGCATTAAAGAAAACTATTTATTTTATTTATCACGCTTATATTAATTTCTTAAACTTTTGTTTATACATAAATAAATAGATACATATATTGTAAACAAATCAAAACATATGTAGTAAGTGATAGAGTTGGGAAACTATTGATGGCACTATCGATAGTATCGATATTTTATTTTTTTTCAGACTATCGAAGACCATCGATGTTTTTTTCAAAACTATCAAAAACTATCGATGGTAATGTGTACTATCGATAGTTTTACAACCTTTACACACCTCCTTATTGCACATTGCTATTTCAGAGTACCAGCTATTGAAAGTTGTATGAATTTAGAGCGCTTTCACATTACTCGGTGCGGTATCGGATCGACATTTTTGGTTTTTACCGAAAGTATACAGAGAGCTTACCGACCACATGTATTTCAATTGGCACTTTCACATTAGTGTTGCATACATGAAATCGGAGCGGATTGATTTCGGTATACCGCAACGCGGTAAGACCGGTCAGTAAAATTTGAGGAATTACTGCATACATTTTTGCGGCGTGATAAAAGAAGAAGAACAGAGTCAGTAAAAAAACTCGTTTCGGCTATAAATGTAGCAAGTTATAATGTCTTCGTCTTTACTATGTAGAAGACATTATTGTTATTATTGAGTGATTTGTTCAATTTTAAAATTTTATATGTGAATTTCGATGTTTGTTTTCTTAGTTTCTGAAGATTACGCACCGAAAGTATTCCCAGAAGTGTGAAAAACACAGCAACGCGGAGTCGTTTCGGTAAGCTAAAAATGTGGATCCGAAGTCGTACCGAGTAATGTGAAAAGGCCCTTAGTGTGTACATATTTACAAAATGTTTTGATTTATACATTTGCAGACTGAATAAAAGGGCGTTCCAGTTTTGTAGTTTTTTTGAAAGAAACAGTTTTCGAAATATTTTAAAGTTTCAGTTTCGCTATTACCAGTTTTTATGTTACGTTTGCAGAGGATGAAATATCATTTCCACCAAAGCAAAAATAATTAAATCGACGTTAAAGTGACGGAGTTATGGCGAACCAAACATTTTTTTCTTTGTAATTTTTTATTAATTATTTTTCCGGCATTCATCTTCTTTTTTTCATTATTTTAACGAAATATTAAATATCATCCTGATTTTACACTGTGATTTAATAGCTGTTTTCAGTAGAGAAATGACAATGTTATAAGAGATTCAGTGAACAAATCTATATTTATTTCAATACGATAGTACTATCGATGGTTTATTTTTTTCAGACTATCGAACACTATCAATAGTTTTTTTAAAACTATCGATGGTGGGACTAATGATAGTTTCCCACCTCTAGTAAGTGACAGAAACGTCAAATTCGGATGAACTTATTCAATTTGTTTGAATGGCAACATCACAAGGCAGTCGAAAAAGTTCATTCGCCACTCACAATGCAAATTTTAAATGTGTTCGCTAACCTGTTCGACTCGCCAAATATATTCGCTTCGCAAGTGACAATATGCGTATTAATCTCCGTCGATACTCGCCCACGTCAACGCGCAAAGGTCCATAAATCTTACGAAGAACTTTTCTCTCGAATACTCCAAGTGCCATCTCATCTGATTTTGAAATTGTCCATGCTTCTGCGCCGTACATGAGGACTGGAACGATGAGCGTCCTGTAGAGTGTGATTTTTGTTTGTCGAGAGAGGACTTTACTTTTCAGTTGCCTACTTAGTCCGAAGTAGCATTTATTGGCAAGCGTGATTCTTCGTTGGATCTCCGTGCTGACATCATTCTTGGTGTTGCTTGGAGAAGGCAGAATATACGGCGCGAGTGTTAGTGCCAATGATGTCGATATCATCGGCGTACGCCAGCAGTTGTACACTCTTGTAGTATAAAATGCTTCCTGTATGGTTAAGTTCTGCAGCTCGTATTATCCTTTCCAGCATCAAATTGAAGAAGTCACACGAAAGGGAGTCACCTTGTCTGAAACCTCGTTTGGCCTCGAACGGTTCGGAGAGGTCCTTCCCAATTCTGACGGAGCTGGTGGTGTTAGTCAACGTCATTTGGCATAGCCGTATAAGTTTTGCAGGGAAACCAAATTCAGACATTGCGGCATATAGGCAATTCCTATTCGTGCTATCAAAAGCGGCTTTAAAATCGACAAAGAGATGGTGTGGTGCAGGGTTTGAATTGCTGACTAGCAAGTAGTCAAAGCAACATAAATACGACTATGCGTTCTAGTCGCATGGTCGTTTAAAATGTGATTACCCAAAAACATTAAAATTACACTACAATATGGGTATCAAACGAAAGGGGATAACCCCAGGTTTCATTTGGACTTCGATATATTTCGATAAATTTATCGATAACTGAGTTGTCGGTCAAAATGTGATTGCCCTAAAACATTAAAATTACACTACAATATGGGTATCAAACGAAAGGGGATGGCCCCAGGTTTTATTTGGACTACGATATATTTCGATAAATTTATCGATAACTGCTCATAATTGTGGAAAAGCGGATAAATATGGATACGTAATACGAATATAGAATACTGAACACCGCAAAATGGGTATCAAATGAAAGCGCTTGGCTAGGGTTATCATTTGGTCGAGTCTTAATGAATTATGAACTGATCTAAAAAATATCTATCATCCAGTAATTGTTATGGAAGATCGAAAAAATATAAATTGCTCATAACAATTATGGGATGATCTAAAAAATATCCATCATCCAGAAATTGTTATGGAATATCGAAAAAAATATCAATTGCTCATAACAATTATGATCTGATCGAAAAAATATCGATCTTTGAGTAATTTTTATTGATGATGGAAAATTTTTTCCATTGCTCAATAATTGTTATCAAGTGATTTTTATATTTATTTGTTATAATTGTTATGGCCTCTGGTTAATATATTAATTTTTTTGAACAGGAATAAATAGCTAATAAATAAGTAAAACAAAACAATGTACTGAAAAAAGTTTTATTGGATCATCTTCTATTACTTTCATGTATTGGTAAGACAGAGATGTAGAATAATTATTATTTCATTTTGAAATTATAAAAAAGTCTTACAAATTTTCTTCAAGATCATAAAAGTCTTTTGATAATATTTTTTTCCTGATGAAAATGATAAAAATCTTCTATAATTATTATTCAGAAACTTATATTTTAAAAATCTTTCCATAATAGTTATTTCAAATATATATTTTTTAAGTCTTCAAAGACTTTTATATTGAGACAAATTTGAAAAATGTCTTTGCGTAATTATTATCAGTAACAAATTGTTTTTTATATCTTCAAAGACTTTTTCATTGAGACAAAGTTCAAAAAAGTCTCAGAAAATTTTCAATAACTTTCATATAAGTATAAAATAAAAATAACTTTCATATAAGTATTTCAAAATTCAAGCAAATTTCCAATTTTAAATTGTATGAAAGATTTTTATCGAAGATATAAAAAATAAATTTGTTACTCAAAATAATTACTTAAAGATATTTTTGAAATTCGTCTCAATGAAAAAGTCTTTGAAGACTTAAAAAACAATTTGTTACGGATAATAATTACTCAAAGACTTTTTTCAAATTTGTCTCAATATAAAAGTTTTTGAAGATATAAAACAAAATTTCTCATTTATAATAATTACAAAACGACTTAAAAAAAATATCTCAGAAATAACTATTATGGAAAGACTTTCAAAATATGTATGTATAATTATTTTTTGATTTTTATTTTTCTCTTATAATAATTACAACTCTGTGGTAAGAATAAGACCAGAACAGGTGGGCAAAGTTTGTTTACATTCGGGTGAAATCGGGTTAGATCATTTAAAACAGATTTGTTTATGGATGTGTTTGCTGCCGGACGGCAAAAGACGGTTACACTGTGAGCGTAGCCGTAGACTCTCCCAAACCACCGGATACTATCGTCAGCTATCGATATACTATCGATAGTTTGCAAAAAACTATCGTACACTATCGATGGTGCTGACTATCGATAGTTTCCGACCTCTAGTTTGTACATTAGGCCGTCTCGCCTTATATGGACCAAAAAAAAAGTTCACCGTACGCCCCCCAATATGTATGATTTCTCTTTCGAAAACCTTTCTTGAAAAAATTTTTACTTTTTTGGACACCGCTAGATGTCGCTAAAATTAATTTTTTTCATATCTTCGGTATTTATGGTCCGATCCCTAAGTTTGATACACCAATCTCTTTGGCTTGAGAGGAGGGTTTCTACTTAATAATTGTATTCGCCCTATGTGTGCCATTGGGGTCACTTCCACCCAGTACTTATTTCCTGACTGTATAAAAAGGGGCCCAAAATAACCCTTTTTAGGGGTGCTAGATGGTTAAAATATTCTAGAAAATTATTCAGCGTAAAATTTCTTCAGAAAAAATCTTTGTAAAATGCACCCTAATGACCACAGGAAGCGAAAAACTTATATTCCTCGGAATGTTAAATTTGTTTTATTTCCCGTTCTACTGAATCGATCGAAATACTTCATTTGCAAAAGATTAATATTTTTTGACGACGTTTAACATGCCGGCAAAAAAGGTTACATTAAGGTAGTATAAACTAAGTACTGGGTGGAAGTGACACATAGGGTTAATACAATTATAAATTAGAAACGCACCTCTCAAATCAAAGAGATTGGTGTATCAAACTTAGGGATCGGACCATAAATACCGAAGATATGAAAAAAATGAATTTTAGCGACATCTAGCAGCGTCCAAAAAAAATATAAAAATTTTTTCCAGAAATGTTTTCGAAAAAGAAATCATATGGGGGGGAGGGCGTGCGGTGAACTTATTTTTTCGCGATACGCTCTCATGTACATATGTATATGTATGTAGATGAATGTATATTTAAGACTCTTGATATTTCCGTCGACGCATGTATGTACTTATGTATTTAAGCTGGTAGGTATGTATGTATGTATTACTGTTGGCCCATATTAAGTATGTGAAAGGAAGAAAACTGAAAAAAGCGTTCCACCCTTAAACAAGCAAAATGAGTCCACCCACCTTTTTTGTAATGAATAAGTACGTGTGCACACACAAATGTATTTTCTTCGACCCAAGAGTCGCGACTTTCAACTATATTTTCAGCCGCCCGTCCACCTTCGCACATACTCACATAAATATGTATATGTATGTATGATACTAATGCTCCCATGCACTTGCTGCTGAACAGCAACCCCCGATTATGCGTTGGACATGGAGTCAACTAGTGGGGAGGCATTTATGGCACGCCTTTTTTACATACTTAAATACATAGATGTGTATTGTGTTGTAATACGATAAACTTGTCTGAATACAATCGTACATAATCCTCAAAAATAGAGAAACAATGAAAAAGAATATGGAGACTTACTTGGTTACTTTGAACGGATGGTTGCCATTTTTTATTGTCTTTAATAACAATTCAACGGTGCTCCCACGATGATGTTGTCACCAAAAATTTGCCATTTATGTGCTCGCAATGCCTAAATGCTTATGTGTATGTATGCATGTAATTTAATTCTTACCCTGCAAAAAAATGTGCGATTAATCCCGAAAGAGATCGTTCGGGAACAATCGGTCCACAATTAGTCCCCGATTGTTCCCGCACGGGTATAAATGTAGATTTATCGCTTTCATCCCGAACGGGTACAAATCTAGATTGATTAACTGTAGAAATTTTACAAAAATATTCAATGTATGTAGTAAAAAAATTTTATAATAATAGATAAAACTGAATACCATTTCTTTTAATAACAATGATGAATAATAATTTTAATAAAATGTTACCAAAAATATCCATTGAAAAATCAATTACACTTGCATAATGCACACTCAAAACTGACAATTTATTTAAAAAAATTTAATTTATTGAATAAATTTTTTTACAAAAGTAACACTTATTGCATAATCTTTATTTAAATAGACATGAACGTTATAGTTTTTAAAGATTGTTGTAAAAAATAGCCTTGGCTAACAAATTTGAAAAATTCCTTACATGTCTTTTACACTCGCATAATGCATTCTCAAGAGTTAAAATATTTGGAGAAAATACTTAATTTTTTTAAAGGATTTCACTACAAGATGAAAGCTAATCAAATAAACTTTCTTCTAGTATATTTAACAATTTATAGTTTTTAGACATTTTCATAACAAATAGCGTTGGCTTACAACTTTGGATGAAAGCCATTGATCTCCATTTGTACCCGTTCGTGATAAAAGCGATTGATCTACATTTGTACCCGTTCGAGATAAAAGCGACTAATCTACATTTGTACCCGTTCGGATATACAAATTGAACAATTAGTCTCTTCATAGGACATGCTCGAACAATTGCGATCAATTCGCTCCGTATAAAGGGATGTAAAATTGTATTAGTCGCATGCTCCCTTGCGATTGATCCCGGGCACGTCCCGGATTAATCGCATTTTTTTCAGGGTATGTACAAACATACACACATATGTAGACATCAGAACAATAAGATTCTTCATTGACATTTTTACCTCGTTGGTAAGGTGCTAAATTTTGTATATGGTCATAAATTGCCATTTGAATCTAAGCAAGTAAAAAATACATAAGTACTTATATACTTATGTATGTATGTATATATACGTACACACAAGAAGGTTGTCTTTTGAATTTTTTAAGCGAACGACAGATTTGGGATGACATCTAAGGTCATGTGGTAAATTCAGAAGGCGTATATATAGTTATGTAGTTTTCTAGGTGTAAAGTTTGTGTCACGTATAAAACAAAACTTCAGTAGGCGTGAGTTGTATTGGTATTGGGACAAAACTCAAAAAATACAAATTATAGTATATGGTGAGTAGTCATGGTCAAAATAGTTTTTTTTTTATTTGAACTTTTTTAACCTTATAAACTCGTATACATACATTTTAAGTTAAGCGATTACTTTAAATTTCACTGACTAAGTGTGACGAGAAAATACTCGTTTAATTTATTATAATCATTTATTGAAACAAAACGTCACGTTCCAAGACATTGCTTACCGTATCAAAGTCACTCGTTTGAGCTTACAAAAAGATCTTTCAATTGTGCAATCGTACATGGTAACGGCGAAATAGTAAAAGAGCTTTAACAATTCTGGGAACAGCAAGAATTTATAGCAAAATCATTTCGTATTCTGAAAAAATATGTATCATTAAATACGAATACACTTTCAAAAGTCTATAATTTTATTTATACACTTTCAAGTCTCTACTACATGAAAAGTCACTCATACGCCTAGGTACACATTTTAGTCGCCTCATATAAGGGGTGCTCAAAATTCTACAACCATTTTATTTACATCAGAATCACTTGATCTATACTACATATAAGAGTAAATTTTAAGCGTCTTAACCCACCAATGTCCATGTTTTAATCAACTGATTATAATATTTTCTTAACTGGCGCGTAAACCGTCTAAACCCAACAAAGCGCGTCCGTCGCTTCTTATTCGTGCTGCCTGCCGCCAATTGGAAGTACCAAAGGAATCCGAATCGCTCTTCCCCTGATCTCCCCAACACAGTGGAGGTCTCCTTTCTCTGCTGCCTTTAGCAGGTTCTAGCAGACCAAGAGGCAAAAAAGCAAAACTCTTAAAGTGTTATTTAAAGGTCAATTGGCCATGGCTATTGGTATTCCTGTAAATCCTGCCAAGACAAAGGACTTAAGGAAACTGCTTGCAAAACTTATCTTTGAAAATTGGCGCACAAACGATCATCTGGAATTTTCTAAAAGCTTGGAGATGGAATATGGACGAAGAAAAAGCGGATAATAAATAGACTTTAATGAATGTCGAAGAAATAGGTATATGTTATTGCGCGTTTCAGTTCCGAAACCAGCTATGTGAAATATTTAACATTCAATTTGCAAAAATCTGTCATATTGCGGTTTTATTTAATTATATCCTTAAATTCATTATTGGCTAAGCATTCAGGTAATAACAAAAAGTATTGAAATAAAATAGAGCTTGATGCCGCTGTGGTTTTTTCTAATTAATATGTGAAATACACATAGCCCAGTTTGAAAGTAGACTACTCATACATATACCTTTTACCATAAATAAAAAAATATTTTTTAAAATAAAATTTTCGATGAGGAAACCCCTAAAATGCAGTAATCTTTAAAATTGATTTTAAAACCGTTTGTATTTTTATCAAGTGTAAAACAATTTTCAGGTGAGAAATTAATAAAAGTAGGGGATTTGGAATTTTAATTCTTATATTATTTTTTTTAAAAATGGTTGCAAAAAAAAAACCAAAATTGCAACATCTACAATCCTTTTGTTGTGCATGCTGACTTGTTTGTATTTTAGATTGCACACGAATAATTGTCAAAGGCGACAGCAAAGCTTATCAAAGCGCTTACCAATGCTAAACCCAGATACGTTCCTATGTAGGTACATATATATGTACATAAGTGCGTATTTACGTTCTTACAGTTAACTCTAAAAGTTTTAAGTGCATGGAAATAAAGAGTGAGCATAACATTTCATACATATGTAGGTACATACATACAAATAATCATATGTACGAATGCATCTTATATCACCACTAAGTGATTTAAGGTCACTTTCATGTCTAAGCAAAAGGCATAATAGAGATGGCAAACAGCGTTTTAGCGCCAAAATAAACGACAGACATGCAACGCATTTCAGAAACCCTTTTACGTGGATATATATATATATATACATATACATGTATATGCATATATTCCTACACATACATGTGCGTATGTTTGTAACAGCTTAAGTCCTTTTTGTAAAGTTCGATATGAACTTACTTTAGTAAATACACATTCATACATACATATGTACATATATATAATTCTAATGTAGGTATATAGATACTTTTATACAAGTAGATATGTATATATATATATAATTATGTATGTTCAATGCATACATATGTATGTATGTATGTAGTATACCTGTGTATATGTACTTTTTTTTATTTTTGTAAATGCACTTTTCAAATGGGTGTATGTATGCGTGAGCGATGAAGCAAATCCAAACTAAAATATACTAAAATACGCACCCGCATTTATTCACTCACATACACACCCACACATCCATTCACCCGCATTTACAACTAAAGACCACTCCCTAAAAATTCGAACTCACACAAATCAACCAATCCGCATAATCAGCACAAAAGCGTTCAAAATGCGCTCTCACGAGACGAAATTCATCTCCATTTTGCACTGCCACCCAACCACCAATCAACCACCCACTCACCCTACCGAATTTTCACTCTCTCTCTCTCTCTCTACGTGTGTACTTTCATTTCCATTTTTTATTTCCAATTGAAATCTCAAATGATTTTGTACATACATACATATGTACATTAGGGTGGTTCCCAAATGTATGGAGTGTAGTGATGAGCGATATATCGCAAACGGTGATTTTTTCACTGTGAATAAAAAATCGCAAATCGCAATTGCGATCACTTTTTCAAAATAGCAGTTCACTACTTATTGGGAACTGCTATCGATGTACCAAGTAAGCAGTTCACCTATGTGAATCGCAATCGCAAAAGCATTATAAATTTCTTTTTGTTTATACTTTTGAGCAGACCACATACGTATATAGAAATATAAAAAAAAAAATAATTATTGAATTTACAATTTATCTTTGAAAAATGTTTACAAACAGCAAAATTACTGCGAAATACGTTGTTATTGCTATCATTTTGTTAACATAAAATGAAGACAGGTTATATCGCTCAGAAAACGCAAAATTAATCTCTACCGGTAACTGAAGATTTTATAGCAGTCTATGCAATCGCAATAGCAGTTTAAAATCGCAGTGATTTAAAAATAGCAATCACCGAAATCACAGATATCGAAAAATCGCAGTTTCTCTCATCTCTAATGGAGTGAAATTGTATATCATATTTCTTCAACCTCACCCCCTAGGTCGATGCTAATATAGTTGAAGTTAGCACATATAAATTTATGTCACGATCGGAGGCGGTTAAGGAAGATCAGGTGGACAGTGATCCTGACTCCCTAGGTATTCCCAAATGGCGCCATGCTGGACGAAACAGAAATAGCTCACGTGCTTCATTAGACTCGGCCAAAATCGTCTAATCGATTACGTGCCAATTAAAGTATGTAAAGGTATCAAATGAAGGGTATTTTACATAGAAAATTTACATAGAAATTAATTTATTATGATTCCTAGGTCGAGTCCCAAGATGTGGGTCAATACGTGGATCCGGATAACACCGCGATATTTCTCAGGTATATTGGTATCAAATGAAAGGTTTTGAGGAGGAATTTTATATGGAGTCAAAACGTGGACCAGGGAATATTTCTCAGGAATATTAGTATCAAACGAAAGGTTGTGAGCATGACTCTTCCATAGAAATAAAATTATTATCATTCCTATGTCGGGTCCCAAAATGTGGGTCGAAATGTGGACGGATGACCACAGAATATTTGCCAGCGATATTGGTATCAAATGAAGGGTGTCGAGCTGCGATTTTATACAGGTCCCAAGATGTGGGTCAATACGAAGAAGAGGGAGAATATATTGTTAATTGAATGAAGAGGATGGGGAGAGAGACAGTAAGACAGGGAATTAGAGAAGTAATAAGAGGGGGAATGAAAGCGAGAAAGACAGAAAAGGAGAGGTAAGAGAGAGCGGTAGAGAAGAATCGGAAGGGGTGTTGCTTAGGGGCCAATGTTTATATTACAATTCATGACCCCTGTGCGATGCCCCTTAACAGTCTCCGATCGGTACGTACCAAACTGTATATTTGGTATCCTCGAGTAACAGGACTATCGATTTTGGTCATTGGATATAGAGTGATGTGAAGTTTTTGTTTTGTCCTTTATATGGTAATATAAAATTTGACTTCTGTGCGACACTCCTTAACAGGGCCGTAGCTAGACTTAAATTTAAGGTAGGGCAGCGTTGGTTTAAGGTAGGGCGGAAGTCAGTCTTGGCACTACCGCCATTGAGCGCTAGGTCAGTTTTGGCAATTGACATGCATGTGAATAGAAATATAATTAATGGAAGATAGCGACCAACCACCATACGCAAATAAGCGAGAGACAAAATTGAAGCCGAAAATATTATAAAAAGTTGAATGCAACAAAAAATTTAATTTTTTAAATTTTTAATTTTAATTTAATTTCCTTCGATTATTCCATACCGAAGAGAGCTATGATCTTTAAATTTGGTATGTGGGTCGCCTGTAGGTATGTACGCAAGTCAAGGTGAGAAAAAACTCTCGAAAATGATTAAACGATAACCAATCATTTTTCCAACGAGTAAAATGTTTTAGATTAGCACACAGCCTTAGAAATCATTTCCGCGATTTTGGTGTTGTTCGCTCACAGTGAGATTAGTTTTTGTCAGAAAACTGCCGGAATGAACCATTCCTTTAACCAAACTACAAAAATTCGATGGTCTTATTTAATTATATCTGTGATGCAGGGTGGATTCTCCATATCATACATTGCAACCGCAATAATTTTTTATCTCAAACAAACAAAAAATTTAATTATAATAACACTGTAGGGAGGTCAAAATATCACAGCGAAACGCCGAAACACCCCCACTTAATTTTTGGCTGTAGAATACGATGGCGGTAATTTTTTTCCCGTTTATAAACTTTACTTAGGTTTTGAACCCTTTTCTCGCGTAAGGATTTTGACGGTTGTACTTACTTAATTGGGGCATTCTAAATTCAATGACATCATTAGTTTTTCCAAACTGCCTCCGGTTTATGAAATAACGGTATTTAAAAAGTACCATCAATTTGGACTTTTTTGTTAATAACTCAGTCAGTTTATGAGCTAAATTGCCCAAACTTTGCACATGACAAAACTATTGTTTGAAAACAATTGAAGCATAGTTTTAGGTATTATTTCGAGAAAAATTTTATGAAAAATTAACAAAAAAATTATTCAAATGCGTATAAAATCCTCAAACATGCATATATTTTCTTCATTTAAAAACTGTGTAATAGTTCTTTTAATTCTCTGTAGGACGATATAAAGATCATCTAATTCATTTAATACGATATATGAGTTATTGGGCTTGAAAAAAATGCCTATGGTGAAATTTCAAATTTGGTTGCACAAAAGTGCAATAACTGATGCAGATACGTGGAAATCGTATACGAGAAAATTTTTCACCTATTCATTTTGAATAAAAGTCTTTATGTTGCTTTTTCACGCAGAGTGACTATTTTCGGAGTTATAAAAAAATAAAAGTGCAAAACCATATATCTGAACAATCAGTTGTATGGGAGCTATATGTTATAGAGACCCGATCTTAACAATTTTCAGGGAATAGATTAGGGTCAATACAAGTACAAATTCTCCAAAGTTGCATGTCCTTAGCTGTTTAAATAGCGAAGCTATTCCCCAAAATGTCCACATCTGGACAATCGGTTGTATGGTAGCTATATGTTATAGTCACCCGATTTCAATTATTTTCAGAAAAAGTTAAGGTAATGCTAAAATATGGTCATGTGCAAAGTTTGGGCAATTTAACTCATAAACTGACTGAGTTATTAACAAAAAAGTCCAAATTGATGGTAATTTTTAAATACCGTTATCTCATAAGCCGGAGCCAGTTTGGAAAAACTAATAATGGCATTGAATTTAGAATGCCCCAATTAAGTAAGAACAACCGTCAAAATCCTTACGCGGGTTCAAAACCTAAGTAAATTTTATAGACGGAAAAAAATTACCTTCAGAGCTCTGAAAGTTCTTTCCTAAATTTCTCGAAAACAAGAGTTAACTTTGACTTTCTGAAAACGACATCGTATTCTACAGCCAAAAATTAAGTTTACGTGTTCCGGCGCTTCTCTGTGATATTTCAAAAGTTAAAAATTTACCTACAGTGTAATTGATCTCACTTGTTGGCCTTTTTAAGGTAGGGCATTCTAATTTTAAGGTAGGGCATTGCCCCACAATGCCCCCCCCCCCCCTAGCTACGGGCCTGCTCCTTAACCGTCTCACATCGGGACCACAATTTATGTGTCATATCTTTGATTGTGTTGTAAATCGCAAAAAATCGCTAATTTGTTTTTAACGACCACTCTAATGTACATCGTTTGTTGCATGTACATATGTACATATGTATGTACCTGCAGCTATAGCCTGACAAAAAAGCTCGCTTCATGAATAGCATCAAGTAAGAATGATGAGCATAATGCATGGCTCAGCAATCCAATCCAACTCAAAGCACACCCATACATACGCTAACATATATGCATGTATGTATGTCTAGTACACACACACACTTTGTAGGTAAAATGTCTAGTCGACCCAACTGACTTTGCTTACACAACCACCAGGGTTGCCGGAGACAACTTTTTTTTCCTACCAAAAGTTGGTCGGCAACCAATCCAAATCCTACCAAATTTTTTTTCCACTTTTAAAATTTTTTCTTCAATTTGAAGTTTATTGAAAATATATTCATTTAGTGCAATAAAAACAAAAAAAATCAGTACATATAACAATTCATGGGAAATGTTTCCATTATTCCAGCACGCCCCGAGAAAAATGACTTATACAGGGGTGTAGAGGAGCTCTCACAGATCCCAAATCTGAAAACCAAACTTGCCGGAGACTTATGGTTTCCGAGATAGGTAAAATTTTAGAGGAGTCCCCCACGGCTAGAAAAAAATTGTTTTTTAGGAGGGTAGAGGGGGGCCCCCAGATCACAAAACTGAAGACCCAACCTACCGGAGGCCTATAGTTCCCGAGATATTTGCTGTTAAAGTTCCCATACAAATTTCACCACACGGAGTTTAGCGAAAATTTTGCAAAAAAAATCTTTTCTGCGTTGGCGGCCTTCGGCCGCGCTTATAAAAAATAACCCTGGGCTACGCCATCCGTCCGGACGTGTGCCCCAACCGTGGCTACCGCCACGGTGATGTCCTTCTGCATAGTATTTTCACAACTTTAAGAAGGTATATCTCGGGAACTATAAGCCTCCGGCAAGTTTGGTTTTCAGTTTTGAGATCTGTGAGAGCCCCTCTAGCGCCCTGCATAAGTCATTTTTCTCAGGGCGTGCTGGAATAATGGAAAGCCGACCCCAATTCATTTAGTGCATGTACCTACTCATACACATCTATGTGTAATCACACATACAAGAAATTAGTTTATCACAACTTTACAGTTCAGTTCAATTTTAAATACATATATTAAAGGCACATAAAGTACATAAATATATATTTATATGTATATTTTAATAAACATATAAAGTCTGTAAAAAACCTACTTCTATACTAACTACTTTGCCTTGCATTCACAGGTAATATTTTTCATATTAATATTTAAAAAAAAATAAAAACAAGTAAGGAAGCCTAAGTTCGAGTGGAACCGAACATTAGATAATCAGCTGTATGCTTTCATTGTTTGTTTGCGTTTGATGGAAACACGGTGTAATTTATATAAAGCGAGTGCTGCATAAAGTGGGTGCAGCCACGCCCATTTTCAAAATTTTTATCAATCATCCAACTAAGCATATGAATATTATTATTTGTGCAAAATGCCATTCCTTTATGACTTCTAGTTACAAAGATGTCACGTTACAAATTCCCAAAGGGTGTTCCAGAAATATCTTTGTTAAAAAGTAGGCGTGGTCATAAACCGATTTCAATAAATTTTTGCGTGTATATTAACACAATTTATAAAAGTGTATAAACCAAGTTTCGTCATAACATCTCAATTATTTGTCGAGTTATAGGCTAAGAAATCTCGTATATTCCTTTCTCTAAAAAGAGGCGGTGCCACACCCATTTTCCAAAATTTTTCTACTTTTTGTTTCCGGTCTATTGTGGAACTCATGCCACAAAATTTCAATGAATTACCTTTATATTTGACAAAGATATCGTTTAAAATGTGGTCGTCAACCGATTTTGGCAATTTTTAGTCCAAACATTTGCCAAAGTAAGTATATTACGTACATCAAATTTCATCGATATATCTTCAACGGTTTCTGAGTTAGGACTCATAAAACTTTCAATGTTTGCCCCTTAATAAGTGGGCGTGGCACCGCCCATTTTTCAAAATTTTTGTGTGTTCTGTTTTATGTCCACAGTTGGACTCATGCGACAAAATTTCAGTGATATATCTTTATATTTGACAGAGATATATCTTAAAATGTTTTTATTAGGTCACTTTATAATAATACACATATATAAAAGTGGGCGTGGCCGTCAACCGATTTTAACTATTTTCCGTCCAAATGTTTGCCTAAGTAATTAAATCACGCATACCAAATTTCATCGATATATCTTCAATGGTTTCTGAGTTATGACATATAAAACTTTCCATGTTTGACCCTTAATAAGTCGGCGTGGCACCGCCCATTTTCCAAAATTTCATCAAATTTCTTCATAGGGGACTGAGCTCAACACGTGGGTAAAATTTCATCGCTCCAGCTATTTTTTCTATATAGGAAAAGTGGGCGTGGTCATGGTCCGATTTCGCCTATTTTCAATACCAACCGTCCCAGTCTCGATACCAACTTGCATTTCAAATTTCATCAAAATATCTCAATTTTTGCGCGAGTTAGAGTGTTTACAGACGGACGGACGGACGGACGGACAGACGGACGGACGGACAGACGGACGGACGGACATGGCTCAATCGATTTCTCTTTTCACCCTGATAATTTTGATATATATGTCTATATCTATCTCGATTATTTCATTCTGTTACAATCCACCGTTATGTGATTAAAACTATAATACTCTGTGTACTAGTACAGCTGAGTATAAAAATAGTGAAACAGAGTTGCTAGTATGTTTGAAAATACATATTTCCTCTTTTTCTCTTATTTTCGCAAAACCTACCAAAATTCGATCTAGCCTACCAGCCGACCAAATGAAAAAGGTCCTACCCGTTTTGGTCGGAACGGACCACGCCCGGCAACTCTGACAACCACATCAACTCTTTAATAAATGCAACACTTACTCCTTGCAGTCATCGTCGTCCAGCCAGCCGATATTGTGAAGTGTTGAGCTCATAAATCCGCTCACCTTGCACAGTGGTTGGAAGGCAAATAAATAGCATCTAATAAATAATTTGATGCGCTACCGTCCATTCCAGTGGATTTTTTACAAATCAGAAAGATATTATTGTGATCAAGAACTTTGCCAATATTAAAATTCCTTATCAAAAGATATTGATAAAAAAAATTTTAGCTCAACTCACAATAGAGGTTTGTTAAACAGCCAAAGTATACGAATATACATACTTAATAAAATTTTTGTCATAAAAATTTTTTATTTAAAATATTTGACCCTAACATTGTGGAGAGCTCATCGATTTGGCATTCGTACATATTAAATTTCAAGAAATGCCTTCGTATATAAAGCATCAATTTACTTCACAGGCGATTATTGCTTGTGACCACAGATATGTTTGTACTAATTATAGTTTTCAAACATTAACTAAATTTGATAAAATTTCGATAAATTCAAATTGATGACTTTTGCCCCTCTGTACATTTGACGGCAAGCCAAAAGCGGATGACCAGCATTAAAACGAAACTCATATTTTAAAGAGTGTCACCCTCACGCCCACCAACCCCACCGGCACCGTTGCCACTGTCTCTTCGCTTCATATGCACAACAACATAACACATACACACATACTTACGTACTAATAAATATAATAAATACCCCTTTGTGCATGTTTTGGTGGTGGCAAGTCAGCAAATTCATTTCTAAAAGCAAGATTTTCTTCCATTTTTCCACTGGAAGCGGCAACAACACAAATTTTTCTTTTTAGCTTTTTGTTATGATTCATTTTGAGGGCAGGGCTCAGCACGATTATCAGCAAGTTTGTAGGTACCAACATAGTAAATCTGACAGGAATGGCAAAGGCAAAATTTAACCAATACCAACATAAATGTTTATCAATTTTTTTGTTGTGTTTGTTGCCTTTGTTTGTCGATTTATTTGCTTGTTCGTTTATTTGCTCGAATATCTGTTGTATTTTTATAGAGAGTACTTGTATATGGATAAATTTATTTTGTGTGCTGTTTACCTACCATTTTTCCCCTGAACTCGCCAGTAGTGCACTTGCACGTAGAGAGAGGCATGAACGTTACCGCACACCTAACCCAACCGTTCATCCGTAAAGATGGGCTTTCGCGTCGTTGTCGTTCAGTGCAACATATTCGGTCAATGCGAGCGAGTTCGGTACGCGACGAACCTTTCGACCATAGCAAATAATAAGAATAGATGCAAGTATGCGAACTCTTTAGCGTGTCATAATTTTTTGAATGTGCTTTGAGCACTCGCAAAGTGGAATCGGTCGGTCGGTCGGTGGACCTCTGTATTTTTTATGCTTCTACAAGAGAACGACTGGTTTGGTCTATTTGAAATTATCATAGAGAAAGATGTGAATTATGCAAAAAAAAAATAAAAATTGTATTATTATTAATTAATGAAAATGAATAATGTGTAAATATATTGCACGACGCACGGTCGATATTTTCGATGCTGTGCTTCGTTAAAAACAAGAAGAAACAGAAAACAACCACACGTAAGCACAGAATCTGCAGAATGGAACTTTTGAAACTTATGATGTTTAAAAGTGACTTTCTGTGCAACGCCGGTGGAAAATGTGATGATCGCGTGCCACCAATCAATTTAAGTCAATTGCCTGAATTTTTATTGTGTAAGTGGTAGAAGGCGAGCTGAGAGAAAGTATAGTTTATAAAGAGTGTGTTTGAAAAATATTACTAAAAACGGTAAAAACTTTAGTCAGTTGGTGCAGTGCACACAAGGGGGAAGTGTAACCTTCGTTAAATTACACTTAGGAAGATTTTCAACCATTTTTCATTTCATTGTTAAATTTTTTTTGGATCCGTACATGAATCCTTTCATGTCATATACTATACTTAAGACCGCACAGGAGTCTGCTTTCTACTCCTATATACAAGTCCATATAAATATGTACATACATATGTATGTATGTATGGATATGTATCTACATACATATGTACGTTCTTTGCAAGCACATACACATATAAAATTCTAATTTTTGTCGTATTTTTTTAACGATGTAACGCTACCCGACGGCATTTAAGATTGCCAGCAAGATCTCTTTTCGTTTAGGATGCTTCAATTCGATTTTATTAAAACTGTCATCTGAAAATAAATTTTTGCTTGCATTTTTCTCTTCATCTTCTACCCATCCGGGTCCCAACTACAAATATATAACCTCTGCTTGTTCTCTTCTTCTCTCCTTTTTCACCGTCACTGCTTGCCATACAGTGTTCTCTATTTTATATTCTCATCCGGATTCGAACCATGACATCAACCTGAAATTCAATCCAACGGCATCACATAGTGCAAGATTCAACATTGTATTGAATTTCGGTGATTCTTTTATACTTTCCTCTTTCGAAAAAAATCTATGAGTTATAGAATCATTTTAAAAACAAAATTTAAAAAAATTATTCTCATATTTTTTTGTTGCATGTCTAACAAAAAATGTTTTCTTACCAAAAAAATTTTAACAACAAGCGAGTTGTTGAATGAAACCCGAATTAACTACGGAAAGTTGTTGGACAAAAGCTTTGCAGTGAAAATAAAAACAGCGGAAAGCTGTTGATTTAACAACGGTTTTTTTTCAGATTAGAAACACAATTATGGATTATTTAAAAGTAAGTAGGCTCCACTTGACAGTGGTTCGCAAATACTACGTGTATTTCTTCCTTGAAAAACTTCCTAACAAAAAAAATCATGACGTTCGAAGCTACGCACATTTTAAAATTTTTTATCCATTATCACACCAAGCGTACTCGTATAAATATTCTTGTCAGCGCAAAAATGTCATCCCTATATGACAGATATGTATGTGAAGTTACAAATTTTTGAAGGGCATTCTAAAAATGCCTTTGTTAAAAGGTAGGCGTGGTTATAAACCATTTTGTTTTATGAACATTTTTATGGAAGGTGGTTTTTGAGTTTTCGTACATTTTTCCCATACAAAATGCCCAGAAGTATTCTTCAAAAAAAGTATACTTCAAATTTTTTTGTATGGGGAATATTTGTCAAAATGGTGAAACTTAAATATCGATATTTCCAATTCCAATTAAGATATTCGAAGAAACTAAACGCTGTTTTCAAGGGTAATGATTGTGCTTTCAACTGGTTTAATCGAATTTGAGTGAAAAGTAGTTACATAAAAGATATTAAGCAGGGAATAGAGCCAAAAAACGTGTTTTTTGCCTATTTGGGCATGAATATCTCAGAAACTAGAACCAATTTGGAAAATCTGGTTTAGCACACTAAAATACTGTAGAAAAGTGTAATTTCATTTCTGGTATAAAATTTTTTTGAAATGCGATTTTTTTGTATGAAAGTTTTATGATACATGCTTATAACATACTTAAAAGTGCATATATTTTTAATTTAAAAACGGTGAAGTGCTTTACCCCTTTTCCAAAATGATTACTGCATTTGATTTATATTTCAAAAATGTATACACTAATCAAAATGGAGCATTTTATCTATAATAGTTAGGAAAATGCTGATATTTCAAAAATACCGTTATATGAGAGGTGGGCGTATTTGTGGGTGGATTTTGTTCAAATTTTCACAGTTTACTAATTTCAACCAAAAAAGCTTAAGTTCCGAGTTTCAAGATTCAAGCTTAATTATTACTATTTTTGGCCGCGTTTGTATGGAGGTGCCCCCACTGTGCGACGGATGGACGGACAATAGATTTCTCTTTTCACCCTGACAATTTTGATATATATACATAAGTCCATATCTATCTCGATTATTTCATGGTGTTACAATCCATCGTTATGTGGTTAAAACTATAATACTCTCTGTACTAGTATATGTAGCTGAATATAAAAATGTAATACAGCCGAGACTTAAAAGAAATTTTTCTTCTTGTATTTTATCTATTTTTTCGAGATTCATAGCAAAGATACATAATTTGTTCTGTTTGGTGTTTATTTTAAGCAAACAAAAGTTAGCGATTGGCAATGTGTTTTAAAAATACCTTAAAGCTAATCTTTTTGTATGGAGAATTTTTATTTTTCTCCATAATAGCAAAGGGGGGTTTGTGCCCCTGACTTAAAAACCTAATTTTAATATTTACATATCGCCGTTTAAACTTCATAACCGTCTAAGTGAAACTTTCATGACCGCCTAAAAAACATTTGTGCAAAAAATTAAAACTGAATTCCTGACATCCAATTCTACGATTTCAGAGCTGAAAAGGACATTAGAAGGAAATAAATAAAAATTATTACTTTTTTGTTTTCTATGCATATGTATGTAAAACACTAAAATGCAAACATTAAAAAAATATAAACAAGCATTAATTTTGTTATAACAGTAAAGTAAAAAAAAACTATAAATCTTTAATTTTCGCGATGTTTGTTACATACTAAATAATAATAATACAATAGCGCTATTATAACTCTGACGAGTTTTATGGCCGAGCTTCTCTCCCAATTCCAGGTGTGCTCCTTTTTGTTTTTCCTACTAATTGGGTGGACCTACAGTTTTATGCCGGCTCCGAACGGCGAATGCATTTTTTTGTGAGAAGCTTTTTCATGGCAGAAATACACTCGGAGGGTATGCCGCCCACTAGGGATGGGAAAATTGGAAAAATATATCGATATATATTATATCGATATTTAAGAAAACATCGATTTATGCCGTGGAAAAACATCGATATATCAATATATCGAAAGGGTCGGCTTTCCATTAAAGAAGCACGACTCGCGAAAAACCACTTTTTCACGGGGTTAGAGGTGCTCTCACAGATCTCAAAACTGAAATCCAAACTTGCCGGAGGCTTATATTTTACTAGATATTTGTTGTTCAAGTTGGATGGGTCTATAAATATTCCACGAATATTGAAGCATAAACAGAAGAATCATTCAGCATTGCTTGGAGAAGAAAGTAATGGAAACTCGAGCACCACGGAAGGTATGGTTATACCACTTCAAAATAAATTTATTCTGTTAAATTCAAAGCGAATCAGAAATGTATGAAAAATGTCGAATTTCGCACGAATTGGCAAAAATTATCGATTATCGATGCACGGTAATTCAAAATATCGTCGATATTATCGGCTGTACTATTTTAGAAATATCGATATATTGATATATCGATATATATCGCCCAACCCTACCGCCCACTACCGAGAGGTGACCGCTGCTCTTCAAAAACCCAATAATTGGATTTTTACTAATTAGAAAAACTAGCCGGACCCGTGCGCATCTTGCGCACAACATAATAAAACATACGTGGCGCCAGTCGGTATGGTTTGTGCTGTCACGCCCATTTCAAAAAACTTGTTATTTATTTGGTTTTATGTCTACAGTGGAACTTATGGAACTTTCAATCAATTACCTATATGTTTGACAAAGATGTCGCATAAAATGTTTTTATTATACCTATATATCTAGGTATGTGCATTATATTTTTATATATTATACATATACATACATATTTTTATGTACATATATGTACATATGTGGTCCCTGCCGACTTGGGTAATTTTTTTTCCACACGTATGATTGTTTTGGTGTTTTGCTCGGACCGTGATTTGAACCCGAGACCTCTGGCATAGCAGGCGAGCACTCTACCCACTGCACCACAGCGGCCACATACTAAATAAAAAATCTAAATCTATGTGATTTGCAGAAGAGTGAGAACGTTATTTAGGTGTGTACACGAAGAAGTGAAAAGTGATATGGAACGT
The DNA here is from genome assembly GCA_960531455.1 of Urophora cardui. NCBI lineage: Eukaryota > Metazoa > Arthropoda > Insecta > Diptera > Tephritidae > Urophora > Urophora cardui. The sequence continues at coordinate 102,270,716 of OY482674.1, forward strand.
AATGCATTATCACCGACGCTATGTTATGCCGGTTTCGTTTATCGAAAAAATGTTGCCATGTTTGATTTTCTTAGTTATCTTGTAAGCTTGTGTGGCCATTTCAGAGAATATTGACCTATAACTAAGTAAGAGGGCATTATTATCTACAAATCCAGCCATTTAAAAAGAAGTCCGGTTATGTAATTTGATAATTGAGATATTAAAGGGTGACATTTTTGGGCAGAATCGAAAACGCCATTAGTTAAAGAATACATGCATACATAATTTTCAAAGTACTTTGGTTTCTAAAGGTATCTTATCCAATGCTATAATTTTATAAAATTCTGAATGTTAAATAGAAAATTCCTGGCAAACACAAGTTAAAAAATATTATAATCCTCACATACATACATCCATCCATACATACATACATAATAAAAATTAAAGAACAAAGTAAAATTCTCCAGATATACTTGCCAGCAATCTATAAGAAATCTGGTATTTTCTAAGTTATCGGATATCAGAAAATATTTGATTATTTAGCCCCGAGCATTTTAATTAAATCAAGGATTGCAAAGAATAAAAATGCTTTTAATATACTGAAGGCGAATTGCCAAATGCAAAAAACTACACAGATATAATCACTGTAACACAGATTACCTCTAGATGCATTAATTTGTATTTTTTCAAATTATATAACAGAATTGATTTTTAATGAGCACAGTTGGGCAAAATTTATTCGAATAAGAATAATAGATGAATAAATTTTTTTTATTTTTATTTGAATAATAAATAATTTCGTTTATTCAAACAAAAAATTATTCGAATAATAGATAATTTTCATTTACATATGTAAGAACAAAGAAACCTACAAACAAAAAAAAAATTTCCTAAATTTTTTTTTTACTATTACTCAGTTGTTTTTTTTGTTGTACCCCGAGTTTTTATTTATTATTTGAAATAACGAATAAACCTCAGAATAATTATTCGAATGAATTTATCTGAATAAAATTTGAAAAATAAATTTTTATTCAAATAATTATCTAAATAAAAATTTATTCGAATAATGCCCAAGTCTGATTCTGAGAACAAACATAAAATGACTTTTATTTTGTGAACAAAAAATAAAATTCAAAATTAACTTTTATTTTCTAGGCGAAAAATAAAACTCAAAAAATTATTTATTTTTTATGTGAAAAATTAGATTAAAATAGGTTAAAACTTAAACTCAAAAGATAATTTATTTTCTGAGTAAAGCCTAGTACTGAGTTCACTGCCGTGTAGCATGCATTTATTTTACCGCCAGCAACATGCATTTATTTTACCGTGAAATGTTTCAAGAAAAAGTTTTTGTCAATTGAGAATAAATGCCAAAACGAAGACTGAGCAAATGTAAAAAGAAAAAAATTTGGAGCGTCGCCTCAGAACCAACTTTGAAATTTTGACCAATAAAAAAATTTTATACAAAATATAAATTTCAATTTAAACAAATGTCACTTTTCACTCGAAAATAAATGGCATTGTACATAGTGATGGGCGAGTCCGAGATGTTTAGACAATCGAGAGAATCGCCATCGTTGCAAAATCACAATCGAGTCAAAAGTTGACTCGCTCCTCGACTACACAATCGAGATGTTTTTGCGATTGTTCCGAGTCGGCGAGTCTGAGGTTGTTTCGATGACATCTCGACTACACAAGCGAGATGTTTTTGCGATTGTTCCGAGTCGGCGAGTCGTAGGTTGTTTCGATGACATCTCGACTACACAAGCGAGATGTTTTTGCGATTGTTCCGAGTCGGCGGGCCGGCTGTTGTTTTGATGATATGTTTTAGTTGATAAAATAAACTGAATGAGGTTTGTTGATAAAGAAAGTAGGATTTTTAATGGAAGTGAGGCAAATACATAAATAAATTAACCAAATTGAAAAATGCTATACATAGACGCTGCATTATTGCAATCACAAGTAAAGAGTGTCGTGCATAATAATAATAATAATTAATTATTTAAACATTAATAAATTTTCTGAAGTGAGACGCTTATGAAACAAATGAATTTTACGAGTAGCAAAAACGGCAATGGATTTGTACCACTCTGTATATTTTTTAAAGCAATTTTGATATTCAAGCGGAAACAACAAATATGTATTTTTTGCAGCGAGTCCGAGATGTAGGGTTGCTTTGAAAACGAGAGGAATCGTTGGCGAGTCCGAGATGTTTTAGCGGCGGGGTGTAATAAGGCCTTTTGAAATAAGGCCTTTAAGGCCTTATTTCGCAACCAAAGTGAAATAAAGCCTTTATTTTGTCATTTTCAAAAAAAAGGTCTTATTTCACATTTAAAGCGCAATTAGGCCTTTTTTGAAATGTGCAATAACGCCTTTATTTATTTACGCGATAACTTATCCGTCTACGTCGACGTATGTGACTGACTGATTTGTGACGATGTACATTTGAATGCTTTGTGGCCTACGCTGAAGGGTGTACTACGCAGAGGGACATCACCGTGGCGTAAGCCACGGTTGGGGCACACGTCCGGACGGATGGCGTAGCCCAGGGTTATTTTTTATAAGCGCGGCCGAAGGCCGCCAACGCAGAAAAGTGTTCTGCGCAAAAGCACTGTGGACCGGGCCATAGATATTACTCCGGAAAGAGAATTTTTTGTAAGCGCGGCCGAAGGCCCCCAACGCAAAAGCTGTTCTCCGCAAAAGTTTTTTCTTTATCTTCTCTTTCCTGAGTAATATCTATGGCCCAGTCCACAGGGCTTTTGCGTAGAACACTTTTCTGCGTTGGCGGCCTTCGGCCGCGCTTGTAAAAAATAACCCTGGGCTACGCCATCTGTCCGGACGTGTGCCCCAACCGTGGCTACCGCCACGGTGATGTCCTTCTGCGTAGTACACCCTTCAGCGTAGGCCACAAAGTGAAATAAGACCTTTAGAACCTTATTTCACATTTGAAGTGAAATAAGGCCTTATTCTTAATAAAGGCTTTATTTCTCAATCGATAGCGAAATAAGGCCTTATTACACCCCGCCGTTTTAGCGATTGTTTCGACTGACGGCCATTTACGACTTGACTCGAATACGAATGAAAACCATCGAGAGCATTCGAGATGTTTCAACAATCGAGAGAATCGAATAAAACATCTCGGACTCGCCCATCACTAATTGTACATTTAATTTGGCGTGAAAAATTGTTGCTGGCATAATGTTGCTAGCATGTTGCGCAACATTTTCACGGCAGGAACTCAGTACAACTTTGGCGTGAAATATCTGTGAAATTTCACACATGTTTCACAACCAGTTTTTTTGTATGGATTTTGACAGCAGTTTCACGGGAAACTGGAACTCAGTACTATGCTTAATTCATAAAAATCGGAGAATAATTGTTCAAAATCAATTTTTTGCATATAACTCATAACCGTTACGGCCCCTTAATTAATGCAAAAGTATATCTTCTAGCGGTTAGGCTTTATGTGTGCAGAAATGCGATAAAAAGTAAGAAAAGTTCTCAAACTTATTCAATTAAGAATCGCAATTCAATTAACCGCTTATACATATATCGCTAGCTTAGAGTGCAAAATTGCCAAGTTCCTTTTTTTACAAACTTCACAGGAGGGACAAAAAACAATGAAAAAATGTCGCTGTGATAAAATTATTTTCTGTTCATTTTGGACTTGCGCCTTTAGACTTAGCAAAGTAGCGTATCACTGAATAACAACGAGTAGAAATATAACAAGTATCACAGACCTATTTAGCGTGATGCGTATTTAATTTTACTAAGGTTGTACATAAATATGTATATAATTTTTTACAAAAGTGGACTTAGCCACAAACTAGCGATATTTAGGTACACAGGGTGGATCCTAAAATCAAACGAATGATTTATCCAGTCTCTAGCACTCCATCGATGTAATGATTTTTTATGATTTTCGATACGGTTTAACAACGCAGCGATGTATGGAAAAACTTTATTCGTTATTTAGGGATAAAGCACCATCAAAAATAATGGTTTGCAAATGGTTAGCGGAATTCATGCGTGTTCTCAGTTTTTTGTTTCACTACACTCAATATGCCAGAAAAACATTAAATTGTATAAAATAGTTGCAAATAAATTTTTTGAAGAATTACATATCGACGGCTGAGAATAAGATCGCCCTATTTCAAAAATTGTTTCAAAAACGCCCTATTCCAAAAATTGTTTGAATAACGTCCTATTTCAGATTTTGCTTCAAGAACGCCCTATTTCAGAATTTGTTTCAATAACGTCCTATTTCAGACAGTTATTCAAAAACGCCCTATTTCAGAGAAATATATATGGAATTTTCTCTGAAATAGGGCATTTTTGAAGCAAAATCTGAAATAGGACGTTATTGAAACAATTTTTCAAATAAGGCGTTCTTGAAGCAAAATCTGAAATAGGACGTTATTGAAACAATTTTTCAAATAGGGCGTTTTTGAAAAAAATTTTTGAAATAGGGCCATCTTATTCTTAGCCGTCGATATGTACATATGTATAAAGATATACATATACCCTGCGGGGAACTCAATGACTAGTGAGCAAAATTTCTAGTTCCGAACTAGCGAAAAGGTGTCAAAAAGGAACTAGCTTTCACCAGTTCAGAAGGAGTGAATTGCGTCACCATTATAAGACACACTTTGATTTGTATGCAATTTCGAATTGACAAAAATTTCATGTATTTTTTTCGTTCATCCATTTGCCGTCGGGCTTGCATATTTCTACAATTCTCAGATTGTTAGTGAAGCATATCGTATAAAGAGTACAATTTGCGTCTTCAATTAATGAATTTAAATGTTCGCCTAGTTATGCTTTTCCAATCCCTTAGTCTTATTTTTTATTTTTGTTATTTTATTACTTTTTATACTCAGCTGTACTAGTACACAGAGTATTATAGTTTTAATCACATAACGGTGGATTGTAACAGAATGAAATAATCAAGATAGATATAGACTTATATATATCAGGGTGAAAAGAGAAATCGATTGAGCCATGTCCGTCCGTCCGTCCGTCCGTCCGTCTGTAAACACTCTAACACGCGCAAAAATTGAGATATTTTGATGAAATTTGGAATGCAAGTTGGTATCCAGATTGGGACGGTTGGTATTGAAAATGGGCGAAATCGGACCATGACCACGCCCACTTTTCCTATATAGAAAAAATCGGAAATTTGGTATCTCAGTTACTAATATAGCTGGAGCGATGAAATTTTACCCACGTGTTGAGCTCAGGCCCCTAGAAAGAAATCTGATGAAATTTTGGAAAATGGGCGGTGCCACGCCCTCTTATTAAGGGTCAAACCTTGAAAGTTTTATATGTCATAACTCAGAAACCATTGAAGATATATCGATGAAATTTGCTACGCGTGATTTACTTACTTAGGCAAACGTTTGGACGGAAAATAGTTAAAATCGGTTGACGGCCACGCCCACTTTTATATATGTGTATTATAAAGTGGCCTAATAAAAACATTTTAAGCCATATCTCTGTCAAATATAAAGATCTATCATTGAAATTTTGTCGCATGAGTCCAACTATGGACATAAAACAAAAAACACAAAAACTTTGGAAAATGGGCGGTGCCACGCCCAGTTATTAAGGGGCAAACATTGAAAGTTTTATGAGTCATAACGCAGAAACCGTTGAAGATATATCGATGAAATTCGGTACGCGTGATATACTTACTTAGGCAAATGTTTGGACGAAAAATTTCCAAAATCGGTTTGACGGCCACGCCTACTTTTATATATGTGTATTATAAAGTGGCCTAATAAAAACATTTTAAGCGATATCTCTGTCAAATATAAAGATATATCATTGAAATTTTATAGCAGGAGTCCAACTGCGGACATAAAACGAAAAACACAAAAATTTTGGAAAATGGGCGTGGCACCGCCTATTTTAGAAACAGGAATATACGAGATTTCTGAGCCCATAACTCGACAAATAATTTATATATAATCACGAAACTTGGTGTGTACACTTTTATTACTTGTGGTAATACATGTTCAAAATTTTAGCGAAATCGGTTGACGACCACGCCCACTTTTATATATGGGTATTATAAAGTGGCCTAATAAAAATATTTTAAGCGATATCTTTGTCAAATATAGAGATAATTCATAGAAATTTTGTGGCATGAGTTCCACAATAGACCGGAAACAAAAAATATAAAAAGTTTGGAAAATGGGCGTGGCACCGCCTCTTTTTAGACAAAGGAATATACGAGATTTCTTAGCCTATAACTCGACAAATAATTGAGATATTATAACGAGACTTGGTTTATACACTTTTATAACTTGTGTTAATAGACACGCAAAATTTATTGAAATCGGTTTATGACCACGCCTACTTTTTAACAAAGATATTTCTGGAACACCCTTTGGGAATTTGTAACGTGACATCTTTGTAACTAGAAGTCAAAAAGGAACGAAATTTTGCACAAAGAATAATATTCATATGCTTAGTTGGATGACTGATAAAAAAGTTGGAAATGGGCGTGGCTACGCCCACTTTATACGGCACTCGCTTTATGTAAAATACGCCGTGTTTCCATTAAACGCAAACAAATAATGAAAGCATACAGCTGAGTATTTAATGTTCGATTCCACTCGAACTTAGGCTTCCTTACTTGTTAAATATTTTTTTTACATGTTTATTTAATAAATAAATAAACATAAAAAAATAAAAACTATCATCTGCCTCGACACCGACAAATTGATTGTCACAGGCGTTAGCCAGTGGGCCATCACGCCTCTTGCATAAAGTGTGTCAAATGCTGCACTTAAGCGGCAGATGTTAAACTGTATAATTTATAGGTACTTGTAGCTAGTTCAGAACTATCGAAATTGTGCCAATAAACGAAGTAGTGAAAACTGTAGAATTTAGTACTATTTCGGAACTATCGAAAATGTAGTGCAGAGAGTGAGAATTGACACCGCCTAGGACATCGCCGTGTTATATTCGCACTAGTAGTGGCGAAAAATGCACTAGAATCGACCTAGTTCGGAACTAGAGATTTTTCCTACAGGGTATGTTGTATGAATTATCTTTAAGCAGTTTATATATGCAAAACTCAATATTAATTAAGCGCCTAAATGTATGTTTTACAAAAAGATGCAATGCATTTAAAACTAACTAAAATTGCTCATACGCCCAGTGATACCACAACGTTCTCAGGTGCCCAGCTATTGAAACTGCCACACATCTGGTCGATATCGGCCTGTAACACATATGGAGTGGTTGGCAGAAACATCGCACATACATACATATCCCACAGAGGAAAATATTTAATTGAAATCAGATAAAATTTAATTAATATGCTTTTATCAAAATTTAATAACTGAATAATTACACAGTGCAACAAGATTCTACGTAATTATTGAAACCAAAAGAAAAGGAAACTGTATCCCTCCCGTATCAAAATCTTATACTGGATTTTTAGCCTATAAGTCTGGTTTAATTTTTATTATACCTTTCATGAGAATGAAATGGTATTATAACTTAGTGCCAAAAATTTTTTGTCGAAAGTACCAGAAGGAAGCGTGGGGGACCCACCAAAATATATACCGATATGATCAGAATTACGAGCTGAGTCGATTAAGCCATGTCCGTCTGTCCGTCGGTCCGTCTGTCCGTCTGTCCGTCCGTCCGTCTGTGTGAACGCAAACTAGTCCCTCAGTTTTTGAGATATCTGAATGAAATTCGGAATACAGGTATGTTGTTATATGCAGCTGATCATTTGTCGGAACCGGCCGAATCGGACCACTATAACATATAGAAAACAAACCGATTATTCAGATATACATGAAATTTTTGGATGTAATTTGTGCATAACTTCCCCATTTAAACAGCTAAGGATATGAAACTTTGAAGTAGACATGCCCATTTTGGCCCAAACAAGGTTACCGAAAACTGTCAAGATCGTACCACTATAACATAAAGTTCCACAACATCCGATTATTCAGATATACACATTTTGGTGTATAACTCCTCCATTTTAACAGCTAACGGCCTGAAATTTTGAAGTATTTGTACCCATATGGACCCAAACGGGATTGCCGAAAATTGTCAAGATCGGACCACTATAACCTATAGCTACCCTACAACCGATTGTTCAGATAAACACATTTTGGTGTATAACTCCTCCATTTTAACAGCTAACGGCGTGAAATTTTTAAGTATTTGTACACATATGGGCCCAAACAGGGTTACCGAAAATTGTCAAGATCGGACCACTATAACATATAGCTCCCCTACAACCGATTGTTCAGATATGGACATTTTGGTGTATAACTCCTCCATTTTAACAGATAACGGCGTGAAATTTTGAAGTATTTGTACCCATATGGGCCCAACCGGGATTACCGAAAATTGTTAAGATCGGACCACTATAACCTATAGCTCCCCTACAACCGATTGTTCAGATATGGACATTTTGGTGTATAACTTCTCCATTTTAACAGCTAACGGCGTGAAATTTTTAAGTATTTGTACCCATATGGGCCAAAACAGGGTTACCGAAAATTGTCTAGATCGGACCACTATAACATATAGCTCCCCTACAACCGATTGTTCAGATATGGACATTTTGGTGTATAACTCCTCCATTTTAACAGCTAACGGCGTGAAATTTTTAAGTATTTGTACCCATATGGGCCAAAATAGGGTTACCGAAAATTGTCAAGATCGGACCACTATAACATATAGCTCCCCTACAACCGATTGTTCAGATATGGACATTTTGGTGTATAACTCCTCCATTTTAACAGCTAACGGCGTGAAATTTTGAAGTATTTGTACCCATATGGGCCCAAACAGGGTTACCGAAAATTGTCAAGATCGGACCATTATAACATATAGCTCCCATACAACCGATTGTTCAGATATGGACATTTTGGGGTATAAATTCTCAATTTAAATAGCCAAGACACCATTTTTTCTAATAAATCTTTCCATAAATGAACCCACAGAATTAAAATTATAAATTAAACTTAATCCGGCTATGTACATACATAGGTAACTTTTCATTTCCCCACTCATGAAAGTTATGAAGTCTTCGGTACGGCCGAAAACAGCCGCGCTTTTACTTGTTTGCATTTAAATTTGGTACCCTGTGTTTGTTTGTTTGTTTATTTATTTCCCAGCCTTTTAATACAATATATTCTTGCTACCTAGACATAGTATATAATTAATTCATAGTCTAACAGCTAAATTAAATAAAAATAAATTAAGTAAGAAGTATTAGCGATATGTGCTCGAGAAGAATTTTCGCAAAAATCTATACAAGATACCATCGGGATTTATGAGGTCAACATCATATAGGGAAAAGTGAACAAAGCTTGATAAAATGAAAGAAATGTATGTTAAATTACTGTCTTTGGATCAGGGAATTAATTTTTGATGCTCATTTTTACATAAAATGGCGCTTTGGTACAAAGGCATGTGCATTTTCAGCAGCAGAAAAATAATGTTGTTAGTACATCATAATGTTGCTGGCAACATGATGCACGATATTTTTACTGCTCAATTTTGGAGGCGTATTTTTAGTGAATTTTTGGCTTTGATTGAGCAAATAAATAAAAAAAAAAACAATATTACGTAATAATTGTTGTTGCTTTTGCTGCTGTTACTGTTATTGATACAGCTGCCACCCCAAAGGCAAAGGCAGAAGCACAGTCAAATAAAAATGAAACCAGACCTAAGTATAGACCAAAAATGAATTGCGGGGCCTTGTTACTAGAGGAGTAAGCTTTTCTTTTCTTTTGGGTTCATCAATTACGGAGAGATGAACCCTCATTTTGTATCACAGTGTTGTTAATAAAGGACCAACACCTTGCCTAGTAAACCATCTTCACAACATTTTGCTTCCACCCACATATTTAATGGTCTATTTGCAGTTCAAGTTTTGTCCATAAGTGTATATATTTTTGAACTCACTTTTACGTAGCACGTTGGTTGTTGATATAACCAAAGATTAAGCTTGATAGATCCAGCTTGAGCAAGAACTCATTTTTTATGCAGAAAAGCCACCATGTTCTTTGCCAAACTTGCAATGATTACTGTATATATGTATTTTTTTAATAAAATAAAATTAATTTTTGAAGTTGGTAATCGAGATCAAGATATACATACATATATATATTCATTACCTATTAAAGCGTGAGACTGAAAATTATCGTTCACCACCCTTATGTACATATATATGTACATAAATCTGCATCAATTCATTTTAATTTTTTTAAGATTTTTTTTAAGGAAATCTTCAATTCAAAAATAATATGTGTAATTAAATATGCATATATTATATATATTATTATATATTATTTACTCTTTGCTTTTTCAGCAACTATACCCAAATGTGGAGGCTGTCATGAACTCATATTAGACCGATTCATATTGAAGGTGTTGGAGCGAACGTGGCATGCGAAGTGTTTACAATGTAGCGAATGCCACGCCCAGCTAAATGATAAATGTTTTTCGCGAAATGGTCAACTTTTCTGTAAAGAAGACTTTTTTAAGTAAGTTAAGCTACAAAATCTTCAAATATTAAGTATGTGCCTACATATGTAAATATATACATATGTACATACTTACAGTTATTATTAAATAAAATATTTGATATTTCGGTAAGGACAGTAAACTATATGACCCGGTTTCACCAACCACACTAAGCTTAGTTTAGTCGCAATTGTGATGTGTTCGGTTTCACCACTCGTTCTCAACTTAGTCACAAAATAGTAAGCTTTTGTCTTGACTAAAACTGAACTAAGAATTTGAGTCGCAATTGAAGAGCAAATCCGACAGAGAAAAATTTCGCAAATACAGCAAACAAAATAACCAAACAAGCTGGCAGGGTTGCTGCCTGCAAAACTATCTAGTTAGACTAGTTGGTGAACCCGAAAAGTTAGTTACGGAATCTCGACTAATTTAAGTCGTGACTAAACCTTAACTTAAGTATGGTTGGTGAAACCGTACCTATAAATGCAGTTAGTTTAACCAAGCTACAACTTGCATGGTAAATCTCTGCTTTGATGAACCACTGAGTATCTGGTAGTTTACTTTGGTTGGCTTTGGAATATTTAGGGATCATATTTCGTGCCATACGAAAACTAGCACTTTTAAAATTTCTTTCATAGAATTTCTTTGTAAAAAATTTTGAAAGTGCTAGTTTTCGTATGGTACGACGATTAACAGAAAACATCCTCTCTTTACCTCACCGAACAAAGTTTTATATTATTTTCGAAAATTCAAAATTTTTATATTTTTTACATAAAACATAATAATTAAGTGTGTATCTCCATAATCCTTAGTTTATACAAAGTTCTAGAGAATGTTTCCAGGAGTTTTCCTTTTCTAATGTCCGCTGATTCCCATTTGGTTTGGGCTTTTCATTTGGAAAACAGTGGGCCTATTCTGTAACCAATTTGCGACAATTTTCGGATCGATATCGTAAATTTGCGATAATTTTTGCGATTATGCTATTCTGTACGATTTTTCGGTCGAATTCTATAGTATATTTTGACAGTTGTTTCCGATAATCATCGCAGAGGTATCGAGGGAAATTTTTGTGTCGCAAAATCGATTATCGGTAGCAAAATAAGTTACAGAATCCCAGCACAGATCAATCGTTATTGATTTTGTATCTATGTCGGAAACGTAAAAACGTTTATATTTATCTCGCTCTGACAAACTTGCATCGATTGAACCTCCAACGTATTCAGTACATAAGAGCTTCGTAAAACATAATAACTAGGGAAGCTAAAAATATGCACGAAAAATATCAAAATATGCATGCTAGTATGCCCGAAAAATAACTGAAATATGCTCAGAAACATGCACGAAAAATGTGTATGTATTTGATTTCAAGTTTACGTTTTTATTTCACGACAGAGATCAGCATGCGATACATTTTTTGTGATTTAGATTATACTCATAAAAAATGCGGTGGGAGTATGACCGCAACCGCAAAATATGCGATTATAATAAACACCGTACCGCATTTTCTTGATCAATTCCGGTATGCGGTAGTATGGATATCACAACACCGCAAACACCGCATATCGTAAACACCGTATACCGCAAACACCGCATATCGCAAACACCGCATACCGCAAACACCGCATTTCCCAAATAGAGATATTTACAATGTTGCCAGTGCGAGTTTTGTTTGTAATTTTTACCGTCTTATGGATTTCTGATGAAAAATACTACTGATTACAAATTGATTTTAACCAAAGAATATCTATACAGGAAAACTCTAGGGGTGGTTTTTTTTTTATTTTTTCATTGAAAGGGTCACTTAAAATTTAGAGTTTGTTTACATTCAAAATAATTTGACTAATGAGTTTCAAGATAAAAATATGTACTATTTACATGAAATAGAGTTTTTTCCTAAAATCCCTGAATCACATTTTTGGCTTCTTAGTAATACACATAAGTTTTATTTACACATTTTTGTTTGTCTGTGACATAATTCTTTATTTTCCAACGAGGCATTCACTCAATTTTCACAATCGGCAAAATTGGCTACGATACATTGAATGAAACCGAAGTTTTTGTCTTTTTATTGGAGCAACAACAATACACATGTTTATTTTTATACATTTTATTATGCGCCCGTCGGAATGAATACTTTTCCGTCAATCTAGCAATTCGTTTAACTGAGAAACATAGTTGAATTAGATTTCTTTTTTACGGCAAAGCTGAGATACTGAATGTGTCGATAGTCATTTATATACATTTAATTCAACTATGTTGTCAATTAAACGGATTGCTAGTTTGACGGAAAAGTATTCATTCTGACGGCCCTATTAGTCGTATTGGATTTCAAAAATGAAATTTTTTGATTATTTCATTATTGAAAAATATTTTATTATTCAAAAAACTGCCACAAAAACAAAGCACACAAAAATATAAAAAATACTTGAGAATAAATTTGCTGTAATCAGACACACATATCTATGTATTTATGTACATACAAACAAAAATGAGTTTTCAATTGCCTATACCTTTGCAGTGTGTGAAAATTTTCCGGCAACACTGAATAGTATACAAATAAACAAATGCGGTGTTTGCTGTGATTGCGGTGTTTGCGATATGCGGTGTTTGCGATATGCGGTGTTTGCGGTATGCGGTGTTTGCGTTATGCGATGTTTACGGTATGCGGTGTAAACAACACTAAATACCGCAATATCATTTAGGTTTTCAATCAATGCGGTGGCGGTGAATTTTTTTTCTGGGTACTTATATTTTGAGTGGCTTAAAAAATAAGTATTTTTGCGGTGCTTTAGAAAATGCGGTGCACCGCTGCGGATCTCTGTTTCACGAATTCTTGCAAAAAAAAAATAAAAAATAAAAATAATATAATAACTGAAACGTACAATTCACATTTTCCGTATTTCAAAAACTTTTTTTAAGTACTATACAATAAATACTTTTTGGTTGCTTGTTTTTCCGACAGGGTAGGAATATGATGTATTGTGGAACGATCTTCCGTCATCCCTTGTCAAGTTTGGTTTGGAGACAAACCGGTTTCGGCTAATATGCGCCATCTTCAGAGTCTTTTTTCGTTTTTCTCCAAACCAAACTTGACAAGGGATGACGGAAGATCGTTCCACAATACATCATACTATACAATACTTTAAATTAATGTTAGCTTTGTATTTATGTAAATGCATGGGGTCTTTTTACAAGGCAAATGAAATTATTCCATTAAAATTGGGAAGAGTTGCATTGAGCTATCATATCTTTTACTATATTTTCAAGCTGCTGTATGCAAAAAACGAATGCTCTACATCGCAGGATGTGGTGGAAAAAATTTAAAGAAGGACAATTCCTTGGGCGAAAACCCTTTCATAAACTTCTCTGTGCAATTAAAGCTTTTTTATAAAACAATCTACAGATGGTTTCTATCAATAGTCAAGTATCCTTGTTTGTATGTTTGTCGTGGTGAACTTCTATACGGAAACGTTGTATTTCTAGTCATATGCTGGCTAGATTCACTCAATATATGTATGTATATAGTATAAGCAAACGCAGCAATCTGAATTAACCACAGATAAAATGTTGTTAGTTTAATATTTTTCGATATTAGTCAATTAAGTGATAAAATATGCACGAATATGCATATTGGCGTAAATATCTTTGTAAGTCATAATATGCATTTGCATAAGCAATATGCATTTGTGCATATTTTTAGCTTCCCTAATAATAACCAATCGTGATAAAAAAGAACGTTCATAATGAGCACTAAGTACACTGTCTCACTTAATAAATTGCTTGCATGTATGAGAACACCGAACCCTGTCATTCTACCTTATTTACAAAATCGGAAACTTACAACGTTAAATGAAGAACAGTTCTTACCCAAGCCAGTATGCTCCTATATCCATGCTTGTTTTGGAGTGTGTTGAGAAAAAAACCGAGTTTGGTAAATTGAATTAGAAATGAAATCGGGTTTTATTGAAATTTTAAACTACCTTACAACTTTAATAACTGTATATATATATAAATGTTTAAGCACACTTAAATCAAATAAGTAGCATTAATTAAAACTTTCTGCCTTTCCAATGTTCGGGCCTACTAGACGTTATGGAACAAAGTGTTCCGCATGTGATATGGGCATACCGCCAACGCAAGTCGTTCGGAGAGCGCAAGACAACGTCTACCATTTACAATGTTTCCTCTGTACAATCTGCTCTCGCACGCTAAACACCGGGGATGAGTTTTATTTGATGGAAGATCGAAAACTAATTTGTAAGCGAGATTACGAAGATGCAAAGGCGAAAGGTGAGTTGAAAGTTAAATATTTAAATTTAAAAATAGGAAATTAAAAATAGAAGTTTGGAAATTTAAATATAAAAATTAAATATTAAATTTTAACAAATAGAAAAAACAAAAAAATTTCTTATTTGTAGGACTTTACTTGGATGGTTCGCTGGATGGTGATCAACCAAATAAGCGACCCAGAACCACAATTACAGCAAAACAATTAGAAACGTTGAAAACAGCGTACAATAATAGTCCTAAGCCTGCGCGACATGTACGAGAGCAATTATCACAGGATACTGGACTGGATATGCGAGTGGTACAAGTCTGGTTTCAAAATAGGTATGTACTCGTATGCAGTAATAGCAAAAGCAAATATTTTACTTGGTATGTTTATAGGAGAGCGAAGGAGAAACGACTGAAGAAGGATGCTGGCCGAACGCGATGGAGTCAATATTTTAGATCAATGAAAGGCAATTGCTCACCGCGTACAGAAAAATTCCTCGACAAAGATGAATTGAAAGTGGACTATGACAGTTTTAGTCATCATGGTAAACTATTAAATGACATTTGTATTCATGTTTTTCTACATATATTAGTTTAGCTTTAACTGTAATCGAACTTGAAATCGAACAAAGCAATTACATAGTCCTTTTACGATGTCCTTTTAATTTTTAAATCTAAACTCCAATTTGCAGAGCTTATTTGCTTAACTTATCTCAATCTTAAATTTTTGCTTTATTGTTAACAAAGTTTTGAATTCGTATATTTTAATTACAGATTTAAGTAACGATAGCTACAGCACGGTAAATCTAGGCTTAGATGAAGGAGCTTCACCACATAGCATAAGAGCGTCATATTTGCACGGTAGTTCCAGTCCACCGCAATATCATCCTACAAGTCGATCACCTCCACCCGTGGGCCATAATCACTCCTTTGGTTCATATCCCGATAATATTGTTTATACAAATATAGGTAAGTATGAAATTGAAGCTCAAATTTAGCTGGATATATGTACATACATACATATATGTTGATAACTCGATTTTTTGTGGGAAAAATGCCAAGATAAAATTCCACAGCGCAAAAACGCACTTAAATTATTTAAAATATATATTATTGAGAGATAGACGTGGATAGAATGCTCTGAAAGTTTCGGTATTCTTCATTCTTAATTTTTCACTTGGTTAGATAGGTAGATAGATAGATAGAAGTTTAAATATCGGGCATATCTACAGAGCGTCCAAAGAAAGCGGACATACAAGTATTTATGCACACGGGAGGCTAAGCATATTCTCTTTCACTGCCTTATAAAGCACACATTTTCTTTCTGAGCAGAACAAAATAAAAAAATTAATTTTTATACATACTAAAATAAGAAACAATAAACAAACAAAAACAATTTTTCTTGAATTCTTTCTTTACCACATTAACGCAGATCATCATAGTACATCTTCGAATAATGTTACGACGTCGAAGGCGGCGCATCGTCTGCATGGTAGTACGGTGTCGGATTTGAGCAATGATTCTAGTCCAGAGCAAGGCTATCCAGACTTTCCACCAAGTCCTGACTCCTGGCTAGGCGGCGACTCAGGGAACAATAATAATACATCGAATCCGAATTCACAAACACCGGGCGTTCATTACTGATACTCGTACACTAGCATATTGCTGAAATATTTGCAAATGCGCAATTATTCATTATGGCACGCCCAACAATGGAATAATGAACAGCAAGACAAATTAAAAAAAACAACACGTGAAATCCTATAGCATTAAATTTTTTATTATATATGTACATACATACATATAATATAGTATGTATAATAATTGCTATATCAATCATGCATATATACATATAATACATACTTTTGTGTAAATATTTATTTAAAAAAGCGAAAAATTAACAATTTTGCGGCAAAACTTAAAGTTACCTAGGTATGTACATATTTACTTTCCTTGTTTTTACTCTCTTCTTTTTTGTTTTGTTAACTTTCCTAAATATCGATGTTTTTGTATATAAATGTATAATACTTAGAATTAATGCAAAGATACACAAAAAACGTAACAAAAAATAAAATTGCTCAAAAAGCCGTACTTAAATTTAATTTTGAAAAGCGAAACCAAACAAAAAAAAAAAAATAAAAGAAATTCGCTTAATATTAATTTTCCTTCTTGATGAAAGTGATTGCAAATTATTTCAAATTAACTATTCAAGAATAGAAATGTGTTACAATTTGTTAGAAACAATAAAAAATATATATCAACTAAGTTATACATATTTAAAAATAACAAACATTATCTATTATGTTCATGTAAATACTGTAAATATATAGTATATATAAAGGTATGTATGTAAACATTAGGTATTCGTGTAAAATAGAAAGGCATTTAAATGAAGAAAAAACAAAATGAGAAATAGACAAATTATTTATTAAACATATGCTTTATACAAAAAAAACGAAAACAAAACAAACAAAAAACTAGTAAATATCATTTACGAAAAAGTGATGTCATGATGTTTATAAATGACTACATGATTACCTAAAAAAACCAAAAACTATTGAGACATACATAAACAAATAAAAAACTGTTAAGAATAATGCATTTTCTTACTTAATCTAGATTTGGTTTTGAAAATGGTTTGTATCATAAAATTTTTTTTTTTTTTGGAAATTCCGGAATGGGGAATTCAAACTTTAAATCATAATTCCGAAAAAGGAATTGCTGCATTCCCAATTCCTTTTTCCGATTCCTTTGAAATTCCTTTCTATAAGTTGAAAAGAAACAATTTCAAACTTTATTATTACACAAAGGGAATTGAAAAAAAGATGTAGTTTCATTTGAGGAATTGGAAAAGGAATTACAATTCCGGAATGCAAAAAGGAATTGAAATTCAAATTTTAATTCACCATTCCGAAAAAGGAATTAAGGGCTGCATTCCAAAAACGCAATTCCAGGAATGGAATTCCTTTCGGAATGCATTCTTTAACAAATCTGATTTCTAATACTAATTACTTAATTTTGTATTCTTTAGGATCAGGTTTTTGAAGGGAAATTGAAAATCTTTTATTTTTTGGTAGAAGTTGTAGATCTATTTCGGATATCACCACAACTCCTTATCATATTTCCTTTTGCTTAACGGCCTCACCGAAATCACCACCCAAACTGAACGACCCACTAGGCCCATTTGTGAGGTGCTGCGATTTTTTTTTCATGCCATGATACTTGCTTTCGTTAGATATACCGCAGGTACTCCTAAAGTATGTGGAGCGGCACGTACAAATTGAGCACAGAGTTAAGAAGAGTAAGCCGAAACAGAAAAATTTTTATAAATGAAGTACATAACAAAGTTAGATGGTAGCCAGCTGCATATTCAGCACTACAATACTGCTACAATTCATGCTGAATACCTAACAAGAGTATAATAACGACCATATGAAAAAGGCATGCGGTTTGGAATGAAAGGCCGAAGCTTTCGCTTCATTGCTTTTTTTTTACTATACAAAGTCATTCATGCGAATACGGTCATCGCCGTGCGATAGTCATGAGGCATACTCATGGAAGTTGTTATCTTTCCTAAAGGAAATGTAATGAGGAAAGTAATGATGATTTGTAGATCTTTGGGCCTACTGGGGACCGAATGTGTTGAATGTGCGTATGTATGTATGCGCATTTCAAATTTCTTGATTGACAGTTTATGTTTTTTAGACAAAAGCAAAAGACACATTGCTGATTTACACTTTTCGTAG
Source organism: Urophora cardui (assembly GCA_960531455.1). NCBI lineage: Eukaryota > Metazoa > Arthropoda > Insecta > Diptera > Tephritidae > Urophora > Urophora cardui. The sequence goes on from OY482674.1 coordinate 102,289,225, forward strand.
TGCATCTACATACCTATAATAATTAAACTATAGTTTGGAAATTTCGAATTTATGGCAACCACTTTCTTTTCTAATTTGTAAGACTTTGTTTATTTTTTGCGCAAACCATTTCTAAGGAAAATTACATATATAGAAATCTCTGGAAAAAAAACTTAAAAATATCTGTACCCCACACCACTATAAGGTTCATTTATTCATATACTATATGTGCCGCCTATAGCTCTGTAGTTGCTATACCCCAATACTTTTTCATGCGATCATCCTGCTCGTCAAATTCATCATCTTCCTCATCGAAGGCTGTACGATCTTGAGTTAAAGTGAAATCATATTCCAAATTGTATGGCATTAGACGTTGTAACGAACCAAAGTATGCAGCATTCGGGCCACCACTCCACTTCGAACTCAAACCACTGCCAATATTTAATGAATTTTGACTTTTCGATTCGAAAAGATTGTACTTGGATTGTGTTTGAAATGAACGACAACTGCCAAAGTGTTTGGATAAAAATGAGATTGGCTGTTGCTGTGATCTATATTGGGGCTGGTGTTGATGCAGAGCATAAGGAGCATGTAGAGATGGATGAGGATGATGGGGTATTTGCTGCTGTTGACATTGCAAACGTTGCTTCTCTTGATATTTATGCTGTGTGAATGGTATTAATGGTTTTTTGGTTTCATTGTACATTAATTGCGGTGAACTGTGCGACATAAAACGATTGCCCAAATTCTTCAGTAAATTACTCTCTTTGCTTTCGGCAATTTTGTCTTCGGCAATGTCTGTCGCCAAATTGTTCACTGCTACATCACTGCAGTTATCCACTTTTGTTATCGATTTCGATATCGTATTTAATTCTTTATCGAATAATAATTGTGTATTTTGCTCCAACATATATTCCCAACATTTGAATTGTTCTTCTGATAGCACCGATTCGGTTTCATGCAAAATTTCCAAATCCTCATCATCTTCCTCCTCTAAAATATGTTCCGTTGCAAAAGCATATTCCTCATTTTGAGTTGCTTTACTGTTGTTGTTTTTATTGTTGTTGTTATTATTAATACTTGCTTTCAGATAATTCTGTGCACGATCACTTTGCCCACTCGGCGACGAACGATCACATCTCATTAGGCCACCACCAGCAATTGATGCTTGTCGCGGCGAGCAACGTCCGATGAGCCGCTGATGACTACTACCAATCGATAATTTGTCATCGCTATTGAAATTGTGTGCCGTTATGGGATTTCTGCGTACCGTTTGTTTCAGCTCCTTTAGCAAATCATCCACATCAGTGCCGATATATTTGAAACGTATAAGCATCACACTCAAATTACCATCGGCACCAAAACTTTGGGCGATATCTTGTAAACGTTTGGCAGCCAGTACGATGTTATCCTCTTTACGTAACTCTGTCGTAACACGATTTATGTCCATTACATTCCATAAATTAGCGTTGCATATAACAAGAAATTCATCTTCGTTACTTAAAAATGTCTCATGTACCGCAGGGTCCGTGAGCATGTGAGAGTTCTCTGCATTTTTATCGCTGCTGTTACCATTATGACGCTCGGTGGTCATCTTCGTCGACTTATATGTTGCATTTGTGAGACAAATAGTGGCTGTTCTACGTACCAAATATGCTTTTATATCACCAATACTTGCTACACGCAACACGTAACGTCGCATTCTCTTCGGTCGCATATAATCCCTGAAGCCTGTGCTCTCCTTGGCTATATGAAACAACGCTATATGCAAATCATCTTCACTTCCCACAAGCCGTTCGTTGACCAAACGCTGATAGACAGAGAGCAATGTATATTTCATATACTCCTTTGCCGTTTCCTTTACACCTCGCTCGTGTTTCAAAATTTGTGGTATCAAATTTAACAGCGCTGTTGTAACCGAGCCCAAAGTTCCACTTTCCAACATGCAGTAGAGACCTTCGTCTTCACCTTCGAAGCTGTTCAAACGTATTTGTTTGACTTGTAGCTTACGACATTTTCCAATGGTTTCGGTAAAACCCACCGTCCATGGTTGTCGCGCCACATTCGTATCTGTAAGTTTTTCCAGCTTAGTCGTGGGCAAACATGCCCGATTCTTACCTGATACATCGACTAAACTCATTTTCTTTATGGTTTGGCACATTTGTACTTGACGCTCGTCGAATTGCAATCGCCTGTTACATGATAAATCCAAGTATTTTAGATTACTCGGCATCACATTCAACAGATTCACATGGTCCAATTGATTATGCGCCAAATCCAATACTTTCAGATTTGTCATTCTCGTCAGACTTGGCGTTTCCTTCAATAGATTCGAGTGCAAACGCAGCACTTGCAATTTTGTGAGCGCACAAATGTTTTCGGGCAAATTTTGTAATTTGTTACCCGACAACACCAGAATTTCCAAAGCATTCCAATTTTGCACAATTTTCTCGGGTAACTCGCGTATCTTATTGTAGGCGGCATAGAGAATACGCAACTTTTTTGCTGCTGCAATTTTTGGAAATATGCTCTCGTTTAGATTATTGCTCGAGCAATATAACTCTTCCAATGCCCAGATGGACCGAGTTTCATTATGTCCCGTACATTTGCCGATTGTGCTCAGATTGTTGCACGAAACATTTAATAATTTTAGGGTTTTCTGTGTTGTTGCAAAAAAGTTTTCTGGTAATTTTTGTAATATGTTGCATTGCAAATATAGCTGTGCAACTTTTCCGTATATCGTTGCAGACAAACTATTCAAGGATGTCAGCTGATTATATGCAACACTGAAAGTAATTAAATTTTGAAAACCATGAGGCGCATATAAATTATCAATGGTCCAAAGTCTATTGTGATCGGCCCGTAAGCTGCTCAAGTTGGAGCACGCACCCAACCAGTTTGGCAGTTCTTCGAAATCATTATATGATATGTCGATGTTTGACAGTTTCGTGGGTGATGTTAGGGCTTTTATGGAGACGAGATCTGCAAAATAAACCACACAAATTAAAAAAATTGCGGACTTATTTACTTATTTAAAGTTTTACAATATGAATATATGTACATACATACAAAATTAAAACCCACCGGAAATGTAAAAAAAAATTATACTTCACTGTTAAAATTTATTGATTTCAATTAAAAGCTAGAATAAAGCAGACAGCGCACTTAAACAAATTTTCTAATTCGTGTTTCTGGCAGGAGGCCGACGATATATTGTTGTTATTGAGGTCGAGGAATTCTTTTCTGATATTTAGTTTTACATAAAACTTACGTTAGATGGAAATTTCGTACAATGGCATGCACATTTTAAGCAGCAGAAAAAAATTTTAATTTTCGAAATGTAATATCCTTTAAGAATAGAAAATTTTTTTTTTTGAGGATTTCCGCATTTTTAGCGTATATCTTTTAAAAAAAAAAGAGCTCGAATGAGCTCATTGACTACAAAAACAGAAATATACCATAATTTACCAAACCTGTGAGTTCAAATATATAATAAGTAATTATTAATAACCATTTTGTTCAACAAAAATGATCAAGACAACGTCCATTTTCTGGAATATACCGTGGTTATTGTGTTCCAAAAATGTTGTTAGACAGTCGTAACCAATAAAAATTCAGCGGCTTCGCTAACTAGCTCATGTCATGAGAATGACGCAGAAAGTATTTTCTGTGGTAACCCACCGGTGGTTGCACAGCACTCCACTGTGTTGGAAGGATCAGGTGGAGAATGCCTTGGCCTCCCTTGTTATTTCTAATTGGCACCAGTTATCACGAACAAGAAATCGTTTAAACGGTGAAGCGCAAATCAAGAAAAAGAACCAATATAAAAAAGGAATATTTGTTGGTCTTGCACAGTTATAGAAATACTGTTTTTTTTTTTTGTTACAAGTAAAAACTTGATGGAAATATTTTGTGTTTTATCAGTGAGATACTACTTAATACATACACATAAAAATTATCAAAATATTCTTATGAATTACTTTAAACAAATAAAGATTATATCCACTAAACCTTTTCGTTTTAAAATAAAAAGTAACAGTTTTTGTCTCTAATTAGTTACAGTTATTTCCTTTTTATTTATTTTTTGCAACTACTTACTGTTGTGCCTTGCCATTAGAACTTTCAAACTTTTTCCATTTATAATCAACTCCTTTAATTTATTGTTGTTGCATGTTAAAACCTCCAGTTGTTCCAAAGAATTCAAATCCAAAATTGCCATGCCATTTTCAGTAATCTCAAGTTCTTTTAAAAACTGTAAATAGATACATATGTACATATATTATGCTTATACATAGTATGTATGTACATATGTACATATGACCAAGAAAACTTTCAAAGCAAAAGGCAATATTTATAAGCAAATCCATTCATGTCAAACTTTACCATCCATCATCATCGTACACATTAAAAAATTGGCTTATGTTGCCCCACTTATAAGTGACCATGTAATTTATGCTAAGGTTGACTTTGTGCCAATCTTCTTTATCAAGATAATAATTTCACAAAAAAATAAGTAAATAAATGCTAAAAACATAGAAAACGTGCTAAAAATTGAAGTGATTTCCGCAACAACAAACCGATATTTCAATATGTAACAATATTTAAGAGAGAAAAAATAAAAATATGTTTGCTTTTATCCAAGCAACAAAAGAAGAAAACGATTAGATTTCCATCCAAACTTGCATTTTTTTTGTTTTTTTTTTTGCACGCGCATCGAGCCGTGATGTGACTTAATACACTCTTGGCGTAAGCTTGTGCGTTGTTACTTTTTTGCTTGCTTTGCTTTTTTTAATACCTATGTACATACATACGTTTTTCTTACTTGTACACTTACATCATAATTTCCAATTAATATATTACCACCAAGTTGATTTTCCTCGACGAGACTCTGCTGCTCATAATTATCCTTTGCGGCACGCATCGAATCTTTGTTGTTGTTGTCATTTATATTTGTTTGTTCTAAGGCGTTTGTACGTATTTTTAATTTTGAACCAGACATTTCAATACATGCCTTTTGCCTAACCGACTTAAACATTTTCAGCCAGCACTTCTTCACTCCACTTTACTTTACGGCTTTCGCAACAACTTTGGGTCATGCATCGGTGATTTATGTATGAAATCAAATGTATATACATACGTATGTATGCATCTATTCATATGTAGGTACAAATGTAAGTACCAAGTGTATACTATTTTTTTAACTTCAACTTAAACCTAGAAATCAAATTAAACATTTTGAAATTTATAAAATAAAATAGTATATGTATTTACTTATTTCTCTAATATTATTTAGAATATTATTTATTTTTTTTTTTGTCATCACACAAACACTCTTATTCTATTTACATCCAAGTCTTTCAGTTGTTCGTTGTACACTATTGAAAATTTCCAGAGGTAAACACTATCCAAGTAATTATAAATGACTGAGCGAATGCACGCATTATTCCACCACCTCCACCTGTTTGCCTGACTCTTGGTTGAACAACAATGGTGGTGGAAAACAGCAACAGGTGAGAGTTATTTATCAAACAAAGCACACAATTACACTGAGAGAATTAAGAGTGAAGTTTTTTAGCGCGTTTTTCATGTTCATTAATCCATTTTGATAGTGAATAGTTAAAAGTCATATTTGAAATGCGAATAAATCACCGATTGCAAATAATTATTTTTTAAATTTTGACTGAAATACCACTACTAGGTGCATTAATTTTTATTTCTCAATTTTCACCTATAAAAATTTATTTTTAATAATTATTTTCGGAGATTTATTTTTTGCACAGAAAATAAGTTTTTTTTTTATTTTATTTTTCCCTCAAAAATAAAAGTGTTTTTAGTTTATTTTTTCGATTAGAAAATAAAATAATTTTTGTGTTTTATTTATTTCTCAGAAAATAAATGAACATAGTCCAATAAAGCTCTCCAGAACTTTTTATTTTAATTTTATAAGTAACAAATGTTTTTATCTTCAAAATAAAAAAAGGTATCCTTTTTGTAGCTAAAAATGGTGTTTAAATATAATTAATCCGATAATTTATTTCGTGAGATTTATACTAATTGTAAAATTTAAAAATATGCCAAAATATAGACTCCTGTGGTTGGCTGATATAATAAATATTTTAATGATATTCCACTTTTCTCTTTCTTTTCAATTCAATTCATTCTTTATAGATTATTAGTAGTAGTTTGATTAAAAGTAGCTTAGTAACTATAAGCAGAATTCAAAAGACTCAAGAAAGCAACCTTTGAAAGAGAAAAATCGAGTTCGATATCGTTGCAAATCTTTATATATCTGTGGCAATTTGCATAATCGCTTAAGTCTTAAAAAACGATTTCGAGATAAATTGATTTTTATATTCGAAAGCGTTTCTTAACAAATCGTAAAGATCGATTAAAAACTATGGACGCAAAATCAGTGAGCCATCCACAATGTTACGATCAAATTTTGTAAATAACAAAATGTCATGAAGAAATTTGATCAAGTATATACGTCTACTTTGGCTGTTATAGCAAGTTTAATATACCTCTTTTGTAAGTTAAGCCTAAATGTTTTTATTTATATCTTTTGATTGAATTAAGTTATAAGCATGGGGGTTTTACAGAAATATAGTGTTTTAAAAGGAGAATAACGTGGTATATATAACTCGAAATCTTCCTAAGTCGACTTAAGCGCTTATTGCTTGTGACCACAGATATATCTTTATAGCCGCTTTCGATTCACAATTTCTCTGCTCGCTATAAATTTCCCTCTGTCAAATTTATATGAGAATGTTAGCGAGCAGAGGGAAATTTTTATCGACCAGTTGGCGAGTATGGCTACTACTCATTATCGGTTCGAACATTTTTGTTCGATCCGACCTCGCTTGTTCGATGGCGAATCGAAAACGCCATATATAAATTATGCTAAGCGATTTTTTTGTTCGCACCATAACTTTTACACCGTTATACCGATTTTCGAAAATGTGGTGTCAAATGAAAGGGCTTGACCTGTAGATGTGCAGGAAGTTTTAATTTTTTTGAGAAGGGTTGCCAGCTGTTTGAAAATTTAAATTTCCTGTATAGTTTGTTTGATTTTAAAATTTTTGGTACCATATGAAAGGGCTTGATCTGATATTGAGTAATTTAATATAAATTTAACAAAAAGGGTTGCCACCTGTTCAAAAATTCAGTTTAAGCTATAGTTTGTTTGATTTTTAAATTTGAGGTGTCATATGAAATTTTTATAAAAACGGTTGCCACCTGTTCAAAAATTCAGTTTTACGCTATAGTTTGTTTGATTGATGAGGTGTCATATAAAAGGGCTTGGTCTGATAATGAGTAATTTATTAAAAATTTTACAAAAAGGGTGCACTGAAGATGGGTAACAAAAGGAAAGGGAAGAGGAAAAAGAAAAGGACGGATATGGCGAAGGAAAGGAAGCGAAAGAGGAAAGACTACGGAAAATAAAATGGATAAAGAGGAGTGCGCCAAATGGCCTTTTGGAGGAGAAGAAAATGAAAGGGACGGATATGGCGAAGGAAAGGAAGCGAAAGAGGAAAGAATACGGAAAATAAAATTGATAAAGGGAAAAGAAAGCGCAAATAAGAGGAAAGGGGAAGAGAAAGAGAACTACAAAGAAAAAGAGGAGCGCGCCAAATGACCTTTTGGAGGTCGCTTTAAGGCATACCTGGGTAATACTGAGTAGTAATTGGACTATTACGTACTTAAATACTTTATGCTTTGATCTTGAAATAATGAGTCCGTACCAAGTACTTTCAGAATATTCAAGTACTAGTACAAGTACAAGTACTTGAAAATTTGGGAATGCAAGTACTAGTACTAGTACAATTCTTTTAAAATGTACTTGTCACAAGTCGTACTGGTACTTGATATTACCCAGGTCTGCTTTAAGGTTACCATAGTCTAGAAAATATTCGGCACAAAACTTCACTATGGCGCTCTTCGGACAAAATCTTTGTATAAAAAATCTAGGTCCACAGAAAATAAAAAATAACCAGTAACTATGAAGGTATATCAAAAAATTTACAAATGTGGCAATACGTGGTCCTCCACCCTCAAATTGTCGCACAGTTTAATTGAAAGCCACAGCATCGCTTGGCCGGGTTTACTAGTTGTATTTAATTCCCGTACATATCAAGTAATTACCTGTGTACTTAGTTTTAAAAGGATAATATACAGAGGCGGATTATCCCTAAGGCAAACTAGGCACTTGCCTAGGGGCGCCTAGTTACAAGGGGCGCGCGAGCTCAGAATTTATAAACAAATAAAGGAAATAACATATCGACGATTAAGAATTAAAGCTGATCTATAATAGATCGATAATAGATAAATCGATTATATTGCACAAGCATCGATATATTGTGCAATATTGCGCGTTTGTTGCGTCGTTAGGCTTGCCAGTACTGGCGATTTGTCGCCAAATTGGTGATTTTTTACAAACTTTGGCGACCAATTTATGAAAATTGGCGATGGCGACTTTTTTGGCGATTATCAAAATATTAGATTATATTAATAAAAAAGCAATTACCTTTTCAAGCCTTTTTCTCAAATTTTGAACGTTTCTTCATGCAAATTTTTGTCAAATTACAAAAAATTTGAGAAATAGCAATTGCTTTTTGTTTATTAATACGACCCATTATCTCCACTTTGCCAATAAATCTTACGATATGTAGAGATTAAAGCAGGGTATCCACATCACAAGAAATGCTAAAACTCCATATAAAAAAAAGCTTAAGAAATGGTCAAGAAATTTTCTTGTGTCAAATTTTCTTTAGGCAGTATCCACTTCACAAGAAAATCTATTACAATTTTTGACGAAAAATGGGGTTGGCAACGCTGGTTTTGCCAAGAAATATATACGATTGTATATATTTCTTGAAGAAAAAATTACACGTCAAAATTACTTAAGAAATAAATGCCAATTTTTTCTTGAGCAATTTCTTATGATGTGGATACCCAGCTCTATTGAGAAAATAAATATATACTGCATACTCTGGCAACCATTTTCTGCACACTTGAGTGCAAACCAAAATTTTGGTCTGCACACTCGCCTATCCAGGATACGACGGTCTGTACAACTTTGACACCCTACGGGACAGTGAGCTTCAGCTGACACCGCACGTGCTGTTCATCGCTGACATATGTCGATCGTTGCATCGATGCAATTTGACGAATTTAAACACCGAAGAAGTTCAAAATAGAGCAAGTTCGTTGGTAACAATGTATTCCAATGATTTAGAAAAATGCTTTGTTGACGAATGTATCCATCTACGTTCTTATTTAACAACGATAGCTCGAGACAGAGAACTACCCCGAACAACGAACGCGGTATTACAGGTTCTGAGAAATAAAGAGCTTGACACAATTTACCCCAACATTGACATAGCCTTAAAATGTGCGTATCGGCGGCAGTCAGTAATTGCCGTGGGGAGCGGAGTTTCTCCTGCCTAAAAGAGTGAAAAACTATCTTCGCTCAACCATGACAGATAAGAGATTAAATTCGTTAGCAATACTAAATATGGAATCTGTCTTATTGCTGTCATTAAACTACGACGATGTTATCGACAATTTCGCGAAACAAAAATGTAGACGCAGAGATTTTTAATTTTTTAAATTTTGTTTGCTCTGTTACTACTTACTTATATTTTTTCAATAAATAATTCAAAACTTATTTTGTTAATTTATTAAATACTAGCAGTTGCCCGCGACTTCGTATGCGTATAATTTCTCTTCTATTTTTCAACTCTGTTGGTAAATAATAAGTACCAACAAAAAAGACTGGATTTCAACTCTAAGATGATGCCTGCTTTCAACCAGCTCTTCGCGTACGTGTTTGAACAGCTCGGCAGGTAGTCCGTCTTTTCCAGGAGCTTTATTGTTTTGGACCCGGGGTATAGCTGTCCTCACTTCATCATAGTCGGGTGGTGGAATGTTTTTTCCATCATCAGGGATTGTGGTATCGGGTTCGACGACTCCCTCGCAATTTATCAATGAGGAGAATTTATCGCTCCATAACATAAGTACACTCTGTACGTCGGTTACCAGGTAGCCATTATTTTATTTCTTATAACAAAAAAGCCATATTAAGCATTTTGAGATTAAGAAGGTTCACATTTTATGAGATATCTCCGAAGCCAGTTTAGGTATTGAAATTAATCAAATGGTTTATGTCAGCATTCATAAACACCTTTCGTTTGATACCCATATTGTACTAACACATTTTGGTGCACATATTGGCCGATAACTCCGAAACCGGTCGAGATATCGAAACAAATAATACCTTAAACTTTAAGTTGAGCGTCTAGCAATCCAATAAAAAAAAGTTTCGTTCAATTCCATTCAGCACTTTTTGAGTGATACGGCCACAAACATACGGACAGACAGACAGACAAAAATTCTAAAAATGGTTGATTTGGATTCTACTGGCTTAATAATGCTTCCCCCAATCATTTTTTTCTCGATATCTGCAATGTACAGACATCGACCTGTTACAATTTTATTATATGTAGAGATTAACAAATTATCTAAGCTTTTACATCATCTATATCTACATCTACACTAATATTATAAAGAAGAAAGATTTTGATTGTTAGGGTGTAAAACAACTAGGTAGTTAAAATTTATAGTATTATGATGGCCATTTATGGTCGGTACAGGGGCGCCGAGAAAGTGGCTGCCTAGGGCGCTCTGGACCTTTAATCCGCCACTGATAATATATAAAGGGCAAAAGTTTCGAAACGATCGTTGTTGGACATTAATTCGAATCCTTTACAAGTAGGTACAAGACTTCGGTTGTTATATTATGAGTAACAGCCATCGTACAGATCCACAAATTTCTAAGACCTGAGACTTACATATAAGATTGAGACGAGAAGAATAAACATAAATTTATGAAATCAATAAAGTTCAGCGACCGAAGTACAAATTTAAGAAATCTTTGGAACTATTGAAATAATGTAAACTATTATTATAGAAATTGTTTCATCATTTATTACAATTCCCCACTCCGCTCATATTTATTAGATGAAATTAATGTGCGTAAATATATACATAACATCGATTACTATAAAATATATTTATTGCCACCAATGATTTTGAAAATATGAATATAGCTATGAGCTTTACAGAAATCGACATTGTTCAGCGAATAAAGATCCAGCGGCTGCGTTGGGCAGCTCATGTCGTGAGAATGGATGAAGGTGCCCCGCGCACCGCGCTCGGCCATGAAACGTCTAGACGGTTGAGTTCCAATTAAGTAAGTAAGTAATATTGGTCACCAATGATATTGAAAATATGAATATCGCTAGCTTCGAGTGCAAAGTGGCCAAGTCCAATTTTTTGAGAAATTATATACAGCCCTATCATGAACTTCATGTGAAAAATTTCCCTCGAAAAATATAAAGCAAAACAATAACAATTTTTCACATTTTGTTTTTGTTTTGCTTTGTAATTTTTGGGAACATTTTGTTCACATGAAGTTCACGATAAGGCTGATAATGTATGCCTAGAACGGTAGAAAAATAAAATACACCACGCCAAACAGGTATGTGATACTTGCCATCAGCGTTGCCATTCTAGCTTTTTTCAAGCTAGATTTAGCTTTTTTTCTTGTCTTTTAGCTGGAAAAATTCTGATTTAACTTTGGCTTTTTTTTCTAGCTTTTTTATTTGCTAAAACTCCCCAAAAAATGAGCGCTGCTTGCTGCTCATATACATACATACAGTCATCGTAGTTACCATTATTTGAATGTAAAACATTTTTGTTTAACATTTCGTTATTTTTATTGATACTGAAGTACAAATTTGCATATACATAGTATATGAAAATAAATAACTTATGCAGGATCCACTAAACAGGTCGGTTCTTCAGATCAGTTGACTTCTTGTTCTTCTTCAACACCTATCCTATTTGTTTATTTCTGCATATTCTTTTCATGTATTCGTGTTTACAATTCGTCAAATTCTTCATTCTCTGAGTTTATCCATCATTCGCCCGTGACCTGAGTGTCAAATTATTTCGTCTTCCTTACAGCTTTGACATCTCGGTCATGAGAGTTCGGCAATAAGGTCACGGCGTGTATGTGTGTATGTATCTTGAACCGACCTGTTAAATTGGCCTTGACTTTATGTGTGTTTTGAAAACACATTAGGCGAGTTCCCCTCCAGATCCGCATAAAAATTTTGCAAATTGAACAACATTTTTGTGATCCTGATGTTTATCTAGATCCATTTCGGGTCCGTATAGATTGTAATAGATTTTTTGATCCAGATAAACATCAGGATCAAAAAATTGTTGTTGCAGATGCTTGCAAATTTTTTGTCCGGATCACTGCCTCGGGAAATCACCTATTAATAAGTCATTAAAATACGCAGTAGGACTTGGGATCATCGTTTTATTAATCCGGGAGTACTTGTCAATAGATACTTTATTACTCCCTATACTTCGTGTATAAGCATAAAATTTTTTATACTAGCTTTTAGCATTGTAACTATGTGCTAGAAAGGGAAGTAATAAACACAAACAAAATAAAACAAAACTGAAACAATTTTGATATTGCTAGGAAAGGATATCAAATAGAGTACTCTTCTGCTCTCGCTTGGGGAGATCTCACTCCAAGTTCTACTGGGTAATTTCGTAATTTTTTTTAGCTTCTTTTTTTAGCTTTAAATTTTTTTTTATGTGTGAAACAATTTCTTTTAGCTTTTTCTAGCTTTTTTTTTTTTGAGAATCTAGCTGGAACTCTGGAAAAGTTCTGGCAACACTGCTTGCCATATTTCTACCCATTAGGGGCATTTCAGTTATTACATCTGGGTCTGGGTTAAGATAAATTTTTACTGAAACAATCCGGCTCATAATGAAAATTGGCTGCACTTGAAAAAAACTAAAAAGAAGAAGAAACATATACAACATATACCCAGCAGTAAAAATCTGAAATGAATCCTTTATGAATCACTGATGAAATTTATCATGAGGAGGCATCAGTGAATACTTTCATATAAAGGCTGCTGAATTTTTTCAAATAAATGGTTTGCTTTCCTCGTGCCTATATGACTCCGTTCGGAGCCGGCATAAAACTGTCCAATGGTAGGAAAAACAAAAGGAGCACACTCGAATTGGGAGAGAAGCTCGGCCATAAAATTCGTCAGTTATAATAGCGCAAAAACAATTCTTCTGTACATTGAAAAGAGACAAATACTCCCTCAAAAACAATTTTATTGACTTTAAACCAGGGACCGTAACGATTATCATTTTTATAAAAAAAATCATTTTTAATCGTTATAATTTGATTTTTATTTTTTCGATGAAATTTGATCGATATTTTATGATTTTTATTTTTTCGATCAAAAATAATTGTTATTACTGGATTTAAATTTTTCCGATGAAACTTGATCGATATTTTATGATTTTTATTTTTTCGATCAAAAATAATTTTTATACTCAGCTGTACTAGTACACAGAGTATTATAATTTTGATTTCATAACGGTGGATTGTAACATAATGAAATAATCGAGATAGATATGGACTTATATATATCAAAATGATCAGGGTGAAAAGAGAAATCGATTGAGCCATGTCCGTCCGTCCGTCCGTCCGTCCGTCCGTCCGTCCGTCCGTCCGTCCGTCCGTCCGTCCGTCCGTCCGTACGCACGATAACTCGCGTAAAAATTGAGATATTTTGATGAAATTTGAAATGCAAGTTGGTATCGAGACTGGGACGGTTGGTATTGAAAATGGGCGAAATCGGACCATGACCACGCCCACTTTTCCTATATAGAAAAAATCGGATATTTGGTATCTCAGCCACTACTATAGCTAGAGTGATAAAATTTTACCCACGTATTGAGCTCAGGGCCTTATGAAGAAATTTGATGAAGTTTTGGAAAATGGGCGGTGCCACGCCCACTTATTAAGGGGCAAACATTGAAAGTTTTATATGTCATTACTCAGCAACCGTTGAAGATATATCGATGAAATTTGGTATCCGTAATTTGCTTACTTAGACAAATGTTTTGACGAAAAATTATCAAAATCGGTGGACGGCCACGCCCACTTTTATATATGGGAACTATAAAGGGGCCTAATAAAAACATTTTAAGCGATATCTCTGTCAAATATAAAGATCTATCACTGAAATTTTGTGGTAGGAGTCCAACTACGGACATAAAACAAAAAATACAAAAATTTTTGAAAATGGGCGGTGCCACGCCCACTTATTAAGGGTCAAACATTGAAAGTTTTATATGTCATAACTCAGAAACCGTTAAAGATATATCGATGAAATTTGGTACGCGTAATATATTTACTTAGCCAAATGTGTGGACGAAAAATTATCAAAATCGGTGGACGGCCACGCCCACTTTTATATATGGGAACTATAAAGGGGCCTAATAAAAACATTTTAAGCGATATCTCTGTCAAATATAAAGATCTATCACTAAAATTTTGTGGCAGGAGTCCAAAGACGGACATAAAACAAAAAGTACAAAAATTTTGGAAAATGGGCGGTGCCACGCCCACTTATTAAGGGTCAAACATTGAAAGTTTTATATGTCATAACTCAGAAACCGTTGAAGATATATCGATGAAATTTGATATGCGTAATTTTCTTACTTAGGCAAATGTTTTTGCGAAAAATTATCAAAATCGGTTGACGGCCACGCCCACTTTTATATATGGGAACTATAAAGGGGCCTAATAAAAACATTTTAAGCGATATCTCTGTCAAATATAAAGATCTATCACTGAAATTTTGTGGCAGGAGTCCAACTAGGGACATAAAACAAAAAATATAAAAATTTTGGAAAATGGGCGGTGCCACGCCCACTTATTAAGGGGCAAATATTGAAAGTTTTATAAGCCATAACTCAGAACCGTTAAAGATATATCGATGAAATTTGGTACGCGTGATATATTTGCTTAGCCAAATGTGTGGACGAAAGATTACCAAAATCGGTTGACGACCACGCCCACTTTTATATATGGGTATTATAAAGTGACCTTATAAAAACATTTTAAGCGATATCTCTGTCAAATATAAAGATCTATCACTGAAATTTTGTGACATGAGTTCTACAATAGACCGGAAACAAAAAATAAAAAAAGTTTATAAAATGGGCGTGGCACCGCCTCTTTTTATACAAAGAAATCTACGAGCCTATTACTCGACAAATAACTGAGATATTATGACGAAACTTGGTTTATACACTTTTATAACTTGTGTTAATAGACACGCAAAAATGTATTGAAATCGGTTTATGACCACGCCTACTTTTTAACAAAGATATTTCTGGAACACCCTTTTGGAATTTGTAACGTGAAGCCTTTGTAACTAAAAGTCATAGAGGGATGCAATTTTGCACTAACAATAATATTTATATGCTTATTTGGATGATTGATACAAAGTTTGAAAATGGGCGTGGCTGCGCCCTGTTTATGCAGCACTCGTTTCATATAAAATACACCCTATATCGAACAAACGCAAACAAACAATGAAAGCATACAGCTGAGTATCTAATGTTCGATTCCACTCGAACTTAGGCTTCCTTACTTGTTATTATTGGATTTAAATTTTTCCAATCATAATGAACTCTAAAAACTTGTTTTTTTTGCAAATTTTGTTCTCAAATAGAACTGTGCCAATGTTGGCACAATCGTCAACTTCAAGCCATCAAATATAGGATTCACTAACGTTTGAAAAAGTTTACTATGATCGGAGAAAAAATAAAACAAGTAAGGAAGCCTAAGTTCGAGTAGAATCGAACATTAGATACTCAGCTGTATGCTTTCATTGTTTGTTTGCGTTTGTTCGATATAGGGTGTATTTTATATGACACGAGTGCTGCATAAACAGGGCGCAGCCACGCCCATTTTCAAAATTTGTATCAATCATCCAAATAAGCATATAAATATTATTGTTAGTGCAAAATTGCATCCCTCTATGACTTTTAGTTACCCGAGCTTCTCTCCCAATTCGAGGTGTGCTCCTTTTTGTTTTTTCCTACTAATTGGGTGGACCTACAGTTTTATGCCGGCTCCGAACGGCGAATGCATTTTTTGTGAGAAGCTTTTTCATGGCAGAAATACTCTCGGAGGGTATGCCGCCCACTGCCGAGAGGTGACCGCTGCTCTTAAAAAACCCAATAATTGGATTTTTACTAATTAGAAAAATTTGTTTGGCTCGGACCGTGGTTTGAACCCGAGACCTCTGGCATAGCAGGCGAGCACTCTACCCACTGCACCACAGCGGCCAACTAACACATGTTATAAAAGTGTATAAACCAAGTTTCGTCATAATATCTCAGTTATTTGTCGAGTAATAGGCACGTAGATTCCTTTGTATAAAAAGAGGCGGTGCCACGCCCATTTTCCAAACTTTTTTATTTTTTGTTTCCGGTCTATTGTAGAACTCATGTCACAAAATTTCAGTGATAGATCTTTATATTTGACAGAGATATCGCTTAAAATGTTTTTATTAGGTCACTTTATAATACCCATATATAAAAGTGGGCGTGGTCGTCAACCGATTTTGGTAATCTTTCGTCCACACATTTGGCTAAGTAAATATATCACGCGTACCAAATTTCATCGATATATCTTTAACGGTTTCTGAGTTATGGCTTATAAAACTTTCAATATTTGCCCCTTAATAAGTGGGCGTGGCACCGCCCATTTTCCAAAATTTTTATAATTTTTGTTTTATTTCCCTAGTTGGTCTCCTGCCACAAAATTTCAGTGATAGATCTTTATATTTGACAGAGATATCGCTTAAAATGTTTTTATTAGGCCCCTTTATAGTTCCCATATATAAAAGTGGGCGTGGCCGTCAACCGATTTTGATAATTTTTCGCCAAAACATTTGTCTAGGTAAGCAAATTACGCATACCAAATTTCATCGATATATCTTCAACGGTTTCTGAGTTATGACATATAAAACTTTCAATGTTTGACCCTTAATAAGTGGGCGTGGCACCGCCCATTTTCCAAAACTTCAACAAATTTCTTCATAAGGGCCTGAGCTCAATACGTGGGTAAAATTTTATCACTCTAGCTATATTAGTGGCTGAGATACCAAATTTCCGATTTTTTCTATATAGGAAAAGTGGGCGTGGTCATGGTCCGATTTCGCCCATTTTCAATACCAACCGTCCCAGTCTCGATACCAACTTGCATTTCAAATTTCATCAAAATATCTCAATTTTTACGCGAGTTATCCTGCGTACGGACGGACGGACGGACGGACGGACGGACGGACGGACGGACGGACGGACGGACGGACATGGCTCAATCGATTTCTCTTTTCACCCTGATCATTTTGATATATATAAGTCCATATCTATCTCGATTATTTCATTATGTTACAATCCACCGTTATGAAATCAAAATTATAATACTCTGTGTACTAGTACAGCTGAGTATAAAAATATTGATTAAAGTTGATCGGAAAAATTTAAATCCAATTATAACAATTATTTTTGATCGAAAAAATAAAAATCATAAAATATCGATCAAGTTTCATCGGAAAAATTTAAATCCAATAATAAAAATTATTTTTGATCGAAAAAATAAAAATCGTAAATAATGGTTATTTAAAAATTTAAAAAATAAAAATCTTTAGAATAAATATGAGCTCATATTTGGGTAGAATGTGCTAAAATCATTGTATCGGCATACTTGCATTTTATTGTTAACGAAGTTTTCATAATGATTTTTTCATCCGAAGAAATGAAAATAACGATTAAAATCGGTTCCTGCTTTAAACTTCAAACTAAATGAAAATAACGATTTCAAAAATTATCTTTTTGGAAATTTGAATTTAAATTACTGAAAT
Organism: Urophora cardui; assembly: GCA_960531455.1. NCBI lineage: Eukaryota > Metazoa > Arthropoda > Insecta > Diptera > Tephritidae > Urophora > Urophora cardui. The sequence continues at coordinate 102,307,029 of OY482674.1, forward strand.
AAATTATGAAACTCAAATGGCGGGATAGCTATGTATTCCATGTCATAAGGAGAAGCCAGTGCGCAGTATAACTTTTCTTCCGGACTTGTTCTTTCCCCTTACGGCCAAAGCAGAAGCTTACAAGAGGCAAATTTGAAATTTGTATTTCCATATATTTTTTATTTTAAATATAATTTGTTTTATAGTTGTCAAATTGAAAACTTTGTCAGAAAAGCTGCCGAATGTCAAAAAACCTACCGAAATACAAGCTGGCTCGTTGGTTTTTAACCGCCTAGATGGTATTTCGTTTGGTTTTTTCAATATAGCTTGCTCGCTTGCACCAACGCAAAACGATAGTGATGAATATTCAACAAAGAATCATCAATGATCATTTAGCAGTGAAACAAATTTACTGCAGGGTATATCTATATATATGTATACATACACAAATGTCACTTTTCAGTTCTGCCAAATCAAAAAAGCACTGTGCTGCCAAATCAGCACGGAAAAAACAAATCGAACAGGGCGGATCAAAAATTGAACCAGCAATTTATCTGGTTTAATCGAGTTGAAATCTTTGTTGTTGCATTTACGTGCAAAAATTTTTATCTGGGTTAGGATCACCGTATGTGAAACACGGCTATTGTTATTCAGAGATACGCAAATTGGCTAGATCCAAACATTTGGTTTTTGCAATAACATGCATAGAAAATCGAATTTGGTTTTTTTATCTTTTTCCAAATTTTGGTTGGTTATTTTTCTTACAAGTGGCAACCTTGGCAGTACATAAATAATAAAACGTATGGCTATGTGCATAGTTTTAGGCGCAAATTTGAATTGGTATGTGGCCAAGTAACAATAGTGCCGTAGTATAATACAATTTTTTGGTACGTTGACAATCGTTTATTTTTAGCATTTTATTTTTAAAAAATATGCTTAATAAGAGCACCACACCCAATAAAACACGAAAATGCAGACAGAGCTAATTTATACCTTTAAAACGATAGCATACTTATTAATTTTGGTCGCATATATGTATGAGCAGAAAAATTAATACGAGTAGGTACCAACTTATGTAAAAACATAAATTAGTAATAATTATTATTTATTTTAATTGTTGGGGTCTCTCTCTCGTTATAACGAAGTGGAAGTACACCGGATTACGAAGCTTCCGTTTTAGAGAAGAATATCCTAATTCTTCAATCGAATAACAAACATCTTAATATCATTCCCGAAGCTGATGAATCGTTTTCAATAGTTATTGAATTGTCCATCAAACCTAATACATACATACATATGTATGTATCGGAATCATATCACATTTTTCTGTACATACATACATAATTTTTTAAGCATGTAAATACATGTTCTTTTCGGAATAAACCATTAAAAAACTTCAAACGCAATTTGTTTTTTTTTTTTCACTTTTTTTATGTTTTACAGGGTTTTAAGAAACATTTGTTTTATTTCAATAAAACATAATACATGTTTAGTTCAATGTCCATTATATTTAATCTTATATATTATATACATACATACAATCTAATAATTAATTTATAATATCAAAACAAATAATTTATGAATTTTTAAAGTAGACGGCTTAAAATTGCGAAGGTAGTAAATGTAATATTAATAGTACATATGTATGTTTTTCTTACAAAAAAAAAGTATGAAATCAAAATTAAAAGAAAGAAAATTAAATTGTCAAGTATGTATATGAATTAAGCTTGCTTTTTTGTCTTAAATTTAAGCAGCGCAGAATGTGTTTTACATTTTTTGCTTTTCTTTTTATTTGATAATTTCTTTTTTTACATTACATGTTCATACCTACATATTATATACGCGCGTTTTTTAAACCCATTTATTTTTACTATTTTATGTATGTATATCATTTTGCCGTTTTACTACAAAAAAAAAACAAAAACGAACGAAAAACTAAAGAAAATCCGTGCAGTCATGGGTATGGTGAGTGCTCATACATACTACATACATGAATATTTACTATTTAATATACACACTTTACACTTTAGCATGTCAAACGAAAGGAAAAGAGTATTTATTTTGGTTTGCTGGCTTTCGGTCGGTTACTGCGGAATTTCGAAAAATGCATAAAGTTTATTTTGTTTATATACATATGTACATATACTTACATACATATGTATGTATGTACATATGTATATGCACAGAATGTAATCGCAATGCCCAAAACGCAAAAAAGCACAATAAAACAAAACTCCCTTTTACGATTGTTTAACCATTTGATATTTCATCACACACACACACATATTTCACAACAAATTGCTTGCTACTTCAGTTCGCACATATGTATGTACTTATGTATATAATAATTATAATCGTTTAATAACTGTAACCGTCATGTTTTATTTTTATTTTACACAAGTTCAGTTCTTGTTTTTTCTCTTTTGTTTATTTTTTTATGTTGTTACGACTATTCATGTGCATATATGTATGTAAGTATGTACATATGTGTATATACTATATAGTAGATATTTGTCTATGCGCGTCCGATGTGTACATTAATTGATTTAATTTCTCTTTTTTTGTTTAGAAATATATGTATGTATGTATATATATGTTTTTATGTGTTCCATTATATGTATATATGTACATATATTCAAATATGCGTGCATACGCGTATGTCATACATACATACATATGTTTGTATATATTGGTTTAAATTTCTTTTATTATTTTCATATACTTTTATTTCCAGCATCTACCTTTAATTTAATACTCTTACACAACACCATACCTACATACATATTTTTGTTTCTATTATTTTTTTCATTGCTTTCGTTCATGTTCATATAAATGTTTATGTACATACATTTATCCTTTCAATTAACAATAATTATTTTTTTACTTAAACGTACATTCATTTATATGTAAATATATATAGTATGTATGTATAATATGTATGCTACATAGAAGAATGTGACTACTGTAAAACACAAAAATTACTTTTTTTAAATTCCTAATTTGATTCATTTTTATATAGGTATGTACGTATGTCTATACACATGCATATGTATGCATATCATATTGATATTATCAATTTGCGCAGGCTTTAATGTACATATTACGCAAAACAACCGATCGAGATGTAAATTTTATTGAAGAAGAAAATTGTTAGCACATTGCATGGCACAAGGTATGCCAAACTTTCGCCAATTGTACGTATGTATGCAAGTACCCTCAATATACAAAACATATGTACGTATGTATGTATGCCCTGCAAAGAAATGTGCGATTAATACCGAAAGATATTTGTCCCGGATTGATCTCTTTCGAGAACAATCGGTCCGCAATTAGTCCCCGATTGTTCCCATACGGGTATAAATGTAGACTAATTGTGGACCAATTGCTCCCGAACGGTTATAAATGTAGACTAATTGTAGACCAATTGTTCGCTAACGGGTATAAATGTAGATTAATCGCTTTCATCCCGAACGGGTATAAATGTAGATTAATCGCTTTCATCCCGAACGGGTATAAATGTAGATTAATCGCTTTCATCCCGAACGGGTATAAATGTAGATTAATCGCTTTCATTCCGAACGGGTACAAATCTAGATTCCTTAAATGTAGAAATTTTACAAAAATATGCAATGTATTTAAAAAATTGTAGAACAACCGGTAAAACAAATTGAACACCCTTTCTTTTAATAACAATGTTGAATAATAATTTTAACAAAATGTTGCCTAAAATATTCTATGAAAAAATCCTTTACATTACGCTCATATAATGCATACTCAAAACTTACAATTTTTTAAATTTATTTATTGCATTTTTTTTCAAAAGTAAACCATTATATAATTTTTATTTATGTATAATATATGCATGAACATTTACAGTTTTTTAAACATTGTTATTAAAAATTGCCTTGGCGAACAACTTGGAAAAATCTACATTTGTACCCGTTCGTGCTGGAAGCGATTGATCTACATTTGTACCCGTTGGGGATGAAAGCGATTAATCTACATTTGTACCCGTTCGGGATGAAAGCGATTGATCTACATTTGTACCCGTTCGGGATGAAAGCGATTGATCTACATATGTACCCGTTCGGGATGAAAGCGATTGATCTACATTTGTATCCGTTCGGGATGAAAGCGATTAATCTACATTGGTACCCGTTCGGGTATACAAGTTGAACAATTAGTCTCTTCATAGGACATGCTCGAACAAATGCGATCAATTCACTCCATATAAAGGGATGTAAAATTGTATTAGTCGCATGCTCCCTTGCGATTGATCCCGGACACGTCCCGGATTAATCGCTTTTTTTGCAGGGTGCATACATTGTATATCGGTATAAGTCGTACGTTACATTGCATATGCGAACATGCTGCCTTATAAAATATATATGTACCTATGTATATATCTACATATATATGTATTTTGTTTGTCACATGCTATAAAAAACAACCCTTGTTTTTACAAATAAGTATATTAAGCCAAATTTTCTCACATATTTCTTATTATAATAATATTTAAAAATTTGCATTAAATAACAACCAATGAATGAATGCGCAATGTATAAATATGATTACTATAAAAATTGTCTAAATACTAAGAATTTGCAAAATGGATGTTAAAATTTTTTTTTATTACAAATCAAATGAATAAAGCATGTACTACATATTTAAATTACAAAATACATATTTTACTTAATTTCTCAAATATTTATGCATTGCCATAAAGCAAGAATCCCATTTTTAGTTAGTAGCTTTGTCATACACGAACATCCTAAAGCGAAAAGTGTGCATTGACAAAAGATTTTAAATGCCTGATGAAAATATTTGTATTGAAAAATATATGTACCTATATATGTATGAATATCATCGGTGATACTGCAAACCGTGCTATTTCGCCGAGACTAAATTTTTTAAGAGTGAGTAAAGCTTTATGTATTTTTACTTTTCGCAATATTTTTTACATTCTTATAGTACATATATATAAAAGCAAAGTTAATAATATCTATGTGATTGAAAAAAGAGTAAAGACGTTATTTACGTCTGTTCAGGAAGAAGTGAAAAGTGACATGGAACTTATTGCAGTATCACCGACGATATGCATGTATGTACATATGTATGTATGAATGTAAACTGGATTTTTTTTCTGTGAACATTGCTATTCCTCTGAATTTAGAATGCGAATGGAATGGGAATATAGCGCGATTTATTAATTCCATGAGTGTAAACATGTACATACGTAGCAGCTATGAGACCAATTCGCTGGTAGTTTTTGTATTATTTTCTAAACGTTTATAAGGTTACATTTTGGAGCTAAGTATTTTTCACAAAAAAAAAGATAATTTATAGTGACCTGCTCAGTGATGCTTAGGTAAACAGGCCTGACTTTTTGCGGCCTATACCATACAAAGGCTTCTAATGCATATATATGTATGTATGTTCTTGTCAGAAAAAACCTGCCGAATGCAAAAAAAAAACCTATCGAAACACAAGCTGGCTGGACCATTTTTAACGATCTAGATTTTATTTTTGGATAGTTTTTCGTTAGCTTTTTAGAATATATGTACGTAGCTTGACTGCTCGCGCAAATGCAAAACTGTATTTGATTATCTCTTTCGCACAAAAAACGGCGTGGAATACAGGAAAAAATCAAAAAAAAAAAGTATTGTCATATAGGCTTTAGCATCTTTCACAGAAAATATATGTACAATAACAAGTAACCACTGTAGTGTCTTTGTAAACAGTTTAAAGTTAGTTTTAAGTTAGCTGTGCTTCCGGCAGGGTACATACATATACATATGTATACATATACATACCCTGCAAAAAAGTGTGCGATCAATCCCGAAAGAGATTTGTCCTCGATTGATCTCTTTCGAGAACAATCGGTCCACAATTAGTCCCCGATTGTTCCCGTACGGGTATAAATGTAGACTAATTGTAGACCAATTGTTCCCGAACGGGTATAAATGTAGACTAAGGGGTATAAATGTAGATTAATCGCCTTTATCCCGAACTGGTATAAATGTAGATTAATCGCTTTCATTCCGAACGGGTACAAATCTAGATTCCTTAAATGTAGACATTTTACAAAAATATGCAATGTATTTAAAAAATTGTAGAACAACCGGTAAAACGAATTGAACACCCCTTTTTAATAACAATTTTAACAAAATGTTGCCTAAAATATCCTATGAAAAAATCCTTTACATTACGCTCACATAATGCATACTCAAAACTTACAATTTTTTAAATTTATTTATTGAGACTTTTTTACAAAAGTAAAACATTATATAATCTTTATTTAAATATGCTTGAACATTTACAATTTTTTAAGGAAAAATCTACATTTGTACCCGTTCGTGCTGAAAGCGATTGATCTACATTTGTACCCGTTCGGGATAAAAGCGATTGATCTACATTTGTACCCGTTCGGGATAAAAGCGATTGATCTACATTTTTACCCGTTCGGGATAAAAGCGATTGATCTACATTTGTACCCGTTCGGGATGAAAACGATTGATCTACATTTGTACCCGTTCGGTATGTTAGTGATTAATCTACATTGGTACCCGTTCGGGTATACAAGTTGAACAATTAGTCTCTTCATAGGACATGCTCGAACAAATGCGATCAATTCACTCCATATAAAGGGATGTAAAATTGTATTAGTCGCATGCTCCCTTGCGATTGATCCCGGACACGTCCCGGATTAATCGCATTTTTTGCAGGGTACATAGCAGTATGCATGCACATTTCATACATACATACATATGTGTACATAAAATTTGTTTAACAGTTTTTAAAAACATGTTGTGAATTTTACACCTCGATAGCGGCTGCTTTCCTGCTTTTTTCTCTCATTTCCATAATCGATTAAGTCTTATTAAACATTGAAATATTTATTGTATACGAGATACATAGACATACATACATACATGTACCGTATATATACCAGAGATATGCATTATTCAATAATTGAATAATTCAATAATAATAATTTTTATTTTTTATTTTTTATTTCAATTCATAATTTATTCAAAAACGCCCATCCCTGATATATACATATGTACATATATATACATATATAAATATTAATAATAATCAAATCTTATTAAAAGTTTTACTAATTTTAAATCTTATTTGCTAGGAGAAGAGCGTGAAATTTGATTTCCGCCAATCATACAACTGTATAAATAAATCTCTCTCTATACCGCGCAAGCTACCTGCTCAGCAACGTTGATACCGGCAAGCACTAAACAACAATAACACATACATATGTATTTACCACATATACAAATTTACATACATACATATGTATGTACATATATACATCCGTGTACATTTTCCAAGACCAAAATGCCCAAATTGTCATATCACTACACACCAAACGGGTTTCGAGCGTTTTGGGACCGCTTTTGATCACCAATAGGATCAATCGGTTGCCTTGTATGTATTTATGAAAGTAATTTATGTACGTATGTGCCCCATTCATACTGAGTATACATATGTACATATGTATATATGTATGTATGTATGTATAAATATATATGTATATGTATATATATATTTTTTTATTTTCACTGTTTTCAGTTTCCAAATACCGCAGAGTTTTCGAAAACTATTGCCTGCGATCACTTTGTATTAACGGCACTGACAACGACGGCGGTGGGTGTGGATGAATGTAATGTGGTCGCACTCGACTGTGTACCTATTAAACTCGTTCCACCAGCACTTACTTCTACTGCATTGTGCTTTTGATGCGGGTGATGTTGAATTTGCAATGAGTCCGTTATAACAACACCGCTGCCTCCGCCTCCACCCGTACCCGCAACCGTACTACCCACAATCAAGCTATTCCCACCGGTTGTTGACACGTTGGGCGATGCATTCGACGTGCCGGAATAATCTAATTTATAAATGGCGCTACGTGTAACATCCTCCATGGACGCTTCCTGACAATCCGGCCCACTATGATTTTGCGAACCGCAATTGTAACACGATATATGTTTATTGATCAATGGCGCTGTTTGCTGCGCACCATATGGAATTGTGCCAGTTAACAGCGTTGGACTGGGCACAACAGCAGCATTTTGCGTTTGCAACGCTTGCGCTGTTGTCTGTTGTTGTTGCGGCTGTACTTGTAGTACACCGGTAACGCCGGATGTGACGTTCGTAATGGATGATGGTGGTGGTACTGAGTTTGTTGGTCGTAGTGTAACCGGTGGAGGTGGACCGCCTGATGGTGGCGGTGGTGCACCACCCGTTATAGGATAATATGAATATATATGCTCATTGGGCATTAGGCGTAGTGGTGGCGGCGGTGCCGGCCCACCCGTATGGCTTAGCAATCGTTGATGCTGCGCTGCATGATAGGGATACGTCGCATTATATTGCTGTGTATGTGGCGATGGCAGGATAAGTGGATTCGGTGATATATTCGTTATGATGGTACCACCAGCTCCAGCGCCCGTTGGTGAACTCATCAAAACGTGATTATTTGCTAGATTATTATTGCTAGACACCATATTTGAGGTTGTATTCACCACAGCCACGCCGCCGCCGCCACTATTATTATTATTGGCCAATGATGTTTGCATTAGACCGATGCCACCAGCATTGCCGCCAGGTGCTAATATTATTTCCGTACCATACATTGCTTGTGTTTGTGGCGTCAATGTAGGATGGGTATTTTGCATCGGTGACGTATACAATCCACTCGCCGACGTACTAACTGCTGCATTCACAACAACATTGCCCGACAGCAGTTTATCCGAACGGCCGTTAAGCCTTGAACTGCCACCCGCCGTTTGTTTGTTATTGTAGCCAAGCGTTTGATGTTTTTGTAATTGATTCTCACTGGTATTTCCTCCGCTGACGCCGCCACCACCACCGATACGCAATCCTGGCACACTTGAACCACTCGACAGATTTGGCGTTTCCGGCGGTGATGCATCCTCACATGAACCATTCGAACTGCCCGTATCACTGCCGGCGCCACTTTTATTGGAATTCATTGCTCCAGGAACAAAGGTGGTGGTATCTAACGTATTGACAAGTCCATCCGACAATGACATATTTTGCATGGAATAGGCCAATGTGGAGAAATTCGTTACCGGCTGAAAATGTGGATTAACATTCAGTTGTTGCTGTTGATGTAAAAGTGGCGTAAATGTGTTCGTCTTATGTCTACGTGGATATCCATTGCGTATTAACGTTTGTAGTGGATTGCCCGCACCATCTGTGCCCACAATACCCTGAAATATATGAAGTTGGTTTTTATTCATATTCATATGTATGTATGTATGTATGTAGGTACCCTGCAAAAAAATGTGCGATCAATCCCGAAAGAGATTTGTCCTCGATTGATCTCTTTCGAGAACAATCGGTCCACAATTAGTCCCCAATTGTTCTCGTACGGGTATAAATGTAGACTAATTGTAGACCAATTGTTCCCGAACGGGTATAAATGTAGATTAATCGCTTTCATCCCGAACGGGTATAAATGTAGATTAATCACTTTCATTCCGAACGGGTAAAAATCTAGATTCCTTAAATGTAGAAATTTTACAAAAATATGCAATGTATTTAAAAAATTGTAGAACAACCGGTAAAACGAATTGAACACTCTTTCTTTTAATAACAATGATTAATAATAATTTTAACCAAATGTTGCCTAAAATATCCTATGAAAAAATCCTTTACATTACGCTCATATAATGCATACTCAAAACACGGTTTGAAATTACTTTGAACTTTTGTTTTCATTTACTTTGAATTTCATTTTCATTTCAAAATTAAAAAATGAACCGTAACAAAAGTAAAAAAAAAATAAAAAATTCTACTGTACTGTAACTATGCAGCCTTCAATTTCCAAAAATTACTGTCGACTGTTGCTGTACTGTGGAAATTTTTACAGCACAGTAAAACAACAACAAATGCAAACATATTTTTTTTTTACAGGAATTTTGTTGTTTTTTTTTTATGTGAACACAATCGAAATTATAAGGTAAAAAAAAACAAATTTCAAAAAGCCGTACTGAAAATTGAAATTTTTGTTTATCTGTGTTTTGCTGTTAACTGAACTGTTTGAAATTACACAGCAAAGCAACAGCACAGAGAAACAAAAAAAAAAAAATGTTTCGAATGCTCTCTGCTTCGAATGTAGATATTTTCAAAGGAAATCAAAATTCAAAAGTTCTAAAAAAATAATGACAACTTTCGCAGAACAGGAGCAGCTTATTTTTTGAGACTGTTGCTGTTTTGCTGGCAGTTTTTCAAACCCTGACTCAAAACTTACAATTTTTTTATTTATTTATTGAGATTTTTTTACAAAAGTAAAACATTATATAATCTTTATTTAAATATGTATGAACATTTCCAATTTTTTAAAGATTGTTATTAAAAATTGCCTTGGCTAACAACTTGGAAAAATCTACATTTGTACCTGTTCGTGCTGAAAGCGATTGATCTACATTTGTACCCGTTGGGGAGGAAAGCGATTAATCTACATTTGTACCCATGCGGGATGTGAGCGATTGATCTACATTTGTACCCGTTCGGGATGAAAGCGATTGATCTACATTTGTACCCGTTGGGGATGAAAGCGATTGATCTACATTTGTACCCGTTGGGGATGAAAGCGATTAATCTACATTTGTACCCATGCGGGATGTGAGCGATTGATCTACATTTGTACCCGTTCGGGATGAAAGCGATTGATCTACATTTGTACCCGTTGGGGATGAAAGCGATTGATCTACATTTGTACCCGTTGGGGATGAAAGCGATTAATCTACATTTGTACCCATGCGGGATGTGAGCGATTGATCTACATTTGTACCCGTTCGGGATGAAAGCGATTGATCTACATTTGTACCCGTTGGGGATGAAAGCGATTGATCTACATTTGTACCCGTTGGGGATGAAAGCGATTAATCTACATTTGTACCCATGCGGGATGTGAGCGATTGATCTACATTTGTACCCGTTCGGGATGAAAGCGATTAATCTACATTGGTACCCGTTCGGGTATACAAGTTGAACAATTAGTCTCTTCATAGGACATGCTCGAACAAATGCGATCAATTCACTCCATATAAAGGGATGTAAAATTGTATTAGTCGCATGCTCCCTTGCGATTGATCCCGGACACGTCCCGGATTAATCGCATTTTTTGCAGGGTATGTATATATTAGAAACATACATATGTATCTAAACATACATATCCATATAATAAAATGCACTTAAACATATAATTAATCTAACATAAATATGTATATATCGTCGTACCATACGAAAACTAGCATATTTAAAATTTCTGGCGAAAGCTATCAATAAAAAAAATGCTGTACGAAAAGTAACAAGTTCGACTTTTGGCTGACGAAAAATAACCAGTTCGACTTTTGGCTGACGAAAAATAACAAGTTCGACTTTTGGCCGACGAAAAGTTTCAGTAATTATGTATACTAGTATCGCCGGTGCTCGAAATTCGACCATGCAATTTATTTTTTCAAGTTTGTATTGGTACAAAAATTATTCCTTTTCGCGGAGATAAGCAACACTTTCCAAATTCCAGTTGTACCGCAACACTGATTTGCCCCAAGGATGCATCGTAACGTTAATATTATCGTTTACCGAAAAAAAGCAATCGTTTCCGTTGAAACTATTCAGGTTTTTACCGTTTCCACAATTATCAAAATAATGTATAGTCCAAAATAACGATAATGAAATTATCGAAATAATGCCATTTCGTTGATTAACGAAAAGAAATTATCAAAATGATTTCATTTCGTTGATTAGCGTTATCATAACCAAATTTATAACGTTGAAATGCTTAGTACGCTCGTAATGCCGTCGCGAACAATCGGCCGAGTACTCGCATACATATGTACATACATATATGCATATGCACACGAACTGCTACGAGTGACAGCTGTGTATGTATTCGCCTCGTTCAGGCAATCTTTTTGTTGATTTACTTCGTTTCAACGTTACCGGTTGCATTTTGATAATTTAGTTTTGTGAATTATCGAAACGAAATGGTTTTGATAATTTAGCGTTGCGAATTAACGAAACAAAACCATTTTGATAATTTAGCATTGTGAATTAACAAAACGAAATAGAATCCGTTCGTTCGTTAAGCATCTCTGATTTGCCCTTTTGATCACGGTCCGACGCGAAATCATGGTCACAATCAAGGCAGATCATGTATTTTCTTATTGTAATTGGTAGACTGTAATGTCAAAATGATATTTCGCCGTGGTTAAAATCTTAATTCGCTTGGGGCTTGTCCATTCCTATTGGCCATGATGTGAATTCGCTTTGATTTTGACATTACACTCGACCTTTGTAAATAAAAAAGTTTTTCAATTCGCCGCCGAGCCTACCTGTTAGATATGCCTTGGTCAAAATTAAAATTACTCAGTGTGCTCTCCCGCCCTCTCTCTCATTTTTCGCTTTAATGGAAAAGCAATAGGAGATATTTGGCCGCGTTGATTTAGATCTGAGCGTAAACTGGGCCAATGCATATAAAATAGAGAGAGCGCTTTTAAATTAAAGCGACTCTTCAACTGTGTTTACGATATTTGTAAACACGTTTACGATATCTATTTCTCTTAAATAAAAACTTTATTTATTAATTATAAACAAATTAAATAATTTATAGAAAAAATTATATGCCTATGCACTGCTCGTGACTCATACGAACACATCCATATCAATTTTTTGTGGATATGAGTATGTTAAATGTGCTAAACAGCGTGGCAATTGTTTGTATGGAAAAAATGTTAGCCTATTAATATATAGATACTGTTTTTACATTAAAATTATTGTTGTTTAAACAAAATTGATAGTTTTCGTCAGCCAAAAGTCGAACTTGTTACTTTTCGTCAGTCACAAAAAACGTATGTTAGTTTTCGTATGGTAGGACGATATGTAATTACATACATCAATGAAATCTTTTGTATAGAACTTTTCTCTAAAACTTGTTCTTAAAATTAAAATGTTGTAAAGCGGTTTTGAAATTGTAGAAATTCTTTGTGTTGCATTAGAAAAAAATTAATGGTGAAAATATTTTACACACAGGCCGATTTCAAACGGTAAACGTATTTTTTTCAGAGAATCCTCTTCATTGCAGAAATACACCAAACAGACCAGGATGTAAGCGAAATGTAATAGGACTTGAGAACAAACTTATAACAATCGTCCATTGTAAGCTTATTGCAATACAGTTTTTATAAGCTTAATTGTAAGCTTATTCACAAGCATGATTGTAATAATTAAGGAACACTTACTTACTTTATATAAGACTTTCTCAATACTCCTTATGTCAAAAAGCTGGAAAATTTACACTTGAAATTAAAGCTTGAAAAACTATTAATAATAACATTGTTTTAAGCTTGCTGTAAAATTTGTTTAAATTTTAATTTTACAATGGTTCATAAAATGCATAGATTCTTTTTTCGGAAAAGGTAAGTATAAAAGCCTCAATAAAATTCAATATAGTGTTGAATGTCCCACTATATGATGCCGTTGGATTGAATTTCAGGTTGATGTCATGGTTCGAAACAGGAGGAGAATATAAAATAAAGAACACTGCAGTAAAGGTAAAGAAGGAAAGAAGCTGAAAAGAAAAGTAAAGGTGAAGCAGGAAAGAAGATGAAAAGAAAAATGCAAATAAAAATATTTTTTTTTTCTATTTATACATACGATTGTATTTATAAGCTAACAACAAGCTTTCACAAGTAATATTTTTCTACAATTACATTTCGTCCCTGCGAATAAAAAAACAGTTATGTATTTTTCAGTAACTTTGCAGTAGAGCAAGAAAACTGATTCCTGACGTCCATTGGCAAAATTTAACAAACTTGTAATTCAGAAAGGACGGTACTATATCATCGTTATTGATTTATGAAAAAATAAATCACTTTTTTTACCCATTGCGTTGTTATAAAGATTTGCGCCTTTTTAATGCACATAACTGTTTTTTGTGTATTTTTTTTTTTTTTTTGTAAAAACCTATGCAATCTGTACACAATACATCGCTAGGCCTAGTTTGTATGTGGAAACGTTGAGTATCGAACTAATTAACCGACAGTTGCCATTTTTCCTGTATGCCTGTAAGCGCATACCTTTTTCTCAGAACATTTATTGTACTACACACAGATATTTTATACAATTGTTCTTAAGTCTTTTGCAATAGTTTACGCAAGTTTTTCTCAAACTTAACGCTTATATTTGTAAGCTTGTTATAATATTATTCTCAAGCCCTTCTGGCTGTTGGGCACTTGGAGGGTAACCGACCACAAACGAGGGGTGTCCACTATTTGTTTTTTTTGTTCTTCTTTTGGAAACCCCAAACAAATTGGTTAATTAAGTAACTACGCGAATTATAATTATTTAACAAAAATCATTCTTTGATATACGTTATAAGATCCCATTCAAGCCTTATACTTAATATACAAGTTTTAAGTTTTTTTTTTTTGAAAGGGCTTGCGCAAAGCATCGATTACACCATGAAGCAGATTCGAACACAAACATATTTAGTAAGTGAAACTTTCATAACCGCCTATGCCGAAATTGAGATTTGCCAAGCTTTAACTCCTAGTGGACAGCTCTTCCGATTCATACCATACATTTTCTTTTTGGGAAGCTCTAAATTTAATTATAATATCCTGCTCAGCTCTGAATTGGTAGAGTTGGGCGTCAGGTACTAAATTTTAATTTTGGCACAAATGTCGGTTGGGCGGTTATGAAAGTCAAACAAGCGTTTATGAAGTTTAAACGGCGATATGTATGTTAATTAATTTTTTTATTTATGCTTGGCTTGTCACGCTATTTTCTGAGCGGACACCGGCTCATATCTAATGTTGCGCAGAGTCATCAAGAAGTTCAAAGAGTTTTTGCTATAAGCGACATTCGAAAATCTGCGCTTGGCTTTGTCAGCAGTTGCTTTACTCATTTCTTCAGCATTTCATTAGTCAATACATTCCGCTTGATATCTGTCCGCTTCACTGCCTCTATCCATAAACGATTATAAGACACTAAAACTGTACTTTCATGTCTTTCGCTGTGCATTGTAAGTGAAAAATTTGATGGTTATCTATTTGTTTTTCGATTAAGGTATGTAGGTACTAACGTTTCCTAATAGAAGGTATGCGCAGATTCTTTTTTTACTTGTTGTTGTTGTAGCCACCAAAAAACTCCGTAATGTCAATAGAATAGAAAATAGTAGCTGCTAAGTTTGCAATGAGATCGCGATTGAGATGTTTATTCCCAGAAAGTACCAGTAATAGTTTAAGGGTAATCTATACTTTCGAAAAACACTACCAACATTTTTTTTGATTTTGTCCTTAGTAGAGCAGCTGATTTTCAGAACTAAAGTTCCTGTATTGCACTACGATCTTAAGATCTTTTGTGTATTTGGAGCTAGGTTTATATGGGCCTCATTCACAGTGTTGCACCTGTGTTTCCTGTGAGTGTGATCGTTATATTTTTATATTTATTTCAAGTTCCATATTCAAGTAAGCAACCCTTTTTTGTTGAAATTATTAAATATTAAAGTTAGTTAATTCTCTCCTTGAGAGATGTTTCTTGCGGCTCATGAAATGGATACTATATATGTATGCATTAAATTTGCCTGCTGTTTGCAAATATGTATGAGCATTGCCTTGACTTTTAAGCAGGAATTACTGCTCCGTAAATCAAATGCATTAAGGCTTATATAATATGTATTATATTATGCTATATTATAAATTTTTCTTATATATGTATATTATAATATATTGTTTTGTATTTTTTTTTACTTAATAAATAGGGGTAAAGAGAAAATTGAATATCTTTAAAATGATATGAAAATATTTTTTCAGTGAATATTTTTAAAAGCGGATTAATAAACTTAACAGTGAATTAAGAAATTGCAAGAGGATGTGTTTATGTATGCATATGTAAGAAATTCGCGAGTGTTTCATTAATAAACACACTTACATCATCCATATTCTTTATATTCGATGTCAAATTAATATCATAAGCATTCAATTGCTGATGCTGCTGTTGTCCCATTGGTGGCGGCGTAGTTTCCGCAGATGGCCGCCTAACATTTTTCAATGAGGCACTCATCCTTTGTGGCATATTTCTCGATTGTACCTGGATACCAGACTGCATCATATTATTACTTGAATTGCGATTTGGGCTCGTAGTACGACTACTTGAAGGGGAAGATTGTTGGCTAAGCATTGGCGATGCTGACTGCGGGGGATGCTAAAAATTTTTAAATAAGTATTTACATATATACCATATGTATGTACGTATATGTATAAGGAATGAATCGAATACTTTCTTTTTTCATACAATTTTGATGATGAAATGGGAATATTAAAAAAAACGTTTAATGAAATAATTAATTATATTCACCACACATAAATATGTATAAAAAAAAATAAAACAAAATAATAAAATGAATTTATCGAAATAATAATGATAACGGGACTCGAAAATATAACATTACATACTATATGTAGGTACATATGTACGTACAAAGTGTTCTTGAAAATTTACCTCAACGGCTTGAGGATACATCCGTTGCCATGTCGGTTGGAAAATTGAATTCGAATCATTTGGAATGACATTTAAAGAAATCATATGTGGATCCACCGGAACAGGATGTTGCATTGTTCCATCTGCTTGAATAATCTGAAAGGAATATTAAATATTTATTAAACTTGAAATCAAAGCTAATCATGATAATAATGATAACTGCAGTTAATTGAAAAGCGATAGTAGTGTCGTGGTTTGGTGTCCATTATCACTAACTAAATTGATGGTGAAACTCCAAACATTGTAGAACAAAGTAGAAAATATTAAACATTTGTTGCAAAAAGTCTACTAACCTTGTGAAGACCCTGTGGAAATGTCATTGGTATATGTGGCATCAAGTTCACAGGTGTCAATATTTGTGGATGCGGTTGTCCAGGGATATGCATTGCATGCAGTACATGTTGCGGCAACTCTTGATGGGACGGAGGCAAATGCTGACGCTGTTCTTGTTGCAAATGATTTACAAATGTTGGATCAACAAGACTTGACTGCTGCGGCAGTTGGTGTTGTGGCGGTGGCGACGATAGGAAGTCATCAACTAATTTATTTTCTTTGATTTTTTCAAATATTTGTGTACATTTGCATTGTTGATCGAATGAGAAAACGGGATGATTTGCTGCCATTGTATACACCAAAAGCAGTTCCTGCAATGTATCCGAATCGTTCATACTCTGAAAATCCCGATCACCCCAACCGTCCAATGTACGAAAAATCTCCGTAACGCAGGTACGATTACATGCACGTATAAGCGCTAAATATAGCGCCATCTTTCTTCGAATTTTCTTATCAGTAGGTTCGCCCTTTTGACACGCCACAATATCGGTGGCCAAATCTTGGGGATTGTTCACCCTCAATTCCATACCGCGCAACTCTTGCGAATCACGTCGGCCCAGTTCTTCAAGACATGTACCCAAGAATCGTAACTCAAATGGTAGGCACATGTTAAGCAATGTGCACATTGTATCGATCCTTTTATAGCTCTCGAGTTCTTTAAACCATTGGATAACGTCCTTTTTACTAATCATTTCCGCTGATACATTTACTTGTCCCGCATCAACGAAGTGAAAATCTCCTCTAGCTTTCCTCTTTCCTCGTTTTTTTTCACAAAAAGAAAAAATAAAATTCGCCTTATTTTTCTTTTTTCGGATATAGTATATAGGTGTGTATGTGTGTATGAAGTTGAAAAGGCAGTGCAATTCTACATTGAAATACTGCGGCGCGTAGATACGGCTCTGCTGCTGCCCACGACGACGACAGTGCTGTGATCTCACAACTACTTTCAAATACAATATTTTCAACTTTAATATATTAGTATACACTATATTTTAAGGACCTTTAAAGACGATTTTATTTTCTAATTGGAATATTTGGCTTTAGGTAGCCCGAGGCCAGAAGGTCGCTCCACACACATTGGCACTTTTAATAAATTCTGCGGTGGCGAATCGCTACTCGTTGCGTTATTGTTGTTGGTAGCCTCTTTATAGGCACCAGTGTGTGTATTGCAGCAGCTCGCTATTTTCCACTATACGTTCTTGTCCGATTTGCTTGCTGTTGACAGAGAAGTAATCGCCGTTGCCGTCGCTGCTGTCACCACTTCTGTCAATTTTCTTTCTATGGTTTATCTTCTATTTGAAAATTTTTCCTCGTATAACTTTATGAAATATTATTTTGTGCAATGCCTCAGCAAAATATATTTATCACATATGGCAAATGCAAACCTTCTTGTTCAATATGATCGTACTTTTTTATGTTCAATTAAAGTATTTAATTATTATTTTAGACTAAAATCAACTGTGAAACACAAATGGACCAATTTGCAGTCATCGACAAGTAAAAATAGTGTTGCCGTTTTTCAACAATGGCGTTCAATGCTGCCAAGTTCGAAATCACACAGCGGAACGATGGCAGCACTTTGATTGAAATTGGTATTAGGCAGGGACGGTTATAATATCTACCGAGCCAAAATGCAATCAAAATTAAATTAAATTTTCTGAAATCATAACCAAAGAGCTAACATATCGCACTCTAAATCATAAAGTGACACAACTCAAAATTCAAAAATTTCCAGGAGAGCCAAAAAACTTTTTTTCCCTCACAAGCATTTAAGCATTTAAACTTTAGTTTTATTGATATGATAATAAAATTACTGATCGTCAAGGCTTATTTCGGTAAGAATTATGAAAAAATGTTCCACCCCATTCAACCCTAAATGGAAGAAATTGCATCCTCAGCCATATCAAAAACTTCAAAAGAATGTAAATTTATCTTTTATTTAATATTTTTCAAAATGTGTGTACTGGTTTATTATTATATATGTATATATTTCCAGCAAGATGTCGCTTTAAAATCCATCCTCATCATCTTCAGCCATTTCTTTAGCCAACTCCAGATCTTGTTGTTCACGCTCTCGACGCTCTTCGGCGCTTTCAAGGTCTTTGCCGTACGATTTCGGTGGATAGCGCATAGCTTTAACGCTCTGATTGTGCAAATCCAAACAGAATGTAATGCGTTCATGAAAAGCTAGTTGTGGTTCACGAGTACTATAAATATCTGTACTCTCCTTGCTACGCATATAGTTTTGTTCAGGATCAAGTGTAGCTTCAATAACGCCATCACGAATTGCTTTCGCTACAATAAATTCAGCATCTTCAGCTGAATCCAACATTAGACGTTTGGCAATATCATTCGGCGATATACGAGAATATGACAGACCAATTGAGCGTATTGCAGTCTTTATTACATTATGGCGCAAACGAATAATTAGCGTATAGGTATGATCTTGTTGAAATTTTGGTCCATAACTTTGAACCACCTCGCCAAATCTCTTTAAATTTCCCAAACGTACTGCCTGTGTTAATTGGAAATATGGGGCCAGCGATTTGCGTAGTGCTGCCTGCCGGAATATTTGCCGTTCTGGTATATTTCCCAATAACAATTCCACAACAATAATTAGTTTTTGTACGGTTTGCCTAAAACCAACGGCAGCATTTTGTGGGGCTTTTCTCAAAGCTTGCACCAAATGCTTATGTGCATCACTATATTCTAGTTTTGCTGCCTTTATACGGCCCAGGTAATATAAAAATCTTGCCCATTCATTGTTGCTTGCTGAAACTGGATAAACAGATTTCTTAACCAATTTATCAGCCTGATCATATAGGGAATAGTGTAAATAATTGCGAAGTAAACAATTAATCAACACGGCTTGTCCTTCGAAATCATTTCGCAAAGTAGCTGTCCGTAGACGCGCATGTAGAAATCCCCTTATTGTCTCCAATTCATTATTAAGTTCAGCTACGCGAGAATAATAGAAATACGATTTTGCGCCTATCAAATCCAATGTTCGACGATTTTGTCCGGTTAATTTAGACATCAACGCTTCAGCGCATATGCCAGCACGTTTTTTATCGCCCTCATCTATCAGTTTCACCAACAACAACAAATAAAAGTAAGCATCTACTTCAGCTATTGGTGGCTTAGTGGCAGAACGGGCTCGCGGAACTTCCGATTCAATTATACCGACCGGGGTGTTTGGTATCAAGCTGAGAACAGTCTCACGTTCAGCTCCGGCTGGATATATGGTTTGTGCAAGGTTCTTGAAAATAAGAGCACTGAGCTTACGACGGGTGGCTGGTAAAGAGCGGAGAACACGTAAAATGAACCTAAATAAATAAATACAAACGAAAATAAAATGACTTAGGGTAAAAAATATATTTATGTATTTAATTTACCGAGATTCTTTCGATGTTACAGCCCTTTCGATTTGGCGTATTTGCTCGCGGACTTCCAATATTGTAGAAACACCTTGATCTTTTTTGTCTCCGACATTCTCCCCTGTTGAGTCAACTTCCATTTCAACATCTTGTCCTGCAGTCTCAACGGTATTGGTCATAATTAGATTAATCTTTTTTAATTAATAACAAAATTAGAAAAAAATTGGCAAAATCCACTTGTCCAGCCCAAATAAAATTTGTCGAGTAATGCAAATTGTGAAACGTAATAAAAATGAAACGTACTGATGTCAAAAGTGTGGCAGCGCTGCCACCTTTTCATATGGCATAAGCTACACGGTCAATATATATTGATGAAATCGATTGATCGCGATTCATATTGACCATTTTATAGGCCCTTCACACATTGTTTATACTAAATAGTTTGGTCACTCAAATGGTCTTCTTCTTCTTCAATTTAAAAAATGCGTAGGTGTTTGTGCGAAAATGAAGAGAATGAAGGAATCAATGCTGTGCAATTTCGTAGAATTGCTGTTACTACCAAAATGGGAGCAAAGTCGTTAGGATTTACTTCGTTTTTACTGAATTTTTTTCTTCACAACGAAAACGATTTTAATAAAAATATATCGCACCCTAAATCATAAAGTGACACAACTCAAAATTTGTTTAAATCGACTTTTCATCATAAACCGGTACACAGAACATATCTCTAGCGATTGCCAACAAAAAAACTTTTCATTCGGAGTCTCTTTTGACTGAAAAATACGTGGCCTTTTGCCATGTAATTGGTTGTCAAGAAAAAGTTTTTTGGCTCCTGAAGATTTTTGAATTTTAAGTTGTGCCACTTTATGATTTAGTATGCGATATATATTAATTTTTTCCGCATATCGGCCCACGTGCGCATAAAATAACGGTACACTGACATAATCCCAAGGGGCATAATCCCAAATTTTTTATTTGGGATTATGTCACTCCCCTTAGGGTGGCATAATCCCAACTTTTTTACTTGGGCTTATGTCACCCTAGGCGTAGTGACATAATCCCAATTGGGATAATGTCATTTTCAAGCCCAAAAAAACATTTCAGTAGTATTTCTTAGATTTTATTACATTCAGCAAAAAATTAAAGCTGACAATAAAGTTAATGTTGTTATATAATAATACATTGAGTATATGTATAAGATGAAATATGTATGTACTTAAATACACATGTTCTCAAAAAATTACTTTAAAACTAAAAAATTACGTTAAAATTAAATATATTTACATATATACAGACTTTTTTTCAATAAACCGATAGGTATATAAATATTTGTGTACATTGTATATACATATGTCTATAAAAAGATGAAAATTTGGAAGAAAAAATCGCGCGATTTTTGATTCCAAATTTTCGCCTGCGGCGCTTTTTTTTTTAATAGATCGATAGGTGTATACATATGTATGTACATATGTCTATAAAAAGATGAAAATTTGGAAGAAAAAATCGCGCGATTTTGATTCCAAATTTTCGCCTGCGGCCCTTTTTTTTAATAGATCGATAGGTGTATACATATGTATGTACATATGTCTATAAAAAGATGAAAAGTTTGGAAGAAAGAATCGCGCGATTTTTGATTCCAAATTTTCGCCTGCGGCGCTTTTTTTGAATAGATCGATAGGTATATAAATATGTACATATGTATGTCTATAAAAAATAAAAATTTGGAAGCAAAAATCGCGATTTTGCTTCGCACTAGTACCTACTCGAGTGATTTGGTATTCTGGCTCCCTTTTATTTGGGATTATGTCACTCCCACATAGGTGACATAATCCCAAGTAAAAAAATTGGGATTATGTCACACCATGGTGAGTGACATAATCCCAAATTTTAAAATTGGGGTTATGCCACTTGGGATTAAATCACGGCACCTAAAATAACAGATGTTTTCCTGTTTATTTTACATTTTTAACTAGATAATGTTGCAATTTCAGCTATTTAAATTAACACGGAATTTATTTGATTTCACTTTAAATTTATTGTTAAATTAACTGGACTGATTTTACAATTTACAAAAATACAATATATCGCACCCTAAATCATAAAGTGACACAACTCAAAATTCAAATATTTTCAGGAGAGACAAAAATTTTTTTTCTTTACAAGCAATCGTATGGCAAAAGACCACATATTATGGTAATTTTTCGGTCAAAAAAGACACTTATTGAAAAGTTTTTTTTGGCAATCGCTAGAGATATGTTCTGTGTAACATTTATGAAAAAACTCGAATTCAAAAAATTTTTAGTTGTGTCACCTTATGATTTAGGGTGCGATATGTACATTCAATAAAAAAAAGGTGCTTCGGTATTGCGAGATATGGAAGGACTTCCTCGTGGTAAAATTGCAAACTTTGAGGAGAAAAAATAAAATATTTTACATTAAAAACTTTTAGAAATAAAAATGCATTTCACTTTTAATTCACCTGAAAACTGAAAATATAAGTGGAAACGCCATTATCACGCACTTCCACTGATGCTCAACTCTTCCCACGACACCAGATTTTCTTTTTATTTAAAAAAAAGAATAATAATTGCGTTTTGCACGAACAGCAGAACTCCAAATGTTCAAAAAAATTTTGTATGTTTCAAAATAGTTTTGAAGTTCTTTTTTTAACCTTTTTTTTGTTTATATTGACCCTATCATAATGTTAAAGAAACCAAATTCCAAATGACATTTAAGAATAAAATTTTATATTTGATTCATAGCGTATATTTTAAAATTGCTCTATGTTGCATCAACACTAAAATTTGGTTGAATTTACCAAAATGTCAAATGATGTTTAAAAAGCTAAAATCACGTTTGGAAAAAAATTGTTGCTATTCTATGTGTAAAGATCGATTATGTTAATCTTACATGAAATAAAATTTGCATATACGCGAACGAAGTAGTAAAGGCAATGGTATCCGTATATTCCCTTTTCTATATTTCTGGAAAAATGTATTAACAGAACAGTACGAGAAAGTTGCAACCCTGCTTATACGAAAATGTTCAAAAGGAAAGAAAAAAATTTAAATTCAAACGGCCATTTCGATGGTGAAAACCCAACAAACATTTAGGTTAGATATCGGTTTGAGAATGACTCGAGAACTAGCCCTTTTCTCAAATCTCTAACGTTAGAGGACGACTCGAGAAGCTGTCGAGAATCATATCGATCTCAAAAAAAATGGGACATAACTCTCAAATGGAGAAAATTATAATTTCCGAATTGAAATCCAATGTAGTTTCCTAATGAGATTCTAATGAGAATTTGCAAATATTTCTTTTTCTAATCAGTCTCCAATTGATTTCTAGTGTGGTTTTCTAACTTCGCTTTGGATTAGAGATAAGTTTGAGAATTAAACTCTCTAACACTCTCAGATTGTGTTCGCTGATAAAACGCTGTACCAATTCATATTTTTTGATTAATGCCTGGATGCCTTCGAACGCTTTGGTTGCTTTGGAAACTCTACATTCTCCTACATTTGGATATTTCCCAATTAGCACGAATCCAATGTGGGGAAAAAGTCTCAATTATCAAGTTTATATCCAACATGTTTTTACACTTAAGGTACAATATTTTCCAAACTGAACTGAGTGCATAATTAGTATTAATTAAATTCAATCATATTAGCAATAAGTAAACTAAAAAGTGAGTGAAGAATAAAATTTAAAGAGGAATGTATAATTCAACTAATTTTTGTGTATAAAATATTGTTATTATTGTTAAATGCATAACAAAAAAGTGAGCAAATAAGTCAAGCAGACAATCATAATTGTTACATTTTTGTTCCTTTATTTCAATCGGATGAGAGTTTGTTGCTCAAAAGCTTTATTCTGACGTTTGATTTTGGTTGAAAAATATCGATAAAGTTCAAGTCAAATTCCAATATTTTTTTCAAGTGGAGAAACAAAAACATTTTCATATCGAAAAAGCACCCTTTTTCCAGAGAATGGGCTGTTTCTGAATTCAAGTTAAAAATTATTGTTGGAAATTGGAAAATGGATTTGATCTCAATGAAATTCAAATGCATTCAAAAATGCGTATTGGGTAGCAACGATTGGCGTCATGGATATTTCATTTTTGTTTTGAAAAAATAAATGTGTATCTATATTTTTGATACATACAGTAAGTCGCAGTGAAAATGACCCACGTTATGTTGTCCGAAGTTTTATGCAAATAAAAAATTATACACAAACAGATTGAAAAACAAATTTATGTACTTAGGTATATTTTAGAATAAACCACAATTTAGTATTTCAAAAAATATTTGATGAACATTATTTTTTAGTTATAAAAATAATAGTTAAAACCGGAAAAGTTCATGAAACGGGCTCACAGTGAAAGTTAGCCACTAAGAGGAATATGCCCTAAAACGGTTTTAATACTTTTTTGCCTTGTTTCAACAGTTCAATTACTCTATCCCTAATATCTAAACTTGTTTGTCGGCCCATCTTTGCACATTGACATCAAAAATACAACTAATGCATCTATTGGCGCACTTGAATTAAATATAATACAAATTTTATTAGCAACCAATGTGTTTTATTCAACTAACAAAACACGATTTTTACGCGCTCTAGCGTGTGTTTTATGATAAGTACACCTTTTAAAACGGAAAAAAATTGCCTGATCTGGTTTTTTTTTATATAATTAACACATAATGTAAAATGTGAACTGTAAAAATATATAAGAGAAAAATAATCATCTGTGTTCTAGAGAGAAAGTTTAAGTATTTAAATTGGAGTTGCCAGAAAGACGCGTATATATGTGTATGCTTTTGTTTTTCATCATTTCTGGCATGTTGTTGAAACTTTTCCGTCGCAAAAAAATTAGGAAAGTCAAGTAATTGTTTTAATATATTTAATAATAAAAATGTCTGAATAAATAATGGCTCACTTTCAGTGTGACTCAGGCACTCTGCACACGGAGCGTACTGCTTTAGACGCGTATTAGATACTACAGACGAAAGCTGTACGCTTTGATGTCGCGCACGTATATTTCAATTGAGGGCTGCACACGAGTCGTCAGCTTCATGCATTCGTCAAAGTATGCTAGCTACATGTCGCTTGGCGTAAAGCAGTGCTGGTAGCTAGGCGTACTACGCTTAGAAAACAGGAAGAAGAAGATGTTTGTTTACATTTTTCCACTTGGTGGAATTTATGAAAGCAGTAAAATTTGTGTAAAAAATCGGAAAAAATGGGTGTATAATCAAAGAAAATGGAAGATTCCCTAAAATTTTTCATCTTTTCTATTTAAAGCTTCGAAATTTAAAGCAAATACCGTATTATTAATTTGTTTGTTTGTTTTGTGCAGCGAAGTTTCATGTCGCTTCATGTGCATATATTGAGGCGTAGAGAAATCGACGCTACATGAAATGTCTCGTACGCGTCTATGACGATACGCCTCGTGTGCAGAGTGCCTCACTGTATCCCCATCAAAACAAACTTCAACCATGAGAATTGTTGTTGCTAAAAGTGACAGGCACATTATGTGTCAATGGGAGAATGGGAAACTAAATAAACCAAATGTGAAGAAGAATCGACCACAGTGTTGTATTCAAACGTAGTAAAATCTTCACAAGAAAATAGCAAAAATTGCTAATAAAATCAACTAAAACTCAAAAATATGTTAATTTTTTGTTATTATCGCTACAAATATAGCATTAGAAATTCAATTCACACAATAATTTTAAAGATTTAAAGATTTCAAAATTCATTTCAATTTTTTTTCTGTAACTTTTGCACAGCACTGCAGGGTGACAGGCACAACATGTCAAAGAGTGTCGTAACTTATAGATATAAACTATGCCTTCACATAGCATGCGTCAATCCGTCTACGTCGACGTATGTGACTGACAGCTCAGTAAAATGTCGGCATTTAAATGTACGTCGTCACACGTACGACGGATCCATCGCCGCAACGTACCAAAGTTGCCCAACATTCAACTTTTGATATACGTCAATCCGTCGCTATATCAGCTGATTGCTTTGGATTGTTAACCTTTAGCTACTGTTGAAGTTCACTTTTTTTGCAATTAGCTTTTCGAGTTTTTTCTCATTCGTATAACGTTCCTCCATAAAGCAAAAATGGTCAATAATTATCAGGAGATGTGAATTTACTGAAAACTGAATTTCAATAGGGCAACTTAAAAGAGAAATTACAAAATATTCTAAAGAGTTAAATTTTTGCCACCACCTCTTTAGTTAAAGGTTAATCAAACAGCTGATTTATGTATATCCGTCAACGTTTCCTATGTGGCGACCTCTCCGTCAAGGGAGGTTTGAACTTGCAAAAAAGTGAAATTGAAGAGTAGCTAAAGGTTAACAATCAAAAGCAATCAGCTGACATAGCGACAGATTGACGTATACCAAAAGTTGACTGTTGGTGGATTTGTTCATTAATTTTTCAAGCATTGGCCATTAATTCCCTTATCGGAATTTACAGTTACAAAACAGCTGAGTTCCCGTGGCAGTGATCCAGATCCGGATAAAAATTTTGCAAGCAAATTCGACAATTTGGGTTCCTGATATTTATCTGGATCAAAAAAATCGATTGATCCAGATAAACATCAGGATCACAAAATTGTTGTTCAATTTGCATGCAAAATGATTATGCGAATCTGGATCACTGCCACGGGAACTCGCCTATTATAATATAATAATAATAGGTCCGATTATTAGTTGTATTCGCTTACTTTTTCCAGCAGCTTTTCTCTGTCTGCCTCTATCACTATCTATCTCGCCAAAAACGCCACCAGAGATAATTATCCAAAAAAGTAAAAAAATGCAAATCTATTCAAATCTTGCAGCAAAGACGAACAGCTGATCAAATTAAAACTATAAGAATTAACAAAATATAAACAAATCCTATTTTTACAAAAATTTAGAGGAAATTTGTATTACTTTAGCTTATGCCTATATGACACTACATTTTTTCCCTGGTTTTTTTGGTTTTGAAAACCCACCGAAAGTCAAAATACAAAAACAATTCTTCTATAGGTTGAAAAGAGACAAATACTCCCTCAAAAATAATTTGATTGACATTAAACTTCAAACTAAATGAAAATAATATTTATTTCAAAAATTATTTTTTTTGGAAATTTGAATTTAAATTACTGAAATAAAAAAGTTACGAAACCCAAAGGGAAGGATAGCTGGGAAGCCAGTACGCAATATAATTTTTCTTCCGGACTTCTTCTTTACCTTACGGCCAAAGCAGAAGCTTACAAGAAGCAAATTTAAAATTTGTATTTCCATATATTTTTTTATTTTAAATATAATTTATTTTATGGTTGTCAAATTGGAAAAATTGTTAGAAAAAATGACCGAATGCCAAAAAACCTACCGAAATACAAGCTGGCTCGTTGGTTTTTAATCGCCTAGATGGTATTTTGTTTAGTTTTTTTCAATATAGCTTGCTCGCTTGCACCAACGCAAAATTGTATTTGACCATCTCCTTCACACAAAAAACCTGGTAGAATACCAGAAAAAAAAATGTAGTGTCATATGGGCTTTAGTTTCAGCAGTAGATTATGCATGCATTATATTTTACTAATAAAGAAACATGTATGTATGTACATATACATATAACAATGGAGTTGCGACTGCCTGCTGGCATTGCATATTGACGTGCATACATACATGCATACATATAAGTTAGCAGAGGGTAACCGGCGGACTTCCTACATTAAGCAACAAACATACAATGCTGCTGTTATCATCCGAAATTTAGCTCAAGTACAGATGCAGACATAATCAAATGTTATTTATTTACATCTTTCATAATTAATTCGTCCATATTTAACTTTTTTAATTTTGAATTTCAATTTTGCAATTTTCGCAAATTATAAACATATGTTTTTTCATCAGCTGTTTTGCTGCTGGACAAATGTGATGGAAAAAATTTGTCAAGCAGAATCTTGCAGCCTCTCACAAAAATAAACGTCACTTTGCTCTCTCATTTCCATCACTTCTTCAATTTTTTTGGGTAAAAAAATGGAAAAAGCGGATATTTGTTGCAAAATTGTAATAAATTGCAACAAATTGCTGTACGCGAGTACACCTATTATTAGCTAGTTATGAATAGTTAGCCAAGTTTCGGCTGGAAAATCGTTTCTTGAGTCAAAAAATAGCAGAAGAGAGCCATTGACAGCTCCAAATTTCAGCTAGTAAAATTTTCCCTAGCTGAAATTATTTGCTGCCAAAGTAAGAAACAGCTGTTGAAAAAATAAACAAACGAATACTTTTGATTTTATTACTTTTGAAATTTTCTGAATTTTTGAAATAGAAATAAAGAAAATTAAATGTTTTTTTTACAAAAAATACCCATTAACAGTCAAAAATAGCATTCAAATTACTAATCGCTAATTTTTACTATTATTCCGTTTCTTGATTTTCTGTTCGTTTCGCTCTTTATGAGCGCAATTCTTTCCGTTTTGCTCACTTGACAGCTAGCTGCCAGTTTATTAAGAAACAAACCTAATATATGTTATGTATCCAGCTGATGCAGGGGATAATCAGCTGTTCAATTTTGGCTCTTTGCTTGGGCTCTTCTATTAAACTCATTTTATTAATAAAAATTCATTCTTTATAACACAAGCTTACAAAATGATGAGTAAATGTTGTGTGCGACTATTAAACATAAATAAATACTATAGGCCGGCTGTTTTCAGCAGATCATTCAGTGAAGATGAAATACCAAAGAAACATCCACATCCAGTACGACGCACACTCCGCCTGCTTGCGAATGATATGCGTACAATTAAAAATTTCATAGCGCCCTTGTTTAGGAATACAGCAAAAACTCCATCAGAAACAGATGAAAATAATAGAGAACAAAAACCAAAAATTTCTAAATTTACTTCTGATATAGGGAATGAAGACATTTTGTTCCCAGCACATTGTGATATTCTTGTAGTTGGCGGAGGAGCCATAGGCGCATCCACTTCGTACTGGCTGAAAAAGAAAGCACGTGAGGGCTTAAATGTTGTTGTTTTGGAAAGGGATTATCCTGTAGGTTATGGCCTTTCAATTGGTTTGGTTTCCTTTTTCATTCAGTACTAATTGTTGATATTTTTTCCTTTATAGATCTTAGATAACAAACTTCATTTATCCTTACCTGTTGGTGGATTACATCAGCAATTCTTCCTGCCGGAAAACGTTCAAATGTCGCTGTATGGCGCTGAATTTATGATGAAGGCAAAAAATAAAATTGATATCGATGTTAATTTCGACCCACAAGGTTTTCTCACGTTGGCGTCTGAAGAAAATGCTGAAACTCTAAAGAACATGTCACTAATGCAAAATGAGTTGGGTGCACGAACAGAATTGCTTACGCCAGAACGTCTGCGATTGAAATTTCCATGGTTAAATGTTGAAGATGTGGCGTTGGGTATGTACACATGATTACATATGATACCTTACATATGAGAAGTAATTTCGTTTTGCTTGATAGGTTCCCATGGAATCGAAAAACATGGATGGTATGATGCAACGAATTTCCTAATTGGTCTAAGGCATAAGGCAAAGGAGTATGGAACACATTTTGTAAAGGGCGAGTTAATTGACTTTGAGTTCAAAGATATTTCAGACATAAGTACAGAAGGTGAGGGAGAACCATCAAATACATATATGACCCTAGACAAAGCAGTAGTTAAAATGCCTGATGGGGACACAAAAACTATAACATTTGCTATATGTGTACTTGCCACTGAAAAGAGTACCGAAAGCGTGGCACATTTAGCGAAAATCGGTACCGGGAAAGGTATTCTGATGATCCCACTACCTATTCAATGTCGTAATATGTATGGCTATAGCTTCAGCATGAATGAACCAGACACAACAACAGCACCTGGCTTTGCTACACCATGTATTGTTGATTTCAATGGTTTACACGTACGGCGTGACGGTCTAACTGGTAACTACATAACCGGTTTTAGCACACCCGCGAGTAGAAAAAATGTGAAATCCAAGGAGGATAATTTTCAAAATGTTATACTTCCCAGTTTAATGCATAGATTGAAAATGAGAAAAGCGCCAAAAATTGTGGATAGTTGGGAGAGTTCGTACGAGTACAATGTGTACGATGAAAATGGCATTATTGGACTACATTCATACTATAGCAACTTGTTTTTTGCGACTGGATTTTCTGGATTGGGCTTACAGCAATCGCCTGCAGTAGGTAGGGCCATTTCTGAATTGATAATAGATGGACAGTTTCGTACAATAGATTTAACGAGACTTGGTTTCGATCGCCTTGTTGTGGATCAACCAATCAGTGAATATGCTTTTATGTAAGAACTTATTTAGGCAGATTTAATTAGATATGACTACAACTAATTAATATAAACAATTTTTAATAATTTGTTATCAAATCGATGAAAGAACAAATAAAAATATACTTATTCGTTTTTCCACGAACTTTTATTGTTCACTCTTAGGTACATACTTACATATAATTACATATTATGTATATAGTTAGAGAAATTTTGTGTTGTATTATTAGCTAATACACTCTTGTATAGAAACCTACATATTTGAACACAAATACAGATTAAACATTTAATTTTTTTTCTAATACATATTATGTAGTAGTACAATGAAATGACACAACTAAAAATTTATTTAAATTGCCCTGGTGTAGGTCCAAACAAACCACCACCTTGTTTGCTTGCTGCTCTGGAAGGCGCGAATCCCAACAACTTTTGAATATTTTGCCTTATTGACATCGTGCAAAGTATGTAAAGAAAGATGAAAGAGCAATCCCTATAGTCATCGCCAGATAAATTTCGATGACTTAAACCTTGTATCCATGAAATTGGTGTAAATGGCAATTGTGCCACCACACGACCATCAAATCTATTAGAGAAGCAATTAAATTAGTGCATATGCATGTTTTATGTTTTAATCTTATTTAAAGAAACTTTAAACACTTACATGCTATTGAACATGCTAAGTAGTGCAGTAAATGCAAAACCTGTAGCAAACATCGATTTCATTTTGACGAGCGACAGATCCCTGTTATTATTTTTCAGCTTTTCTTCATCACGCTCAATCTTTTTTTTCTGCGATTTATCTAATGACTCGCCATGGATTTCCTTACGCCTTTCCACTGTGTGAATGAATTTAAGAAACATACATATGTAGTTATAGCGAATGTGGTAATAAAAGTAGAAAATATAGAGCAAAAGAAAATCCGTCATTGATCTGCCTCCATTCCATTGAAGAAAGACCCTCGTCTCTGGCAGCATACAAGATAATAGGCAAACTACCCCGCATAGTTGATTTGATGAAAACTCATATATTTTATTAAGGGATTCAATTATAAAAATATAATTTAAGTTGTGGTGCTATTATTTAGAATCATATCATCCGTTATCATTCTCACAAATACATTAACTTATATAAATTTATAAAGTTCGACGAGTGAACCAGAAGGTACGGAGTAACCCGAAAGAAAGCATGGCTCAGAGCAAGGAAGAAAAGCTTCCTCGGGATATGAATTTTGTGATCTGTGAGACCCCCTCTACCCCCGGAAATAATCATTTTTTCCGAGCGGGATTCATTATATAAAAATTTTGAAACATTTTCCAATAGTCTACCACGCGTTGAAAACAAGTTAATGGGGGCTGTAGAGGACGTCCTCCTGATTTTAAATCCAAAAGTCCCGTCGACCGGAGATGTTTGTCAACTTACAAAATTTACCAAAAAAAAAAAACCCAAAACACGCCCTTATGTACATACATATACATATATGTGTGTAGGACACATTTTTGCGTGGGGGGCCTTCGGCCGCGCTTTAATAAAATAACCCTCAGCCGGCAAAATTCTCTTTCTGGGGTAATATCTATGGATCCATCCAACTACCAACAAATTACCTACTAAAATCTCGTGGACTATAAGCCTCCAGCAGATTTTGATTTCAGTTTTGAGATCTGTCAGAGGCCCTCCACCGCCCCGTGAAAATTCGGACCGTGGTTCCTTAATATGAAGTAGACAGATTGAAATCTGAGCCCCAAAGTTTCACATTTCTGGACCCCGGGTAGTGGTTTGCTATGCCATTTATGTAGGTATTTGTTCGAAAGAATCGAACTTGGATAGATAGATACTAGGAGGAAATACTGCACTGCGACCTTAAGATCTATTGTGCCCTCCACCTCATCACATAACCTCCCCAAGTCCAATCTCATCCAAGAACTTGATAATTGAGGACGGTCCTAGCTTTGGTATGTGTTTGCTCTCCAGCTGATATAAGCCGAGTGTTCTCTGTCTCCTTCTAGATATTACAGTGCATTCGAGGAGTATATGCTCCGCAGTCTCATCCTCCATGTCGCAAAACCGATATGTACTAGTAGAGTATATGCCGAGTTTATCCATATGGCTT
This sequence comes from Urophora cardui, assembly GCA_960531455.1. Classification (NCBI taxonomy): domain Eukaryota; kingdom Metazoa; phylum Arthropoda; class Insecta; order Diptera; family Tephritidae; genus Urophora; species Urophora cardui. The sequence continues at coordinate 102,339,726 of OY482674.1, forward strand.
TTGAGTCTGCAGTGACCAGTAAGAATACCGACCACTATTCTCATCTTGCTCTTCGAGAGCTTCATTATCGCCTTGAAGCGCTTTTTGTTAAAGCCCCCGAGTAGGAGCCTTGCCTGTCGCATGCCGGCTGTTTGTTGCCAGTGCTGTTCTCTCAAACGGTGTTCCTCTAGCCTGAGCTCCTCTCTAATCGTATGTGGTCCTATACTCAGAAAGGGCTCTGGTCCAATTGGCCACTCAGCTGCCGCCTCTCTGGCGAGGCTGTCCGCTATCTCATTTCCAGTTACTCCTCTGTGTCCAGGAACCCATGCCAGAAGTATTGCGTTACTAGCGCCAAGGTCGTTTAAATTATTTATGCACTCTGGGACTAGCGCGGAGTTAATCTCACACGACGCCAGCGCCCAGAGCGCCGCCTGGCTGTCACTCAATATAGTAATGTTTTCATCACAGTATCCTCTTCGTATGTTTAGCTCTACACACTGACTGATGGCGAATACTTCCGCCTGAAATATGCTGGGAAAGCGCCCCAGGAGCAAAGACACTCTGGCTCTCGGACCATAGAAGCCAGCTCCTCTGCCCTCCGGAGTCTTCGAGCCGTCAGTGTACCACACTATCATGCTATTCTCCAGGAGTACATCCATCCTGGAGTCTATCCAGGATGATTTATCTCCAAGCTCAATTTTAAATTTCTTCTCAAATTGTATGTATTTAGCAGGGTTTGAATTTGCTTGCTGCAAAACAGCAATAGCCAATGTTTTTTGCTTATTGCTGAATTCAGCCGAGCCAAAAACGAAAACACGAATCATTCGCTTCAGTTTTCAGCTGAGTCGTGTTTGCTTGTGTAGTTAAGCCAAGCAACTCAATTTGAGAGCGTTGCTTTTACTTCCAGCAATTAGTTGAGTGGTAAATTTTTGCTTACAGTTGCTTATTTTGCTGAAACTAGTTTTAAGCAGAATTCAACATGAAAAGATGTTTACAAATGGACATACATACATATTATGTGTACATACATACATACATAAGTAAATATGCGTAACCAAATCGTTTCAGCAAAATAAGCAAAAGCAGAAAAAATGCAAAGACACAACTAATTGCTGGAAGTAAAATGAAATCCCCCAAATCGCGTTGCTTTGCTTAACTATACAAGCAAACACGGCTCAGCTGAAAACTGAAGCGAATGAATCGTGTTCTCGTTTTTTACTCGGCTGGCCGAGTTTGCTAATTTACTTTTCGTTAGCAAAAGCAAATGCAGCAAAAGTAGCTAAGCAATTTCAAACCCTGGTATTTAGTCATATCGTCCCTGGGAAGCCGAGATATTTGGAGCTTTTCTCTCAGCTTCTCCATGTTTTGGGAAGTTATGACCTTTCCTTTACCACTCCTTCCCTTGCTATGTTTAGCAGGGTACGCTTAACTATTTGCTCAATATGTATGTGCAGAGGAGTAAGTTCGAGTAAAACCTCCATCGCTGCAGTGGGGCATGTGCTCATGGCTCCCGTAATGCACACACACGCCAGGCGTTGAATCTTGGTTAGTGCTACCCTCACTGTCGATAGAGCGGTCCTCGATCCATCGAACTTGGATACCCATATATGTAAATGCTTTTACCCCGCTAGCAATGACTCTTCACGCCAGGCAATTCGGAGAGTTTCCGCCAACCACCTTGCTAGCAATCCTAAGTCATTAGCCCTGTTTTTATTTAAGCGCATATACATCTGCGCTTAAATTTTGTATGGACTGCTAAGCACGGATAGAGATGTGCGCTGAGAAATCCATACATAATTTAAGCGCAGGGCTATTGTTCCACCAACTTAAGGGTTAATCACAACGCTGGTACTTTGTATTTACATATTCACACCTTATTATTTAAAATTTACTTACATTTTTTACTTTGCTTTTCCACTTCACCTTTCAGCTTTTGATACTTTTCCGTCCGATACACCAATAACCAAGTGAGCCCTTTTAAACAAAAATTAAATCTAGAATAAGAATTTAGAAATGTGTATTACCTTCACCCAAAAGCGCAGTGCAAATAGAAATAAATACGATTAAAATTGTGTCACTCCACATAATTTCTGTAAATTTGCCTGTAATTAGGGTTGGCCGATATATATCGATGTTCAACCGAGAATATCGACATTTTGAATTACGTGCATCGATAATCGATAATTTTTTGCCATACGTGCCAAATTCCATATTTTAATAATAGGCCGTTCCCGTGGCAGTGATCCAGATCCGGATAAGAAGTTTGCCTGCAAATGCAACAATAATTTTGTGATCTGTATCAATTTCGGATCCGTATAGATTGTAAAAGATTTTTTGATCCAGATAAATACAAGGATCACAAAATTGTTGTTACATTTGCTTGCAAAATTTGTATCCGGATCTGGATCGCTGCCACGGGAACTCACCAAATAACAAAATCAACTTTTGGCCGACGAAAAGTAACAAAACCGACTTTTGGCCGACGAAAAATAACAAAATCAACTTTTGGCTGACGAAAAGTATCAGCAATTATATACTGTTTTTACATTAAAATTCTTGTTGTTTAAACAAAATTGATAGTTTTCGTCAGCCAAAAGTTGATTTTGTTATTTTTCGTCGACCAAAAGTCGATTTTGTTACTTTTCGTCGGCCAAAAGTTGATTTTGTTATTTTTCGTCAGCCAAAAGTCGAACTTGTTACTTTTCGTCAGCCATAAAAAATATGATGTTAGTTTTCGTATGGTACGACGATATAAATGGAAAGCATTCCTCAGAAAAAAAAAAACAAAAAAATAAAAATTGTACTTAGTTGTGACGACAGTGATGAATATTCAACAAGGAATCATCAATGATCATTCAGCAGTGAAACAAATTTACTGCAGAGATCTAAAGACCCATACAACTTTAACAACAGTAAACTATAAGCCTTCGGCCAAGGCAGATCTAGGAAGTTAGGCCCGGTGGCGAATTCAGAAACTACTTTTTTTTATATGCAAAGGTAGAGTGTAATGTCAAAATCCAAGCGAGTTCACATCATGGCCAATAGGAATGGACGAGCCCCAAGCGAATTCAGATTTTAACCACGGTGAAATATCATTTTGACATTACACTCTACCAATTACAATAAAAAAATACATGGGAAATTTCTGAATTCGCCACCGAGTCTACCTTCCTAGATCTGCCTTGCCTTCGGTATGTTTGGATTTCAGTTTTGTTATCCGTGAGAGCACCTCTAACCCCACGAAGAAGTGGTTTTTCACGAGGCGTGCTTCTGTAATGGAAAGTCCACCCTTTCAATATATTGATATATCGATGTTTTTACACGGCATAAATCGTTGTCTTTTCAAATATCGATATAATAGCTTCGTTTTCCTGTTCGTTTAAGGATATTTTTTGATGTTTTTCGAAAACATTTAAAAACTAACACTTTTTCTCCGTTTTTTTACGCCAAATCTCCAACAGAAGAGAGCCAACTGAGAGAGAAAACTGGCATTTAATTTGGTGAGAAGCTGTTGAATTCTGTTGGACAAATTTTTGCCAACAGCAATTTTCCAACAGGAAAACAGCTGATCAAACAACAGCTGACTGGAATTTTTGCAAGTAACAAGATTTGCAAAATATTCAAATCAATTATAAAATTAGAAAAATACACTAAATTGGCAACAAATATGGATAAATTAAATATGCAAAATAAGTTACATACTTTTTGCTAAGTATTTATCATGCCTATTACGGTATCCGACGGATGCCACTCCCGCGAATGCCATCCGATTCGCACTCCCCTCGCCGGTCAAATTTCACGCTATTACCATAACCGTCGGATTACTGCTTTATCGATTCAGGGAAATGTTTCCATTATTCCAGCACGCCCCGAGAAAAATGACTTATACAGGGGTGTAGAGGAGCTCTCACAGATCCCAAATCTGAAAACCAAACTTGCCGGAGGCTTATGGTTTCCGAGATAGGTAAAATTTTAGACGAGTCCCCCACGGCTAGAAAAAAATGGTTTTTTAGGAGGGTAGAGGTGGGCCCCCAGATCACAAAACTGAAGACCCCACCTACCGGAGGCCTATAGTTCCCGAGATATTTGTTGTTAAAGTTCCCTTACAAATTTCACCACACATGGAGTTTAGCGAAAATTTTGCAAAAAAAAACTTTTCTGCGTTGGCGGCCTTCGGCCGCGCTTATAAAAAATAACCCTGGGCTACGCCATCCGTCCGGACGTGTGCCCCAACCGTGGCTACCGCCACGGTGATGTCCTTCTGCATAGTATTTTCACAACTTTAAGAAGGAATATCTCGGGAACTATAAGCCTCCGGCAAGTTTGGTTTTCAGTTTTGAGATCTGTGAGAGCCCCTCTACCGCCCTGCATAAGTCATTTTTCTCAGGGCGTGCTGGAATAATGGAAAGCCGACCCTCGATTCACCCTGCGTATCATGTCAAAAGCTTTTTTACATTTTACTACATTGTCAGTTGTGATTTATTTGCATTTTGAAAGAATATAATTGAATAAATTGAAGAAAAATTGATTTTTTTTTGCAAATGGAAGTACTCTTTGTTGTGTTTGCGGACTTGAAGCTGTTCCAATTTCTTACGAAGTACTCGCTAAATTTTGTACTTCTGCATTTGGCCTCGAATTATTAACGGATGGTTCACAATCAACGCTTATATTTTGATCATCGCGCTACAGAGCCTACCAAAATGTCTTCCAGTGAACTTCTGCGTTTGTCCTCCACATGTAACTTGCATTTGGAAGCGGTTTTTTGTTAGCTTGATCTTAATACAGGATTTGGATTCAGACCAAGTAATTTTGATGTTGGTCCCAAAGCATTCAAATCCGTGCTTAATGTTGTCCAAAACTCAGATCAACTTCTGGAGACTGCTTGCTCATGTTATTTTGCGATATTTTCGTTAAGCTTCTTCCGCTCAATCAAAAAGGAAAACTGCCCACGTTTTTCGTACGAATTCCATTTAAAAATAAAATTAACTCATATATGTATATTTACTTAAAATATATGTATGAATTATTTTGTTATTCGTTAAATTTCATTGTAATTTACTACGCAATGAAAATTCAATTTTTTAAATTTCTATTGAATCCGCACCAATTTTATGACGAATCGAAATCAAAAGAAATTACAGCTACTGCGTTTCGATTACGGTTATAGGAATGCGGTGAATCCTCGAACTGCTTTATCAACATGTTTTTTATTCCCGGACTGCATTGACGATCGGTTATGAGAATATCAAATTTTATCAAAACGATTCGCATTCCCTGCGAAAGGCATCCGCCGGATACCGTAATAGGCATGTATATGTATATTCACCCTTATTACGGTTGTCGTCGTCGACACTCACTCGACGCTGTCGGCGACGACCTATCAAAATCGGTATTACGTATGGTAAAGTCGATAACTTGTGACAACTATCGAAACATATTTGGTATCAGCTAAGTCGACGTCGACGGTCACTCGTTGCCATTTTCGTCGACGCGGTGTTTAATGGTGACAAGAAAATTTAGTATGTATGCATTTTTGTTTTTAAAATTTAATACGGGAGTGTTAAAATTAGTAGAACTACAATTCGCAGAATATTTCCTGCTAGTTTTATTGAAAAATTCCCACTAGTTTAAAAATAAATTCGGTGAGCGCACATACCGAAACCGACCCAAAGGTTTTCAATGGGGTACGATACCAACTAATTTTTTACACCATTGAGAAGCAATCACTATTAAATTGAATGCCTTGGCACCTCCTTTAAGAAAGATTGAGGAGAAAACTAATTTATTAAATATTTATGCACATACATACCTATGTATATATGTATTTCAACTAAAATATTTTTTCTTTTATTTATTAATTACTCGAGCACTTCATTGCTATGTTCATCGCTAAAACTTGATGAATCATATGCAAAATACATTTATTATAAAGAAATAAATTATCTAAATAGCACATATTAAAAATACGGAAAAAATTGCGCACAAATTCTAAATAAAATCAAACAGCTAGTGCAGAAATTATAGGGATGGTACTTTCGTCATTCGGTTTACCGATAAACAGTCGACGTCGTCTCAATACGCTTAGCTAATACCGATTTTGCGTCGATGTGACGACGACGTCGAGACGACGTGATGTCGACTGAAAAGTGACAACGACGTCGACGACGACAACCGTAATAAGGGTGATTATGTACCTTGGGTTGGCTTTCCAATAATGTCACACGCCCCGAAAAAAACGAATTTTACTGGGTTGTAGGGGAGGGGGAGTAGGTTCTGAATCAGTTAAATTTAGGCGCCCGACATAGCTAGTTTTCCTGGAATTTGTTAAAGTTTTTAAATTTTTACCAATAACAACCCCAATTCCTCATTTACAAAACAAATTTCACTCTTTATTTTAGCCACAACACGTATATTACTAATGTATTTAATAAATTTTACAATATTGCGTTAAAATCACGTTTATTAAAAATGTTGCTAATAGTGACTTCACAGGGTGTACTACGCAGAAGGACATCACCGTGGCGGTAGCCACGGTTAGGGCACACGTCCGGACGGATGGCGTAGCCCAGGGTTATTTTTTATAAGCGCGGCCGAAGGCCGCCAACGCAGAAAAGTGTTCTGCGCAAAAGTTTTTTCTTTATCTATCGAATTTATATGGAGTTACTAAACTTTAACCATAAATTCCTCGAAAACGAGGTACGTCCGGCGCCTAAATTTTACGGATTCAGAACACCCTTCCCCTCCCCTACCAACCGGTAGAAGTCGTTTTTTTGGGGGCGTGTGACATTATTGGCAAGTTTCCCCTGTACCTTAGTAAATTGTAACCTCCTTTGCCGGAATATATACATATTAACGTGGCCGCTGTGGTGCAGTGGGGAGTGTTGTGGCCACTGCGGTGTAGCGGGCAGTAGCTAGTCTGCCATACCAGAGGTCGTGGGTTGGATCCCCAGCCTGGATAGATGGAAAATTTGTATATAATGAACCACGATCCGATAACAATTAATTTTCCAGAGGGGTGGTCTCACAGATCACAAAAAACAAAGTACCACCTGCCAGACGCTTATAGTTCAGGAGATATTCCTTGTTAAATTAATGTATGTATGTGTAGAACATGTTTCTGCGTTGGTGGCCTTCTGCCGCGCTTCAATAAAATTACCCTCAGCCGGCAGAATTCTCTTTATGGATTAATATCCATGGACCAATCCACAGTTGTTTTGTTTAGAACACCTTTTGCGTTGGCGGCATTCAGCCGCGCTTTAAAAAAATAACCCTCAGCCGGCAGAATTCTCGTTCTGGAGAACTTAAATATTATAATTTAATAATAGTTGAAAGTGTTACATCATCTACAGAATATTTCCTGAAAATTTCACTGAAACATTCGCAGTAGTTTATAAATAAATGAAATTATTCGGATTTTAAAAATAGCGGTCACTCTAGGCAGTGGGTGGAACACCCTCCGAGAGTATTTCTGCAGTGGGTCGGCTTCAGTATAATGCGCCCGCCGTACTTATTTTCAAACCACTGGAACTTTCGGGAAATGTTCTATAGATGTTAACACTCCCGATCGCTCCGCAGATATAATTCGAGAAAGGAAATTTTGCTGGCTGGGGCTGTTTTTTTTAAAGCGCGGCCAAATGCCGCCAACGCAAAAGTTTGTTCTACTCAAAAGTACTGTGGATCGGTCCATAGAGGGTTATTTTTTTAAAGCATGGCCAGGGCCGGGTGCATTAAATTGAAATCTCTTCTGCGGAGCAGCAGACACGAAGACATATTACGGTGGAAAACACTACGGACATGGGTACAAAGAAAAGCAATTGGTAGTATGATCATTATTACAATGAAATCCTATTTATCAGATAGTGACAGCGAGTGATGTTGACTGTTTCAGGCAGAATTGTGTCTCCATTAGCATTTACATAGAACAAACAGTGCCGAATTATTGTAAGAGAGAACCTATGCGAATGATTTTTAGATTGAGGAGGTTATCGTGGGGTGACAAAGACTATCTGACCAAAAAGAAACCCAAAACGAATCAAGAGAAATTAAATAAGAAAAAAACACGTTTTATTTCATTCTTTTGGTGTTATATGTACATATATACATAATAAACAGCAATAATTTCCACCAATTTTATTATCATTCTAATTTTAATCCTTTTATGCAAGGCAGATCTATAAAGGTAACAGCACGGCGGCCATGTTGAAAATCTCTCGTCTAAAACGTCAAAAAGCACGTACGAAAATGTAAACAAGACGGAAGTAAACAAAATAAAAGCAATACGATTTGACAATTTAGCCAAAATGAAAATGAATCAGCTGCTGAGCTTATATTACCGGTATAGATCTGCCTTGCTTTTATGCAACTTTGAATTTGGGGCTTGTGAATGTAAATAAAAATCAGCTGTTTGCCAAAGCTGTTGAACCATGATCCAATAATAATGGTCGACGCAGCAGAGAAAGGCTATTTTGTTTTTGTAATAGTAAGCTGTCAAATTATCGTCTTTTGTTTTGATTTTGCCCTCTTGCACGTGTTATTCCTGGAAATAGCTTGTGTGTTCGCTTGTATGCATGGAGGAACAATAAACGAGAATGCATAAGATCAGCTGACTTCTTCTTCAATCTTCATAAACACACACGAACACAAGCATTTTTTTTGTTGACATATTCCACACACACACGCACCCTAGCATTTCCATAGGGGCCACATCTGTCAAATTCTTCTACATTCCTCTTTGCATGACACTTCTGGCCCCACTATGTATGAAGGTATGTCGTTATGCATTCTCCTTTATTGTTCCTCCATGCTTGTATGTTCGCTGGCGTTTTTTCTGTTTTTGACAGTTTTATCTACGGCCGTTCAACGGTAATCGCCTATTCTCTTTTGGCTGATACGACCATTATTGGATCATTTGTTGAACTCTGGCAAATTTTGTGTTCGTTTACCTCTTACGATATTTTTCTCTTGTGAGAGGAAAGATGACATTTTTCTCCAACACCTGACTGTTAGAGGCTGCTGAGTAAATGCTGTTGGAGAAAGTAAGCGAACAAAGCTAATCACCCCGATTCTAAACGAAAAATCCACAAGGATTTTTCCGCTTCTCCCTGTTCCCTTATTCTAAACACAAATTCCTTGTGGATTTTTTCGCTTCTCCCTTTCCGGCTATTCTAAATGATGTTCGAAAAAGTGAAAAGCGAATAAGGTAGAAAAGTAGGTATCATGAATGAAAATAAAAGCGAGAATTTATGCAATTATTTTGTGAGATTTTTCACAAGACAATTTTAAGTGGATGCTGAACAAAATGTGAGTGAATATAACTTTTGTTAATAAAAAATACATAATTGAATTAATTATGTACTGGTTTGCTTATTTTTATGACGGAAAGTATAAACTGCAAATAGATATTTTAGTAAGTTTATTGAAAGGGCAGCCGGATATTTCGCGGCTTGTAGGCTGTAGTATCCCTTCCGGTTGTAGTAAAGGTGCTTGTTTTGATATGGAGCGATGATACGGACATGTGTTCCATCAATACATTCAAGGACACTAGAGATGTCGCTGTTTTAAAAACCGCACTTAAAAATTTTCTTTTCGCTGTTCATAGCTTTATGAATCCAAATCGGATACAACTCATTTTCAACAATTTCAACAACATTTAGAACTTTGCTGAAGGTGGATTGAGCCAATCAAACGTCGGAATTTTTTCCAACTCCCGTTTGATATCCATCTTCAAGCAAAAAAACGGAAGAATGCGCATAGTTTTATTATAGGAGAGATTGCAAATAGTTTCTTTGGCTGCTGTGTATGTGATATTAAAATGTTCAATAAATATTTGAACGCAGGTTTATTAATTCTATAGTATTTAATAAATCTGCAAATTAATAAAATCAATGCAATACTCTCAAAAAACTTTTTTATTTCCTATAAAGATTCCGTCAAACGGATTCGTACCATCGCGCAATCTTCCTCTTATAGACTTCTGCTACTTCCGAAAAGCAATACCTTAATTTTGTTAAATTTGCAATTTTTTAACAAAAATGCAAAATTTGTGGGGAAATTTCGATATGGTCCAGGCCCCTGAATTTTCGTTTTTTTTTTATTTTAGGGTAGGGGGGGTCATATGGATCACTAAAATGCAAACGAAATCTTGGGAAAACTTATAGTTTATTAATTATTTTTGCGTAGTAAACCCTAATGCGTTGCGGGCTTCGGCTGCGCTTAAAAAAAATAACCCTCAGCCGACAGAATTCTATTTCTGGAGTAAAATCTACGGAAGGATCCACAGTCGTTTTGAGTAGAAAAACATTTTGCGTTGGAGGCCTTCGGCCTCGCTTCAAAAAAAATTACCCTCAGCCGGCGGAATTCCCTTTCTGGATTTATATTTCTGGAGCAGTGCACAGTATTTTTGCATAGTGGGGTTTTAAAATTTGTAAAATTAACATTCACATAACATTTCCAGAAAATTTTATTGAAAAATTCTTAGTGGTTTGAAAATAAATACGGCATTCGCATAATATCGAAGCCGACACAGGTAGGCGCATAGGCAAATTCCGAAGCTACTTTTTTATTTACAAAGGTAGAGTGTAATGTAAAAACAAAGAAGTGAAGTGGAAATTGTCAAAGTGTTAATTGTAGCAAGCATCTGGAATTTCGCTTTGCTTACGTAATACATGAACGGCTCCTTACCATACAAGGGAATGCGAAGTGTTACATAACTTAACGTGTAATTCTTTTAATAGATGTGCGTTCCTAGAGGTATGCATAGGATATAAATTAGTGGGAACAACATGCCTTTACCTGGATATGTGAATCATGAGAAAATAATGAAGAGTTCCGGAGATACGGCCCAAAAACGTCGCCCATCGGCCACAAAATCAAGTTTTTTTAAACTTTAAGCGCCAAGCGGCACGTGTTAATATGATCCAATCGTTCTTAAACTTTGGCTATCTTAAAATCTGCAAAGGCTGATCATTTTATAGGGTTCCCGTTGACAAAATTCCTCGAAAAATTTCCCCTCCCTATCACTGCGGTCACCCTACTGTACACGGTGAATTAAAAACAAGAAGAAGTCAGCTGTTCACGTACCATTACCATAAGAATGAATTTGCCTTGATTTTAACCAAGGTGAAATGTCATTGTGACATTACACTCTACCAATTACAACAACAAATTATATGGGAAAATTTTGAATACGCCCGTGTGCCTACTTTTGTAGATCTGCCTTGGAAGTACTCGGCAATCGGTCTCTTCGTAAAATTTTATCGATTATAATCGAAAAACATCTTTACTAATCGCTTGTAGTCTCGTTAAATTTTTTTGCTACGGCTTCTTAAGTATATTCTTACACTGCTATTCCGAGCGTTACCGGAAAATTACTTTACTGGTAATTTAGGTTGCTAAAAATTGTTACCATCTTTTCAATTGGTATTCTGGCACAAATGGTAACGCTGTCAAAGCATTTCCATACGAACGGAATTGAATCGGGCTGAAAATAGTAACAAAATATTACCACGTATTGAGGTGGTAACTTAATTTTCTGCTGCCAGAATACGAAAAGAGTGTTTAAAGCATTGTGGTTTAAACACTGCTATTCCGAGCGTTACCGGAAAATTACTTTACTGGTAATTTATGTTGCTGAAAATTGTTACCGTCTTTTCAATTGGTATTCTGGCACAAATGGTAACGCTGTCAAAGCATTTCCATACGAACGGAATGGAATCGGACTGAAAATGGTAACAAAATGTTACCACGTATTGAGGTGGTAACTTAATTTTCTGCTGCCAGAATACGAAAAGAGTGTTTAAAGTACCAGATTCTTTATTTAACCAGTAAAGTAAATTATGTTACCACACCGGAATAAGGCCGAAAGTACCAGATTCTCTATTTCACCAGTAAAGTCCGTGTCCAAACACAGCAACTCTGCCGCGAAATTATCCAACGATTCTCTTTTGTGCCGCTGTTCTGTCTTCCATTTGTCCAAACACATCAACTCGTCGCTGGCCAACTTTTGTTCATTATGTTTTGTTCTGGCATTCTTCGAACGCTCTGATTGGTCACTGGCGATAAGAATTGCTGCACAAAGCGTGTTGTCCGAGCACCGACGACTTGGTGCCCCCCTCCTTTCCTCGTCGCCTTCTCACCGACAAACGAACAAAAGCAGCGGGTTGCTCAACTTCGTGTCTCCGTGTTTGGACGTCGACAAAGTAAATTATGTTACCACACCGGAATAAGGCCGTTATTGTATGTTGTATTAGCGATTTTTTAATAACAAAAAATTTAATTTGGTGGGAGTATTTTATAAATGTTATTTTCATTTAAGTTGAAAATCTTTTCATCACACAAATCAATATTAAAAAAATTTAATTGATATAAATTTCATTAAATTTAACCTAGTTTTTAAATTCGAAATATGTATAAATTTTCTGTCAAAACTATGCCAGAGGTCTCGGGTTCAAACCCCAGTCCGAGCAAACACCAGCAAAATTATTCTAATTAGTAAAAATCCAATTACTGGGTTTTTTAAGAGCAGCGGTCACCTCTCGGCAGTGGGCGGCATACCCTCCGAGAGTATTTCTGCCATGAAAAATCTCCTCACAAAAAATGCATTCGCCGTTCGGAACCGGCATAAAACTGTAGGTCCACCCAATTAGTAGGAAAAAACAAAAGGAGCACACCTCGAATTGGGAGAGAAGATCGGCCATAAAACTCGTCAGATATAATAGCGCCATTGTATTATTATTATTATATCTAAAAAACTGGACTAGTTTGCGTTCATACAGACGGACATGGCTTAAACGACTTAGCTCATGGTCCTGATCATGTCGGTATATATTCTGGTAACTTCAAGATTTGACTTTCTACACAAAGTTATATATAATACCATGAAAGGTATAAAAATATCTTCTATTATTTTAATTTATGCAATTTAAAAAGTAAGTCAAATACATATTTTGTTATTAAGAACGTTTATTTAAATATCAATTAAATGATCTATAAGTACCATATATGTACGCTAGGGAGTGCCACTTTTACCGATGAATTTTGTAACTGGAACGATGTGAAAGCACTCCTCTACATTTTCAACTGCCTTTGCAATCGAATGTACCAAAAAATTTTATAACGAATATTCAATTATTTTGATTATTGAATTTGGATAGTCTTGGGGAAAAAACTTAGTACTTTGCAAATATGTAATTTGTACGCCCAATTTGTTAGTTTTTGAAGGCATTTGAAATTAGATAATTATCACTATGAACTCAAAATAATAAAATAAATGAAAAATGAAAAAATGAAAAATATCGAAAAACAAGAAACCAAAACAGGTTAAAAAATTAAAAAAAAAAAAAGCAAAAACTAAATGTAAGCTAATAAAATAGGGGGACTTCTAGAAATCACTTTGGCTATCAAATCATTTTGATTTCAAGTTTCTTTCAAGTTAAAAGTGGATTGCATGTCTATGCCGAAGGCTAAAAAAAAGGATACGATTTTTTTTAAGATTTCGGGAAATACTTGCCATGTGTAGATAAGGTTTGTAAGTATATGTTTGATTTACCAAAGATGCTAAATGAAATTCATTACTTTGCTTTTCAAGCATCTTGCAAGATTTGCACGAGCTTGAGAAGTAACAAATTTCAAATGCAAAGTTGCCCTAATGATATTTATATTTGTTTCTGTTGGTCATACAATACCAATTTGTTTTAGTAACGTCGACGATCGCGACTACGTGAACGGCGATCGCTGGACCTATTGCGCCTATGATCCTTTGATCGATCTCTATCCCGTCGGTCATTGGTCCGATTCCTTTCTCTCTCCTTCTCCTTCTCCTTCTCCTTTTCTTTCTCTCGTTCTTTCTCTTTTTCCAATTCTCTTTGCTTCATACGTTGTTTATGCTCTTCAAGTCGTTTTTGTCGGAATGCCTCTTTTTCAGCTATCTGCAAATGTAAGTAAAATATTTCAGCTCCATATCTTGTTAGTGCTACAACAATAAAAGCAGTTTATAATAATAGATTGTCGCGGATATAACTCCGCAACAGCAGTTCGAGGCGTGTTCCTTAAGTTTTATTTTTCCTACTAGTTCAGTGGACTATAATTTTTGTAAGAAGTTTTTTTATAGCAGTAATACACTCGGAGGGCAGCCGCCCGCTGCCGAGGGGTGACCACTATTTTTAAGAACCCAATAATTGATTTTTAACTATTAATTAATTTAAATTTTTTTGTTGGGACAGCTGGGGTTAAACCCGCGACCCTTAGTATGACAGGCGAGCACTATATCCACTACACCAAAGCGGCTGACAATTTATTCTCGTTAAAACTAACAATTTTCTTTTTCTAAATATATGAAATTCATACTTACTTGTTCGGGTGTTAACGGCAACCAATAAATACATGGCGTACTCTTGGTTTTGCGAAACAAATCGTCAAGTAGTCTTAATTGTGGTTCATTTTCCTTTTTCTTTATTTTGCGAACTGCAAATATTAAAAATTATTATTTTTTTTAATCAGTGTGTTTATATATTGTGTAAATGTTTGTTTAATACCTGGTGATCGGCTAATACTTCTTGCATCTCCTCTCCCCTTGGAGCGGGGTCTCCTTTCCTTGCCATTCCGCTGCTCGAGCTCCCGATTTCCGAAAAAAATTTCCCTCTCCCTGCTGCGGCGCTTCTGGACTTCCCTAGTTTTCTCCCGTTCTAAAGTCTCCTTCTTCCCGACATCCCATTCACGAACCGGTCTTACGGTCTGAAATATATTAGATACAGCTAATAATCCGAAATTCTTCTGTGTCTGGCAACGAATTGAAAGTTTAACAAAAGAAAAAAATGAAAAAATAAAATGAAAGTTAGATGGATAGATATGTAGATGGATGTGCACATTGATAGATTTGTATGTTTGTATGTATGTATATAGATAGATATTCTATTGAATTAGAAAAAAAATAAAATTTTTAGAAATATGAAGGTATCCGGTTGTTGCAACGTTGTTGCCGGAATGGCGGATATAAATCCGTGTTGTTCCGGTACTTAGAGACCCGACTGCAGCGTGATTGAATGGGTTCGTGTCATGTCCGTTTTCGTCTGAATTGGGAGGCAGTTCTTGACGGGATATAGTTCCGAGTCCAATTAAACTAAAATCCGTATGTAAAATATAGCTGCCCTACTTCACAACGAAATACTAAATACGTAGTTAAAACGGGCTCGTTTTAATTAAGGGTCATGTCCGTAAGAACATTTGTGAAAATTAAAAGGAATCCAATCATTAGAAATTGAATTTTCATGAAAGGTGACCGTTAGTTGGTTGCCCCCTGGGCATGTACAGAAGAGTGCACTTAATTTGTATAAAAAAAATTCAGAAAAACATTGTACGGTAGTAACATAGTTAAAGATATCCCACATAAGTTTTGATTCTGATTGTTGGCGGTTAAGCTACGGCGCATTGAGATCAAAGTTCAGACAACTCTATGAAGACCCAAAAAATCAAAATTTGTTCAATTATCTAATACCCAAACTCAGTACTTCTAAACACATGGATAACAGATATAAATTTTAGTCGCGATTGACGACTGTTTAGTGGTGCTTCACGGGGGTCAAAATTCAGATTGCCATAGAATACTTGACGATTTCGTGTCGCATGGGATAATCTGTACTTTGACGCCCGTAAAACGCCATCAAACCATCTTCAATCGGTACTAAATTTTATAGTTGTTATCTTTAGGTATAGTATTGATTTTGGGTATTACATAATTAAAAACCTATTTTGATTTCATAACTCTCCAGTTCTCTGAACTTTGGCCTCAATGCTCGAGCCCTTGACCTAGTAACTACCGTGGGGCGGCTCTTTAAAAATAGCGTTAATTTGAATTTTAAGAGCACTCTAATGCCCATATGTATGTATATGAATACATAGGATGTATATGAAAACTTACCCTCTTATCATCCAATAT
Source organism: Urophora cardui (assembly GCA_960531455.1). NCBI lineage: Eukaryota > Metazoa > Arthropoda > Insecta > Diptera > Tephritidae > Urophora > Urophora cardui. The sequence continues at coordinate 102,355,636 of OY482674.1, forward strand.
GCCATTTCTATCTCTATTCCAGCCAATACCAATGAGAACATTATCTCGTTGGTTTTCTTGACCAAATTGTTTTTTCGATTGTTCCTCTTTGGTGGATTCAATAGCACGCTCCAAGTCACTTTTTTTAGCGAAGTTTACAATTAAACATTTTGGATTGGAAACTGGCCAGCGTACTCCATGCAATGCATGGCGCGTTTCAATGGCTTGACTAAATTAAGAAATTAAATGTTTATGAGCAAATTTAATTTAATAATAATAAATTCATATACATACTCTTCTGTTTCGTATTGTACATAACATTTCGATTTGATGCGATCAATCCAAAAGCCATCTTCCTCCACCATTTTTCCAGTGCGTGCCAATAACGATTTCAATTGCATCACCGTAAACGGACGAACTAAATTTGTTATAAACAGTACATTACTAGTAGCCTTTTTACTCTGCGGACTGGGCGACCGCCTTTCAAGCTTTATGTTTAACTTGTTTGTTGTTCTAGATGTGACTGTGTTTGAGGAAAAAAGTTCATTTCTACTTTGATTGCGTCTTATTTTTTCGCTAAGCGTAATAATTTTCTTTTCGGTGCTAATCAGATTATGTATTCTTTGTGGTTTTGGAATTTCCTTCTCTGGCGAAGGCGTTTTCTCACCCTCTTCTCGTTCCCATGTCGCTTCCGTTGCTGCTGATGCCGTTGTTGTTGTTACAGGGGTCTCTGCCGTTTTGATCGTGGCTGGAGTCAGAGTTTCAGTGGTAATAACTAGCAATGGACTACGATTCTCCACTATACGCTTTGTAACCCACGTTCGTTGTTGTGTATTGGAATCGGACAATTCTTCATTTCCATGTTTAGGGTCTTCATGGTCTACCACCACTACATCTTCCTCAGCTCTGGACGATGCTGAACGTTTTTCTTGATGTTCATCAGAAACACTATTTGCTGTTATGTTATCGTCAATTTGCATTTCTATATTGTTGTCACTATTCATTTTTTCATCCTCAATTGGTTTATCGTCACTTCTACTATCTCCTGCCTCATCAGTGATTTCAACTGCTGATTCTCTATTGTTTGCTTCTGTCTCTGTCTCTTGGGTTTGTGATTTTTCTTCATCATTTTCTTCTGCTTGGATTTCTAGTACATCAACATTTGTTTTCGGACTTGATGAACAAGATGTCACTGCTTTCAATTCTGCTTCCGAATTTTCAACAAGTACCCCGTCTTTGCAATTATCGCTGTCCTGGTGTTTTTCGCCTTTATTATCCGTATTTTCTGCTTTGCTATCCCTATTTTCATCATTTTGTTGACTCTCTTCTTCCTGTTCTTCTATAATTTCTTTGAGAGTTTTAGTGTCTTCTTCTGGAATAGAATTAATATTATCACTTGTATCATCCTGAGACCTCAAACGTTTGTTGCAGTATTGGGGGCTACTTTGGTCCTCTGGCGGCGTCGTATTTTTACCGCATTCGTTTGCAGCGTCTTTGTTACCAGTCTCTTCATGTGGGAAATCGTCATTTGCATTGTCGGACCTGTGTTTGTCTGCTTCTTCAGCCTGTGCAGGAAACGTTTCATTTGCTGAGCCTTTTTCGCTCGTACATTCAGAAGTTTGACGAGAACGCCTTGTGCGGCGACTCACCGCTGCCACTGGCGGTGCAGGCGACGAAATATCAGTCGATTTTTTTCTTTCACTTCGTCGTCGCATTTTTATTGTATGCTCTATATAATTTTGTCAAATTTTCGCACAATATTTAAAGTTCTACGTTTTTTTATTTAAGAAAAAGTGTTTGTTTTGCAAAAAAACACACGGCTTCTGAAAATTCGATACAACAAACTCAACTCTGTAAAATGTGAAAGGTAGACATCTTGTTTTGAAGTGGTATGTTCAGTATATTTTTCATTGTTGCCAGATCTTTTATATAACGTCTGTATATTAGCACAATAAGGTTGTTCTCTCTGTTTAATCTTTTTGCCGAGATATCAAGGTTGTTCTCTCTGTGTGATCTTGGCCTGGCAAATTTGCCGAGATAACATAAGAGCCTATACACACTTGCGACTCAATCGATTTGGTCGAATTGGACTGTTGTATTCACACTACTCCAACTATTTAGTCGAATCGGTGGCAGCTATTCACACTTGAGACTAAATAGTCGTGCGATTGACAATGACATAGTGTTGCCAATGTTCACATTTTACTCAGCAAATTTTACATTAGTGGTCTTCATATAAAGTGATGAAGTATTAAATTGTTAAAGTTTATCTGCATTCTTACATGAAAGCACCTTCTTGTCAGCTGTCAACTTGATTAATAAATAAAAAACAATAAAATAAACAAAAAGTGCATACATTGTTTGGCTTTGTTTCTTATTAAACTAGCAAATAGCTGTCAAGTAAATGAAAAGAGAAAAACGGAAGGAATTACGCTCATAAAGGTGAAACGAACAGAAGTACAAGAAACGGAAAAATAGTAAAAATCAGCCATTAATAATTTTCATGAAATTTCATTTTCATTATTTCTATTTTAAAATGCGATTAATGACATTTGAAGAGAACAACAATATCAAGAAACATATGAAAACGGAAGTAAATATCCTTAGTTAGATAATTCTTGTCTATAACTACACCATTTCCAGATGGATTTTAGAAAGCGTCAACTGGATTTTAGAAAGGGGAAATTGGATCTTAGAAATGTCAATTGGATTTTAGAAAGGGGAAATTGGATTTTAGAAATGTCAATTGGATTTTAGAAAGGGGAAATTAGATTTTAGAAATGTCAATTGGATTTTAGAAAGGGGAAATTAGATTTTAGAATAGCCAAATGGATTTTAGAAAGGGAAAATTGGATTTTAGAAATGTCGATTTGATTTTAGAAAAGGGAAATTGGACTTTAGAAACTGTAAATTGGATTTTCGAAAATTTATATAATTATTAATTTATACTTTCATACGCAATAAAGAATTTCTATTCGAAAAATTCTGTGTAAAATTTATTTTAAACGCACATTCTGAAATCCAATTCACGCTTTCAAAAATCCAATTTTGTTTTCTAAAATCCTTTTAACGCTTTCTAAAATCCAATTGACATTTCTAAAATCCAATTTCCCCTTTCTAAAATCCAATTGACATTTCTAAAATCCAATTTCCCCTTTCTAAAATCCAGTTAACGCTTTCTAAAATCCATCTGGAAATGGTGTAGTTAATAAGAAACGAACCTTTTGTTTTTAAACATTTTGAAAATATTAATTGAAATATTCAGGGCCGTTTACTCAAGCTCCGGTTAAGCACTTAACCACAGATTTTTGTCCGGTTAAGCAATTTATTTGACAGCTCACCATACAATTTACGTCAAACTAACCAGCGATTAAATTAATCAGATGTTGAGTAAACGGCCCTCAATCTCTACAATTTACCAAAAGTGAAATAAAAGTAGTGCTGTCAGCATGGCAACTCTTTCCACTACGAATATCACTGTTGTTGTTGTAGTCGTTCGACTAAATTGTCTCAAGTGTGAATACGTAGAAGGGCGCCTTGCTGATCAAGCAGTTGTACAACTGTTTCAGTTGGAATGAAATTGGGCTGCAAATCCAACTGTTTCAGTTGTACAACTAATTGAATGTAGTGTGAATGCTTCCATACATTCCCATGCAAATCAACATTCGACTAAATCGATTGAGTCGCAAGTGTGTATAGGCTCTAAGTGTGATAAATTTGCCGAGCACAACAACAAAATACACGTCTTGTCAAATTTGGAGCTTCGGCAAATTTCTCATACCCCAACCCGTGATATTTGATATCATGAGAAAAATATCACGGGAAATGCAACCATGTTATTACATTCACAATAGTCTTCTAGTCTTCTATGACCTTGTGATTTATGTAGATGAACAATTCTTATTGGTAGCATTTTAAAGGCTATTAAGGCTGTGTGCATGATGCAATAGTTCTATATGGTCGTAGCAGCCATAAGGCGGCATTTTGCGGGACGGTCCCGGAATGACCGATGTAATCCCGCATTGCAATATTTAATAAAATAGTCTCGGAAATCGTCTAAGACGTCCCGCAATCCTCATTTCCCATCGTCTCGCTCGCAAGTGTTCCACAAAACAAATTCACAAACCGCTTAGAAAATGATTATATTCCTCTGACCGTAAGAAATGAGTTAACAAAACTTGTGGAGGATGGTCAAATCAACAGACATTATTTTACGGGGCATGTCCGTAACTTTTATCACAACTGCATCCAGTACCTGCAAAAATATATACATCAATACAACGAATTTAAAACTTTTACTTATACCATGTCTCCACATAACGTGTTTCGCTCTTTTTTTTCTGCATTTTCTCTCTCAATCTTGTTTCGACACGGAAACCAGTGCCGAAACTCGCCAATTTCCATACAAATTTCTGAGAGCGAGTGAAGATTGAAACACTGTTTCATTCTGAATCATCTTGCCAACCTCGATGATATCGATGTCTTCTCTAATTTTGTATCGAAAATCTATCGAAATCTCACACAGACCAAAACAAAAACACAAAATATAAGCAAACATACAAACATTTATGAAGAGCAAGAAAGAGATGTTAAACTGAATCACGATCAGCCACGTGGAGACGGGTTATTAAGCGAGATGTTTTGCTAGATGTTTTGTTGGTGAAACTAGTTATGTGGAGACGGGCTTTTAGATTCAATTAAAACAAAATCTGAAATGGGCTGATGTACAGCAGACATACCAACAGTTATTGGTGCAGATTAGTGATGGGCGAGTCCGAGATGTTTAGACAATCGAGAGAATCGCCATCGTTGCAAAATCACAATCGAGTCAAAAGTTGATTCGCTCCTCGACTACACAATCGAGATGTTTTTGCGATTGTTCCGAGTCAGCGAGTCGGAGGTTGTTTCGATGACATCTCGACTACACAACCGAGATGTTTTTGCGATTGTTCCGAGTCGGCGAGTCGGAGGTTGTTTCGATGACATCTCGACTACACAAGCGAGATGTTTTTGCGACTGTTCCGAGTCGGCGGGCCGGCTGTTGTTTTGATGATTTGTTTTAGTTGATAAAATAAACTGAATGAGTGTTGTTTATGAAGAAAGTAGGATTGTTAATGGAAGTGAGGCAAATACATATGGAAATAAATGAACCAAATTGAAAAATATGCTATATATAGACGCTGCATTTTTGCAATCACAATTAAAGAGTGTCGTGCTTAATAAATACAGTTAATTATTTAAACATTAATACATTAATAAATTTTCTGAAGTGAGACGCTTACGAAACAAATTAATTTTACGAGCAGTAACAACGGCAATAGATTTGTACCACTGTATACTTTTTTAAGCCATTTTGATATTCAAGCGGCAACAACAAATGTTATGTATTTTTTGCAGCGAGTCCGAAATGTAGGGTTGCTTTGAAAACGAGAGGAATCATTGGTGAGTCCGAGATGTTTTAGCGATTGTTTCAACTGACGGCCATTTACGACTTGACTCGAATACGAATGAAAATCATCGAGAGCATTCGAGATGTTTCAACAATCGAGAGAATCGAATAAAACATCTCGGACTCGCCCATCACTAGTGCAGATGCCTACAGCTGCTATGACTTTAAAAGAAGATAGTTTGTTCGACGAAGTTACGTGGAAAATTATGTGAATAACGAAGTCTTAAAGAAATGGGAGGAGATAAAGAGCAGTGCAGAACTACGATGGATAGAGATGTTCAAAAATTTCAAAGACAGCGGAATACCATTCCAGAATTGCCTAGCCATCATCCAGTACCTTCTTTGTTTGCCAGGAACAAACGCTCCTACGGAACGAGTATTTTCCTTAATAATTATTAATTATACAACTTAATTTGGGCAGCTCTGAAAACTTTTTGGACATTCTAAGCCATAAACCAGAACTAGTAAAAAAATGTCACTCATGTGAGAAATATGACTTTAAAAATAAATGTGCGAGTTTCTAAGACAGAGCTGTTGTGCAACTGTTGAATGTTTGTCTTAGAAACGCACTGTGTAGTTCCGCTCAGCTCAACAGTTGGCAACTTTTCGCCAGGTTTTCCATCACAAATTTTCTTCGCTACTTGAGCTCAACATGTTGTGTAAAGCCAAACAGCTGATAAATTCATCAAGCCGTTTCTAAGACGTAGCTGTTTAACTCAACTGCTACACAACTGTTGAGCTCAACAGTTGCGGAGCAGCTTTGTCTTAGAAACTCACCCAATGTTAATTCAAAAGTAGTGTTGTTTGTTTCTAAATCAATTATACCACCAAAAATTCCTCAGGGCCGTTTACTCAACATCTGATTAATTTAATCGCTGGTTAGTTTGACGTAAATTATATGGTGACATGTCAAATAAATTGCTTAACCGGACAAAAATCTATGGTTAAGTGCTTAACCGGAGGTTGAGTAAACGGCCCTCAGTCTTGTTATGAATAGAGGTAGGTGTCCCGCATTGATGCATCATAAAGTTGGCCGCCTTAAGCAGCCAAAAGAAAATATGCGATTACCGTTCGACAGCCGTATATAAGAATGTCAAAAACAAGAAAAACCGCCAGCGAACGCACAAGCTATTTCCACGAATAGCACGTGCAAGAGGGCAAAATCAAAACAAAAGGCGATAATTTGACAGCTTATTAAGACATTGTGAAGAAGCATCATGGCTACGACCATTTTCAATTATTTGGTCATGGCCAATCGGTAACAATTTTCTCTATGGGACTATGAGGTAGAAAATTTTACCATGTTGAGAAAAAAAAAAACAATTTTGCTGTGCCAAATTTAGATTTTTCAGTAAAAACGGGCAACAACGAAATTTTAAATCGAATTGACGATTTTATTGTCATTTTTAGGATTGTTCTAACCAATGACGATTTGACGAAATTTTCCTGACGATTTTTTCGGTTATAATCTTTATTAAAGAGTAAAAGTGGCATATTTAAAAATTTAAACCATCTCAGTACATTAATTAAATGGTTATCTTCATGAAATAAAAAATTTTATTTTGTAAATTGTTTTTCAAGGCAACATGTTATGAATTAGTATTAATGATTATTATATTAATATTATATAACCGCAGATAAATGTGCAAGCTTTATTTTCTAGATATGATTTCATTACGAATTTGTACGAATTCTTACCTCTTTCGAAAAAATAGAATGCACAATTTTTTTGTATCTTCTTCCATTCCGGCCATCAATATGCAACAGTTTTGCAGTAACATAAGGCCATCCTCGTCTGTTTTCTAAAATAACAACAAAATAAAACTATTTATTTAAAGCTTTTATTTAATATTTTTAAGAACTTACCAATTGCTTATGTTGACAAAAAGGTTTCTTTTGTTTACGTTTTTGACGCTCTTCTTCGTTGGTATTCACGGTGGATTACTAAACGTCAAAATTTCTTGCCTACTACTATTTTTCACTCAAGAAATAAATCGAAAAATTTCTTGAGCTGTTTCTTGAGAGGTCGATACCAGCCTTAAGGAAGCACGCTCGAAGAAAATGACTTTTTCAGGAGGGTAGACGGGCTCTCACAGGACGTGGAACTGAAATCAAAACTTGCCAGATGCTTATAGTTTACGAGATATTTGTTCAAGTTGTAAAATTTACCAAACTAAACACGAAAACTGGAAAATATTGCCGAGGAAAAGCACGTATAACTTTTTGCATTGGCGCCTTTGGCTGCGCTTAAATAAAATAGCCCTCAGCCGAAAGAATTCTCGGCATAAGTGCAGAATACGTACATATTGCAAATCAAGTTCAAAAATATATAAGTTTTTTTGTGCAAACATATACATAGATGGTGAGTTTGAGGGGGAAATGTTTCAAATTCAATATTGTTAAATGCTTATATTAGCTCTGTTTTTATTTAAGCGCATATACATCTGATCTTAAATTTTGTATGGATTTCTAAGCACACATCTCTATCCGCGCTTAGTTGTCCATATAAAATTTAAGCGCAGATGTTTATGCGCGTGAATAAAAACACGGCTATTATAAAATGATTTATTTATTCAAAAGTGAGTGATGAACGCGTCCCTTTGGCAAAAAAGAAATTTGGTACTACTGTGCAATTGGGTGCTCTCGATGCGTAACATTTTTTGGTCTAGGATATTTGCAATCCGTGCTATCTTGCAATCGTGCTAGCAATAGTGAATCCCCCTAATCTTCTTTAGAGCGCTTTCACATTACTCGGTGCGGTATCGGATCGACATATTTTGGTTTTTACCGAAAGTATACCGAAAGCCTAGCGACCACATGTATTTCAATTGGCACTTTCACATTATGCTCTAAGTACATTAGAACCGGCAGCGACAAACAGCAACCTCTCAAAATTAAATTGCACACGTTCTTATGAGCGCAAATATTTTAACGACAGCACGACATCATGGCAATAGGGTTTCGCGACAATGCACATGTGCAGGCATGTTCAACGCCGTCGTCTTTAAAATATTTCAGATGTTTACCTCAGACGACGTTTGATGTCATGTAGTTGGTCGACAGAAGCTGATCTGCACTTGCCGGTTCGAATGTGCTTAGAGCATTAGTGTTACATACATGAAGTCGGATCGGATTAATTTCGATATACCGTAATGCGGTAAGACCGGTAAAATTTGCGGAATAAAAGAAGAAAAATAAGGTCAGTGAAAATCTCGTTTCGGCTATAAATTTTGCAAGTTATAATGCCTTCGTCTTCGCTAGAGAACATTGTTTTTATTATTGGGTGATTTGTTAAATTTAAAAATTTTATATTTTTAATTTCGAAATTTTTTTTTCCAATTTTGGACCGGTTACGCACCGAAAGTATTCCCGCAAGTGTTAAAAACACTGCAACGCGAATGCGTTTCGGTAAGAGCCTATACACACTTGCGACTAAAAGACTAAATCAAGGTTGTCCCTAAGGTTGTCACAGTGCTGAAAAGCAACCCTGCAATACATTTTGTTGTTGCCCATTTTGCTATATCAATTGGCCTTAAGCTTTTTCCACTACGAATCACAGTTGTTGTAGTCGGCCAACTAATTGTATGTAGTGTGAATACGTAGAAGAGCGCCTTGCTGATCAAGCAGTTGGCCGACTGTTTCAGTTGGAATGGAATCGGGCTCCAAATACTACTGTTTCAGTTGGTCGACTAATTGGTTGTAGTGTGAATGCTTCCATACATCCCCATGCAAATCAAAGCCCGACTAAATCGATTTAGTCGCAAGTGTGAATGAGCTCTAAAGTGAAATTACGGAGACAAATTGTCGATTCTATTGCAAATATTTTAAATTGATATAATACAATTCTATGTTTTATTAAAACATTCAAATTCAAGAAAAAAAATATTAATATCTAGAAAAAAATTTCTTTTCATAAATTCAAATATGACTGGATACAATTTTCTTTCACAAAGTATATGCAAATGTAAAGTATTTATAATATACAATTAAATATATTTAACACTCCTCCTCATTTGCATACGACCCCTGCTTTTTCTCTAAAATACTCCAATTTTTTGGTTGATAAAGGCTTTGTCATCATATCAGCTAGCATTTCCTCTGATTGACAATATTGACATGAAATTAATAGTTTGTCAACATAATCTTTTACAAAATGAAAACGTGTATCAATATGTTTTGATCTATTGCTCAATCGCTCCTCCTTAATTAGACTTAAGCAACTCTGATTGTCTTCATATATTTTAGTAGGACGACTTTGATTACAATTCATATCTGTTAAAATTTTACGAATCCATATTGCTTCTTTGCAAGCTTCTGATAAGGCAATAAACTCAGCTTCAGTTGTTGAAAGTGAAACACACGTTTGTTTTCTGCATGCCCAGCTTACTGGTCCTCCATTCAGTTTAAAAATATATCCAGAATTTGATTTTCTATCAATGCGGAATTCTGCCCAATTGGCATCAGCATATCCAATTAAAAATTTATCGTTTACTTCATTACTATTTAATTTTAAATAAAATTCTTTTGCTCCTTTTAAATATTTCAAAACGCGTTTAAGTTCTATCAGATCTTCATTTGTAGGTTTACTTGTTTTTCTACCCAGAATTCCCAGCCAACATTTATTATCGTGGAAGTGACTAAAAAGTAACTTCAAGAAGTTTAATTCAATCGCGGAAGATATCGCTTTCTCAACTTTTTCCTATCTTCGTTCGGGAAAAAGTGTTCCCCGTCAACGTTACGTCCATAAGTAGTCATAAACGACACTTCCGGAAGTAACTTTTTGGTGTCATCTGGGAGACCCAAAAGCGTCAATTATAAATTCTCCTACTATTTTCTCACTTTATATAAAAGTTAAATAAAAGTGCAAATATGTACATACATATATATTGTAACGAAGCTTTCTTGTTGCCCCGTTGCTTCTTTAATAGTTGCTGGGGTATACTCGCCGTGTCCAGGGTTCGGTTACAATAAATTTGTAAATTTGGGACGCCGTGCAAATTGTCTTCATGTAATTTTATTCACTCCTTAAATCATTAAATATGTACAATAAATTAACCACATTCTCTTTTCTATAACTTCAATTCATTTCTTATATTTTCTATTTTATTAGGGTATGAGTTAACGGGTCGGTCGTGTTCCGTTAGGCGGATCCCGTTAGTAGGTGCGTGTGTTGGTGTAACCCTGACGCTGGCGTAGCTGTCCAACGATGACGTTAACGGGCCGGTCGGGTTCCGTTAGGTGGATCCCGTTAGTGGATGCGTGTGTTGGCGTAACTCTGACGCTGGCGTCGCTGCTAACGGTGACGTTGCTCTGTCGCACCGGCGTAGGTGTCTCTGCGCTTTGGCACTCGGGCGCTAGCGTCGCGGCTTCGTGGTATATTCGCGGCGCGGTTTACGTCGGCACGTACGGGCGTGCGTCGCCTGTCTATAGTCGCGGGGGGACCTTCGCGCGTGATCTAAAGCGGTGTTTGGAGGTAGAACCGCCACGCCCACAAACTTTAAACCACGACTCGCTCTGTGAAACTATTCTTGATTGCACTGGTAGAACCGATCTACAATCAAGAAGCGCTTCACTAGTAGCTCCGGTCGCAACCACGGCTCCGTGCTGACTGACTGCCGTAGCGCTGTGTCGCTCTATTTATAGCTATTGTGTCCGCTGTCGCTAGCTCGGATGGTTGCGTTGACTTGTTGTGTTTGATCGTTGTGTTGCCGCGACGTGTTGTGTTCGCTCTTTGTGTTGTTGAGACTTGTTGTGTTTGATCGTCGTGTTGCTGTGTTGCCGTGTTAGTGTCGTGGGCGGCTGTGTTGCTTTTCCATGGGGTTTGTTTTGTGTGGGCCAAATTGTTGTTGTTTAATTTGGTCCTCACAATATATTTTCTCAATTCTTTATTTTTTATTACCACAGATACATACATACATCCACAAAGTTATGTATGTACATATCATGTGTAGGTTAGCGCAAAGGTTTTCCTTCAGGAATAGCTAATTCATTTTCCTTTCGAAGGGAATCTAAAAAGATGGAAACCAAAACATTTTAGTTCTATGAAGACCTAGAACATTTTAAGAGAACTTGCCAAAAATTTTAGCAAGGAAAAACACCAAAAGAAATTTTGAAGAACATGGTTTTCTTTAGGATTTATTTGATTTTCGTTTAATTTATAAATTTCAAATTTGTTAAAAAAAATAGTTTTGACTTTGTTTTGATTGTCAATACACAAATATCTTCCCCATTCACACCAAGAAGTAAGATACGCGATAGCAATGACATTTATTTTTGGACAAATAGAGACTATCTGTCGAATGACGCCTAGAAGTGCCCCAGACGTTACTTAATTGAGATAGACGATAAACAGCTCTTCCAAATGCTTGCAGGGTTGATACACTCGCTGAAATATCTGGTCGTGTATTCACAGATATATATAACAAAGATCCAATTAAACTTTGATAATAATAATTATTGTTTAAAAGTTCTGATTCTGACTTTCCATAAGATATTTCGAAAGGATATTTAGAAGTTTTAGAGTCTTGTAAATTGTATTTCGTAATTAAACTTTCTATAAATTGCTTCTGACGTATAAAAAATTGATTTTCTTTTCTCAATACTTCTATTCCAAGAAAGTGATTAATAGCTCCCAAATTACTTACTTCAAATTTTGAATTTAAAAACTTCTCAACATATTTACGCTTAATTTTGTAAATCCATTTACAGCCAATAACATTAACCTTAGGTAAAACCGGAACCAATTCCCATGTCTGATTTTTACGTAAAGAGTTCATCTCCTCCTCCATAGCTAACATCCATTCATTACACTCATTTGAAGAGATTGGTTCCTTGTATGTCTTTGGCTCATTTATTTCATTAACTAAACATGTCATGATAACGTTGTGGTGGAACTCCTTTAGTATTTCTGTTTGATCTTCTTGGTTGAATAACTTCATCAATAACTTGTTCATTCAAATTTTGTAAATTCTGAATTTCATTATTTGTGCAAGTTATATCAGTAATTGGAACATTATCCGAACTTATACTACAAAAAGAATCCCCAGAGTGATTTGAAATTACATCATCCGGATTACATAACATATCATCTCCATCATGTGTAGTACTATCTGGTATTAAACAATCATTATTAACAGGTTTGAGAAACATATCTATTTCAAAAGTTAATGGTTTTTTGTTTGCATTCTTTGCTTCAACCATTTTATTATATACAAATTTATAATCTCGACTTATAGTAACTTTTTTAGTTTCCAAATCCACAAATCGTAATCCATTTGATTTTTCATCATAACCCACAAACATCTTCAATTCAGATTTGTTATCAAGTTTACGACGTTTTTCATTTGGAATATAAGCATAGGCTCTTGACCCAAAAATATGTAATTTACTTATATCTGGTTTTCGTCCTTCCCATCTTTCAAAAGGGGTACAAGGAATACCATAACATACTAAGCGATTTTGTAAGAAATTTGCTGTGTTCACAGCTTCTGCCCAGAAAGTGTGTGTTAAACCTGCTTCCGCTAGCAAACAGCGGGCCATTTCAACTATATATCTATTTTTCCTTTCTGTAATTCCATTTTGTTGAGGACAATAAGGTACAGTAAATTTATTTAATATACCATTATGCTCAAGAAACTCTTTAACCTTTTGACATTTGTATTCGCCACCATTATCAAAATGTATAATTTTAGGTATTTTTCCAAATTTGTTTTTTACAAGTGCAATATACGACCTCAATTTTTCATATAAATCAGATTTGTTCTTCAAGAAATAAATCACCGTATATCGACTAAAATCATCAATAAATGTGAGAAAATAACGATTTCCGCTTGGGGAAGTTGTTTGCATAGGACCACATATGTCAGAATGTACTAAATCAAGTACGTTTGATGTTTTGAGATTGGACTTCGTCTTAAATGGCATCTTAGTGAATTTGCATTTTGAGCATATATCACAATACTGCCTAACACCACAATCAACTATTTTAAAATCGCTTACCAATTTTCCAGTTTGCATATCTTTTACCGCATTTATGTCTCTGTGTCCAAATAGTTTGTGCCAATAATGTTGACATTTAGTTTGCAGGAATAGGACCCTCAATTACATCCCACACCTTCTCCTTCTTCATAATTAATTGCATTCTGTATTTCCAAATTTCATAGTTCTCGCGATTAAATTTCGTAATTGCCAGCTTTAGATCAGCCATTTCGTTTAAACAATATCAATAGAATTTCAAATTTAAAACTTTCACAATGATAGGCCCATAACCTATTGCAAATATTTTAAATTGATATAATACAATTCTATGTTTTATTACAGGGCTGCTCACCTCATAGGCACTCAAAGCACAATTGTTTTTGTTTTGTACCGAATCATAGGCACATATACATATTTTCACTTCAAATATGAAAATAAAATTTTCTTTGCACTGCCATAAGCACTGAGATATAAAAAAATTTTATATGTATGTGCCTATGATTCATATTGAATGTGCAAAGCAAAGGCACTTTGTATAGGAGCTCGAGCACTGCCGTAAGAAATCGAAATTTACAATAACAAATGTGTAATGAAAAAAAAATTCAAAAAATTAAAGCACTGTAAAAAATTAGTGTTCAAAAAATTTTCATATGAAAAATAAAAAAATTTGTATGTATGTGATACTACCATTTGAAAATAAATTCTAAAATAATATTTTATTGGAATTCATAAAAAAATTTAAATGAGCAAAAAAAAATTTCAGTGCATATACAAAACGGGCAACAACGAAATTTTAAATCGAATTGACGATTTTATTGTCATTTTTAGGATTGTTCTAACCAATGACGATTTGACGAAATTTTCCTGACGATTTTTTCGGTTATAATCTTTATTAAAGAGTAAAAGTGGCATATTTAAAAATTTAAACCATCTCAGTACATTAATTAAATGGTTATCTTCATGAAATAAAAAATTTTATTTTGTAAATTGTTTTTCAAGGCAACATGTTATGAATTAGTATTAATGATTATTATATTAATATTATATAACCGCAGATAAATGTGCAAGCTTTATTTTCTAGATATGATTTCATTACGAATTTGTATGAATTCTTACCTCTTTCGAAAAAATAGAATGCACAATTTTTTTATATCTTCTTCCATTCCGGCCATCAATATGCAACAGTTTTGCAGTAACATAAGGCCATCCTCGTCGGTTTTCTAAAATAACAACAAAATAAAACTATTTAAACTATTTATTTAAAGCTTTTATTTAATATTTTTAAGAACTTACCAATTGCTTATGTTGACAAAAAGGTTTCTTTTGTTTACGTTTTTGACGCTCTTCTTCGTTGGTATTCACGGTGGATTACTAAACGTCAAAATTTCTTGCCTACTACTATTTTTCACTCAAGAAATAAATCGAAAAATTTCTTGAGCTGTTTCTTGAGAGGTCGATACCAGCCTTAAGGAAGCACGCTCGAAGAAAATGACTTTTTCAGGAGGGTAGACGGGCTCTCACAGGACTTGGAACTGAAATCAAAACTTGCCAGATGCTTATAGTTTACGAGATATTTGTTCAAGTTGTAAAATTTACCAAACTAAACACGAAAACTGGAAAATATTGCCGAGGAAAAGCACGTATAACTTTTTGCATTGGCGCCTTTGGCTGCGCTTAAATAAAATAGCACTCAGCCGAAAGAATTCTCGGCATAAGTGCAGAATACGTACATATTGCAAATCAAGTTCAAAAATATATAAGTTTTTTTGTGCAAACATATACATAGATGGTGAGTTTGAGGGGGAAATGTTTCAAATTCAATATTGTTAAATGCTTATATTAGCTCTGTTTTTATTTAAGCGCATATACATCTGATCTTAAATTTTGTATGGATTACTAAGCACACATCTCTATCCGCGCTTAGTTGTCCATATAAAATTTAAGCGCAGATGTTTATGCGCGTGAATAAAAACACGGCTATTATAAAATGATTTATTTATTCAAAAGTGAGTGATGAACGCGTCCCTTTGGCAAAAAAGAAATTTGGTACTACTGTGCAATTGGGTGCTCTCGATGCGTAACATTTTTTGGTCTAGGATATTTGCAATCCGTGCTATCTTGCAATCGTGCTAGCAATAGTGAATCCCCCTAATCTTCCTTAGAGCGCTTTCACATTACTCGGTGCGGTATCGGATCGACATATTTTGGTTTTTACCGAAAGTATACCGAAAGCCTAGCGACCACATGTATTTCAATTGGCACTTTCACATTATGCTCTAAGTACATTAGAACCGGCAAGCGACAAACAGCAACCTCTCAAAATTAAATTGCACACGTTCTTATGAGCGCAAATATTTTAACGACAGCACGACATCATGGCAATAGGGTTTCGCGACAATGCACATGTGCAGGCATGTTCAACGCCGTCGTCTTTAAAATATTTCAGATGTTTACCTCAGACGACGTTTGATGTCATGTAGTTGGTCGACAGAAGCTGCTCTGCACTTGCCGGTTCGAATGTGCTTAGAGCATTAGTGTTACATACATGAAGTCGGAGCGGATTAATTTCGATATACCGTAATGCGGTAAGACCGGTAAAATTTGCGGAATAAAAGAAGAAAAATAAGGTCAGTGAAAATCTCGTTTCGGCTATAAATTTTGCAAGTTATAATGCCTTCGTCTTCGCTAGAGGACATTGTTTTTATTATTGGGTGATTTGTTAAATTTAAAAATTTTATATTTTTAATTTCGAAATTTTTTTTCCAATTTTGGACCGGTTACGCACCGAAAGTATTCCCGCAAGTGTTAAAAACACTGCAACGCGAATGCGTTTCGGTAAGAGCCTATACACACTTGCGACTAAATCGAGTAAGGCACTCTGCACACGGAGCGTACTGCTTTAGACGCGTATTAGATACTACAGACGAAAGCTGTACGCTTTGATGTCGCGCACGTATATTTCAATTGAGGGCTGCACACGAGTCGTCAGCTTCATGCATTCGTCAAAGTATGCTAGCTGCATGTCGCTTGGCGTAAAGCAGTGCTGGTAGCTAGGCGTACTACGCTTAGAAAACAGGAAGAAGAAGATGTTTGTTTACATTTTTCCACTTGGTGGAATTTATGAAAGCAGTAAAATTTGTGTAAAAAATCGGAAAAAATGAGTGTATAATGAAAGAAAATTGAAGATTCCGTAAAATTTTTCATCTTTTCTATTTAAAGCTTCGAAATTTAAAGCAAATGCCGTATTATTAATTTGTTTGTTTGTTTTGTGCAGCGAAGTTTCATGTCGCTTCGTGTGCAGATATTGAGGCGTAGGGAAATCGACGCTACATGAAATGTCTCGTACGCGTCTATGACGATACGCCTCGTGTGCAGAGTACCTTAGTCGGGCTGGGCTGTAATATTCGCACTACGCCAACTATTTAGTCAAATCGGTGGCAGCTATTCACACTGAAGACTAAATCAAGGTTGTCCCTAAGGTTGTCACAGTGCTGAAAAGCAACCCTGCAATACATTTTGTTGTTGCCCATTTTGCTATATCAATTGGCCTTAAGCTTTTTCGGAACAAGTAAAGAATACCGTCCGGTGAGCTAAAAAAAAAACAAAAGTGGGCGTGGTCCGCCTTTTTGGCCTGATTTCAGTGATATACTTCTTTTTTGGCGCAAACGATTTTTGAGGGAGCTAGAGGGGGATGAAGTTTAAAAAACTGTTTTTTTAAAGAGCCGATATCTTCCAAAATATTCACTCAATTTTTAAAATTAAGGCATCGTTGGAAAGCTTACTTAAATGCCTTTCATATGATACATAAATATTTCCCCAAATTCCACACAAATTTTGTAAAAAAGCAAAAAACTTTAATTTTGGTAATTTTTTTTTGTTTTTTCTTTTTTTTGTAGAAATGACCTTATTAACACTATACAAAGTTATTTCCATTTAAAAGGACGTTAAATTACCTTTCATTTGATATATAACTTGTTACGAAAATTTTGTTAAAAACGTGCAAAACAATTCTTGTTAGTTATGTATAATATCAAGAAATCATCTATAGCGCGGACAACAGTACTTTTATACAGAACCCCGAATAGCGTTGGCGGCCTTCGGCCGCGCTTTAAAAAAATAACCCTCATCCGGCAGAATTCTACTCCGTAATAGCATCTATGGGGAAACTTTCCAATAATGTCACACGCCCCCAAAAAAACGACTTCTACCGGGGGGTAGGGGAGGGGAAGGGTGTTCTGAATCCGTAAAATTTATGCGCCGGACGTACCTCGTTTTCGAGGAATTTATGGTTAAAGTTTAGTAACTCTCCATATAAATACGATAGATAAAGAAAAAACTTTTGCGGAGAACAGATTTTGCGTTGGGGCCTTCGGCCGCGCTTATAAAAAAATAACCCTCAGCCGCCAGAATTCTCTTTCCGGAGTAATATCTATGGCCCGGTCCACAGTGCTTTTGCGCAGAACACTTTTCTGCGTTGGCGGCCTTCGGCCGCGCTTATAAAAAATAACCCTGGGCTACGCCATCCGTCCGGACGTGTGCCCTAACCGTGGCTACCGCCACGGTGATGTCCTTCTGCCTAGTACACCCTTCGTGTGTCAGAAAAGCCTACTGTACAACTTTTTTCATGGTTCTCTGTATACCTAAAACTACTAAAACATCTTTTCATTTCACGATAGCTAATTATATAGAAGTCTTGCTATAGAGAATGGTATATGAAATGAAAGATATTTTTATGCTCTTTTAAATGAATATAATTTTTAATGTACTTAATAACACAAAAAAAAAAAAAATCACAGTTTTTCCCTAAAAAAAATACCAAAATTTAAGTTTTTTGTTTTTTAACAAAATTTGTAAGGAATTTACGAAAATTTTGATACGTCATATGAAAGGCCTTTAAATAAGCTTTCCAACGATACCTTAATTTTAAAAATTGAGTGAATATTTTGGAAGATATAGGCTTTTTAAAAAAAAGTTTTTTTTTTAATTTCATCCCCCTCTAACTCCCTAAAAAATCGTTTGCGCCAAAAAAGAAGTATATCACTGAACTCAGGACAAAAAGGCGGACCATGCCCACTTTTTGTTTTTTTTTGTAGCTCACCGGACGGTATCCTTTACTTATGCCTCGCTCCTCCTTAATTAGACTTAAGCAACTCTGATTGTCTTCATATATTTTAGTAGGACGACTTTGATTACAATTCATATCTGTTAAAATTTTACGAATCCATATTGCTTCTTTGCAAGCTTCTGATAAGGCAATAAACTCAGCTTCAGTTGTTGAAAGTGAAACACACGTTTGTTTTCTGCATGCCCAGCTTACTGGTCCTCCATTCAGTTTAAAAATATATCCAGAATTTGATTTTCTATCAATGCGGAATTCTGCCCAATTGGCATCAGCATATCCAATTAAAAATGTATCGTTTACTTCATTACTATTTAATTTTAAATAAAATTCTTTTGTTCCTTTTAAATATTTCAAAACGCGTTTAAGTTCTATCAGATCTTCATTTGTAGGTTTACTTGTTTTTCTACCCAGAATTCCCAGCCAACATTTATTATCGTGGAAGTGACTAAAAAGTAACTTCAATAAGTTTAATTCAATCGCGGAAGATATCGCTTTCTCAACTTTTTCCTATCTTCGTTCGGGAAAAAGTGTTCCCCGTCAACGTTACGTCCATAAGTAGTCATAAACGACACTTCAGGAAGTATCTTCCAAGTGTCGTTTGGAAGAGATAAAAACGTTACGTATAAATAAACTAATAAGACACTTCCGGAAGTAACTTTTTGGTGTCATCGGTTAGCGCAAAGGTTTTCCTTCAGGAATAGCTAATTCATTTTCCTTTCGAAGGGAATCTAAAAAGATGGAAACCAAAACATTTTAGTTCTATGAAGACCTAGAACATTTTAAGAGAACTTGCCAAAAATTTTAGCAAGGAAAAACACCAAAAGAAATTTTGAAGAACATGGTTTTCTTTAGGATTTATTTGATTTTCGTTTAATTTATAAATTTCAAATTTGTTAAAAAAAAATAGTTTTGACTTTGTTTTGATTGTCAATACACAAATATCTTCCCCATTCACACCAAGAAGTAAGATACGCGATAGCAATGACATTTATTTTTGGACAAATAGAGACTATCTGTCGAATGACGCCTAGAAGTGCCCCAGACGTTACTTAATTGAGATAGACGATAAACAGCTCTTCCAAATGCTTGCAGGGTTGATACACTCGCTGAAATATCTGGTCGTGTATTCACAGATATATATAACAAAGATCCAATTAAACTTTGATAATAATAATTATTGTTTAAAAGTTCTGATTCTGACTTTCCATAAGATATTTCGAAAGGATATTTAGAAGTTTTAGAGTCTTGTAAATTGTATTTCGTAATTAAACTTTCTATAAATTGCTTCTGACGTATAAAAAATTGATTTTCTTTTCTCAATACTTCTATTCCAAGAAAGTGATTAATAGCTCCCAAATTACTTACTTCAAATTTTGAATTTAAAAACTTCTCAACATATTTACGGTTAATTTTGTAAATCCATTTACAGCCAATAACATTATAATATAATACAATGGCGCTATTACAACTCTGACGAGTTTTATGGCCGAGCTTCTCTCCCAATTCGAGGTGTGCTCCTTTTTGTTTTTCCTACTAATTGGGTGGACCTACAGTTTTATGCCGGCTCCGAACGGCGAATGCATTTTTTGTGAGAAGCTTTTTCATGGCAGAAATACTCTCGGAGGGTATGCCGCCCACTGCCGAGAGGTGACCGCTGCTTTTAAAAAACCCAATAATTGGATTTTTACTAATTAGAAAAATTTGTTTGGCTCGGACCGTGGTTTGAACCCGAGACCTCTGGCATAGCAGGCGAGCACTCTACCCACTGCACCACAGCGACCAGCCAATAACATTAACCTTAGGTAAAACCGGAACCCATTCCCATGTCTGATTTTTACGTAAAGAGTTCATCTCCTCCTCCATAGCTAACATCCATTCATTACACTCATTTGAAGAGATTGCTTCCTTGTATGTCTTTGGCTCATTTATTTCATTAACTAAACATGTCATGATAACGTTGTGGTGGAACTCCTTTAGTATTTCTGTTTGATCTTCTTGGTTGAATAACTTCATCAATAACTTGTTCATTAAAATTTTGTAAATTCTGAATTTCATTATTTGTGCAAGTTATATCAGTAATTGGAACATTATCCGAACTTATACTACAAAAAGAATCCCCAGAGTGATTTGAAATTACATCATCCGGATTACATAACATATCATCTCCATCATGTGTAGTACTATCTGGTATTAAACAATCATTATTAACAGGTTTGAGAAACATATCTATTTCAAAAGTTAATGGTTTTTTGTTTGCATTCTTTGCTTCAACCATTTTATTATATACAAATTTATAATCTCGACTTATAGTAACTTTTTTAGTTTCCAAATCCACAAATCGTAATCCATTTGATTTTTCATCATAACCCACAAACATCTTCAATTCAGATTTGTTATCAAGTTTACGACGTTTTTCATTTGGAATATAAGCATAGGCTCTTGACCCAAAAATATGTAATTTACTTATATCTGGTTTTCGTCCTTCCCATCTTTCAAAAGGGGTACAAGGAATACCATAACATACTAAGCGATTTTGTAAGAAATTTGCTGTGTTCACAGCTTCTGCCCAGAAAGTGTGTGTTAAACCTGCTTCCGCTAGCAAACAGCGGGCCATTTCAACTATATATCTATTTTTCCTTTCTGTAATTCCATTTTGTTGAGGACAATAAGGTACAGTAAATTTATTTAATATACCATTATGCTCAAGAAACTCTTTAACCTTTTGACATTTGTATTCGCCACCATTATCAAAATGTATAATTTTAGGTATTTTTCCAAATTTGTTTTTTACAAGTGCAATATACGACCTCAATTTTTCATATAAATCAGATTTGTTCTTCAAGAAATAAATCACCGTATATCGACTAAAATCATCAATAAATGTGAGAAAATAACGATTTCCGCTTGGGGAAGTTGTTTGCATAGGACCACATATGTCAGAATGTACTAAATCAAGTACGTTTGATGTTTTGAGATTGGACTTCGTCTTAAATGGCATCTTAGTGAATTTGCATTTTGAGCATATATCACAATACTGCCTAACACCACAATCAACTATTTTAAAATCGCTTACCAATTTTCCAGTTTGCATATCTTTTACCGCATTTATGTCTCTGTGTCCAAATAGTTTGTGCCAATAATGTTGACATTTAGTTTGCAGGAATAGGACCCTCAATTACATCCCACACCTTCTCCTTCTTCATAATTAATTGCATTCTGTATTTCCAAATTTCATAGTTCTCGCGATTCAATTTCGTAATTGCCAGCTTTAGATCAGCCATTTCGTTTAAACAATATCAATAGAATTTCAAATTTAAAACTTTCACAATGATAGGCCCATAACCTATTGCAAATATTTTAAATTGATATAATACAATTCTATGTTTTATTACAGGGCTGCTCACCTCATAGGCACTCAAAGCACAATTGTTTTTGTTTTGTACCGAATCATAGGCACATATACATATTTTCACTTCAAATATGAAAATAAAATTTTCTTTGCACTGCCATAAGCACTGAGATATAAAAAAATTTTATATGTATGTGCCTATGATTCATATTGAATGTGCAAAGCAAAGGCACTTTGTATAGGAGCTCGAGCACTGCCGTAAGAAATCGAAATTTACAATAACAAATGTGTAATGAAAAAAAAAATTCAAAAAATGAAAGCACTGTAAAAAATTAGTGTTCAAAAAATTTTCATATGAAAAATAAAAAAATTTGTATGTATGTGATACTACCATTTGAAAATAAATTCTAAAATAATATTTTATTGGAATTCATAAAAAAATTTAAATGAGCAAAAAAAATTTTCAGTGCATATACAAAATTTGTAGATGTATTGAGCTCTGTACTTTCAATACAAGAGCGTTGAGCAGCCCTGTTTTATTAAAACATTCAAATTCAAGAAAAAAAATATTAATATCTAGAAAAAAATTTCTTTTCATAAATTCAAATATAACTGGATACAATTTTCTTTCACAAAGTATATGCAAATGTAAAGTATTTATAATATACAATTAAATATATTTAACAGATTCGAAGTCGTACCGGGTAATGTGAAAGGCCCTTATTTGATCATGGGCTCGTTAGCTATTCGCTCCGGCTCGCTCCGGGGTCCTATTGAGCGGGGCACCAAGGTTGATACATATGCATTTTCGATATAATTTTAGCATTTCTAGTCAAAGCTGATTATTTCGCGATATACAAATAAACGAAAAATCGCTCCTATATCATATCTACCGGCGTGCGCCAAATTTTGTTTTGACTATCCAATTATTGACACAAATTTTTATTTGCAGTTTTTGACCGCAACTCTACCTCAACAAATTACAAGATAAAGTATAATGGACCGACATTTTTCTCATTTTCATCGCTCAGTGTGTTTTAGTTTTGGCCTAATATCAAAGCTTTTTTAAATAATGTGCAACTTGTTGAGTAAAAGAATATTATTTAGAATTAAAAGCTGTTTATACAAAAACTTTGTTACACCGTCAACAAATGACGCAAGTGTAGATCCAAGGGTTATGTTTGAATTTAAAAAGAACGCGAGAAATAACCGCTTGCTAGTGAGAGACGGACCCACATGTTTATTGGTACAATGTCAACTTTGTGATATATCCGATGCTGAGGCTTATGTAAATAAACGAACAGGTGAGAAATTGTGAAGTACATATATTTGTATATAAAACCCGCTACCCCTCCCAAAAAAAAAAATTTCCATTTTAGGCTTGTTCCTGTGTCCGAACTGTGATATGAAGAAACATGTCGGTGACATTCTACCGTTATATGAAAAGAAGTGTAGGAGCAATGAAAAGCACAAAAATGTTGAATATAAAAGTAAATATATGGAATTGGTGCCCATTACAAAAACGGCTTGTGATAGTCTGGGTATTAAGGGACTTCAATTAAAAGATCTTGAACAATTTAGTGCACAATATGAACCTAATCTTAATATCCTACAATTTCCTTTGCGGAATGTAGCAAATAAGGTTGTGGGTGAGATAATTCTTAATTTATCTGATAAAACGAATGAAACGATAGAAAATTATAATCAATCCGGTTTACTGATATACAACAATACCTCACCGAAGAATACACGAGTGGTTTTAGTTTCGAACCTAATGGATTTCATCGTATTATCGATGCAGCGATTAATTAACAGTGGGTAATTTTAATATTGTATATTTAGTTATTAGGATTCTACAAAATAACTTATTTTATTTCAGTTTCTATTGCCTGCTTACCATATGGTCTGTCATCTCTACCACAAGAGTGCCTGCCAAGTCTTGAAAAATTCAAGGAGGTAGTATTTTGGTTTAACTTTGATACCGCCAATTGGGATGCGGCGAAAAATTTTTCAAAAAAGTTAGACGATAAAAGATGCTTTTTCATTCGGCCAACTGACACTGAACCAGCTCCGTATAATGCACATAAGAAACGGCTTAATTTGCAGCATATATTGAATAAAGCAACTCCAATGTGCCACAAATCCATAACAACTTTCAGTGCACTAAAGAATGATATTCTGAGTGAATTGCAGAATATCGAAAAAGTTAACGGCGTAAAATGGAAACGTTATCCACTACTAAATAAAATACTTAAAGGCCATCGCAAAGGTGAGCTAACGATACTAACAGGGCCAACGGGCAGTGGAAAAACAACATTTATGAGTGAATACTCTTTGGATCTAGCACTGCAAGGTGTTTCGACACTATGGGGCTCCTTTGAAATCCGTAATTGCCGTTTAGCGGCGACATTGTTACGTCAATTCGTAGGATACTCTCTTGAAGATAAGCTAAATGAGTTCGAGTATTGGACTACAGCATTCGAGAAATATCCTTTGTATTTTATGACGTTTCATGGACAACAACCACTTAAACTAGTTATGGAAGCAGTGGAACATGCACAATATGTCCATGATATTAGTCATGTTATAATTGATAATCTTCAATTTATGATGGGATTGGCACAGAAAACGGATAAATTTTGGGAGCAGGACTCAATTATATCTGCCTTTCGTTCGTTTGCTACTAAAAACAATGTGCATGTTACGTTGGTGATGCATCCACGTAAAGAGCGCGCCGAAGAAGATCTAACCACTAGTTCGGTATTTGGCACAGCCAAGGCTACACAAGAAGCCGATAATGTACTTATAATACAGGATAAACGTTTAACATCGCTTCGAGGGAAAAAATACTTGCAAATTGTTAAAAATCGCTATAGTGGAGATTTGGGTATTATGCCGCTGGACTTTGATAAAGATTCTCTAAGCTATTCTTTAGCAGTAAGAAAAGAGAAAAGGAAGACAAATAGCTAAGGAATAAATACGTACCTATGTATGCTAGTTAAAGATCGCAACATAAACACGAAAAACTGTTAGTACACCAGATGGGAGTTGAATGTCGCATGGAGTTGCTTCTCTGTAAAGATTAAACTCTCAAAGACTGCTACTATGGCCGCACTCGACAGAACTTTTGGCGAGGTTCTTTTGCCGTTACAACATAGCCAAAGTGCAAATTCGACAAGTTCTGCACTCAGAAAAAAATCATCAACACGATTCATGTAAAATTAACACGATCGATCTTTACACATAGAACAGCAACAATTTTTTCAAATTACGCGATGTTTGAAACATGATTTTGGCTTTGTAACTGTCATCTGAAAATTTGGTAAATTCAACCAAAATTTTATTGTTGATACAACATGAAGAAATTTTAAAATATACAAGATGATTCAAATATAAAATTTTATTCCTAAATGTCATTTGGAATTTGGTTTATTTAACATGATGATAGTGTCAATATAAACTAAAAAAATGTTAGAAAAATGACGTCCCAATTTTAGTGTTAATACAACATGAAAACAAATGTTAAAACAACCAGAACCACAATTAACAATAAAAGTTGGTTGATATAACACGAAACAATGTTCAAACATAAACGTCATTTGGAATTTTGGTTTATTCAACACGATCATAGTGTCAATGTAATCTAAAAAAAAGTGTTAAAAAATAATGTCAAAACTATTTTGAAACATACATAATTTTTTTGATCATTTGAAGTCTGATTTTCGTGCAAAACGCAAATTATTTTTTTAAAAAAAAAAGGAAAATTTTGTGCCGTGGCAGTGATGCGAGTTTAGCATCATTGTCAGTTCGCGATAGTGGGTTTTCGATTTATATTTTCAGTTTGCAGGTGAGTTAAAAGAGGATTGCATTTTTGTTTCTAAAAGTATTTAATGTTCAATATTTTATTTTTCCTCTTCATAGGTTGCAATATCACGAGGAGGTTTTTTAGCGAATGGGGGTTTGCGTGCAGCATGCGGTTGTTGCATTAGCGGCCAAACATTACTCGGTGCAAGTGATAGTACTATCGCCCATGTATAAACTATCGCCGGTACATTTGTGTTCTTATGAGAAGGACGCCTTCAATTTGGTCAGTTGTGCGGGTGATGTACGAATGTGCTTAATTGAAGTGATGATTATATATTTTATGTTTTATATGTTTTTTTATTTAAAAAAATAAATTGTACAATCAACAAGACCTTCTAGTTAATTTAACAATAAATTTAATGTAAAATCAAAAAGATGTTATTGTTAATTCAACAGGACCATTTCGTGTTAATTTAACCAGCTTTTATTGTAACATTAACTAGTTAAAATTGTAAAATCAACAGGAAGACTCAATACTTTTTAGTGTTAATTCTACAGTTGTCATCCTGTTAAACTAACACTTGACAGTAGTGTTAAATTTACACGATTACATGATGGCATACATTAAGCATCGTGTTGAAAAAAATTAGTCACAAAATTTGTTGATTTTTGGTTGATTTCACACTATTTTTTTTCTGGGTGTGGATATCGCAGTTGGTCGATATTATGCTGGGCTCTTTTACTGTTGAATATTTCTAGGTTCTATATTTCGTAAACTTATAAATAGAAAATAAAAATCTCTAAGCTGAACTTTGTTTATAATTTTTCGTATCGAGTAACTTCTTTCCACACATAGCACATATTCCTTTCTTGTATGCACACGCTTGACAATAGTGAGACCCAATCTGATGCACCTTTTGACGGCAAATCCTAAATAAACCGAAGTCAAATTTAGTAAAAACAAACAACGAACCGAAATTGACTTGCCTGCAAGGTGCCAAACTTTTTGCAATAGGGTTATGTTTATCTCTCGCTGTGGATAATGCCTTATTTTCATTGATTTTTCTACTACCCGATCCAGTCTTCCATGGATCAGGAGTTACAATCTTTGATAGTTTTGCCTCGCAGCGGTCGCAAACCATCACGACAAAAATTGTTTATTTTTATCTGAAATTAGCGATGGGCACATAACGATTGTTGACAGTCGTGCAGCATAGATCGCAAAATATTTAGAAATTTTAAAATCCGAGACAAGGCAAATTCATTCATATGGTAATGGTAAGTGAACAGCTGACTTCTTCTTCTCTTTTTTAACTCGCCGTGTACAGAAGAATGTCACACAAAGAGATATTTGACTTTGGGTTTGACATTCTGATGGACAAAAACTTAAGGCGAATATTGCCGAATTCGCCCTGCCATTACCATAATGAATTTGCCTTGGCCAATAGGAATGGGCGAGCCCCAAGCGAATTCAGATTTTAACTAAGGCGAAATATTATCTTGACATTACAATCTACCAATCATAATAGCAAAATACATGAAAAATTTCTGAATTGCCTATGCGCCTATCAGATCTGCCTTGCTTCAGGGTCTTTTGACGTTTAAGAGGTGGCGGATTTCAAAATGGCGTCCATGCTACTACCTGTATAGTTACCATGGTTAGTACATTATTACTAAAATAAATCAAACTCATCACATTAAAACATAAAGTATAACAAATGTACTTAAATATTTATTTCTTAAATCAATGAATAACAATATTAAAAAATTAAATAATTTGCGATTGATTAAAATAATGAATTCAGGTGTTTTTATTTTCCAACAATTTGAACTCGGGAATAGCTTCTTGCTGTCTTAGCCAAAGTGGGCTTGTTAATATTTGTGACTTTATAAATTCCGATGCTTTGAAACAGTGTGCACTACAAAATTTTTTACGATCCGTTATATCGTAGACTTTGTTTTTAGTTGTAGATATGACATATTTTTTTGTTGGTACGCTAAATCGTAAAATTAATATAATTAAAAAAATTTTTAGATGTACAATTTTTAGTACCTTTCCAATTTAATTGTACATAAAGGATATCCGCATAACATAAGAATATGTCGCTCGTCAACAACATCTTCGTAGTGGCTTTGATTAATGTCTTTCAGCTGTAAATGAGTTGAATATTTTTAAATGTTTATTTATCCCATTAGCGGTTGCTGAAGTTCAAAAACCGCAATTTTAGTTTTAGCTACTTTTTGGTTGCTTGTTAGTTTTAGCCGTTAAACTGATTGGAAAATTTTTAAGACAATCGACGCTTTCGATTTCAGGAACACGAAATCAGGGTTGCGTGATTTCAAATCATTTTTGATTTCAAATCAACTTTCAAATAAAGAATCAACTTGATTCGTGGTTCAAAAAAGAGCTCGTAAAGATCAAAAAAAATTTTTCTGAGTTCTAAAAGATAACCTATTTTAGATAACATTAAAATATCTTTTGAAATGACCTCTACAAATGTTGGGTCATGCCGGTAAAGCTTAAATTAGTTATGCAGTAACAGTATCGGTATAAAACAGCTGATCAATCAACCTTATGGGAAACAATGTATTTGATTAGTGATTCGATAACCGTATTGCTAGTCGTAACGCTATCGGTGGCCGCTGTGGTGCAGTGGGTAGAGTGCTCGCCACCACCAAAACAATTTTTCTAATTAGTAAAAATCCAATTATTGGGTTTTTAAGGGCAGCGGTCACCTCTCGGCAGTGGGCGGCATACCCTCCGAGAGTATTTCTGCCATGAAAAAGCTTCTCACAAAAAATGCATTCGCCGTTCGGAGCCGGCATAAAACTGTAGGTCCACCCAATTAGTAGGAAAAACAAAAAGGAACACTCCTTGGATTGGGGGAGAAGCTCGGCCATAAAACTCGTCAGAGTTATAATAGCGCTATTGTATTATTATTATATTATTATTATTATTAACGCTATCGGTAACAACGAAATAAATTTTTGTTTTCAGCCGTAACGCTAAATATGATAATTTCGCAACCTATAAAACCGAATGAAGAGCGACTCTATTGCTATGGCCATCTTTATTGGGATATGATCACTGTTTACTGCTACTGCACCAATAATCGACCAAATTAATACCGATACTGTTAATATTATGGAAATAAAGTTAACGCATAACTAATTTAAGCTTAAGAGAAAATTTAAAGTTGATAATTGCCTCCCAGCAAATCTAGATTTGAAGTTGTATGTAAACGGGTAGATTATTCCAAAGAGATTTATTGCTAATCACATTATATCATATATGTAATACTTCTATATTGCTAGTATTCAATTGTTTTGTTCGTCAAACATCACAGTAACGATATACTGTTAGAAAGGGAAGCAAGATTCCATGGGCGTCGTTAAACTTTTGTTTCCAAAAACAAAGGGAACCACAAAAATGTTGATACTATGAAATAAGTATTTTATTTAACAAAGATATTTGGATACATTTTACTTGAAAACTGGATTTCAACAATTGAGCATGAGTTCAAAAAATAAGTCCAGATTTTATTAATTTGTACATATGTACATATGTACATACATACATACTTCTGCATATGCATAAGTTATTTGGTTGTGAAATACGTTGAAATAATAAATACATTATTTTGTTTTCGAAAGATTGGCATTTCATTGTTTAATCTACTGCTTTGTGTTTTTATAACGATCATGAAACTTTTATATGAAGGGAATAACGACCCCTTTTTAACCCCCTTATGTTTTTTTTTTTGTAATGCTACTACAATTTTACAAATGTGTATGTGACATATATTCACATACACGACTTTTGCTTGTGTTGACGCATGCGCACAAATTACATATGTAGTCGGAACCGAGTTCATGAATAGCGTAACTGAAACACATTGATTAGATAGGTTGTTAGCAATATAGAAGTATTAGATATATGCGTTATATCTAAACATGGTATAAACGAAGGTTGATCCATAAGGTTACCGCAGTGCGGAAAAGAAATCCTGCAATACATTTTGTTGTTGCCCGTTTTGCTATCTAAATTGTTAAACGTCCATTTTTAATTGGCCAAGCAACACACGCATACAAGAAAAGCAACACATACATACAAAAAAGCAACAAACATATAAAGTTTGACAATTTAGGTAATGAAAAAAAAATTAGTCAGCTGTTTCTACCAAGCCAACCTTTGTATCAACCTTGGTATAAACCAAAGAATACTTTCTACAGAAGTGAAATCGTATATCGATAAGAAAAAGCTATGCTCAGGTGATTGAGGTAGCAGCTTCCCAGAAATATTATTTACAAATCAACCTTTAAAGAAGCTTGGATAATTATTATAATTTAAGCGTTTATTCCACGCTTGAAATAAACATGCGTCATGATACAAATATTTGAAATTCACTTTAGTTCTTATTTTTCACCGGCATTGCCCCCATTTGACATAAACTTTGGTAATTTATAAACAATTGTTTGCTGGGTTGTTTGCAGTTCCTTCATTCTCGCGTTGGGGAAAATTTTCCAACAGACTACTACGCGTTGACCTTGACCTTGCATTACCTTGCATACCTTAACAAGTTTAGTTATGTACTTTTGAAAAAATTTCGGAAATGATATCAACTCTTAACTATTTCTCAATGAATATTATTCAAATGAATTTTTAATGCATATTTTTTACACTAAAACTCCTTATAGATATCTTTTTTACTATTGGGATTTCCAATATTTTACATTGGTGAATCCAAATTAATTTATAAAACATTTTTTCAAGCTAAAAATTCCTTATGCCTATATGACACTACATTTTTTCTCTGGTTTTTTTGGTTTTGAAACCCCACCGAAAGTCAAAATACAAAAACAATTCTTCTATAGGTTGAAAAGAGACAAATACTCCCTCAAAAATAATTTGATTGACATTAAACTTCAAACTAAATGAAAATAATATTTATTTCAAAAATTATTTTTTTTTGGAAATTTGATTTAAATTACTGCCCCAAAGGGCAGGATAGCTTTGTATTCCGTGTTATAAAGGGAAGCCAGTACGCAATATAATTTTTCTTGCGGACTTCTTCTTTACCCTTACGGCCAAAGCAGAAGCTTACAAGAGGCAAATTTAAAATTTGTATTTCCATATATTTTTTTATTTTAAATATAATTTATTTTATGGTTGTCAAATTGGAAAAATTGTCAGAAAAAATGACCGAATGCCAAAAAACCTACCGAAATACAAGCTGGCTCGTTGGTTTTTAGCCGCCTAGATGGTATTTTGTTTGGTTTTTTTTCAATATAGCTTGCTCGCTTGCACCAACGCAAAACTGTATTTGACCATCTCCTTCACACAAAAAACCTGGTAGAATACCAGAAAAAAAAATGTAGTGTCATATGGGCTTTAGTAATACATTTTTTATTATTATTAAAATATTTATTTTATTTTCAAAGCGTTGCTATATTTGTGCGTTTACTCCATATGCTTGGTTCTTACACCACTGTTGCATAAATCTCTCTGTTCTCACTAACACAATCTCAGTTTTAGTTTTGCCGGGGTCTGTTCTAAATCCAAAACTCCTGTCGACCATAGATGTTTGTACGTTGTAAAATTTACCAAACAAAATCCAAAACTGCGCAATATTACAGTTTTCTTTCTAGGGTAATATCCATTGATGGGCACCACTACATTAAAGCAATTACTAAAAAATGAGTGTGTTGGTGCGCCTACTGTAGGCCAAAGTGAAAAATAATCAGTCTGCATGGAGATTTTGAGCGAGCAGGGTCATGTGCGCATGCTTCGCGAAATTATGAAACAACCCAGCTAACAATTTTTCCTGAAATCCGTTAGATATCTATCAGATTTTCGTCAAAAAACTGCGAAATCAATAAGATTTCTGTACGACTTCTTCAAGAGAAATGTATGAAGACGTTGACAGGAATTCTTAGACATATCTTGGGAAATTCTTTGTTTTTTTACCGACGATTCGTACAGATTTCTGAACGAACAATGGGGGGAAATTCTTTTGTTTTCCGACTAATCTGATGGATGTCTTACAGATATCTGAATAAAATCGTGTAGAATTCTGCAATATTTGCCGACGAATCTTACAGATTTCTAGATAAAATTCTGACTTATTTTCCGACGAATCTAATGGATATATAAATAAAACTCAGCTAAAATTCGGTCTTATTTGCAAATTTATTAATATAATTAAGTATTTATTATATTAAAACAAACATCATAGGGAATTGAAGAAAAAATATTAAGAAATTATAAATATAGAAATTAGATTACGTTATATGTAAGTATGTATAAATACAAACAAACTAATACTATTCATGTACATATGTATATATTCAATTCTTATCCGCGAATATATGTGCCGCTTTTCCCTTTCTCAGCCTTATTTTTCCTGTCTTTTGACATGGTGAATAATTTTTTTATTAAAGATTCCTCGTGGGAACTTGTCGTCTGCGGAATATTTTCTGAAAACCTGGCGCGGCATATCGTTTGTATTAAACTATTAATTACATATATGTTATATTTCATTTAACTGCTTCTGTTGTATTTATTATTATTATTTATCGCGCACATTTCCTAATTTAAATTAATTTTTATATTTTTTGCATTTTCCCCTTGAAAATTTCACACGAAATAAATTAAAATATTCTGACATGTCTGCACGAAATCGTTCAGATATCTATAAGATTTGTCGGATGGGAAAAAAGTAAAATTACCTAGACATATCTGATAGAAATCTGTAAGAAATCCATAAGATATGTCTACATAATCAACTTTGTTCTCAGATTTTTTCAGACTTGTCTTAATCAGAAATTGTCTGGTAAAATTGTTAGCGGGGAACGTACGTATACCATATGTATTTGTGTACCTACGTTATATGTAAACTTCTCGTAGTTTTGCTTGTTGTTTGGCATCTGCAAATAGAATAAAAGAATTTCAAGCGACATCACCTGGCAACCACTTGCTTTCACGGCGTGAACATAGTAGCTTTGTTCAACAACTTTACTTGCAACAAGAGCACCAGTGACAAATTAAGAGTAAAAACGAGTAAAAGAGAAAATTATCAACCAAAGTTATTGAACACAAAATCGTAAACATTTGCAAGTAAACAGCTGGTGCGCTGTTTTCACAATTTGATTTTTAGGTTAGGTTGTAATTGAAATGTGTGAAATTGAAAATGAATGTAAATAACTGAATTAGGAAGACGAAAATCTACTTTGGATATTCCACAACATCGTCAAGATTCCTTTTTGCGCTAATTTATTTAGTATGCAATTAGAAATTTGCGATTGAAATGTTGGCATATTTCCAATTGCAATTTTTGTGATCATATGTTTTTGACGCTTCTATTTTTTTTAAAGCTGCAAGTAGTTGCAAGTGAAAATTTTACTTGCAACTATTTTCAACTCTCTCGAAGTCTTACTCTCCCAATTTGGGTCTCTTTTGCAAATTTTTTGGGTTATTGAACATAAAATTCGTAACTATTTGTAAAAGCAATTAAAAACTTTGAGTTATTGAACAAAGCTAGTGTATAGCATACAGTGAAATGGCTCTGGGATGCGTAGTCGAAATTCGATAAAAAAAAAAGACGATAAGTCATCGAAAAATGTCAAAATCGGGGACAGATTGGTATGGCGGCGACTTCCGGGGGTACAGATTGGTATGGCGGCCGGATGTGGTTGTTGTAAGAAAAGGGACCATAATGACAAGGTCGTAGCAATCAAGACAGAAACGCAATTCCGGAATTGGGAATTGAAAAAACCAATTCATAATTCCGAAAAGAATTTAAGGCTGAGTTCCTAAAACGCAATTCCCGGTGATAGCGTAAACGCCAGCTATTCCACGAATAACATGTGCAAGAATGTAAAATCAACAACCTACAAAACAGAAAGAAGAAGAGCAACTTCTATTGCTTTCACCATCGTTATTGGGCCATAACAGCAACCCTGAAATCAGCTGAGCACAGTTGTTCGACCTTTTTAACACACATTCCAGAGTCAAGTCACTTGTATCCATTCACAATGGGCGTGAAATTCACGCCAGTCGAAGGCAAACTGATTATTTGCCCTAAGCGACGATCGCCATCATAAGCGCTCGTTTTACGCTCTTTATTTGTCTGTAGTAGTGATAATCGGTGTGTATACGTACACGGGCGCTTACTCTCATTTAGCAGGTGCTAAGGTTTTGCCCATCGATGGTAATATCTATGGACCCATTCAACTACTAACAAATATCTCGTGAACTATAAGCCTCCGGCAGGTTTTGATTTCAGTTTTGAGATCTATGAGAGGCCATATTCACCCCTGAAAGTCATTTTCTCGGACCATGGTACTTTAATGTAAATCCGACTCTTTGTTAGGGATGGCAACAATAACCGGAAAAACGATTATAATCGGTTAATTTCTTTCGGTTAAGGGTTAAAATATATCGGTTTTTTCCTCTTGATTATTTTTTCGATTAACCTTTTTTCTGTCAAGTCGAAAATAATCGAAAGGAAATAATCAAAGTTGAGAATTTGCGCCTTTTCATCCGAGTCCGAATTCGGTTACCTATTGTTTTGTGAGTATATCCAAAAAAAAAACCGCAATAAATGTTCCCTCCAGTTCCCGAATAGACGATTTCATCGTCATTTTGACGATTTTTCCTAATAAATGACGATGTTTTTCGTTTATTATTTATATTTTTTTAAGGAATAATTGTAATCGAAAAACGGTTGTAATCGGTTAGTTTCCCACAATTATCCGCGATTAATAATCGAACGCTAAAAAGCGGTTAATCGGTTATTTCATTTTTTTCCATCCCTACTCTTTGTAGACAAATGGAAACCTGAGCCTCTCTTCCCATAGTGAAGAGAGTACTGAGAGGAGTTGATACCGATATCAAACCGATATACGAGTTTCCCTTCTATAGAATGTATTGTTTGCACTAAATTCAAAAACTACTTCATGAAGCTTACCATCGCTAGGAAATAATCCTTTTCGATGTTTTTTTCTAATAATGATTCCACAATTTTTTGCGCTTTGGCATTGCACTCCCTTTTCTTTTGCACTGCCCTTAGCAGTTGCTCCTCACTAGAAATGAAAATCTATTGTAATTAACTTATTTTTATATACAGATTTGTTTGTTTACCTAAGCGAACAACGATTTGCCTTCGACATATTTTTCCTTATCACAGTGATGACACCAACAATCATATTGAAATATATCGAAAACATATCACTACACAAAAATATTTTTAAAATATGGGAAACTTGTATATTAGGGGCATTTCAGGTATTGCATCTGTCTCTGGATCAAGATAATTTTTTACTGAAACAATCGGGATCATTGTTGAGTAAATCGCACAAACACAACCCAATAATTGGGTTTTAAAAATCGCAGTCACCCATTAGGGAAAATTCCCTACATGTAGGGATTTTAGTCGGAAAAAAGTGACCGTAGGGAAAGAAGGACAGATTTTTATAAAATAGCTAATAGGCCATTTACATATACGAGATTATCTACTTTTTTCGAGGTTGACACAAAATCTTCGATTGAAATTCGAGGTTTGCCGTACAAAAATCAGCTACCAAAAATTCGCGATTTAAAATGAATCTCGAGATTATCACGATAGTTTTCTCAATGCAACCCTGTGTTCTTCGTGTTATCGATAGTTTTTGTGGCGAATTTGGGAGAAACGTCAAAATGAAAAGTAAACAAAATGGACGCCAGTAAGTATGGCCCAACAAGAATCGTATCGCAATAGTAAGTCGCTCTTCTTCTTTCTGTTTTATAGGTTATGAAATGATCGTCTTTTGTTTTAATTATACTTTCTTTAACGTGTTAATCGTGCAAAAGCTTGTGTGTTTGCTAGCGGTTTTCAAGTTAAATAAAAACAAAATATCTGCTTTTTACATTCGTGAAAACAGCCGTCGAACGGTAGTTGCCTATTCTCTTTTGACTGCTACGACCATATTATTATTGGGTCATGCAGGTAAGGAAAATTGACAGTTGACAATCCCTCTCCCAGCAAATCTAGATTTCATGTTATATGTAAACGGGTAGATTGGCGAATCGAGATTTACTGATAATCTCGTTATATGTAAACATGGTATAAATGTAGCGATTTTTTGGCAAAGTCAAATCAAAATTTCAATTCAACTTTTTTTCACTTCAACACTGACTGCCGATCTGAATAATGAAAATGCTGCGAAGACGAGTTAAATCGCGAACCCTTCAATGACGTAATTGGAGAGGGAATACCGTATAGTGAACTATCTAATAACACGATACTTTTAATCAGGGCATCGGGTCAAAAGATTTTTTTTTCTGGCTACGCTCGAAACGTTACGTTATTGAAATATATGGCAAAACCCCATAAATCGAAAATTTCGAGTTAAATCCCTATTGTATAAAACGTGCGATATATATGTTACATACAACGCATTAATACATATATTTTTTTTATTATAATAATTGTTCAAAACAGTAAATCATCAGTATTTTATTGTGATTTCTTTGAGAGCCAGTGTGTATGCAGTATGCAGTAGAACAGCCGATTTTCATTATTTAGTAAAAGAAAAGACGTTCATCTACTGCCGTGCGGTTTTTTCATTGTTCTAGCATGGAAATAACTAAAAACAAGTAAGGAAGCCTAAGTTCGAGTGGAATCGAACATTAGATACTCAGCTGTATGCTTTCATTGTTTGTTTGCGTTTGATGGAAACACGGTGTACTTTATATAAAGCAAGTGCTGCATAAAGTGGGCGTAGCCACGCCCATTTTCAACATTTTCATCAGTCATCCAACTAAGCATATGAATATTATTCTTTGTGCAAAATTTCATTCCTTTATGACTTCTAGTTACAAAGATGTCACGTTACAAATTCCTAAGGGTGTTCCAGAAATATCTTTGTTAAAAAGTAGGCGTGGTTATAAACCAATTTCAATAAATTTCTGCGTGTCTATTAACACAAGTTATAAAAGTGTATAAACCAAGTTTCGTCATAATATCTCAATTATTTGTCGAGTTATAGGCTAAGAAATCTCGTATATTCCTTTGTTTAAAAAGAGGCGGTGCCACGCCCATTTTCCAAACTTTTTCAATTTTTTGTTTCCGGTCTATTGTGGAACTCATGCCACAAAATTTCAATGAATTATCTTTATATTTGACAAAGATATCGCTTAAAATCTTTTTATTAGGCCACTTTATAATACACATATATAAAAGTGGGCGTGGTCGTCAACCGATTTTGGCAATTTTTCGTCCAAACATTTGCGTAAGTAAATATATCACGCGTACCAAATTTCATCGATATATCTTCAATAGTTTCTGAGTTATGACTCATAAAACTTTCAATCTTTGCCCTTTAATAAGTGGGCGTGGCACCGCCCATTTTTCAAAATTTTTGTGCTTTTTGTTTTACGTCCATAGTTGGACTATTGCCATAAAACTTCAATGATATATCTTTATATTTGACAGAGATATCGCTTAAAATGTTTTTATTAGGTCACTTTATAATACATATATATAAAAGTGGGCGTGTCCGTCAACCGATTTTAACTATTTTCCGTCCAAACGTTTGCCTAAGTAAGTAAATCACGCGTACCAAATTTTGTCGATATATCTTCAATGGTTTCTGAGTTATGACATATAAAACTTTCAATGTTTGACCCTTAATAAGTGGGCGTGGCACCGCCCATTTTCCAAAATTTCATCAAATTTCTTCCTAGGGGCCTGAGCTCAATACTTGGGTAAAATTTCATCGCTCCAGCTATATTAGTGACTGAGATACCAAATTCCCGATTTTTTCTATATATGGTCCGATTTCGCCCATTTTCAATACCAACCGTCCCAGTCTCGATACCAACTTGCATTTAAAATTTCATCAAAATATCTCAATTTTTGCGCGAGTTAGAGTGTTTACAGACGGACGGACAGACGGACATGGCTCAATCGATTTCTCTTTTCACCCTGATTATTTTGATATATATAAGTCTATATCTATCTCGATTATTTCATTCTGTTACAATCCACCGTTATGTGATTAAAACTATAATACTCTGTGTACTAGTACAGCTGAAAAGTGTAGGGAATTACGTAGGGAAAATTTGAAACAAATGTAGGGAAAAGTAGGGATTTTTTCTTGCTCTGTAGGGAATTTCCAAAAAAGTATCTACCATCACTGGTTGTATGCCATTTCTTCGTTTCTTGTAGAGGTATTAGCATGACCAAATAATAATATGGTCGTTTCACTGAAAAGGGAATAGGCGATTACCGTTGAACGGCCGTAGATAAAACTGTCAAAAACAGAAAAAACGCCAGCGAACATACAAGCGAACACACAAGCTATTTCCACGAATAACACGTGCAAGAGGGCAAAATCAAAACAAAAGACGATAATT
Organism: Urophora cardui; assembly: GCA_960531455.1. NCBI lineage: Eukaryota > Metazoa > Arthropoda > Insecta > Diptera > Tephritidae > Urophora > Urophora cardui. The sequence goes on from OY482674.1 coordinate 102,393,713, forward strand.
TGACAGCTTACTTTTCCAAAAACAAAATAGCCGTCCTCTGCTGCGTCCACCATTTTATTATTGCATCATGGGTATTAGTTGTATTCGCTTACTTTTTCCAGCAGCTTTTCTCTGTCTGCCTCTATCACTCTCTATCTCGCCAAAAACGATTTTTCCTCCCACCAGAGATAATTATCCAAAAAAGTAAAAAAATGCAAATCTATTCAAATCTTGCAGCAAAGACGAACAGCTGATCAAATTAAAACTATAAGAATTAACAAAATATAAACAAATCCTATTTTTACAAAAATTTAGAGGAAATTGTATTTTTTGTATATTTTACTAATAAAGAAACATGTATGTACATATGTACATATACATATAACTAAGGAGTTGCGACTGTCTGCTGGCATTGCATATTGACGTGCATACATACATGCATACATGTAAGTTAGCAGAGGGTAACCGGCGGACTTCCTACATTAAGCAACACACATACAATGCTGCTGTTATCATTCGAAATTTAGCTCAAGTACAGATGCAGACATAATCAAATGTTATTTATTTACATCTTTCATTATTAATTCGTCCATATTTAACTTTTTTAATTTTGAATTTCAATAGGTGTACTCGCGTACAGCAATTTGTTGCAATTTATTACAATTTTGCAACAAATATCCGCTTTTTCCATTTTTTTACGCAAAAAAATTGCAGAAGTGATGGAAATGAGAGAGCAAAGTGACGTTTATTTTTGTGAGAGGCTGCAAAATTCTGCTTGACAAATTTTTTCCATCACATTTGTCCAGCAGCAAAACAGCTGATGAAAAAACATATGTTTGTAATTTGCGAAAATTGCAAAATTGAAATTCAAAATTAAAAAAGTTAAATATGGACGAATTAATTATGAAAGATGTAAATAAATAACATTTGATTATGTCTGCATCTGTAATTGAGCTAAATTTCGAATGATAACAGCAGCATTGTATGTTTGTTGCTTAATGTAGGAAGTCCGCCGGTTACCCTCTGCTAACTTACATGTATGCATGTATGTATGCACGTCAATATGCAATGCCAGCAGACAGTCGCAACTCCATAGTTATATGTATATGTACATATGTACATACATGTTTCTTTATTAGTAAAATATAATGCATGCATAATCTACTGCTGAAACTAAGCTAAAGTAATACAAATTTCCTCTAAATTTTTGTAAAAATAGGATTTGTTTATATTTTGTTAATTCTTATAGTTTTAATTTGATCAGCTGTTCGTCTTTGCTGCAAGATTTGAATAGATTTGCATTTTTTTACTTTTTTGGATAATTATCTCTGGTGGGAGGAAAAATCGTTTTTGGCGAGATAGAGAGTGATAGAGGCAGACAGAGAAAAGCTGCTGGAAAAAGTAAGCGAATACAACTAATTTTGCAATTTTCGCAAATTACAAACATATGTTTTTTCATCGGCTGTTTTGCTGCTGGACAAATGTGATGGAAAAAATTTGTCAAGCAGAATTTTGCAGCCTCTCACAAAAATAAACGTCACTTTGCTCTCTCATTTCCATCACTTCTGCAATTTTTTTGCGTAAAAAGGAAAAAGCGGATATTTGTTGCAAAATTGTAATAAATTGCAACAAATTGCTGTACGCGAGTACACCTATTCTTTGATCTATGTGCTACTAATATAGTGTACAGAGAACAGTGAATTGACTCAAAGAGGTCGAACAGCTGTGCTCAGCTGATTTTGAAGTTGTTGTTATGGCCCAATGACGATCGTGAAATCAATAGAAGTTGCTCTTTTTCTTTCTGTATTGTAGGTTGCGGATTTTACATTCTTGCACATGTTATTCGTAGAATTGCTAGCGTTTACGCCCTCTCCGGGAATTGCGTTTTAGGAATTCAGCTTTAATTTCTTTCCGGAAATATGAAATGGTTTTTTCATTTCCCAATTCCGGAATTGCGTTTCTGTCTTGACTGCTACGACCATGTCATTATAGTCCCTTTTCTTACAACAAACACATCCGTCCGCCATACCAAACTGTATCCCCGGAAGTCGCCACCATATTTGTCTGTACCCGATTTTGCCATTTGCCGATGACGAATCGACTTTTTCTAATCAGATTTTCGATGAGCTGGTTCACTTGTGATTATACACTATGGCTACTACCCTGTAGATCAAGTGATTCGAATTGTGTATGTATACTAAAATTGTGGAAGTATCAAACAAGACGAATTCGAAAAATGTTTTGTTGTAATTCAATGTGATTTCAAGTTTTCTTCTCTTTCAGATTGACATTTTTTAAGAAAACAAGAATAGCAACAAAACCTGAAATTGTTCTTGCTATAACCTCTTAGGGCCTTTTCACATTACTCGTAACGACTTCGGATCGACATTTTTTTCTCTGTATTTTCATCTTACCGAAACGAGTCCACGTTGCAGTGTTTTTCACACTTTTGGGAATACTTTCGGCAGAAAATTGGAAAACAAATATGGAAATTAAAAATATAAAATTTTAAAATTCAACAAATCACTCAATAATAACAATAACGTCTATCAGAGAACACGAAGGCATTATAGCTTGCAAAATTTATAGCCGAAACGAGTTTTTTACTGACTTTGTTCTTCTTCTTTTATTACGCCGCAAAAAAGTCTGCAGTAATTCCTCAAATTTTACTGACCGGTCTTACCGCGTTGCGGTATACCGAAATTAATCCGCTCCGAATTCATGTATGCAACACTAGTGTGAAAGTGCCAATTGAAATACATGTGGTCGGTAAGCTTTCGGTATACTTTCGGTAAAACAAAAAATGTCGATCCGATACCACACCGACTAATGTGAAAGCGCTCTTAGAGCCTATACACACTTGCGACTCAATCGATTTGGTCGAATTGGACTGTTGTATTCACACTACTCCAACTATTTAGTCGAATCGGTGGCAGCTATTCACACTTGAGACTAAATAGTCGTGCGATTGACAATGACATAGTGTTGCCAATGTTCACATTTTACTCAGCAAATTTTACATTAGTGGTCTTCATATAAAGTGATGAAGTATTAAATTGTTAAAGTTTATCTGCATTCTTACATGAAAGCACCTTCTTGTCAGCTGTCAACTTGATTAATAAATAAAAAACAATAAAATAAACAAAAAGTGCATACATTGTTTGGCTTTGTTTCTTATTAAACTAGCAACTAGCTGTCAAGTAAATGAAAAGAGAAAAACGGAAGGAATTACGCTCATAAAGGCGAAACGAACAGAAGTACAAGAAACGGAAAAATAGTAAAAATCAGCCATTAATAATTTTCATGAAATTTCATTTTCATTATTTCTATTTTAAAATGCGATTAATGACATTTGAAGAGAACAACAATATCAAGAAACATATGAAAACGGAAGTAAATATCCTTAGTTAGATAATTCTTGTCTATAACTACACCATTTCCAGATGGATTTTAGAAAGCGTCAACTGGATTTTAGAAAGGGGAAATTGGATCTTAGAAATGTCAATTGGATTTTAGAAAGGGGAAATTGGATTTTAGAAATGTCAATTGGATTTTAGAAAGGGGAAATTAGATTTTAGAAATGTCAATTGGATTTTAGAAAGGGGAAATTAGATTTTAGAATAGCCAAATGGATTTTAGAAAGGGAAAATTGGATTTTAGAAATGTCGATTTGATTTTAGAAAAGGGAAATTGGACTTTAGAAACTGTAAATTGGATTTTCGAAAATTTATATAATTATTAATTTATACTTTCATACGCAATAAAGAATTTCTATTCGAAAAATTCTGTGTAAAATTTATTTTAAACGCACATTCTGAAATCCAATTCACGCTTTCAAAAATCCAATTTTGTTTTCTAAAATCCTTTTAACGCTTTCTAAAATCCAATTGACATTTCTAAAATCCAATTTCCCTTTTCTAAAATCCAATTGACATTTCTAAAATCTAATTTCCCCTTTCTAAAATCCAGTTAACGCTTTCTAAAATCCATCTGGAAATGGTGTAGTTAATAAGAAACGAACCTTTTGTTTTTAAACATTTTGAAAATATTAATTGAAATATTCAATCTCTACAATTTACCAAAAGTGAAATAAAAGTAGTGCTGTCAGCATGGCAACTCTTTCAACTACGAATATCACTGTTGTTGTTGTAGTCGTTCGACTAAATTGTCTCAAGTGTGAATACGTAGAAGGGCGCCTTGCTGATCAAGCAGTTGTACAACTGTTTCAGTTGGAATGAAATTGGGCTGCAAATCCAACTGTTTCAGTTGTACAACTAATTGAATGTAGTGTGAATGCTTCCATACATTCCCATGCAAATCAACATTCGACTAAATCGATTGAGTCGAATGTTGATTTGCATGGGAATGTATGGAAGCATTCACACTACATTCAATTAGTTGTACAACTGAAACAGTTGGATTTGCAGCCCAATTTCATTCCAACTGAAACAGTTGTACAACTGCTTGATCAGCAAGGCGCCCTTCTACGTATTCACACTTGAGACAATTTAGTCGAACGACTACAACAACAACAGTGATATTCGTAGTGGAAAGAGTTGCCATGCTGACAGAACTACTTTTATTTCACTTTTGGTAAATTGTAGAGATTGAATATTTCAATTAATATTTTCAAAATGTTTAAAAACAAAAGGTTCGTTTATTATTAACTACACCATTTCCAGATGGATTTTAGAAAGCGTTAACTGGATTTTAGAAATGTCAATTGGATTTTAGAAAGGGGAAATTGGATTTTAGAAATGTCAATTGGATTTTAGAAAGCGTTAAAAGGATTTTAGAAAACAAAATTGGATTTTTGAAAGCGTGAATTGGATTTCAGAATGTGCGTTTATAATAAATTTTACACAGAATTTTTCGAATAGAAATTCTTTATTGCGTATGAAAGTATAAATTAATAATTATATAAATTTTCGAAAATCCAATTTACAGTTTCTAAAGTCCAATTTCCCTTTTCTAAAATCAAATCGACATTTCTAAAATCCAATTTCCCCTTTCTAAAATCCAGTTGACGCTTTCTAAAATCCATCTGGAAATGGTGTAGTTATAGACAAGAATTATCTAACTAAGGATATTTACTTCCGTTTTCATATGTTACTTGATATTGTTGTTCTCTTCAAATGTCATTAATCGCATTTTAAAATAGAAATAATGAAAATGAAATTTCATGAAAATTATTAATGGCTGATTTTTACTATTTTTCCGTTTCTTGTACTTCTGTTCGTTTCGCCTTTATGAGCGTAATTCCTTCCGTTTTTCTCTTTTCATTTACTTGACAGCTAGTTGCTAGTTTAATAAGAAACAAAGCCAAACAATGTATGCACTTTTTGTTTATTTTATTGTTTTTTATTTATTAATCAAGTTGACAGCTGACAAGAAGGTGCTTTCATGTAAGAATGCAGATAAACTTTAACAATTTAAAACTTCATCACTTTATATGAAGACCACTAATGTAAAATTTGCTGAGTAAAATGTGAACATTGGCAACACTATGTCATTGTCAATCGCACGACTATTTAGTCTCAAGTGTGAATAGCTGCCACCGATTCGACTAAATAGTTGGAGTAGTGTGAATACAACAGTCCAATTCGACCAAATCGATTGAGTCGCAAGTGTGTATAGGCTCTTAGATAAACCATACCTGTCAGTCATATAACGAGAAGAAGTCAGCTGTTCACTTACCATTACCCAAGGCAGATCTAGGAAGGTAGGCCCGGTGGCGAATTCAGAAACTACTTTTTTTATTTACAAAGGTAGAGTGTAATGTCAAAATCAAAGCGAATGCACATCATGACCAATAGGAATGGGCGAGTCCCAAGCGAATTCAGATTTTAACTAAGGCGAATTATCATTTTGACATTACACTCTACCAATTACAATATCAAAATACATGGGAAATTTCTGAATTCGCCACCGAGCCTACCTTCCTAGATCTGCCTTGGTTTATATACAAAGGTAGAGTGTAATAGCCGTGTTTTTATTCAAGCGCATATACATCTGCGCTTAAATTTTGTATGGACAAATAAGCGCGGATAGAGATGTGCGCTTAGAAATCCATACAAAATTTAAGCGCAGATGTATACGCGCTTGAATAAAAACACGGCTAATGTCAAACCCAAGCGAATTCACATCATGGCCAATAGCATAACGTAACTATAGAAAGTCCATGCAAGGGAGAGTAGCTCTTCTTCAGCGTATTTGCAGCTTATGTCAAACTGTCGTCTTTTGTTTTGATTTTGCATTCTTGCACGTGTTTTTCGTGGAAATAGCTTGTGTGTTCGGTTGTGCATTTGTGTCTTCGGTTGTGTGTTTGCTCGCGTCGGTTGTGTGTTCGCTCGCGTTTTCTCTGCTTTTGACATTCTTGAAAGACGCCATCTAACTGTAATCACCTATTTTGCTTCACATAAGAGGACCTGTATAGATTGGTCTTGGCCAATAGGAATCGACGAGCCCCAAGCGAATTCAGATTTTAACCACGGCGAAATATCATTTTGACATTACACTCTACCAATTACAATAACAAAATACATGGGAAATTTCTGAATTCGCCACCGGGCCTACCTTCCGAGATTTGCCTTGACCATTACCAAGGCAGATATACCAGGTAGGCGCAGGGGCGAATTCAGAAAATGCCCATGTATTTTGTTATTGTAATTGGTAGAGTGTAATGTCAAAATGATATTTCGCCGTAGTTAAAATCTGAATTCGCTTGGGACTCGCTCATTCCTATTGGCTATAATTATAATTCGCTTGGATTTTGACATTACACTCTACCTTTGGAAATAAAAAAAGTAGTTTCTGAATTCGCCCGTGCGCCTACCTCTAAGTTATTGTACCATGACCATTACCATAAGGTTGTTCTCTCTCTGTAATTTTGGCCTGGCAAATTTGCCGAGATGACATAAGTGTGATAAATTTGCCGAGCACAACAACAAAATACACGTCTTGTCAAATTTGGAGCTTCGGCAAATTTCTCATACCCCAACCCGTGATATGTGATATCATGAGAAAAATATCACGGGAAATGCAACCATGTTATTACATTCACAATGGTCTTCTATGAGAAGTGAGTTTCAATTTATGTTTCTAGTTCTTTTTTTTAAGTATTTTATTTTATTCAGATAAAAAATTAATAAATTCGAAATTGAAGCAAGCAAAGCAAAGCGACAACAGTCGTATAAAGAGTGGAAAGAATATGACTAACATGCTAGTTCACAATGAAGTCAGTTAGAATTTTATTTTCTTAAAGGTGCGCTCTCTCTGTGTGGCAAATTTCTCAAGATATCATGATATCTCGGCAAAAAGATTAGACACAGAGAACAACCTTCATATGTATGAATTTGCCTTGCATTTAAGCCAAGGTTTATCCAAATAGAGGTTATATTACTTCCGTTTTTATGTGTGTTTTCTTTAAAAATGTCAATGTGAAAGAGAATAGAAATGAATTTCAAGGTAAAATCTTTGCTAATTCGTTTTGTCTGACATTCGCACTTTTTAGTATACATACACAACTCCAATCAGCTTATCTACTGCCATATCCTTCTTTAGATAATTCTTGATTTAGGCTAAACTGCAAAAAAGGAGAAAAGTTAAAAACCCTTTTCGGGGACCATTAAGTTGGCAGCCTGATCTAAAATTCTTTTATTCTATTTTATGAACGTTTACATATTTTTCTCGTAAAGCTTCAGCTATAAGAAACATTTTTTCCTTTCCATTAGAGATGCGTATATTTATAATTTCATTAATCTAGGATTGTTTTCAAAATAGACTTGCTTAAGCAACTTATATCATAACAATATTATTATCCCGTTCAAATGCCAAATCTACTTCACGTTTGGCATCCTCATCCGTCCATTCCCCACATTTGCTCAAGACATCAGGCTCGGTATTTGGAGTTGGCTATTTGAATTATTTGAAAGTAATTAATTTAGGTACTTATTATTTATCATCGACTGAGTTCGAAATCGCCCACATCCTATTTCAAAAGTTTTTTTCAAAACACCCCAATTCAAAATTGTATTCACTCTATTACCAAATTCGACTCAAAAAGGGCCATTTCGAAATTTGGTCCAAAGAAACTCCTATTCCGAATGCCATTCTATGAAATCGTTCAAGAAATATGACTTTTTAGCATGCTTTCCTTAACCGGATAAAAACGGGCGTAGTACCGCCCCCGGATCCAATATCTGAAGTCGGAACAGTCCCATCCACCCTTCATTCCAAATTTTCCTTTTTGTTTTTTTAATTATTTAGGAAAAATTAGAAACTAGAGGGTTTTTTCAACCGCAAATATTTAGTAAACCATTAATATTTGAGTAAAAAATTATATATACATATATTTGTTTGAGTTTCATTGAAAAATTCCCGGTATTATAGAAGTTACAATAATTGGCCCGGCTAAGGAATGTATAACCGAAATTTTGATATACAGCGTTATTGTACCAACTTGTGAATGGAGGGTGCTTTTGTTAGACTTTTTGAAATGGGGTGGGACGACAAGCGTATGAATATGTAATATAAGCGAGTGCAACTAAAAAGATTGAGAATCGGGGACAACGAAATATTAGATAAAGTGCAATTCAATTAAGGACACTCATATGTAATTTTTAAAGAAGTAATTCCGAAACGAATTTAGATGAATAACAGTTTAAGCCCTTCTAAGCAATAATGCAAATAGATAATATTTAACTAAATACACATTTACATACATGTAACTCACTACACATCAGCTATACCTCTTTATCGGCGGCAGACAATTTCTTAAACATATTCGCATAAATCTTTTTCTCCTTTTCGTTAGCTTCCCTAATTCGCTGCTTACAAATCTGTATTTGATTGACTGCTGCCTTGTTTGCAGGTTCCAATTCGATGACCTATAGACGGGGAAAACATATATTTTATAGATGTTTTTATATAAATTTGCAATACCTTTCCGAAGTCTTGAAGGGCTTCATTAAATTCATTGATAGCTAAATTGCACTGGCCACGTCGGTAAAGAGCCTTGATATTGTGGGGATCTAATTTGAGAGTTTCGTTGCACTGTGAAGAGATGCATACAGGAGAGCATTTTTTATTCATAAAAACAATATCAGTAAGACAGTAAAACCAATTTTTTAATATTAATAATGGCGCTATTATAACTCTGACGAGTTTTATGGCCGAGCTTCTCTCCCAATTCGAGGTGTGCTCCTTTTGTTTTTCCTACTAATTGGGTGGACCTAAAGTTTTATGCAGTCTCCGAACGGCGAATGCATTTTCTGTGAGAAGCTTTTTCATTGCAGAAATACACTCGGAGGATATGCCGCCCCCTGCCGAGAGGTGGCCGCTGCTCTTAAAAAACCCAATAATTTGATTTTTACTAATTAGAATTGATTTTTACTAATTTTTTTGGTGTTTGCTCGGACTGGGGTTTGAACCCGAGACCTCTGGCATAGCAGGCAAGCACTCTACCCACTGCACCACAGCGGCTACTCTGCACCACAGCGACCACTCAATAATAATATTACATGTATAATAAATTTAATTTACTTACTGCTTGTTTGCCTTCAAAATGATCCAGCGTTTTCTGATAGCATAAAGCTATATTGCTATTTGATGCAATCTTTATCTTTTTAGCTTCACCATTTTCTGCAAGAACAAATATAAAGAACTTTTTTTTTTAAATATAAAGATGCTGACAAATTTAGTGATTAGGTATATTTAGACATTGTTGTCGGTCGATAAAATATTGATAACAATTGTTAGTTTTAACCATATATATAGTACTCCTATATTCGTAATACCTACGAGTTCCATCAGCCAACATTACAGTACAGACATATAAAAAAAGAAAGAGAAAACCGAGCAATCAAATTTGAAAAATGACATATGAATTCAAAATAAACCGCAGTGACGGCACATAAAAAAAAAATATAGGGAATTTACATATTTATTATTTGATTCTCGTAATAAAAAATTTAAAAATGTCGAAGCGGTGCTATATTTGTGATAATAAAAGGGATAAAATAAATAAAATAGCTTTACATACGTATTTCGTTTTGAGTGCATTATTGGTTATATAAATATATATATACATATGTAAATAGATTTCCAAAAGACGAAACCATTTGCAAACAATGGATGCATGCGTGCGGTCTGATGTCTGACGACGTTGTTAAAAGCATTCGAATCTGCAGCAACCATTTCCAAAAAAAGCGATTACACTGGGAATCGCCTGTACGTATCAATGCCTGAAAGATACTGCAGTAGTCCGGGACTAAAAAGGATTTTTTAATCCCAAGCTCCGGACGAAACACTGCAGCTCCCACCCGTCCACCTTTTATCCGCCTGTAAATATGTGGAACATATAGCGATTGGTTCGTAGTCCTTTCTTCCATGCGTCTTGTTATATTATTACCTGTGGTCCCCTGTTGAGGTCGGTTTGGAGAGTAACGTAGTCTGAACTTTGGTCCTCATATGTTGCTGTGTCCAAAAGTTCGTTGCCTAAATTGTCCTGTTATTCAGTTTGGAAATTCGCAGTACTCACCGTGTTGGCGGCATTCGAACGTACATACTTTACAAACATAACCCTCAAACGGCAGAATTCGACTTTTTGATATAATGCCCATGGATCGGACCACAGGATTTTAACATGAAACGGTTTCCGCCGCGATTCATAAAAATATGAGTGCATAGAAAATAGATTTTTCTAGAACATTTCCACTAATTTTCATAAAAAAAATTAACAAAAGTTTGCATCTTAAAATAAATGTGGCAAATTTCTTATATTAATTATAAACAAATTCAAAAAATAAAATCAAAGGGGTATAAGTCCCCTAGAACACAATGATGCCTTTCAATTTTTTTTTTTTCAAACGCTTATGAACTCAATTGAATGTATTTGTCACACATATTCACAGATGACATTAAATGTAATTGAGGCGCATGCGCAGAACTGCCAGTTGCACAAAATTTTTGGATGAATTCATACACATTGCACAGATAGAATACTATCAATATAGAAGTACTATATATATGGTTTTAACTTACCAACTTCCGATATGATATCCGTGCTCTTTTTATACATTTTTATGGCTAGCGCAAAATTTTGTTTCGAGAAATATTTTGTTCCCTTAGTTTTATATAATTCAGCTTGTTGAAGTCTTTCATCATCAGTTAACTTCCACTCTTCTAATCCCTTAAAACAGAAGAATATGTTTAAATGTAACAAAACATATTTTAGGAATAATTTAAAATTTATGCACCTTTTCGCAATCAATCAGTTTTACAATATACTCTACGGTGGCATTTGGTGGAATTTTGAACTCATCATGTCCATTATTGCCGAAAGCATATTTCCCTTGAATTTTCAACCTGTTTAATAAGTTATCTATCAAATATTTGCATGTATAACAAGTAAGTAAGCCTAAGTTCTGTTGAAAACGAATATGGCTTTGTTCAGAAACTCAGTTTGAAGCGCAACCCGCTTTTGTAGAACAAGCAAAGCGTTCATAAAAGTAAATTTTGCATGAAGCATCGCTCATCACAATCAACGCTGTTGCGTTTCATGCTGAGTTTCTGAACATACCCTATAAGATACTCAGCTGTATGCTTTAATTACAATACTCCGTAATATGGGGATTGGGAAAGTGGGAGTATTTAATGTCCTTGTTTTAAATTCTAGCACAGCTATATTTTGCCATAACCTACATGAATATAGTCGGGTTTGTGTCAGTCAGAAGGGACTAATACCCGAGTGTACCGGATTTATCAGGCAAAGGACTGTTCTTTACTAATTGAACGTATAATGTAGAGTTGCAAGTAAAGTTAAAATTTAATTTTTATTTATAGATATATGTACATACTACACATGTACGTACATATATAACAATTTTCTATTACTCACCTAGATACTTCACCAATAGACATTTTTTCCAATGCAATTTCAACACCTTCTATTACACCACAATCACAACCTTCGCCGTAGTCGAATTCAACGTCACGTTCTTCGAAAGTTTTGCCATTATACATTCCGGTAAGATGAACTAAAATGGTAATGAATTAATGTAAAAAGATCTGAAACCGAATTTTATACATAATTTAATTTTTTTTTTATAATATTTCAGAAATTTTTACGTTAAATACGAGCCGTAATAAGAACTTTACCGCTAATATTTTAATCTTGCTTGTTTTTCGTTCACTAAGTTTTTGCTCTACGCGGATGACCTTAAAATCAATTCCGCTATTGGTTGTTTGTTTTGTCACTGGTGTGTCAAGAATTCGCTTAATCTAAATCTAAACAAATGCTATGTTGTCACGTATGCTAAGTGTAACAAAGTCCATAATACTTCTTACAATATCTCTTCGTTCCCACTCCGTCGCGTAAGCGATATTAAGGATCTCGGTGTTGTATTTGACTCCAAATTTACATTTACTAGTCACTATAGTTTTATTATTTCTAAAGCATATACTATGCTGTATTTCATCAGGCGTAATGCCTCGGAATTCTCTGATCCCTACACTTTAAAATTATTATTTCACTTTAAAATTTTTATTACGTTCCAGACTTGAGTATGCGTCCTTTATCTGGTCTATTTCTAGGATTGAACAAATCCAGAAGGTATTCTTACGTTTTGCTTTAAGTAATATTCGTTTTTCGGACCCTATTCCGCCATATGATTCCAGACGTCTTTTGATCAACCTAAAGTCTCTTGAGGATAGGAGGAAGATTCTTTCGCTATCTTTTGTATTTGGAGTGGTCATTGGAGCAATTGATTGTCCTGCTCTTCTTGAAAAGATTCCTCTCAATGTATACTCTAAATGCTCCTATTGCTAGAGCTTTATCTGAATTTAACAGCCTTTCCAGGTATATTGATATCGATTTTTCAGTTTCCAAAATTAATTTTATTAATTCTCTTAACTTGTTTTTTAAGTAGTTTTAATTGTTATGTGTTAGCTTTAAGTTAGTATATCCTATAATCCTTCTACGATAAGAAAATTCTAATCAGACTGAATACTTTTCCAAAGTTCTAGTATTCTATTTATATTTTAATTTTTTTGCTCACCTTTGACCATAGCGCCTTCGCCGGGAGAACGTTTCTTATCACTGCTTTGCATAATAAATCTTTCAATGGCACCATCACTATTTGGACTCAAATCTTCACCCTTCCAACCAAGTAATTCCAGCTTAATTCAAAAAAATATTTTAAATATATATACATATTTTTTGTTAAGAGTATGAACCAAGCGTACCTCAAAAATTAACGTTGAGTTTGGCGGAATACTAGGCGGACTGCCAGCCTCGCCATAAGCATATTGGGGAGCACATGTTAATATAGATTTTTCGTTTAATTTCATTGAAGCTACTCCCATATCGAATGCCTTGATAACTTGGCCTACATATGCATGAAATTTAGTTTGTGGTCAGATAAAACAAAGACCTTGGAATATTCTGGAATCCCATACCTTTCCCCAAAGTAAATTCGAACGGCGACCGTCCGAGACTTGAATCGAACACGGTTCCGTCCACCAATTTGCCGGTATAGTGAAGGGAAACCTTACAGCCACTCAATGGCTTCTCCTCGCCTTGTCCTTCTTCTGATATTTCTTTCAGTACTCCACCATCTCCAGACAAATTAATTTTTTTATCTCCCGACATGTTTTAATTAAATTTAATGCAGAATAATCGGTCTAGAGGTAAATGAACTGATGAAGTTTCTGAACCAATAGTTCTGGAAGCGATATCGATATAATATCGATTCATCGATGTTTTTGAACTTTTTCGATATATCGATATTTTTTTTCCGATATTCGATATATCGACGGTCATGAATCCACAACTGATAAACGCGGAAAGAAGCTGGTAAAAGGCATCATTGCCGTTTTGTGGGTAATTCCCCAAATTTGGAGATTTTTTAAAATTTGATTCCTATGTAGAAATTCCTGTGTTTAAAAGTAATGTAAATACGAACATTTTTTTTTTTAAATGTTTATTGTAGAATTGCAAAATCAAGAAAAACATTTTCTTTTTAAATCCCAAATACATTTTAATTCCAAAAATTTCATTTTTAATTTAAAAAATTTCATTTTTAATTTAAAAAATTTCATTTTTAAAATAAAATGTCTAGGTTGAAAACGTGAATTATAAAAATAAAAATAAAAATTTTATTTTTGGTTTATTTTCTCTGAGTGTAAAAGGTATTTAGAATGCGTTATTAATTTGTCTATTTCAAACCTTTTAGTCTTTAACATGGTTTTTTAATAACTTAAATGAGAAATATTTCAGTGAACCACTGTAATTGATACCTACTCTTTCTGGCTGGAACAGAATTTACCTTTTTTGTTTTTTTTTTTTATTATTGAATTCCCTTTTCAAAAAAGATTTCTGTTGATAATAAATTGAAATATTTAGTTTAAATGTTTATTTAGTTAATTTTTAGAGTAATATAAATGACTGTTACTCTCGTTCAATTCAGGCCACAATAATAAATGCAGACATTTCGAAAAATAAAGCTGTTATATATAGATATGTTAAATTAAGGTTTATATAAAGTAGAGCTCTCGATTTTTTTTGAACATTTTCGAGTAGCCCGAACAAATGCTGTTCAAATTATTGAACACTTGTTTGTTTGTTTATTACCCGTATGTTTGCACGGGCATTTGAAGTTTGTATTTTTCGTTTGTTTATTTTTTTTTTGTTGTCTTCATACATATGTATTTTTTTTATTTTTGTTTTGCTGTTAAAAATTTTTTTGTCTATAAGCTCGAATGCTCGAATGTTTGTACGGGCATTTGAACAACAAACGAGCCTCAGACAAATTCGATCTTTTCGAATTGTTCGATACCCGGGTATCCATGGAGGAACAATAAAGGAGAATGCATAACGACATACCTTCATACATAGTGGGCCGAGAAGTGTCATGCAAAGAGGAATGTAGAAGAATTTGACAGATGTAGGGGCCACACAAATGCTAGGGTGCGTGTGTGTGTGGAATATGTCAACAAAAAAATGCTTGTGTTCGTGTGTGTTTATGAAGATTGAAGAAGAAGTCAGCTGATCTTATGCATTCTCCTTTATTGTTCCTCCATGCCGGGTATCTAGAGCTCTAATATAAAGGTCGATATATCGATAATATCGATGTTTTTTTATCAAAAATATCGAAAATATCGATACTCGTAAACATCGATGTTTTTCCAGCATTATGAACCTATGTGATAAAAATGTTCTTCTTCTTCTTATGGTGCTGTAGTCGTTCACAGTAGTTGAGACATGTTTAACCCTGCTGTCATGAAATTGTTAACTGCAAAACATACACAATTTTTGGAAGTGCAGCCAAGACTCGTAAATAGATTTTCCCATAAAATTCGCGAATAGCTGTTTTGCTCAGAGGTGGAAAATAATAGTTATCTTTGAATTTTCTAAAGTCAATGAGAAAGAGGTGATATTACCTGTGTTCAATAACAAAAAAAAAATTACGAATTTTTCCTAAAACGTGTAATTTTTATATGTAGCTGTCATTTTTTAAGAAAAATTCGCAATAATTATTTGTTTTTGAACAGAACTATTGTTAACATTTATATATACCAATGTGATGCTCGATAGCCAAAGATAGTCAATCCAATGTGGTTATTATTTTTTTAACTTTTGTCGAAGAATAATTATTAAATTTTTATTTATTTTTTAAGTTAAAAATGATATTTTGTATATGGATCATACAGACGATGTCTACACTATTTTATAAATGTGTTCATTGACAATTATAACGTTTTCTATGCTGCTGGCCGCTGTGGTGCAGTGGGTAGAGTGCTCGCCTGCTATGCCAGAGCTCTCGGGTTCAAACCACGGTCCGAGCAAAACACCAAAACAATTTTTCTAATTAGTAAAAATCCAATTATTGGGTTTTTTAAGAGCAGCGGTCACCTCTCGGCAGTGGGCGGCATACCCTCCGAGTGTATTTCTGCCATGAAAAAGCTTCTCACAAAAAATGCATTCGCCGTTCGGAGCCGGCATAAAACTGTAGGTCCACCCAATTAGTAGGAAAAACAAAAAGGAGCACACCTCACACTGGGAGAGAAGCTCGGCCATAAAACTCGTCAGAGTTATAATATCGCCATTGTATTATATTACTATGCTGAACGAAATGTTGAATTATTACATGGCAACATTATGGACATTTGCCCTATAAACATGTTGCATATTTCATATAATGAATCGATATATAAATTGAAAAACAAAAGCAGTACCTATGTTGGAGAAAGCCTGCAACTGGTTGCATAATCCCGTTTCTTTGTGAAATATGCTTATGGACATATTTGACCACATTTCTAGTGTTGGCGTCAAGCTCAAATTAGTTATGCAGTAACAGTATCGTTATAAAACAGCTGATGAACCAACCTTATGGGAAACAATGTATTTGATTAGTGATTCGCTAGTCGGTAACGCTATCGGTAACAACCAAATGAATTTTGGTTTTCAGCAGTAACGCTAACCAGCTGATCGATTGTTTGTTTCAGTTGTTCACTGTCATGACCCAATAATAATATGGTCTTAGCAATCAAAAGAGAACACGCAATTAGCATTAATACAAAATATGATAATTTCGCAACCTAAAAAACCAAAAGAAGAGGAGCGACTCTATTGCTATGGTCACCTTTATTGGGCTATGATCACTGTTCAGCTGTTTACTGTTACTGCACCAATAATCGACCAAATTAATACCGATACTGTTACTATTATGGAAATAAAGTTAATGCATAACTAATTTAAGCTTTAGCGTCATAATTAGGCCTGTTCGCTGAGTGCACTGAAAGTGTAGAACAGTGTAGGGCAGAACAACATCTGACAGTTGTCAGAGCAATTTAGTGCAAACGCTTCAACGAACGAAAACTAACGAAAATGTTGATTTAGTGCAAACCAGCTGATTTATGTAAACAAACAATTCTCAAGGATGAAATTTACAGCTATTAAATTTACACAAATTTTCTATTTTTGATCGGATAACTTCCCAAATTCTTTGCTTTGTTTTCACTCGTAAACTTTTCCCCAATTGCGGTTTGTGCTCCTTCAAAAAATTTATGAGCAATTTCGTTTGGTTGCCTACCCATTTGGCTTTGACCACGCAATGAATATAATCTGCCATACAGAGAAGAAAACCCCATATTTTTTTAATTTACTTTTGGTTTTCTATTATTTTGCCTCCTTAACTTTTAAAAACAGCTGTTTTCATATGCTGCACTAACTTACACTAGCTATGAAGGTGGTGTAGTTTAGTGCAGTAAAGTGTAAGTTGGTGCTAAGGCTTTGTTCAGAAACTCAGTTTGAAGCGTTCATAAACGTAAATTTTGCATGCAGCGTCGCTCATCACAATCATCCAAAAAATAATTACTGCCGCTGTTGCGCTTCATGCTGCGTTTCTGAACATACCCTAACTCAAAAAACAGAGTTCTGAACAGTTTAGTGCAAAAAAATGCTCATCGAACGCTTTTTTCTGCACTACACCTTTTTCAGTTTAAATTCAGAAAGTTCCAATTGATATTCAGAAAAGTACAATTGAAATTCAGAATTTCCATTTGAAATTCAGAAAGTTACAATTGAAATTCAGAATTTCCATATGAAATTCAGAAAATTGCATTTGAAATTCCGAAAATTACAATTGAAATTCAGAAAATTACATTTGAAATTCAGAAAAATCCATTTGAAATTCAGAAAGTTACATTTGGAGTTCAGAAAATTACAATTGAAATTCAGAAAACTGTTTTGTGCTGTGAGGAAGGTTTCTGAATTTCAATTGTAATTTTCTGAATTTCAAATGCAAATTTCTGAATTTCAAATGGAAATTCTGAATTTCAATTGTAACTTTCTGAATTTCAAATGGAAATTCTGAATTTCAATTGTAATTTTCTGAATATCAATTGGAAATTCTGAATATCAATTGGAACTTTCTGAATTTAAACTGAAAAAGGTGTAGAGTACTCTAGTGCGTTTATCAAACAGACCTATTGTGTCACTTTTACGCTAGCGCTGTTACTGGTCCTAGTGCCCGAAATTTGTGACGACTCATTTTGACGCTAGCGCAATATTGGTCCATGATTAGTCCTAGCACCTTTTTCAAATCGGAGTTAAGCCCATATGACACTACGTTTTTTTCTGGTATTCTACCACGTTTTTTGTGTGAAAGAGATGGTCAAATACAGTTTTGCGTTGGTGCAAGCGAGCAAGCTATATTGAAAAAAACCAACGAGCCAGCTTGTATTTCGGTAGGTTTTTTGGCCTTCGGCATTTTTTTTTTTTTTGGCAATTTTTTCAATTTGACAATCATAAAATAAATTATATTTAAATTAAAAAATATATGGAAATACAAATCTTAAATTTGTCTCTTGTAAGCTTCTGCTTTGGCCGTAAGGGTAAAGAAGTCCGGAAGAAAAATTATATTGCGTACTGGCTTCCCTTTATAACATGGAATACACAGCTATCCTGCCCTCTGGGTTTCATAACTTTTTTATTTCAGTAATTTAAATTCAAATTTCCAAAAAAATTAATTTTTGAAATAAATATAATTTTCATTTAGTTTGAAGTTTAATGTCAATCAATTTGTTTTTGAGGGAGTATTTGTCTCTTTTCAACCTACAGAAGAATTGTTTTTGTATTTTGACTTTCGGTGGGTTTTCCAAACCAAAAATACCAGAGAAAAAACGTAAAGGTTGTTCTCTCTCTGTGATTTTGGCCTGGCAAATTTGCCGAGATGACATAAGTGTGATAAATTTGCCGAACACAACAACAAAATACACGTCTTGTCAAATTTGGAGGTTCGGCAAATTTCTCATACCTCAACCCGTGATATTTGATATCATGAGAAAAATATCACGGGAAATGCAACCATGTTATTACATTCACAATAGTCTTCTATGAGAAGTGAGTTTGAATTTATGTTTCTAGTTCTTTTTTTTAAGTATTTTATTTTATTCAGATAAAAAATTAATAAATTCGAAATTGAAGCAAGCAAAGCAAAGCGACAACAGTTGTATAAAGAGTGGAAAGAATATGACTAACATGCTAGTTCACAATGAAGTCAGTAAGAATTTTATTTTCTTAAAGGTGCGCTCTCTCTGTGTGGCAAATTTCTCAAGATATCATGATATCTCGGCAAAAAGATTAGACACAGAGAACAACCTTGTAGTGTCATATAGGCATTAGTGCAGAAAATTCAGTCTTGGCGCTAGCGCAAATGCGCGGAGCAGAACCTGATTTTGTAGTACAAGCAGAGCTTTCATAAACGTAAATTTTGCATGAAGCGTCGCTCATCACAATCATCAAAATAATAATTACCAACGAGCGTATATGCAAAGTAGAGCTGCAAAACTATCGATGGCACTATCGATAGTATCGATAGTTTTTTTTTCGTGTCACTATCGATAGTTTTTTCCCACTATCGATGGTTATCCCTATTCTTGTAGTTTTGTCCCAAGAGAAGAATACTGAATGTTAGGGAGGAGTTGGATTTCGATATCAAATTGGTCAAATTAATACCCCAGCGGGTTAGGGGGCTTAGAATATACCCGTGGTAAGAAATGCCTGTCGTAAGAGGCGACTAAAATCCACGCTTCTAACGATGTACAACTTGTAGTAATTGAACCACACCTCGCTAAATGACATCTGGTCAATGTCAAAATTTTAAATTTTTTGCGATTTTGAAAGTTTTGATTTTCAAATTAAGTTTTTTATAAAAACTTGTAAAAATCAGAAAAGTTTTATTTATTAAAAATTGGCCCGTTTAATTGTTAAAGTAATATCAAAGATATCTGATAAAAACATTATTTTTCGCAATTTCTTTCATGTGAAACAAAAAGGATATTTTATGGACTAAAAACTCGGTTATATCACTCATCCGTGTATAGGGCGTCGTTTTACAACATTTTTTTTGCAAAACACTATAGACTTCTTGCGCGGCCTTAAACTTATCATAGTACTGCCTTTAAAATAGGAAACAATTTGCTCGCACAGCTAAATTCAATGAAGGTGCAAAACACGGTAACTCGCATGCTTTGATCAAAGATGGAACATGGTGCAAGGTTTCCAATATATTAGCTGCGTAATGATTTGTATCTGACAGCAGCTTTTGTGTCTACAGTACAGCTACTCGCAATTTGAAATCTTCTTCTGATATAAAATGACAAGCAATAGTTAAGTAATTTTCATTATTCCTTTTTTTGCTTGGTTTTCCGACGGGGCACAGTGCCGCGAAGGTGGACAAAAATACAAAAATCGACTGTCTTGAAACTTAGATATTTTGATGTCAAGTTACAGCTAAAACTCCAACTAAGAGAAATTCGTAAGTTATTTTGTGATAAAAACAACTTTCAGCCTCACACACCCCCTCAAAGTTCACCTATTTTCTACAAATGTATACACATCAGGGAGGTCCAATTTTTTTATATATTTTTTTATTGTCTTTTTTCATGAATAAATTGTATTTGACATATTTTTTACCAATATACACAAAAAAAAATATTTAAAATATAAAACACCGATGAGTTATGTTTTTATTAACAAATAACAGCGATTATTACTTGTGCCTCAGACACACGTGTGGTAGAAATATTATAATATCAATACTATGATTTGGCTTTACTATGAAATTTTCAATTAAACTACAATATGAGAGTGACACATATGTCGTATAGATCGCAATATTTCTACTATACTACGATGTGTGTCTCTAGCATTACTTACTTAACAGCGATTATGCTTTATTTTCAAGATTTTTTTTTTTAAAGGTTAACATGTAAGGAAAAACCTCAATTTTTCAAATTACCGTAATGTATTCACTTAGGGAGTAAAGTTTCGACAAATTTTAAGTATTAACTCTATTTTTCTGAACACTTAGCAACAATGATATGCCATATTTCATTTTTAAATAATGATGTGCAAAAACTCGGTATTTTTTAAGGGGTACCCGTTACGAAAAAAACGATTACTTTTTTAAAATAAGAGTAATATAGAAACTTTAGATGTAAAGTTTCAATAAATTCTGACAACTCTTTCATGTTTTCGTAAACACCACAATCAGCAATGATTATGCCTTATTTGTCTTTCATATAGTAATGTAAAAAAAATAGTTTTTTTAATGGGTACCCGGTACCGATAAATCAATTTCATTTTTGAAATTAGGATGTCTTAGTCCTTTTAGTTTTAAAGTTTCAATAAGTTTTGAATACAATTTCGGTTTTTATAAACATATGTCTACGATGATTATGAGTTATTTTACCTTTTGAAAAAATTGTAAAAAAAAATTTGTTTTTAATTAAATGGTAACAGATGCTGAAAAACGGATTTGTGTTCTGAAATTGACGTGACATAAGCCTTTCAGCTGTAAAGTTTCAGCCCATTATGATGACTGCTTCCACTTATATCAACACATGTTCACAATGACTATTTTCATATAAAAATGCAGGAAAAACTCGGTTTTCTCGAAATGAGTAACCGGTACAGAAAACCCGATTTCATTTTTGAAATTAGCGTGGCATAATACTTCTAGGTGTGAAGTTCCAGCCAATTCTGACCACTCCTATTTTTGTCCATCATTTGTATGGTCGCGGGGCAGGAATATGATGTATTGTGGAACGATTTTTTTACAAGGGATGACGAAAAATCACATAAGTATCTATATCTTTAGCTTAAAGGCTGGTATCGACCTCTCAAGAAACAGCTCAAGAAATTTTTAGCTTTATTTCTTGAGTAAAAAATAGTAGTAGGCAAGAAATTTTGACGTTTAGTAATCCACCGTGAATGCCAAGTGAAATGAAGAAGAGCATCAAAAACGTAAACAAAATAAACCTTTTTGTAAACATAAGCAATTAGTAAGTTCTTAAAAAATATTAAATAAAAGCTTTAAATATATGGTTTCAATAGTTTTATTTTATTGTTATTTTAGGAAATCATCGAAAGCGACGAGGATGACCTTATATTACTGGTTAACTGTGGTATATTTGTTGAGGACATGAGTTTCAACCCCACGGACCTATGAGTGGCTACAAACTTCTTAAAGTAGAAATAATTTATAAGCAGTAAATTATGTACTTACCGTCATACTCACCTTTTATATTTTCGCTTTTCCTACACCCTTTACTTACCGCAGAATCCCTATACATACATACTTACCTATATACCACCTATCCACTCTCTTCAATCCGTTACCTCTATACCTCCAATATACTCACTAAGTTTTGTACTTAAAATTAATATTACAAATTTCCTTAAAGTTAGTTGATTTATATCCCGCAACACTTAAAGCTCGCTCCGTCCCCGCTCTTTAAAATTTAAATTAAAGTGTAAAAATAAATAAAAATAAAGTGAATTGAAATTGTGATGAAAATAATATAGAAGAAAAGGAAGGTTGTTTTTATTTAAAGAAAAGGAAACAATAGAAAATAAAAGGTGAAGGAAAAGAATAAGAATAAAATATATATATTTATTCAGCTCGAGTGCTGAATATGGTGCCGAAACCCTACTGAAAAAAGAACCAAAAAATAAATAAAATAGATCGTTTAAAGATCAACAAATAAAAAGAATATAAAAATAAAATTAATATAAATTATTAAAAACAAAAACCGGTAACGCAGCGCGAAAAAACAGAAGCCTAAACATTTTAAATAAAACAAAACTAAAACAAATAAGCTGTCCTTACCGGCGTACATATGTACAACGAAACATACATACATAAAATCAGAAATAACTAAGGGAGAGTGAAGGAGTACAAAAGTTAAAGTTATATACATACATATGTACATACAGTGGTGGCTACAAAATTAGAAACGCTACACGAAGTAAAGTGAACAAACACTAAAAAGAAAATTCAAATAGATAAAGTTAAGTGTCAAAAAACAATTATACAACAATTTTACTTAATACATACATAGTCACTATTACGAAAAAAGGAGTTTAAACACACATAAAAATACAAAAAATACATTGATGCATATTTCACCGACCCCTAACGTATAGCCATAAACTGTGCTAAATAAAAAAAATACATATATACAAAAAAAAAAAGAAAATATATATACACATACATACGGTGAAATATATACAAAAGTGGCGAAATATTAAAAAATATGCAATGTGAAGAAAAAATCATACATGGAAATACATAAATACAATATTAAATACATATATACATACATAAAAAATATTACAAAAAATCTAATAAGAAAATAATTACGTACAACAACAAGAACATCTACATCTATATACCAAAAAAAATCAGAGATAAAAAATTAAAAAGGGTTTGTACATACATATATGTATATAAAAAGACAATGCCAAGTAAGTAAACCCTACATAATATATACAAACATATGTACATATAATTAGCGGAATTCGCACCCAAAACTCTACTCATTTTTGGTATATCAAACTACCACTCACGCTCCAAAAAACAAATAGTCTCTAATAAAGAATTCCGCTATCTCAACTCTTTCGAGAAGTACATATATTCCGCCCAACTCCATATAACACTGCCGTTACTCTCTCACGGCATTCTCAGATATATGACCAAATAAGGGCATTTCGTTGCACTGTTACAGCCCTCCCATTTATACATATATATATATATATATATATATATATATATATATATATATATATATATATATATATATAATACATATATAAGTAACATAACAAAAGCCGCTAAGTTCAACAGACTCAAAGAAATAAGGACAAAAATAACTTAGCAATCCCTCAAAGCCAGTAAAGTGAAATATCTCATTTTCACTTACTGCAAATAATCCCGCTCTTCTCCCCTCATAACGTACAAGTACGTTCATAAACTCAATCCCAATATATTCAAACATCCCCATATATACATTTATATATTAAACACATACCATATACATATATACATAAAAATGTAAATATATTATCAACTCACCCCAAACCCATTACAAAGGGATCACTCACCCCATATAAAGAGGCCCCCGCCGAAGCCGCTGAAATATAACCAACTCATCCCAAACCCCATTCCCAAGGGACCAGTAACGCAATAAATTGCACCACCCAAAATTACAACTGGGTAAACATTTCCTTTTTATACTGTACTCTTAGGGCCGTTTACTCAAGCTCCGGTTAAGCACTTAACCACAGATTTTTGTCCGGTTAAGCAATTTATTTGACAGCTCACCATACAATTTACGTCAAACTAACCAGCGATTAAATTAATCAGATGTTGAGTAAACGGCCCTTAATCTCTGAGACAGTACAGTGCAGGACAAAAATATAGCACCACCCCGTGTGCACTAATAAATTAAAGCCCAAAAACAAAAAATTTTCCCAATTTCTCTTTTACCCATATACGCACTTACTTGTAATCAGACGCGCTGATACAAGTACCCATAAATACGTACCCTTATACACGAATAAATAACTGCCCAAAGTTACCACCAAATTAGATACAATGCCGGAAGATAAGCAAGAAAAGCAAGAGAAACCCCAAACTCTCCAAGCCCCACAAACAACGAAAGCAAGATCCAAATCTCAGAGCGAGGAAGAAAAACTCTCTTACTCCAAAAAGAAGTTTTTCTATGAAATCTCGAGACTCAATAAATTTTGCGAGAAGTGGTGGAGTATGCCGGAAACGGATCACACGGCGGCTGGACTCACAATATACATGGAGCAAGTAAATAAATTGATGTCACTGGTCGACACAGCCAATGAAGCGGTGCAATTGGGTAACGCAGATGAAGAAACAAGGGACGAGTGCAATTCCACATACGACACCTCCAGCGATAATGGAATGAGCACAAAGCTGAGAATAAACGAGCTCCTTAGCAATCTGCAAATGACCTCAAAAACCCAAGAGCCCAACCCAACACTTCAATTACCCCATTCCCAGCCCGACTCACACAATTATCTCAAAGTACCTGCTTGTGACACGGAAATCTTCTATGGAGGTTACGAAGACTGGCCATCCTTTAGAGATATGTTCACAGCAGTGTACATAAATCACCCCAAGCTCTCTCAGGCCCAGAAGTTATACCACTTGAGGTTAAAAACTCGTGGAAAAGCATCTCTGCTTATAAAAAATTACGCACTTAACGATCTCAATTTTCAGCTAGCTTGGGATGCTCTCAAATCCCGTTACGAAAATCGTAGAATTGTCGTTGACAATCAGCTGAAAACACTCTTTAATATTATTCCCGTGCACTCAGAAAACGGGGAAAAAATACAACAAATTCAAACGACAATAAATAATTGTCTAGCCGTTCTCAAGGCAAACGGAGTCTCAACTGAAAGCTGGGACCCAATTCTCATCTACATATGTTCATCAAAACTCCCCGACGAATCTCTCTCGTTATGGGAGCAATCTCTAAACTCAAGAAAAGAGTTACCTCTCTGGTCAGAAATGGACCAATTTCTCACAACTCGATACGAGGTTGTCGAACGGCTCAACACATATAGGCCGGGCAAACTCAACTCAGCTCATTCAAATTTCACACCCCGCTCATCATCCTCTCACCAATCGTTCGCTCCCAAGAATACATCGCACTCATTTCACACTGAGCCTAAAAGGCCAGCCTCGTGTAAATTATGCAACTCAAATCACTCAATGATGATGTGCGTGAAATTCAAAGAACTTTCCGTCCCCGAAAGGAATAAGTTCGTAACAGAAAATAATTATTGCAAGAACTGTTTGGCGTATTCTCACACACAGGACGAGTGTCGTAGCAATTTCACCTGCGTTTATTGCCAAAAGCGACACCATTCCCTACTGCACTTCCCAGGGAACTCTCAAACGCCAAATAGCTCAAACTACTCTACAAATCGGATCACATCTCACGTGACCCTCGACGAAAGGCCATGTACCTCAAAACAGGCCGCAGCTCAAAACTCAAGCTCATCTCAGAGCAGTGACGAAAATATACTCTCACACTTCTCAAGTAGTAGAGAAAAAACTTTGCTACCCACAGCAATCGTTCCCATACTCCACAATGGCGAAACAACTCTACTACGCGCTCTCATAGACCAAGGATCTCAAAAAACTTTTGTAACCTCTCATGTACAGAAGTTACTTGGTCTACCCACCTCAAAGTCTCGTTACCAAATACTTGGAATGGGCGGAAGCAAAATCCAAAATGCTAATAAAATATGCTCACTCACAATATGTTCCACAGATCGCCAAACGAAAATCGCAACTCACGCGATAGTATTACCACAATTGACGCAATTCCTCCCATCATTCAAGGTATCACGTATAGATCTTGAAGAATATGCGTCACTGCCATTGGCAGATCCCAACTGCTTCGCACCCGCCAAAATAGACATGGTAATTGGTAGCGATATCATCCCGAAAATTTTGCTATCAGGTCTCAAAACCAATGTCGGCGGAAGCTTAATAGCCCAAAACTCAATATTTGGGTGGATATTAAGTGGCGCAATGACGGAGCAGGTTTCGACATTCTCAACTCAAATAGTCGAATACACTCAAGGCGATATTCTCATAAAGGAGGCTCCATCGACTCCAACTCAAATAAACGATGACGCACTCAGCAAAAAATTAACCAAAGAAAAGGTCAAATCTAGGGAACACTCTGGGCCGGGCAAGATTGTCCATGATGAAAGGTCTCCCCCAATAAACTCGAAGTTTAGTTGTAGAATAAAACAAACTCTCCAAAATCATCTCAGGCAAACAAGTTTAGCCGTGATCACAGGCAAAAAGATCACACACGACACTACGCGGAAAGTCATTCTATTTCCACCCTTCCTCCGGGGGTTACTAGCAATTCACACCATTGCCTAGAGATCAAAACTTAACTCGAATCAAGCTCGAATCAGTACTCACTCCAGTTCACACCCCTTTAAAGGCAGAACCCTCGAATGCACAAGAAAGCAGCTCGAAAGTCTATCTCGTAAAGTGTACCCAAGCTCACAACAAAACAATCATCAGACTCAAAGAGATACACACTCCTATTCTCGCCCCTCACAAATCTCACAGTGCTCCTGGATGCGGCAAGGAAAAGATCAAAATCCCATTTAGTCCAGTGTACTCTGTGGTTACACGCTCAAAATCGCGATCTCCGATGCCACTTTATACGAGTACTGCAAGCTCCAACATCAGCTCATTTCCGGCCCGGTACTCCACTAATCCCCATTCTCGCTCTCAACTCAGATGATCTCACTCTCGCCAACAGATAAAGCTGAACGAACTCCATTACCAGTTCAGCCAGAGAAACGTGATAAAACTATCCTCGCTATTAACGCGCATACGAACTCTCATTCTCACTCTCTTACCCACATTTTCTCACTCTCAATATCTCTTACCTCCAACGACCCATCAAGACTGATCAAGAAAGCCAAGGAAACGCGGGAATAGTTGGAAGATCTGGTGCAGACCATGTCGCCGAAGGACCACCGACATCTCGCTCTCCTTCCTTTGTTCTCCCATTCCCCTCCAACGATACATCTTTCATCCCAGCCTCCAACGATACAGCCCAAGAAACTCTGGAACAGTTGGGAGATCTGGTGCAGACCATGTCGCCGCAGGCCCGCCGGCATGTTGAGGACATGAGTTTCAACCCCACGGACCTATGAGTGGCTACAAACTTCTTAAAGTAGAAATAATTTATAAGCAGTAAATTATGTACTTACCGTCATACTCACCTTTTATATTTTCGCTTTTCCTACACCCTTTACTTACCGCAGAATCCCTATACATACATACTTACCTATATACCACCTATCCACTCTCTTCAATCCGTTACCTCTATACCTCCAATATACTCACTAAGTTTTGTACTTAAAATTAATATTACAAATTTCCTTAAAGTTAGTTGATTTATATCCCGCAACACTTAAAGCTCGCTCCGTCCCCGCTCTTTAAAATTTAAATTAAAGTGTAAAAATAAATAAAAAATAAAGTGAATTGAAATTGTGATGAAAATAATATAGAAGAAAAGGAAGGTTGTTTTTATTTAAAGAAAAGGAAACAATAGAAAATAAAAGGTGAAGGAAAAGAATAAGAATAAAATATATATACAAGTATTTATTCAGCTCGAGTGCTGATGGCCGGAATGGAATAAAATATGAGAAATCGATGCCAACTATGCCCTTGCATCATTAGAAAAATTGTGCATTCTATTTTTCGTTTCTTTTTTGCCATTTTCACTAACGATTTCCACGATTTTTTTTCAACACGCAACAAACGTCAAAATTTCTTTAAGAAATAAATGCTCGATGATATATTTCTTGGCAAAACCTGTGTTGCTGTGTTCGCATAACGTTGAAAAATAGTATTAAAAAAGTGTACTAAATTTCTTAAGAGGTCGATACTCGCTCAAGAAAGTTTCACAAGAAAAATTTCTTGAGCATTTCTTGTATGTCATTTTATATGAAACTTTTGCGTTTCTTGAGAGGTCGATACTAAGCTTAAGGGCCGTTTACTAAACCTCTGATTAACGCTAACCATATGAGAGGGCGAAGTCACAAACAAATTTTATCTTTTGTCTATACACGGATGAGTCATCTAACCGAGCTTTTCGTCCATAAAATATCCTTTTTGTTTCAGATGAAAGAAGTCGCTAAAAATAATGTTTTTATCAGATATCCTTGATATTACGTTAACAATTAAACGGGCTAATTTTTAAATAATAAAACGTATCCTCCCCCATAACTGAAATTCTTCGTATTTTTTGTTTTTTGATTTATTTAAAGCATAGTGTATTCTACATTAATGAAATGTTTAAACAGTGTGCCTTTTGATTATCGCTATTTTACACTAATGAAATTTATAAACAATGTGCCTTATGTACTAGTCAGCGCCAACGATGCTAAAAAAAAAACAAATGTACTACTTTTAGTTTTATTACTATAGCTTTTTCAACTCAAATGAAACCTTTTTCAAATCAAGTGAAAATTTTCAATTGAAAATTAATTCCTATTTGTTGTTCCTTTGTTAATTAATTAATGTTATGCGTTAAAAAAATTAAAGACTTTGAAAAGGAAAATGTAAACAAAACCGTCCCTCTTTTTAAGGTTTAATTTAACCTGAAAATGCTACATACATAAGTGAAGTATTTAATTCTTATTTGATCTTTTATTTAATTATAGTTTTGCGTAAAAAAAGAAAAATTAAACACTTTTTGGAAAGAAAAATGTAAACAAAACCATCCCTCTTTTTATTGTAGTGAAATATTCATAAAAAACTATCGATAGTATCGATAGTTTTTTTTTTGACTATCGAAACTATCGAGTGGTCCGACTATCGATGGTTTTGCAGCTCTAATGCAAAGAGCGTATATGGACCTTCATTCATATACGCTCTTTGTGAAACTTCACACTAGATGTCACACTTCGCGGGTCTCATCTCGCGCGAAATGTGACATCTAGTGTGAAGTTTTTCAGACTGCAGCCTCTTATCCATATACGCTCTTTGGTATATGGATAAGACCCTGCTAGAATTGTGTGACCGAAAGTACTAACACTATTACAAAAATATAATATTACCAACACATTTGCACTCGTATGTGTTCTAGCCAAGTTCAAAACCAATGAGATAGATAAGGATAGAATGGAATTTGAAAATACACATACGGGAACGTGATGAATGAAACGGTCACAAAAGTTACCGATGCCCTTAAGAATGTGATAGGAAATATCCCAAAACTTTTGGTCATGCCTCCCTGCTAGAATTGTGTGACCGAAAGTACTAACACTATTACAAAAATATAATATTACCAACTCATTTTCACTCGTATGTGTTTTTAGCCAAGTTCAAAACCAATGAGATAGATAAGGATAGAATGGAATTTGAAAATACACATACGGGAACGTGCTGAATGAAACGGTCACAAAAGTTCCCGATACCCTTAAGAATGTGATAGGAAATATCCCAAAACTTTTGGTCATGCCTGCCGGTGATATGACCGGTCAAATGACCTGCACAGTTCTTGCAGGGCTGCCGGTCTTATGACCGGTCAAATGACCTGCACAGTTCTTGCAGGGAGAGGCTGCAGTCTAAAAAACTTCACACTAGATGTCACATTTCGCGCGAGATGGGACCCGCTAAATGTGACATCTAGTGTGAAGTTTCTCAAAGAGCGTATATGGATAAGAGGGTGCAGTAGTGAAACTTCACACTAGATGTCACACTTCGCGGGTCCCATCTCGCGCGAAATGTGACATCTAGTGTGAAGTTTTTCAGACTGCAGCCTCTTATCCATATACGCTCTTTGGTATATGGATAAGACCCCAGTTGGAAAGGTGGTCATGCATGACCTTGCGGACGCATGAAAAGATGTACGAAAAATTTACATTATAGTATGTATTCCAAAAAAAACTATGATTTCATCTAAAATCTATGTTGTGTGGCTGCCAACTTATAGGAAATCGGATACACTCTAGAATGCAACCCAAGGTAAGCGAAGAGGTCAGTCATCGGCTCTCAGCTATACCTTCCAACTTATAGAATATCGGATACATTCCAGAATGCAACCCTAGGTAAGCGAAGAGGTCAGTCATCGGCTCTCAGCTATACCTTCCAACTTATAGGAAATCGGATACATTCCAGAATGCAACCCAAGGTAAGCGAAGAGGTCAGTCATCGGATCTCAGCTATAACATTGAATCTAGCAAAAAAAAAAACAATTAGGAGAATCAGGTTTTCTCTAGTTTTGCTTTTTTACAATGACGACAACAATTCACAGAGTCTATTTTAACAAACGGACGCATAAAAGCGGCACTAAAGATCAATATAATGTTGAATATCCCACATGGGTGAAGCAGTGAAGGGGAAGATGGTGCGACAATGAGAGAAGCAGAGGAGAACAAGCTGAAGTGAAGTTACATATTTCTAGTTGGAAATCGGATGGAGAGAGAATGAAGAGAAAAATGCAAAAAAAAAGTATTTTTTTTTATTTTTAAGTGAGAAAATAAACGACACTGAGATCACGGCAAGGGCGACTCTCATCCAAACATTCCTTTTTGCCTTACCTTGGCAGGGAAAAGTGGATGCATGACTTCCCTAGGACATCACAATGAAAAAAATCATGCATTCTGGAATGTATAGATCCTATGGCCTTTATATCCATTTATAGATGACCATACATTACCTTTTCCAACTGGGACCCTGCTAGAATTGTGTGACCGAAAGTACTAACACTATTACAAAAATATAATATTACCAACACATTTGCACTCGTATGTGTTCTAGCCAAGTTCAAAACCAATGAGATAGATAAGGATAGAATGGAATTTGAAAATACACATACGGGAACGTGATGAATGAAACGGTCACAAAAGTTACCGATGCCCTTAAGAATGTGATAGGAAATATCCCAAAACTTTTGGTCATGCCTCCCTGCTAGAATTGTGTGACCGAAAGTACTAACACTATTACAAAAATATAATATTACCAACACATTTTCACTCGTATGTGTTTTTAGCCAAGTTCAAAACCAATGAGATAGATAAGGATAGAATGGAATTTGAAAATACACATACGGGAACGTGCTGAATGAAACGGTCACAAAAGTTCCCGATACCCTTAAGAATGTGATAGGAAATATCCCAAAACTTTTGGTCATGCCTGCCGGTGATATGACCGGTCAAATGACCTGCACAGTTCTTGCAGGGCTGCCGGTCTTATGACCGGTCAAATGACCTGCACAGTTCTTGCAGGGAGAGGCTGCAGTCTAAAAAACTTCACATTAGATGTCACATTTCGCGCGAGATGGGACCCGCTAAATGTGACATCTAGTGTGAAGTTTCTCAAAGAGCGTATATGGATAAGAGGGTGCAGTAGTGAAACTTCACACTAGATGTCACACTTCGCGGGTCCCATCTCGCGCGAAATGTGACATCTAGTGTGAAGTTTTTCAAACTGCAGCCTCTTATCCATATACGCTCTTTGGCCTCTTATCCATATATGCTCTTTGAGAAACTTCACACTAGATGTCACATTTAGCGGGTCCCATCTCGCGCGAAATGTGACATCTAGTGTGAAGTTTTTTAGACTGCAGCCTCTTATCCATATACGCTCTTTGTAATTACTGCCGCTGTTGCGCTTCATGCTGCGTTTCTGAACATAGCCTTACTTATGTATGTATGTGTGTATGTATGTATTTAATATGAAGACCATTGAAGTGTGGACTTTTTTAACGAAAAGAAATGTTATTTTCCTTTTTTGTTATTACATGAATTGTTTATTAAATTTTTAAATTCTATTGTTTCTTCAGCAGTTTTGGTCCGTATAAAAGTACATAAGCGCAATGCCAATCACCACCTCCCGACAAGCGTAATATTTCCTCGGTAGTTACGGATGTAACTACATCGTCATCGAATTTAAACCAAATATCGCCAGAATGTTTTACCCAAGCAACATAATGTCCTGAAGAGCTTGAACGACCCTTGTGCGTCAACACAGCGTGCAGCGTATAATAACCAGAGTTATTACTGCCTGGGTCCTCCGGAAACCAATAGTCCTCGCTTTCAATAATCTTATTCTTTTCCTCTGGATCTGTCTTCTCACCAGCAATAGCCTTAATATTGCCCTCTAAATTTTTATCCTCAGCCTCTTTAAATTTAGCTCTCATAGGACTGAGTTTATTTTGCAGTTCGGGGGTGCATAGCTCAAATGCATCGAATTCCATTGGAAATTTTATATCTTTTAAAACCTTTGCGTTGATACCTTCCTTGCCTTTATATTGAAACCGAACAAATTGTATGGTTAAATATGCTGGGAGACGGCTTATAAGAGACTGAAAAATAGATGAAAAAAGGAAAGCATTTATGGCCTCATTTTAATTTGATCCTTTCTGATTAAAAAAAAATATATATTGATATATATATAAATACGTGTCATACGGATGTTCCCTTCTGGCGGTAGGGCGGGAGGAGTGCATGGGTTATAATTATTAATTGGCGTTTTGGATTCGCCATCGAATAAGTGCGGTCGGATCGAACAAAAATGTGCGAACCCATAATTAGTAGCCATAATCGCTAGCTGGTCGTTAAAAATTTCCCTCTGCACGCTACCATTCACATATAAATTTGACAGATAGAAATTTATAGCGAGCAGAGAAATTGTTAATCGAAAGCGGCTATTATTAAAATAGCGAGTACTTAGAGTTACATCCGCATAAGTGTATTATATTATGCATAGGTATGTTCTTTTCGCCACTCCTCTGCACCAAAAATTTCCCTCTGTTGACTAGTTGCTAAATCGGTATGTGAAATGTAGAGCAGAATTCCCCTTTTTAGAGACCTTTAGAGAACATGGCTACTACTCATTATCAGCGTTGCCGTTTTAGCCATTTGGTGGCTAGATTTAGCCACCGCCGTGTTTTTTTAGCCACCAAAATTTGGGTTTTGCCACTAGCCACGTGTTTAGCCACCGCTTGTAATGAACCATAATTTTGCACATAGGAAGGATGTGGTAACGCTAATTCAATTCAGCGATTATCACAAATCGATTTAAAGGCCCTTGGCAACTTACAATCTGGATTGTCCAATTTGAGTGTTTTTTTGAGTGAATTAGTCAAATTTGATTGTTTTTTGTGTGTGTTAGTGCAATCGGCAGAGGTCGTGCTACACGTACTTGTTGCCGGCTCGCTGTCGGCTCGCGGCGACGAAAATCAAAAATTTTTGATATTTACGTCAATCACCCGACACACACATATACACTTCCTCCCAATACAGATTGTAAGTTGCCAAAGGCCTTAAGTGTTACAAAACAAAACAAGTAACGCAACTATCGATAAGGATTTAACTGACTTTGTATATTGTTTGCTACTTCTACCACTTAGCAACGCCGAAGTGGAAAGAACCTTTTCCGTAATGAATATTGTCAAAACCAAAAATTCGAAACAAAATGTATCTTACAGTGTTGAATTTTAACTATAAGAAATGGCTTAAAGAATGTAACAATGTTGCAATGAATTTGAAATAACAGAAGATCTCATTAAACTAATGAAGAAAGAATTGATTTATGAAGAGAAAGGGTCTATTAGTGATGACGACATAATGATAGATATTGATTGTGATATCTAATTGTTTTAGACATAGTTAAGTACATACTATGTATGTATGAATATGTTATTTTTACACAAAATTATGATAATTTTTTTATATTATTTGCAATAGTTTTGTGCCTGAATTTTAAAAATAAATTTAAAACATGTTAATTTGAAACAAAATTTTTTAGCCAAAAGTTTTAGCCATGAACCAAATTTTTTAGGCATTTTTAACCACAAATAAAATCAAATCTAGCCACCACGAAAATTTTTCAACGGCAATGCTGCTCATTATTAGTTCGAACATTTTAGTTCGCTCTAACATTGCTTGTTCGATTCGAAAATAATGTCATTTATATTTATTATTTGAGATAGCGTGTTTTATGCCTGCATATACCTCTCGACTTATGACCTTACTACTTACAGTTCGTATATAATTGGCATCACGTCCCAAAGTCTCCGATCGTTTTACCAATTGTTCTTTCATCCTCTGAAATTTACATTTTTAAGTTGTAAAAAACGATAATATATACTATATATATTTGTTGATATTACCGATTTCAAACCACTATGCATATATTTTACTTCCGGGGATATAAAACAACTCAACTGAAGAAACTGCTCTTTTGCGGTAGTGGGCTCTTCCTCTTCTGTTTCGGCACAACTCATTTTCACCTCAAACGAGCCACCAAAGTATTGTTCTATAAAGGAACTGAAGGCGAAAATAAATATGAAAAATATATAATCAATTTTAGACGTTGCTGTAGGCCGGCTTAATTTCGCCTTACTTGTATTTCTTAATATCAACTCCTTCGATGGCCTTATCTTTTGACGCCGGTATTTTTTGTTGCATCATTTTCAGTAACTCCGACCAGCACTCATTAGCGTCCTGCTGTCGATAGGTGCCATTCTCACCGACTTGAGAGAATTGTGGTGAAGCTCGATGTAGCGCTTGTAATAAAAGTATTGGCGTTACCACATTTCCACGTTCCATCTGCTTGAATAATGATTTCATTGCTGTAGTCATGGCAGTTGACATCGATCCGGGGTCTTCACTATCTACCCGGTATTTATCGAGTGCCTCTCGAAGCTCTGGCACCGCATGTAAGCATTGCACAGTTGCATTCATATAACATGTATTTCCCAAGTTCGTAAGTCCAGCTGGCAGTTCCATCTGCATATGTGTATTATACATAAGTTTATATGTATTAGTTGTTTAAAATTATAAATTTTGCTGTATTAAAATGCTATTGATTGTGCTATTCATTTGCATAGTCATATCAATAGCCTAATATCTACATTTGAAGGACAAGACAAAGTCTGGGCGAATTCGCCATTCACGTTTTATTGGTCTCCAACGGAAAACTGTCGCGGGGTAACCGGAATTCGTAAGAGGTTCTTTCCACTTATTATTCTCTGATCGGAAGATTTATTACCAAAATAAACTACGCTATTTTTATGAAAAGTATAAAAAAGTTACTTACCGCGGTGGCCATTTCCGTCTCGTTCATATCCTCTATAAATTTTACGGGAGTAACAGGTTCCTCGGGAACCTTTTCTTGGGAGCCCAATAGCAAAACTGTTGCACCCTACATATTTGATAAAAAGTTAATACATAGTTTCATTGGAACGATGTATCTAAGTGCACTTACATCTTTTAATTGCAGATTCCATTCATTATCTTTTAAAATACCACCTTTACACATTACTTTTTGTCGCTCGGGCGCTACACCGGTTAAGGCAAACAACTGGGCCTTAAACAATAGTGGTTCTTCGTCTGTATTAACTTCGATGTCAGGAAAAAGTTCACGTCCCCATTTCACTTTAACTATAGATTTTAAAAAGGCTTATATTTATAAAAGATACATATTAATTTCTTCAATTATAGTTAGTTACGAGAAGTTACCTTTGTAAGCTGGCATCTTTACTATTTTATTCTTTTCTTTTAAAAGTTCAACAATTTCTAAGTATTACTAGCGGAATGACAAGATTAAAAATTGTTAACTTGGCGAATGATTTTAAAAGTCATTATTTGGCAATGAGTGCAATGACCAAGAAACGAATTGGGAAAGGGCGAAAGTACAGAGTAAAATAAGCAGGGCACCGGAGCGAAGCGGATCTAAGGACCGAAGAGCTAACGAGCTAATGGGCCCGTCCGAATGACTACTTAGAGCCTATAGGCCAATTTACCTATAATCCAATTTACAGTTTCTAAAGTCCAATTTTCCTTTTCTAAAATCAAATCGACATTTCTAAAATCCAATTTTCCCTTTCTAAAATCCATTTGGCTATTCTAAAATCTAATTTTCCCTTTCTAAAATCCATTTGGCTATTCTAAAATCTAATTTCCCCTTTCTAAAATCCAATTGACATTTCTAAAATCCAATTTCCCCTTTCTAAAATCCAATTGACATTTCTAAGATCCAATTTCCTCTTTCTAAAATCCAGTTGACGCTTTCTAAAATCCATCTGGAAATGGTGTAGTTATAGACAAGAATTATCTAACTAAGGATATTTACTTCCGTTTTCATATGTTTCTTGATATTGTTGTTCTCTTCAAATGTCATTAATCGCATTTTAAAATAGAAATAATGAAAATGAAATTTCATGAAAATTATTAATGGCTGATTTTTACTATTTTTCCGTTTCTTGTACTTCTGTTCGTTTCGCCTTTATGAGCGTAATTCCTTCCGTTTTTCTCTTTTCATTTACTTGACAGCTAGTTGCTAGTTTAATAAGAAACAAAGCCAAACAATGTATGCCTGTTGTTTGGCTTTGTTTCTTATTAAACTAGCAACTAGCTGTCAAGTAAATGAAAAGAGAAAAACGGAAGGAATTACGCTTATAAATGCGAAACGAACAGAAGTACAAGAAACGGAAAAATAGTAAAAATCAGCCATTAATAATTTTCTTGAAATTTCGTTTTCATTATTTCTATTTTAAAATGCGATTAATGACATTTGAAGAGAACAACAATATCAAGAAACATATGAAAACGGAAGTAAATATCCTTAGTTAGATAATTCTTGTCTATAACTACATCATTTCCAGATGGATTTTAGAAAGCGTCAACTGGATTTTAGAAAGGGGAATTTGGATCTTAGAAATGTCAATTGGATTTTAGAAAGGGGAAATTGGATTTTAGAAATATCAATTGGATTTTAGAAAGGGGAAATTAGATTTTAGAAATGTCAATTGGATTTTAGAAAGGGGAAATTAGATTTTAGAATAGCCAAATGGATTTTAGAAAGGGAAAATTGGATTTTAGAAATGTCGATTTGATTTTAGAAAAGGGAAATTGGACTTTAGAAACTGTAAATTGGATTTTCGAAAATTTATATAATTATTAATTTATACTTTCATACGCAATAAAGAATTTCTATTCGAAAAATTCTGTGTAAAATTTATTTTAAACGCACATTCTGAAATCCAATTCACGCTTTCAAAAATCCAATTTTGTTTTCTAAAATCCTTTTAACGCTTTCTAAAATCCAATTGACATATCTAAAATCCAATTTCCCCTTTCTAAAATCCAATTGACATTTCTAAAATCCAATTTCCCCTTTCTAAAATCCAGTTAACGCTTTCTAAAATCCATCTGGAAATGGTGTAGTTAATAAGAAACGAACCTTTTGTTTTTAAACATTTTGAAAATATTAATTGAAATATTCAATCTCTACAATTTACCAAAAGTGAAATAAAAGTAGTGCTGTCAGCATGGCAACTCTTTCCACTACGAATATCACTGTTGTTGTTGTAGTCGTTCGACTAAATTGTCTCAAGTGTGAATACGTAGAAGGGCGCCTTGCTGATCAAGCAGTTGTACAACTGTTTCAGTTGGAATGAAATTGGGCTGCAAATCCAACTGTTTCAGTTGTACAACTAATTGAATGTAGTGTGAATGCTTCCATACATTCCCATGCAAATCAACATTCGACTAAATCGATTGAGTCGCAAGTGTGTATAGGCTCTAATTCGTCAATCCTGACCAGTGTTGCCACTTTAGCTATTTTGTAGCTAGATTTAGCTATAACTTTTGGCGGTTAGCTACAGATATTTGCGTTTAGCTATTAGCTATTTTTGTTAGCTTTTTTTTTTAAAAGCTAAGCTATTTTTAGCTATTTTTCTTAATTTCTTTATTTTGCACATCAGTTTATCATTTTAAGCTAATAAGTCATCTGTGAGTTTATGAAAACTTGAAAATGTATACTGATCCTTTTGATTATCAAACTATACAACAGTTGATCATCTGGCATGCCTTCCTTATTTTACCGATTATTGGTGCATTCATATGCAAGGTTGATCAATAAGGTTTTCGCAGTGCGCAAAAGCAACTCTGCCATACATTTTGTTGTTGCCCATTTTGCTATATGAATTCGCAAATGAACATTGGCATACGCTACACTGTCAATATGTATCGCGATATTTGAATCGGTTTGATGAATCGCAAACTAGTGCTGTACGTTCAATATGAATATGGCGATATTTTTCTCGCTCTGAGGTCAAGAATTATCTAAAGAAGGATATGGCAGTAGATAAGCTGATTGAAATTGTGTATGTATACTAAAAAGTGCGAATGTCAGACAAAACGAATTGGCAAAAATTTTGCCTTGAAATTCATTTCTCTTCTCTTTCACATTGACATTTTTAAAGAAAACACACACATAAAAACGGAAGTAATATAACCTCTATTTGGATAAGCCTTGTCTGAGGTTCACAATATTTTACTTCCGTCCTTTTCACGGTGTATTCGTAAAATTTTTCAGAACTTTATTATCAAGTTAATTGAGCAACTCCGCAAACGCTTACCGCAGAATATTCAATCTTTAAAAAATATTGAATTTTTTTCTGTAAATAAGACAAAAATATTTGACACTTTCAAGGATGAAAAGGACCACTTTAACACGGGGGAAATCACTATTTTAGAAATGTAATGAAAAAAACTACACGCATACCCATGGAAGGGAACTACCTCTATAATAAAATTTTGGGTAGACGTAAGAAAGCTTAGAAATGCTCTTAACGAAAATCGGTTGGAACAACTAAAATTTTTTGTATTTAATTTTCTAATCCTACCGCTTAGTAATGCAGAAATAGAACGTAGCTTTTCTCTTATGAACGTAATAAAAACAAAGCAAAGAAATGGAATGCAATTATTTATGTTAAACTCTCTATTGACTGTTAGGTATGGTCTAAAAGGGCTTGAAAAATGTTGTAATAACTTTGAAATTCCTAACGATATTATTAAAGCAATGACTTAAATTAATATATATTATTCAACCTGTGAATTAAATGAAGAAGATATGATTTTTGAAATGTTATTGAATCGAATTTTTATCTAAAGTTTAAATATTAACTAGTCGCTATTATAATTTATTTTAATACTGCAATTGAATGTACATACATACATACATATGTACATACATATGTAATGAATTGAATTTTTTTTTCATTGTAATAATCTTATGCGACGTACATATATAAGTACATACAAACAAATATATGAATGTTGCTACAATATATAATATATGTAAATATAAATATTCATATATGTGTAGTTGTTTTATGTCACGTCTTTTTAAATAAATGAATATTTGGCTATTTTTGAAAAAAAAAAAAAATTTGGCTATTTATTTTAGCTATGAAAAAAATTATTTAGCTATTATTAGCAATTTTTTTTTTAAATTTAATTTTAATTAATTTAATTTTTTTTAATTTAGCACTTGTCAGGCAACACTCAATCAAAAAACGGCAATCGTGATTGCATTGAGTATTCGCGTGTGGACGTAAATATGCAAAACGAAATATACACTGCTTAACAATCCAGATTGTAAGTGGACAAAGGCCTTTACCGCACAGAAGTTTGTCAACTTTCTTGTACTACGTTTATACGGCAGAATTCGTGAACTCTTAATTTCATGAATTCGAAAATGGTCTCGTTTATACAGCATTTATGAACTCATGAAATTCAGCTTTTTTAAAAAGTGGCAACGTTCTAACGACATCAGCTGTCAAGGCAGATTTAGCAGGTAGACTCGGTGGCGAATTCTGAAACTACTTTTTTTTATTTACAAAGGTAGAGTGCAATGTCAAAATCTAAGCGAATTCACATCATGGCCAATGAGAATGCGCGAGTCCTAAGCTAATTCAGAATTTAACCACGGCGAAATATAATTTTGACATTACACTACCAATAACAATAACAAAATATATTCGACATTTCTGAATTTGCCACCGAGCCTACCTGTTAAATCTACCTTGACTGAATGAACAGCTGTTGGTTTGGCGTTGCCGGACTTGTACTTCATAATTTCATGAAATGATGGCGAAATTCATGAATAATTTTCGTGAAAAATTAAATTCATGAAAATTCGTTTATGCAGCGAAATTTCATGAAATGATTTCATGAATTTGCCAGCGTATAATCGTAGTATTTGTTTTGTTTCTTATAAGTTTGAATTCCGTTTTAATTTTTTTTATTGTAAAAGAAAAATCGGATGAACAAATTCCGAAAATTCCAAATAAAAAAATAAATTTGCCTATATGACACTACGTTTTTTTCCCTTTTTTTTCTTGTGTTTTTGGTTCGAAAAACATACGGAAAGTCAAAATACAAAAACAAATCTCCTGTATGTTGAAAAGGGACAAATACTCCCTCAAAAACAATTTGATATTTAATTTAAAACTAAATAAAATTAATATTTATTTGAAAATTTAATTTTTTTTTTTATTTAAATTTTAAATTACTAAAACTTCCATTTATTTATTATTTCAAATATAATTTATATTATAGTTGTAAAATTTAATGTAAGTGTTTTATATCAAGCTTTTTATTTGGTCAAGGGAAATTGTTATAAACATGCATCACGATACAAATATCAGTTTCAGCTCTTCTTCTTCTCTGCAACTTCTCCACTTGGCATAAACTTTGTTAATGACATTTTTTTTAGGAAGTTGTTTGCTGGGTTGTTTTTGTTTGTCATTCCGTTCTCGCGTTGTCCCATGGAACGCTTTCACTTTACTCGATGCGATATCGTATGGACATATTTGGGTTTAACGTAAGGTCGTGTAGCACGACGACTGACGATTGCACTAACACACACAAAAAACCACTCACACATAAACACTGTTTGACATGCCAGATTGTAAGTTGCCAAGGGCCTTCAAATTTTAAGAATTACTGCATACATTTTTGCGGCATAATAAAAGAAAAAGAAAGTATGACACAAACAGATTTTATAGTATTTTTATTTTAAAATAAGTTAATTAATTTTTTCGGTAAGCTGAAATACTGAGGAAAAATGCTGATTAGAAGTCGGACCGAATAAAGCGCTGGTTATAATATCGGAACGGGACGGAAACCGTACCGATAGAGAAGGGCGACAAGCGTAAGGCAGTTATAATAGTGCGTTAACTGCCGTCTTTGATATTTGCCACAGCTGTAAATATTGTGCTTTATTTGCAAATTTAAAGCAAAGCTTTTAATTTATTGGTGGTTTCATGACGACGCACGCCGTTGTTAGGTCTTTCGTCGAATTCGCTAATTTTTATATTATAAAATGTTAAAAAAATTTTGCTAACGGTATTCTGTTTTGTCATTGCAAAGAGAACTGTCAAATTGCCGTAAGAATATGGAAGAAATCTAAAATCAACAGATGCTTACGGTTCTCGCCGTTTTCTCCCGTTCATTATAATCAATCATGCCGTTCACATACAATAGATATTAAAGTGACAGCTCCATCCGTTGCGTTACGGCTATTATAACCAGCGAGTAATGTGAAATGACCTATAGTGAGGACAGTACTGAGTGCTAGGGAGGAGTTGCATTTCGATAACAGAGTTTCTCTCTATAAAATGTATTCTTTGGACAAATCCCTAACAAGTATCGAGTGTCAAGTGAAATGGCAATTGCCGAGTTCTAGTGATGGGCGAGTCCGAGATGTTTAGACAATCGAGAGAATCCCCTGCTAGAATTGTGTGACCGAAAGTACTAACACTATTACAAAAATATAATATTACCACCACATTTGCACTCGTATGTGTTTCTAGCCAAGTTCAAAACCAATGAGATAGATAAGGATGAAATGGAATTTGAAAATACACATACGGGAACGTGATAAATGAAACGGTCACAAAAGTTCCCGATGCCCTTAAGGATGTGATAGGAAATATCCCAAAACTTTTGGTCATTCCTGCCGGTCATATGACCGGTCAAATGACCTGCACAGTTCTTGCAGGGTCGCCATCGTTGCAAAATCACAATCGAGTCAAAAGTTGACTCGCTCCTCGACTACACAATCGAGATGTTTTTGCGATTGTTCCGAGTCGGCGAGTCGGAGGTTGTTTCGATGACATCTCGACTACACAAGCGAGATGTTTTTGCGATTTTTCCGAGTCGGCGAGTCGTAGGTTGTTTCGATGACATCTCGACTACACAAGCGAGATGTTTTTGCGATTGTTCCGAGTCGGCGGGCCGGCTGTTGTTTTGATGATATGTTTTACCCCCTTATTATGGATTGTCATACGATAGCTATCGGCCGCTTGCAAGCGTATCGTATAAAATGAGTTTCCATATTATGAATTCCACACGCCCGCTAGGTGCACTATCGTGAATGACATTTGTTTAGGGTTCAATTAGTTATGCGTTAACTTTATTTCCATTACAGTCTATCGGGTTTCACACGATAGAAATTATTTCGTAATACGAAGTACCCGACTGCAAGCGTTTAGCGTGTATCGTATTAATTCGGAATAGGCCCCTTAGTTGATAAAATAAACTGAATGAGGTTTGTTGATAAAGAAAGTAGGATTTTTAATGGAAGTGAGGCAAATACATAAATAAATTAACCAAATTGAAAAATATGCTATACATAGACGCTGCATTATTGCAATCACAACTAAACAGTGTCGTGCATAATAATAATAATTAATTATTTAAACATTAATAAATTTTCTGAAGTGGGACGCTTATGAAACAAATGAATTTTACGAGTACCAACAACGGCAATAGATTTGTACCACTCTGTATGTTTTGTAAAGCAATTTTAATATTCAAGCGGCAACAATTATTATGTATTTTTTGCAGCGAGTGTGAGATGTTGTAGGGTTGCTTTGAAAACGAGAGGAATCGTTGGCGAGTCCGAGATGTTTTAGCGATTGTTTCGACTGACGGCCATTTACGACTTGACTCGAATACGAATGAAAACCATCGAGAGCATTCGAGATGTTTCAACAATCGAGAGAATCGAATAAAACATCTCGGACTCGCCCATCACTACCGAGTTCCCGTGCCAGTGATCCAGATCGGGATAAGAAGTTTGCATGCAAATGCAACAAGAATTTTGTGATCCTGGTGTTTATGGCAAATGCTACACTGTCAATATGAATCGCGATATTTGAATCGCGATTCATATTGATGGTTTGATGAATCGCAAACTGGTGCTACACGTTCAATATGAATATTGCGATATTTTTCTCGCTCTGAGATTCAAAATATTTTACTTCCGTCCTTTTCCCACTTTCACTTTCAATTCGTTTATTGCAATATTGCGATCCAGATCACAGATTTCAAAATTTCTAAAAAGACATGCATTTTCATGGATCGCAAAATTTTCATGCTATACAGTCAATCCGTATTGTCAACATTGCGATCCGGATCACAGATTTCAAAATTTCTAAAAATACACGCATTTTGATGGATCGCAAAATTTTCATGCTATACAGTCAATCCGTATTGTCAATATTGCGATCCGGATCGCGGATTTCTAAATTTCTAAATATACACGCATTTTGATGGATCGCAAAATTTTCATGCTACACAGTCAATCCATATTGTCAATATTGCGATCCGGATCGCGGATCGCAAAATTTCTAAAAATTCGCGATCCAGGATCGCGATCCATCAATACTCGATGCTACACTGTCAATATGAATCGCGATCCACGGATTTCATCAATATATATT
Organism: Urophora cardui; assembly: GCA_960531455.1. Classification (NCBI taxonomy): domain Eukaryota; kingdom Metazoa; phylum Arthropoda; class Insecta; order Diptera; family Tephritidae; genus Urophora; species Urophora cardui. Next base: position 102,437,648 of record OY482674.1, read on the forward strand.
GATAATGTAGCATCTGCCTATCTGTATCAATTTCGGATCCGTATAGATTGTAATAGATTTTTTTGATCCATATAAATACCAGGATCACCAAATTGCTGTTGCATTTGCTTGCAAAATTTGTATCCGGATCTGGATCACTGCCACGGGAACTCGCCTAATATTTTTATAAAGTGGGACATCGCTAAAATTAAATTTTTTTTTCTGCTCGTAAAGTTTTGTTCCTTCTTGTGTAAGTATGGAGCTACAGGAGTCCCCTGATACTGATGATTTACAAGAAAAACTTAGGCTTAGGAGAGAAACACGGAGAAAGAAAATATTGGAAAATGCTAAAACTCGTTTAGAGAAATTAAGCATGAAACAGGCAGGTGGTGATGGCGCCGGCGATGTCAACATGACTAGGAATAAAACTCCCAGTAAAATTAATTTATGATTATTTATCACAATAACTTAATAACTTTAATTATTTTTTAAGGCTTCGCCATGGTGGAACAAGATTTAGAATATTCTGACCCAGAAGTAGAACCAAATATTCCCGATCATTTTCATTTGCCAACAACAGCAGGAACACCAACGACGACAGCAATCTTTCAACAACTTGAGGATACATTGAGAAGCTTTGAAAGCGGTATGAATCAGCAAGGAGTTACGCAGGAAAATGAGAAAACGTTTTTATTAAAATACAAATTGCATGTTTTATTAGCTGTGACAATCGCATACATTGCCTCTGTCGTTTTAAACGAAAATGAAGGGAAAACATTTTTTATAATTATACCATTAGGGTTGGTTTTAGTATCAGATCTTACTATATTCCAGCAACAAAAGCAGCGCAATCCCATGTTGGAAATGATAGTGCTCTTCGGCGGTAGATCCCAACATATTTCATATGCAATGAATGTGATGACGAATATACAAATTGTTATAGCCGATGTATCTATATTTATTTTTTATTTTTGCATAGCCATATACTTTGGTAATAAATTTGTTCATTTAGCAGAGGTTAAATAAATTTAATGATTTATAAGAATTAAAAAAATTTGCTTATTTAATAGGCGATTAAGCGTGTAAAAGATTTTGTCTGACAAAGTCCGCAGCTCATTTTCTTAATAACTGGCGCCAATTTGCTATACCAAGGGAGGCCAAGTCATTCTTCACCTGATCTTCCCAACGCAAAAGAGGCCTTCCTCTACCGGGTGTCGATAGAAAAAATTTCCTTCCCGAAGTACCTTCATCCACTCATGGCATGACCGAGTCAACTGAATTTTATTCGCTGAACTATGTCGATGTCCGCGTAAATCTCGTCATTAAATCTACGATACTCGAACGTATACTCTTATAAATTTTACAGGAAAATTCAAAGGGTATGGCGTGAAGATTTGGTCGATGGTAGTAAACAACTATTTTACTTAATATAATATCTTTATATTAAAAAAAAAATTATTAATATAGTCTTATTGCAATGGAGCATGCGACTAAAAAGGAGTACACCCAGAGAAAAAATATCAACACGATTCATGTAAAATTAATACAATCGATCTTTACACATGAAACATCAACAATTTTTTCAAATTACACGATGTTTGAAACATGATTTTGGCTTTGTAAACGTCATCTGAAAATTTGGTAAAATGTACGCTCGTTACATATCGTCATCAATGGGGTCCACCACAGCGATTGTACTAAATTTAACATTATTTTGGTATATTTGGTATATGTTATGTGTTTTTTTTTTTTTTTGATTTATAAAAATAAATAGTAAAATCAACAAGCCTTTCTAGTTAATTGAACAATAAATTTAAGGTAAAATCAAAAAGATGTTTTTGTTAATTCAACATGACCATTTCGTGTTAATTTAACTAGCTGTTGAGAACATGGATCTCTTATCTCTTTAAATATATTTCATTCATATGTATACTCCTCCCAATACGTTTTATTCACCCTATATTTACTCACCTTAATTTAATTACCACGTATGTTCTACTCACCCTGTACCTACATTCATTTATATATACTCACCTCTTAAAATATAAATAATTTATAACAAACATGTACATACATATATACATATACTTACCCATATACATTCCTGTATACTCACCTCTATATATCCTTACTCTTTACTTACATATATACTTACTCACCTTCTCTTCGCAGAACCGTTACCCCTTTACCGCTTGTCCTTACCTTATATGTAAACGAAAATCCCTCAGTTCAGTTGATCGATATCCCGCAACTATTAAAGCTCGCTCCGTCACCGCTCTTTAAAATAAAATTTAAATTAAAGTGTAAAATTAAATGAAAATAAAGTGAAACGAAATTGCAATTAAAAATAATACAGAAGAAAAGGAAAGATCTTTTTATTTAAAGAAAAAGAAACAATAGAGAATAAACCTAAAGAAAAGAACATACAATATAAATATATATTTATTCAGCCGAAAGCTGAATATGGTGCCGAAACCCTACTGAAAAACGAAAAAAAAAAAATAAATAAAATTAGATCGTTTAAAGATCAACAGATAAAAAGAATATAAAAATAAAATTAATATAAATTATTAAAAACAATACAAAAACAAAAACCAGTAACGCAGTGCGAAAAAACAGAAGCTTAAACATTTTAAATAAAACAAAACTAAAACAAATTACAGGCCTTACCGCCGTACGTATGTACAACGATACATACCTATGTACATAAAATAGCAAACAACTTAGGGTGCGTTTATGTCGGAGCAATAGAAGAAAGAAAGAAAGATAGCGAAGAAAATTGTAAACGGGAATTCTGTACTTCTGTTTATGTCGGAGCTGCGATAAGCGCTAAGCTCACCACAGATAATAGCAAAGAAAATACCTTACGGAAATCACGTATAGTGTTTATGTCGGAGCAATAGAAGAAAGAGTGATACTAGCAACGAAAATTGTAAATGGGAGTTCTGTACTTCTGTTTATGTCGGAGCAGTGGGTGACTAAAGAAATTCACCACATTAGCGCTATTATCATAGCAGAGAAAATACCTTATGGGAAACGCGTGTAGTGTTTATGTCGGAGCAATAGAAGAAAGAGTGGATACTAGCAACGAAAATTGTAAATGGGAGTTCTGTACTTCTGTTTATGTCGGAGCCGCGCTATAAGCGCGTATCAAAGTATAAGAGCGAAGAAAATTAATTCATTGATTTTCTTTAGTCGATTAGCGCTATTCATTATGGAAACAGAAAGTTCCATCAGTGCAATTTTTAAAAGGCAACCTTTGTGGGATCAAAGAAATCCAAATCATCCCAATAGGCTTGTCTTGGATAAACTGTGGACGGCCGTAGCATGTGAAATGAAAGCCAAACGTAAGTAAATATATACGAATTCATGCATAAAAAATAAAATAGGTTTTAAAAATTTTTAAGTGGCATTTTCATAAAATTTTTCGATTTCTAAAATTTTATAAATCTATTTTATTTTTTATGAATAAGAGGGACATTGTTTATGTGTTTTATTACTTTCTATACACAATTTTTATATAACCTTTCAAATTAAAAAAAATGAAATATATAGATAAGTATGTGTGGAGCAGAAATATATGTAAATATTTATTATGTGTAAAATAACAACGTCTCTTCTCCTTTTCGGTTACTCTAAAATTTTTATTTAAGTACCACAATACACTAAAGATAAATCTAGTACCATAGCTTCAATATACGCAGATAACAGCGCTATTCCACTCTTTGCTAGCTTAGCTCCGACATAAACACTCAATAGCGCTATATGCTTTGGTCGAACAGCGCTATTACCTCCGCTTATTGACCTCTTCGCTACTATTGCTCTTATCACTGCTCCGACATAAACACTCAATAGCGCTATTACGATAAGCGTTTATCACGCACAGCTATCTTTCTTTCTTCTATTGCTCCGACATAAACGCACCCTTAGAAATAGTAAGAGAGAGTGCAAAAACCTTTAAAAAAACATACGTGCATACATACATACATAAAGACTGGAAAAATTAAAGTTATAAGGTCCGTTCGGCGGCTGCAATTTGCAGCAATTTGCAAGCAGGGAAAAATATGTTTTGCTCTCCCGAAGAGAGAAACTTATGCAAATTTACTGGCATTTCAACGAACAGAAATTTTTCAAAATTTGCAGAAAATCAGCTGTTTGTCTTAACTCACAAGTGCATAACAAAATAAAAATTTGTCGAAATGCAATCGAAGGGGAAACTAGATGTGCATTGTTCTCCGGGGACATTCCCAAAAATTTCAAAACAGTAAGCAATGGTGGTATGCATATACATACATATGTGTGTATAATTTTACATATGTACAACAACATATGACAAGTTAAAACGGTCGGACATATCCCGGAAGCTGCATGCTTCGTGACCAGCGAACCATAAAAATAATAATAAATAAGTTTTTTCGGGTAGTCTTTTGAAAGGGTCGAGATTACAATAGGGCTCGCTTCGGATGATTTTGTCACTTAATTCTTTGAAAAGTCTTTTTGAAATACGAAAATGAGTTCGGAACTCTCTTTCCGTATAAGCCGGAACTGTTTGCTCGACGTATTGCTTTATGGAATTTCTTGAATTATTTTCACATAAAACCAAAGCAAATTCCAGGAGTTCCTTGTTTTTATTTCTAAGTCTAACCAAAGTTTCATTTTCAATCTCGTAGAAGTATAAATTGTCTTTTATTACTCAAAACTATTTATTTAAGTGGACCGGCTTTCCATTAAGAAACCACACCCCGAGAAAAATCACTTCCTCAGAGGGGTAGAGGGACTCCTACAGATCTCAAAATCAAAAGTTGCCGGAGGCTTATAGTTTACGAGATATTTGTAGTTAAAGTTGGATGGGTTCATAGATATTACCCCAGAAAGATAACTCTGCCGGCTGATTGTTATTTTTTTAAAGCGCGACCCAAGGCCGCCACGCAAAAAGATGTTCTACACAAAAGCACTGTGGATCACTGTATACATATACATATATAACTCCAGAAAGGGATTTCTGCCGGCTGAGGTTTATATTTTTAAAGCACGGCCGAATGCCGCCAACGCAAAAAGGTTTTCTCGGTAATAGTGCGCAGTTTTGGTGTTTTGTTTGGTGGATTTTACAACTTTACCAACAAATATCTCATAAACTATAAGTCTCCGGCAAGTTTTTATTTCTGTTCTGACATCTGTGAAAGTCATTTTTTTCGGGGCGTGCATCATTAATGGACAATTTTTCCATTTAAGTAGTATATGTATCTCCTATTTGCGATTCAACAACGCAGAATCCCGAGAGTGCAGACGATGATCCCACTGCGGTGTCATTAACAGGTTTCCTTTTAGCTGGTACCTTATTAACATATTAAAACATTTAAATAAACTTTATAAATTAAAATAATATAATTTTCTCACTTCATTTTATATTGAATTACATATATTCCCGATTTTCTTAGTTTTTTGACTTGAAATCACTTTCGACTTTTTTTTAAATTGCAACCATATGATCGCAAATCATATGTTTTTTCAGTCTACTGAACTTTGCAACGACAAATTTCGTCAGTAAAACTTTGCAGCTTTCTCCGTCAATGAACTGTCAAAATTGCGCTCTCTTCTGCAAATTTTGACTGAGTTTTTGCCTCAAAAAACGCGAATTTGCAGTTTTTTCTGCAATTTGCAGCAATTTGCTGCCGGCGAACGGTCCTATATACATACATACATACAGTGGCGGCTATTGAATTAGAAACTCTACATGAAGTAAGGTGAACAAACCTAAATAAATTTATAAATAATAAAAGCGTGTTAAAAATAGTTAAAATCAACAATTAAATAAAATTAAATACAACAAAAAATAAACTAAAAAGTTGTCACAAACAAGATATAATAAAGTGCGCGAAGAATATACAAACATATGTGGAAAAGTACAAACAAACATACATATATGACAAATTACATTAGGGTTGTCCTAAAAAACAGGATGAGCGCAAAATAAATTATTCATCAATATATACATATTCACGTGCAAGTGAAGTAACATACAGAGAGAAAGGAAAAATATAAGAAAACATAAATACAAATACACACATTTACAAAAAAAAATTCAACAACAACAACTACATCTATATAAACATAAACTTCAAGGAAGAAGAAACACACGAACATACGAAAAAGAAGGGTTTGTACAAAACGCAATGTCAAAGTAAGTACAACCCTAATCAAACACTATTGGATTGACATATATATAAGAAACGGAATTCATCCCAAAAAAAAAAAAAAAGAAAATACGATAACTGCATAAAATTTCAGCGGTGTCAAAAACTCTGACTTCTAGAATTCCTATTCTCATTATTATATAATTCTCTCTCTTTATATACTCCTCATAAATATAAAGAGCCGATACTCGATATATGTTTATACATACATATCTCCTAAAATTCCCTTTCAGCCACTCTCTCTCGGCTTGAAAATAAATTAACCGCTACTCTTTCGCGGATACTCCAAAAAAGCCTTTTTAAATATTATACCCTCATCATTTAAAAAAAAAAAAAAACAAAACTCATTCCACACTCAAAAAATAAATTACTCCCCTTAAATACATAAATACAATTATATATATTGCGCACTCATCCCAAACCTATTACAAAAGGATCACTACAGCCCCCCCCCAATATAAAGAGGCCCCCTCCGAAGCCGCTCTAAATAAATAAAATTCACAATACTCCAAAAAAGCCTTTTTAAATATTACTGGAGTGCTGCCTACTGTCGAAACTCGACAGTCTTTCTAGATGTTTTCTTATGACTAAAGTGCAACTATAGTTTTTGTATAATTGTTTGTTGTTGCAAAGAGCGTATATGGATAAGAGGCTGCAGTCTGAAAAACTTCACACTAGATGTCACATTTCGCGCGAGATGAGACCCGCGAAGTGTGACATCTAGTGTGAAGTTTCACAAAGAGCGTATATGAATGAAGGTGTAGTCCGTTAAAATTCACACTAGATGTCACACTTCGCGGGTCCCATCTCGCGCGAAATGTGACATCTAGTGTGAAGTTTTTCAGACTGCAGCCTCTTATCCATATACGCTCTTTGGTTGTTGTCGCTGTTATCTACCATCAAAGAGCGTATATGGATAAGAGGCTGCAGTCTGAAAAACTTCACACTAGATGTCACATTTCGCGCGAGATGGGACCCGCGAAGTGTGACATCTAGTGTGAATTTTAACGGACTACACCTTCATTCATATACGCTCTTTGTGAAACTTCACACTAGATGTCACACTTCGCGGGTCTCATCTCGCGCGAAATGTGACATCTAGTGTGAAGTTTTTCAGACTGCAGCCTCTTATCCATATACGCTCTTTGCTACCATTTTCTTCTTGTTCCTGTTGATGCTGCTCCTTTTGTTACTACCGTCGCTGCTACTATTTTGTTATTGTTGTTGGTGTTATTGTCGTTACTCGTCTTCCAAATTCTCCTACCTACTTCTTTCTTTCTATTTCTGCTCTTTTTTACTCAATTTATTTCCTAATTATTCTTTCTTATCCGTTTTAGTCCTTGACTTTGTGTTTTTGTTGTAGTGCTTTTGTTACCTTTTTACGTTTCTACTTCTTTGAAACTACACACCACATCCAGCCAAACATGTTCACAATTGCATAATAAGTTTGGTGAAAACGCACAAAGTCAGGTATGCTTGCGCATTGATACAGCTCTGTTGTGTGCAAAAGCATGCAACAACAACCACACGGCAATTTTCCAACGACGATTGTGGACGCATTTTCCAACCAATTTTCATGAAAATTGGCGCAGTTCTATTTGAGAGCAATACCTTTATAATGGTGTGCTTAGTTTTAAAATCGGTTCAGTAGTTTCGACGGAGAAGATGGAACAAAATTTATGTTAGCGTATTAATAATATAGATACCCTGATCATTTAAAAAAAAAAAAAAAAAAACTCATTCCACACTCAAAAAATAAATTACTCCCCTTAAATACATAAATACATTTATATATATTGCGCACTCATCCCAAACCTATTACAAAAGGATCACTACAGCCCCCCCAATATAAAGAGGCCCCCTCCGAAGCCGCTCTAAATAAATAAAAAACATCTCTAAACTCAGTACCTGCACTAAATACATACATACACTCCCCGTCTATACAGTACAGTTCAGTGCAGAAAAATAGCACCATCCCGTGTGCATCAATAAAAAAATTAAAAATAAATTAAAAATAGCATTTATTAAATAAAAATCAATTAATTTAGATAAAATAAATTATTTTGATTAAGAATAAAATATACATATTTTCCCAATTTCTCTTATACCCATATACGCACTTAGAGCGCTTTCACATTACTCGGTGCGGTATCGGATCGACATTTTTGGTTTTTACCGAAAGTATACCGAAACCTTACCGACCACATGTATTTCAATTGGCACTTTGACATTAGTGTTGCATACATGAAATCGGAGCGGATTAATTTCGGTATACCGCAGCGCGGTAAGACCGGTCAGTAAAATTTGAGGAATTACTGCATACATTTTTGCGGCGTAATAAAAGAAGAAGAACAAAGTCGTTTCGGCTATAAATGTAGCAAGTTATAATGTCTTCGTCTTCGCTAGAAGACATTATTGTTATTATTGAGTGATTTGTTGAAGTTAAAAATTTTGTTTTGCAAATTTCGATGTTTGTTTTCCTATTTTCTGCCGATAACGCACCGAAAGTATTCCCACAAGTGTGAAAAACACAGCAACGCGGAATCGTTTCGGTAAGCTGGAAATACCGAGCAAAAAATGTCGATCCGATGTCGTACCGAGTAATGTGAAAAGGCCCTTACTTGTAATCAGACGCGCTGATACAAGTACCCATAAATACGCACCCTTATACACCGATAAATAACTGCCCAAAGCTACCACCAAATTAGATACAATGCCGGAAGATAAGCAAGAGAAACCCCAAACTCTCCAACCCCCACAAAAACCGAGAACAAGATCCACATCTCAGAGTGAAGAAGAAAAACTCTCTTACTCCAAAAAGAAGTTTTTCTATGAAATCTCGAGGCTCAACAAATTCTGTGAGAAGTGGTGGAGCACACCGGAAACGGAACAAACCGAAGATGGACTCGCAGTGCAAATGGAGCAATTAAACAAAATTATGGCACTGGCCGACGCAGCAAATGAAACTATCCAACTAAGTAACGCTGACGATGAAACACGGGAAGAATGCAACTCCACATTCGACAGCTCCGAGGAGAACGGAACAAGCACAAAGGTGAAATTCCGCGAGCTGCTCAGAAAACTCCAGACGAACTCTAATCCCTTAGAGAATAACTTATCTTTGAGAAATTCTCAACCCCATCCCGACTCCCACAGCTATTTAAAGCAGACCTGGGCACCCTCAATTACATTTTGTAATTAATTACACCTTCAATTACAATCACATGTAATTGTAATTGCCATTTTTCAATTACCAATTACATATAATTGGTAATTGAAATTCTACATTCTAATTTTAATTGAAGAATTTCAATTACAATTACTTGTAAATGTAATTGAAAATTTCCAATTACAAGTAATTGTATGGAATGGCATCAATTACATTTTTCTTGGGTTTGAGAAAATTTAGTTATATAATTTGTTTTTGTTTCTATTCTAGTTATTTTTGTTATTACTATTGTTTTTGTTTTTGGTTTTATTTTTGCTTTTGTTTTTGTTTAAGGAAAAAAAGAAAAACAAAAACAAAAGAAAAACAAGAAACAAAAACAAAAAAAATCAAAAACAAAAACAAAATCAAAAACAAAAACAAAAACAAAAAAAGCAAAAACAAAAGCAAAAGTAAAAACAAAAACAAAACAAATAGCAAAAACAAAAACAAAAAAAAAGCAAAAACAAAAACAAAAGCAAAAACAATAACAATAACAAAAAGAACAAGAATAGAAACAAAAACAAATTGTATAACTAAATTTTCTCAAACCCAAGAAAAATGTAATTGGTGTGATTCCATTACAATTACTTGTAATTGGAGATTTTCAATTACATTTGCAAGTAATTGTAATTGAAAATTTTCAAATACAATTACATGTAATTGTAATTGAAAAATATCAATTACCAATTACATGTAATTGTAATTGAGGCATAAGTAAAGGATACCGTCCGGTGAGCTACAAAAAAAAAACAAAAAGTGGGCGTGGTCCGTCTTTTTGTCCTCAGTTCAGTGATATACTTCTTTTTTGGCGCAACCGATTTTTTAGGGAGTTAGAGGGGGATGAAGTTAAAAAAAAAACTTTTTTTTAAAAAGCCTATATCTTCCAAAATATTCACTCAATTTTTAAAATTAAGGTATCATTGGAAAGCTTATTTAAAGGCTAGGGATGGCAACTATAACCGGAAAAACGATTATAATCGGTTAATTTCTTTCGGTTAACGGTTAAAATGTATCGGTTTTTTCCTTTTGATTATTTTTTCGATTAACCTTTTCCCTCTCAAGTCGAAAATAATCGAAAGGAAATAATGGAAGTTGAGAATTACTGTGTAACCTAATACAAACGCAAGTCGTCAATTAACGCACGCACGCAAATTTTTCATATGCGTTGAACCGAAATTGACTTGCGTGCGTGTACAGATAAAGAAATAGAAAAATATAGAAAATCAGAGAAAATCTTATTTTGTGGAATATGTATCTAACACACGCGATATCAAAAGCAAGTGTCAATTTTTTTGCAAACAATCACCCACAATGCTTAATTTCAACTGTCGCGCAAAACAAAAATTCGGCTTCGAGTTTGCTTTTTACGCACGCCGTTCAATTCCGGTTACTCCCATACAAGTTGTATGGGCATGAGAAATTTTTGACAGTAAATTGACGGCGTGCGTTTGTATTAGGTTACACAGTTACCGCCTTTTCATTCCAATAAACGTTCCCTCCAGCCAGCCTTGCCGAATTGACGATTTTATCGCCCTTTTGACGATTTTTCTAAGCAATGATTTGACGATTTTTCCCAATAAATGACGATTTTTTCGTTTATTATATATTTTTTTTAAGGAAAGTGGCATTATTCAATATTTAAACCATCTCAGTACAATAATTAAATGGTTATCTTCATGAAATAAATCCTTATATTTTGTAAATTATTTTTCAAAGCAAAATGTTATGAATTAGTATTAATGAATGATTGATGATGTTATTTATTTATTTTATTATATAAGTAAGCGCATTGTGTAGATAAATGTGCACAACTTTTTTAAGTACGATTTCATTTATATACGAATTTGTATGAATTCGCACCTCTTTAAAATTGTTTTTGGGAAAATTTTCCATTAAGGAAAAATGCCCCGAAATAAATGACTATTTCAGAGGGGTAGAGGGGCTCTCACAGGACTTGGAACTGAAATCAAAAATTTCCGGAGGCTTGTATTTTACAAGATATTTGTTGTTAAAATTTTAAAATTTACCAAACAAAACACGAAAACTGCGATCTATTGCCGAGATAAAAGCACGTATTAAAACGAGCTGCCGCTGTGGTGCAGTGGGTAGAGTGCTCGCCTGCTATGCCAGAGGTCTCGGGTTCAAACCACGGTCCGAGCCAAACAAATTTTTCTAATTTGTAAAAATCCAATTATTGGGTTTTTTAAGAGCAGCGGTCACCTCTCGGCAGTGGGCGGCATACCCTCCGAGAGTATTTCTGCCATGAAAAAGCTTCTCACAAAAAATGCATTCGCCGTTCGGAGCCGGCATAAAACTGTAGGTCCACCCAATTAGTAGGAAAAACAAAAAAAGGAGCACACCTCGAATTGGGAGAGAAGCTCGGCCATAAAACTCGTCAGAGTTATAATATCGCCATTGTATTATATTATTATTATATTAAAACGAGCAAATGCATATATGTATGTATGTGTGTAGAACAACATTTTGCGTTGGCCGTCTTCAGCCGCGCTTTAAAAAAATAATCCTCAGCCGATATAATTCTCTTTCTGGGGTAATTATCTCGTAAACTGTAAACTTTCTGCAAGTTTTGATTTCAGTTTTGAGATATCTGAGAGCCCCTGAAAAAGTAATTTTTTTTCGTGGTGCGCTTTCTTAGTGGAAAGCCGACACTTTTTTGTTTATAACGTGTTTTTAGTAAAAATGAGATAGCAACAAAATATTGACGATTTTTTCGCTGAAATGACGATTTTTTATTATTATAATAGAAACTAACACACACACATGGTATGTATAAAAAATTAGCTTGTTTGTCCTCTTGGGGTACTACGTATTAATTTATAAGTAATTGTAATCGAAAAACGGTTATAATCGGTTAGTTCCCTACGATTATTCGCGATTAATAATCGAACCCTTTCGATTAACCTAAAAACGGTTAATCGATTATTAAATTTTTTTTGCCATCCCTATTAAAGGCCTTTCATATGACGTATCAAAATTTTCGTAAATTCCTTACAAATTTTGTTAAAAAACAAAAAACTAAAATTTTGGTATTTTTTTTTAGGGAAATACTGTGATTTTTTTTTTTTTTGTTATTAAGTATATTAAAAATTATATTCATTTAAAATAGCATAAAAATATCTTTCATTTCATATACTATTCTCTATAGCAAGACTTCTATATAATTAGCTATCGTGAAATGAAAAGATGTTTTATTAGTTTTAGGTATACAGAGAACCATGAAAAAAGTTGTACAGTAGGCTTTTCTCACACACGAAGGGTGTACTACGCAGAAGGACATCACCGTGGCGGTAGCCACGGTTAGGGCACACGTCCGGACGGATGGCGTAGCCCAGGGTTATTTTTTATAAGCGCGGCCCAAGGCCGCCAACGCAGAAAAGTGTTCTGCGCAAAAGCACTGTGGACCGGGCCATAGATATCACTCCGGAAAGAGAATTCTGGCGGCTGAGGGTTATTTTTTTATAAGCGCGGCCGAAGGCCCAACGCAAAATCTGTTCTCCGCAAAAGTTTTTTCTTTATCTATCGTATTTATATGGAGAGTTACTAAACTTTAACCATAAATTCCTCGAAAACGAGGTACGTCCGGCGCCTAAATTTTACGGATTCAGAACACCCTTCCCCTCCCCTACCCCCCGGTAGAAGTCGTTTTTTTGGGGGCGTGTGACATTATTGGAAAGTTTCCCCATAGATGCTATTGCGGAAGTAGAATTCTGCCGGCTGAGGGTTATTTTTTTAAAGCGCGGCCGAAGGCCGCCAACGCTATTCGGGGTTCTGTATAAAAGTACTGTTGTCCGCGCTATAGATGCTTTCTTGATATTATATCTACATAACTAACAAGAATTGTTTTGCACGTTTTTAACAAAATTTTCGTAACAAATTATATATCAAATGAAAGGTAATTTAACGTTCTTTTTAATGTAAATAACTTTGTATAGTGTTAATAAGGTCATTTCAACAAAAAAAAAAGAAAAAACAAAAAAAAATTACCAAAATTAAAGTTTTTTCTTTTTTACAAAATTTGTGTGGAATTTGGGGAAATATTTATGTATTATATGAAAGGCATTTAAGTAAGCTTTCCAACGATGCCTTAATTTTAAAAATTGAGTGAATATTATGGAAGATATTGGCTTTTTAAAAAAAGGGTTTTTTAAACTTCATCCCCCTCTAGCTCCCTCAAAAATCGTTTGCGCCAAAAAAGAAGTATATCACTGAAATCAGGCCAAAAAGGCGGACCACGCCCACTTTTGTTTTTTTTTTTAGCTCACCGGACGGTATTCTTTACTTGTTCCGTAATTGAAAAACCTCAATTACAATTACAAGTAATTGTAATTGGAAAATTTCAATTACCAATTAATGTAATTGTAATTGAAAAAAAATGTAATTGAGGATGCCCAGGTCTGATTTAAAGGTACCTGCTTGTGACACGCAGATATTTTATGGCGGTTACGAAGACTGCCCCAGCTTTAAGGCCATGTTCACGGCAGTGTACATAGACCACCCCAAGCTCTCTCAAGCTCAAAAGCTGTACCACTTGAGACAAAAAACTCGTGGGCAAGCAGCTCTCATTATTAAAAATTATGCGCTCACAGACCTCAACTTCCAGCTCGCATGGGATGCTCTCAAATCTCGCTACGAAAATCGTAGGATTGTCGTTGACAATCAAATTAAAACTCTCCTTAACATCCAGCCCGCTCACACAGAAAATGGGGAAAAAATTCAGGAATTACAGACAACGATAAACAATTGTCTTGCCGTTCTCAAAGCAAACGGGGTCTCAACTGAAAGTTGGGACCCAATTCTCATATATATTTGCTCCTCAAAACTTCCTAACGAATCTCTCTCGTTATGGGAACAATCCCTAAGCTCAAGAAAAGAGCTACCTCTCTGGTCAGAAATGGACCAGTTTCTCACAACTCGATACGAGGTTGTCGAAAGGCTCAACACATATAGACCAGGCAAATTCACTTCATCTCACTCAAGTTTCGCACCACGCGCATCATCCTCTCACCAATCGTTCGCTCCCAAGAACAAATTGCACTCATTTCACACTGAGCTGAAAAGGCCAGCCTCGTGTAAATTGTGCAACTCAAATCACTCAATGATGATGTGCGTGAAATTCAAAGAACTTTCCGTCCCCGAAAGGAATAAGTTCGTTAATGAAAATAGTTATTGTAAGAACTGTCTGGCATACTCTCATTCGGAGGAAGAGTGTCGTAGCAACTTCACATGCGTTTATTGTCAAAATCGACACCACTCCTTACTCCATTACTTCTCAAACTACTCTACAAATGGCGTCACATCCCACGTGACTCTCGATGAAAGGCCATGTACCTCAAAACAGGCCGCAGCTCAGTTTAACTCAAGCTCACCCCATAGCAGTGATGAAAATATCTTATCACATTTCTCAAGTAGTAGAGAAAAAACTTTGCTACCCACAGCAATCGTTCCCATACTCCACAATGGCGAAACAACTCTACTACGCGCTCTCATAGACCAAGGATCTCAAAAAACTTTTGTGACCTCTCATGTGCAAAAGCTACTTGGTCTACCCACCTCAAAGTCCCGTTACCAAATACTTGGAATGGGCGGGAGCAAAATTCAAAATGCGAATAAAATATGCTCTCTTACGATATGTTCCTCAGATCGCCAAACAAAAATCGCAACTCACGCGATTGTATTAACACAATTGACGCAGTTCCACCCTTCATTCAAGGTTACTTCTGTTGATCTTGAAGAATATGCGTCACTGCCACTGGCAGATCCCAATTGCTTTGTCCCCGCCAAAATAGAAATGGTCATTGGTAGTGTTATTATCCCAAAAATTTTCCTACCAGGTCTCAAAACCAATGTCGGCGGAAGCTTAATAGTCCAAAACCCCATATTTGGGTGGATATTAAGTGGCCCAATGGCGGAGCAAGTTTCGACATTCTCCACCCAAGTAGTCGAACACTCTCAAGGCGATCTTCTCATGAAGGAGGCTCCATCGACTCCCACTCAAACAAACGATGACGCACTCAGCCAAAAATCAACCAAAGAAAAATCTCGGAAAATCTTTGGCCCCGGCAAGATTTCCTATAATGAAAACTTTACCCAAGTAAGCACGAAGCGAAAACCTCCAGAAGCAAATAAATTTGGCCGTGATCACAGGAAAAAGGACATACGATTCTACCGGAAAACTCATTCCTCTTCATTCCATCCTCCTGAGGTAACTAAGAATTCACATAGGTTACTCGAATCTAAAAATTCTCAAAAGATTTTCAACTGTAATAAAAGATATGCTCACTCCTCACAGCAGTCACCAAGCAGAGCTCTCGAATGTAGCAGAGAAAAGCTCAAAACCCAATCTCGGCCAATGTACTCAGTGGTTACCAACTCTAAACCGCTGTCCCCAATGCCGCATTATACGAGTACTGCACGCTCCACTACCAGCTCATTTCCAGCCCGGTACTCCACTTCTCCTGATTATCGCTCTCAACTCAGACGATCTGTCTCGCTCTCTCTTGCAGATATAGCTGAACGAACTCCATTATCAGTTCAGCCAGAGGAACGTAATTAAACTATACTCGCTACTACCGCATAGACGAACTATCATTCTCACCACTCCCCATTTCCACTATCAAATCAGATGATCTTTCTCGCTCTAATAGCCATAGCTGAACAACCTCCATTGTAGTTCAGTCAGCACAACGTAATTGAAGTATCGTCGCTACCCTGGAATTCTCACTCTACGGGTTTCACTATTTCACTCTCAACACCTCCTAGTCCAAACGTACAAATTAATGCTTATTCCCACTCCCCTATTCCCATTCTATCTCTTCCAAATCTCAAAGCTAATAAATTAAGCCAATCATCGGGAGCAAGGCAGAAAATGACAACAGTAAATCTGAATTAAAATCGCCATGTTCAAGCGTGTACGAGGCTTAATCGACGAAGCAAAGAAACATTGGAGCAGGTTTTGAACCTGGTAGAGATGACGTCCCCGCAGGCCCGCCGGCATGTTGAGAACATGGATCTCATATCTCTTTAAATATATTTCATTCATATGTATACTCCTCCCAATACGTTTTATTCACCCTATATTTACTCACCTTAATTTAATTACCACGTATGTTCTACTCACCCTGTATCTACATTCATTTATATATACTCACCTCTTAAAATATAAATAATTTATAACAAACATGTACATACATATATACATATACTTACCCATATACATTCCTGTATACTCACCTCTATATATCCTTACTCTTTACTTACATATATACTTACTCACCTTCTCTTCGCCAGAAACGTTACCCCTTTACCGCTTGTCCTTACCTTATATGTAAAAGAAAATCCCTCAGTTCAGTTGATCGATATCCCGCAACTATTAAAGCTCGCTCCGTCCCCGCTCTTTAAAATAAAATTTAAATTAAAGTGTAAAATTAAATGAAAATAAAGTGAAACGAAATTGCAATTAAAAATAATACAGAAGAAAAGGAAAGTTGTTTTTATTTAAAGAAAAAGAAACAATAGAGAATAAACCTAAAGAAAAGAACATACAATATAAATATATATTTATTCAGCCGAATGCTGAATACTAGCTTAAATTGTATTATTAACTAGTTAAAATTGTAAAATCAGCAGGAAAACTCAATACTTTTTAGTGTTAACTCTACAGTTATCATCCTGTTAAACGTGTTAAATTTACAGGATGGCATACATTAGGCATCGCACATACATAGGTAGATTCTCAAGTTTTATGCAGCCAAAATTGAATTTTGTGAAGTTGTTACAAGTACATAAAAAAAATATACCCAAATATTGGAAATAGACTGGGGAACAATAATTCATCGCTTTTTTTCCCGACCCCATACTCTGCACTTGCTCCCAGATGGTCGAAACTTAGCATATCTAAAGTTAATTTTTTAGTTTTTTTAAATACTAGTTTCAACGTGAATATTTATTATTTAAGGCATTTTATTTAAGTAATCAATAATATTCTTGATATCTAATAATTCTAAGTTTTAGGCAGTATTTGAAGTAGGTACATATTTCCAATTTTTTAAAGAAATCAGGGAATTCTTATCAGAAAAAAATAATAATTCTAAAGCTACAGTTTTTAGAAGATTTTTGAGTATGCAATTTGGCAGCTCACTCTACTTTAATATAATAATATGCAACATTCAACTTTCGGAAAATTTGCATTGGTTTTTCGGAAATTTTAATCGGAACGATCTCAAATACCCTCCAGAAAAAAGTCTCTAAAATCGAAGGAATTTTTCAGAGCATTGACAATTGCAGTTTTTGCACAAAAATTAAATGTGCTACATAACAGTACACTTAAAAATCTCCTCAAAATCTTCCATAAATTCTGGCATCGACTTTGAAATTTTTAATCCATTTTTAGAAATTTCTACGATTTTTCGTATATATTTTTCTATATATTTTTCAATAAAATCGACTTGTAACACAAATAATTCAAATTTTGCATTAAACAAGCAATTTAGAGTAGATGTAGACAACAAAATATTTTTGGTCGCATAAAACTTGAAAATCTATGTACCTACATATGTGCATCATGTTGAAAAAATTAACCATAAAATTTGTTGATTTTTGGTTGATTTCATACGAATTTTTTTTTGGGTGTACGTCTCTTGAAGAGGCCATTTGTTCCTAAACAAATGGCTAACAAGCAACAACTTTTATTTTTTCCAGCTAAAATAAAAGTACCAAATTTATCTGTATCGCATTAGCCGTTCGTGTTTTATTAGAAATGTCTTTTATTTTTGCCAGATTTAACTTTTAACTGTTTTAACTGTTATTCTTGGACTCAAAAGTCCGGATAAAACTTTTTTACTTCAGAAAATATTCAATATTTCAATTCACTCTAGTTTTCGAGATATCCTGATCTAAAAGTGTAAAAATTTAATTTTTCCCGGTTTCTGACGTATTTTTGCATCAAAATGTATATTTCGGAGTGGAAGACGTCCCACAGAAGAGTAATGATCATCTCATAGCACCAGTAACCCGCTGCTTTGCAGAGGTTATCAAAAATTGGGGCTGATACACGAGATTCCCATTAATTACTTTTGTTTTGCTCAGTTAGTCAGTATAGTTTTTAAGTAATTTGTAGTTAAAGTTGCAAAAAAAGTCATATTTTACCTCACTTTTCTCTGCGAAACAATGAAATAGAAACACCGGTGTTGCCACACGCAGTCGACTATTTCATAAGGCCGTCGTCACAGTGGTAAACGAGTTGGGGCGTATTGAATTTTTCTGTGTTGGCGGCCTTTGGCCGCGCTTTTAAAAAATAACCCTGGGCTACGCCATCCGTCCGGACGTGTGCCCTAACCGTGGCTACCGCCACGGTGATGTCCTTCTGCGTAGTACATTCTTCGCCTTTATTTACTCATTTGATGCGACCTTATCATGTGACTTACCTTTTGGTAGGTGTGGCATCACCATTATATGTTGGTGGCCATTATTATTATTGAAAATGTGCAAAAGCAGTTGGTCGAACAATTAAAATGTAAAATTCGGCAAATAAAATTAATAAAAAGTGTGCGAAAGTGGTTCGAACAGCTTAATAAAGCTACGTGTGAAAATATAGTAATAATTAGGTGTGTGTTTAATTTAGAAATTGGTGATAATGGTGTTAGTTTATTTAACAACAATTTGCTATTATTAATATTAGTAAAATATTTATGAAAGTAATAAATTTAGATAAGAAAAGTCTTTTTTGTATCAATTTAAGGCCATAGATTTCAATTAATTTATATGTTAATAGAGCTTTTTGGCCGGTCGAAAGAAAAGCAAACGAAAAGTTTCTTTTATTCTCCTACGCGTTTCGGCGTTGTCATCGCCTTCCTCAGGGAGTCTAATTTATTTGAAATTGTAAAAATTAAAAAGTACACAACACATTAATATTTGAATAATTACAATTAAAATTGCTTGATAAAATACATACATACATATAGTGTAATTTAGAAAACATTAAGACGACATTTAAAATGACTTGCATTTAAAATATTTAAAATACACTTCACATCACAACTATAATCAACATACGTCTACTACATAAATATTGCACTTTTTATCTCCTATTGTCATTCGTTCTCGTTATTGTTGCTCTGTAGGCGCCACTTATGTTGTCAACGTCTTCCTTAAAGTTCATTGCGTTTCTTATTCGTTCTTGTATGCGCAGACTTTCCAGTGTCAATCTTGTTTTTGTTCGTCCCTCTATGTCCAATATTCTTACATTGTCAAAGTCTGCTGTATGTCCCGTATTCGTTAAGTGTTGCGCTAATGCTAGTCGCGTTCCCGTGGGCAATCCAGTTCCGTATCTGAATCACAATCTCACCGGAACGATGCGGATCACCTTCATGAGACTTGGCAGCACTAATATGTAAACCATCCCAAGCGCGTCCGTTGAAGTAATAAAAACGCATGAAATAGTCCGAAACAGTCCGAAAAGTTGCGTTTCTTGAAGAAATGATGTGGATGTTGTCAAGGCAACGATTTTCATCAAAAATAACCCTGGCCGACTAACTGAAATTGAAAAGATGGCTATGATAACGGAAAAAAGAAACGTTTGCACTGACACTGTAAAGAACTAATCCATTTGAAAACAATATGCAAATTAAACTTCTTTAGTTTATTTAATAAAACATTTTCGTTTTTATTTGAATTTTTGAAGAAAAAAAATTCAGGTAAAACACAAAGATAACCTTCATGAGATTTTTAACATTAACATGTCTTTGATTATTCTATAAACATAAAAAATATTTCGGACTTCAAAAATATCCCAGACTTCCAGATTTCTTAAGATTACTCTTAATACACGAAATAACAAAAATATGTCAGACTTCAAGTGTTCTTAAAACTACTTTATACATATACTTAAAACTATTATATGTACACAAAATAAAAAAAGTACTTCATATCACATATTTACATTTTAACAAAAAACAACCAAAATATATCACATTATTTACATTAAAAAAAAAATCACTTTTTGGATTCCAGGAGAGCCTTCATCATAACAATTTTCTCCATATGCCGCATTTGCTTCAGCTACTCCAACACGTTGGCTTTCCAAATCCAAGAGGACATTCTGCATTGCAAATTTTTTTCTTCGTACATGAACAAACTCGTCCTTCCTTGTAATATACGCAGATATGAACACCCTAGTCTCCTCCATTGTTCCAATTCTCTTATCGCTAAAAATTTCATCTATTTTAGTACCATTAAAATAATTTCGTACACATAAAAGCTTTTTTATAATTACATCTTCTTTAAATTGTTTTCCTTTGTTTATTTTTTCGTTGTGCAGCCTTAATTTTCACTCTTTAATTTGTTTCTCTTGTAATAGTTATGTTCGGTAAGAAAATAATTTTTACAATTTCAACAAATTTTTCTGAAATTTTGTCGGATCGTGTTCGTCATTGCACGAAACCTGCAAGGACAAATCGCATTTTTACATTTGGTTTGCAGAAAAATTACAAGTTTTTGCGGTGTTTTTGACTTAGTAAAGACTTGCAAGCGTACCGAACACAACAAATGAGTGTATACATCCCCATAACCATTTTTCTCAATTCTCAATTTGAGATGCATTTAAGAACTAACATTTTTCTCAAACCTCAAACGTTAGTTATCAAATGCACTTCAAATTTCCCTTGATAGCGTTCTCAAACAAAAAGGCACCTTTTTCTCAAACGTTAGTGACATTTTTGAGAAAATCTTTAGTACCAAATTCAGAATTAAGGTTTGAGATTTTTGGCCTGATGTTTATTGGGATATGTCTGTCAGTGCTGCCAAGTGAAAAGGGTTAATCGTCACAAAATCTATTACAATTTATACAGAGCGGAAGTTGATTTAGAAAAATACCAGGATTACAAAATTGTTGTTGCATTTGCATGCAAATTTTTTATCTCGATCTGGATCACTGCCACGGGAACTCAACTGCTGTTGTTGATTTTTTGTTTCTTACGTCTGTTTTATGTTCTCCTATTCTAACACCTAGTGCACGTTTTGTAGTACCTACATATGTACGTTTGGTTACAAATTTCATCTTTATTACCTTTGCATCTAATTTCATATACTACGTTGTGTTGTTGTTCTTTATTAATTTTGTCTTTTGTCCTACTAAATATTTTATTTAGTGTGTGTAAAGGCTTGTGTGCAAATCTAAGTTTATCGTTTGGTATACATTTCTTTAAGTTTTTGTTGTCTGTTAACCCCTGTATATATGTCACTTCTCTAAATATTTTGTTTGTGTGTTTGTTCGTTGTTTCTACGTCTATTGTGTTCGTTGTTTGCATACGTTTTGTTGTTGTTATCCATCTCGCTATTATTTTTGTTGGATAACCATTATTGTGTAGAATGTTTTTGATTTTGTTTTCATTGTCATTTATGAACGCCTGGTCGCTCAGTGCGTAAACCTTCTTTATAAAGTTTATTGATGTGTTTTCTTTTTGGGTCCAGGGGTGGTTAGAATGATAATTGATCATCCTCGAGGACGCTATTGGCTTCGTGTACCAATTAGTCAAGAGTTTGTTATTTACTTTATGGATTTCTATTTCTAGGAAGGCTATTTTGTTATTTTTTTCTTTTTCTGCAGTGAATTGAATCCTTTTATGTTGTGCATTAAGTACTGTCAGTATGTCTTCCACGTCCTTAGTTTTTACAATAGCGAAAATATCATCTACATATTTCGTTATGTATTTGATATTTATGTCTTTACTTTTCAGTTCGCCTATGGCGTCGTCAAGAATTTGGTCCATAACAATGTCGGAAATCGTAGGTGATAGGGGATTACCCATAGGCATACCATGAATCTGTTGGTACACCGCCCCGTCATAAATAAAGTAATTATTGTCTCTTAAGCAGAAATCTATAATGTCAAGGAATTATTTTCTCGAAAGGTTGGTTTCTTTGTGTAAGGATGTCCATTTCTGCATAATTTTCCGTATTGCTAGGTGCACTGGGATATCGGTGAAGAGGGAAATTACGTCAAATGATATCAGTATTTCATCTTTTTCTATTGTCAAGTCTTTTAACTTATTTTTTAATTGCAACGAATTCGAAATATTATAGTCCTTGGAGTTTAATTGTTTTAAAATTTGTCCTAGGTATTTGGAGAGTTGGAGGCACGGTATATTGGTAGAGGCAGAAATAGGTCTAAGAGGTGTGTTTTCTTTATGGATTTTCGGTAGTCCATATAGTCGTGGGGGTATAGCAGCTGTGCAAGTCAATTTATGTTTCTCTGTAATATCAATACTGCCATGTTTGTATAAGTCATTGACTATGGTATTGTTTTTCCTCATTAATTTTTGCGTGGGATCTACTCTCATGGTTCTGTATGTGTCTTTTTCGTTAAGGAGTTCTATCATTTTGTTTTTGTACTCAGTATTGTTCATTAGTACTGTCTTGTTACCTTTGTCAGCGTTTAAAATAGTGATCGAGTCCTTGTGTTGGTGTATTAGTTTTTTGGTGTCTTCAAAAACAACAATTACAATTTCAAATAAATTAGACTCCCTGAGGAAGGCGATGACAACGCCGAAACGCGTAGGAGAATAAAAGAAACTTTTCGTTTGCTTTTCTTTCGACCGGCCAAAAAGCTCTATTAACATATAAAAGAAAAGTCTCGCCTAACATCCCCTGAAAAATTCATTTGAAAAACATTAATACTTTTGAAGATATAGCTTTTGGTAGACAGAAGGAAATGTGAGCCCAGTTTACGCTTGACCGCCGGGAAGTTTTTCTTAATTATTTCAGTCATATTCCCTATAATCTACTAAATGTTATATATTCTAGTAAGTGTATTTATAATACATACATACATACATATACATATGTATAATACACTGGGTGGTTTTATAACTCTGACGAGTTTTATGGCCGAGCCTCTCTCCCAATTCGAGGTGTGCTCCTTAACTTTTGTTTCTCCTACTAATTGGGTGTAGGTACCTACCAAGGCCGTATTTAGGGGGGGCGGGTTTTGGGTGTTTGAACCCCCCACGAAATTCTGGCAGATAAATTTTACTTCTATCATATTCAAAGATATATGTTGAAAACACTAGTTTGCGAATAATTAATTTGAGAAAATACCAAGAATTTCAGGTATAGGGGAGGGCTGGAATGAACCTGCTGCGGTCAAAACCATTTTTTTATGGTTAGGGTTTTGAGATAACGTAATTTTGGGTTTTTTTGGTTACAACTTCAATCAAAAATTCTTTTCGCTGAAGTTACAAATTCCCGCAAGCCGTATCTACTCCGTTCGAAAGATAACTAAGTACGCTTCTAACGACATACAACTTATAAATTAAATTATGTTACATACATTTTCAAAAATTTTAGCATATTTCCTTATAACTGCATAGTCTTTGCATAGCTGAAAATTCATTACTCGGGTTATATTAGTTCCTGAATTATAACTTTTTGTGTGTTTTTCGAAAGATCCCATATATGGGATGTGTGCGTTGTTATATGTAGTCCGATTTCACCTACATATTTTCAATACTAACTTTGGAAAGTCACCATTTTTTGATTTTTTGCGATTATTGAAAAAAAAATTGGTTTTTATAAGAAGTTGTAAAAATCAGGAAAGTTTTATTCTTTTTAAAATTATTCTGTTTTATTGCAAACATTTTAAGCGTAATATTAAAAAGATTCGACGAATACTTTATTTTTGGCGATTTTTTTCAAGTGAAACAAAAAGGATGTTTTATGGTCGAAAAACTCGGTTAGGTGATCCAACTATATGAAAACGACTTCGCAGATAAAAGGACATTACACTCAAAAAAAGAATTTCTCTCGATCAAAGACATAATTTTCCACGCGTCCCAATACAAAATGTTCTTTGTTTTGTGTAAATTTTCTCAAAAATGTGGAAAAAACATAAAAAAACATTCAAACAAATTCGTTGCCATGGGGATTTGTATGGGAATTTAATTTCTCAAAATTATAGAAATCAAGTCTTCAAAACAAGGAAAGTTGGGAATGGAATGGCGCTTAAAGAATTTTTCATTATTTTAATGTATGAATTTTTTCAAAACAAGTATATGAAACCTTTTAACATGTTTTAAGGAAAATTTACTCAAAACAAAGAAAGTAGTGTTCAAAATAGGTAAACAATTTCTTTGACCCCTCCATATATTTTTTTTCTCTCAGTGTAGGAGGAAATATAAAGCTTCCCAAGCACTGTTTGCCAGCATAACACCAACAGTCTCAAAAATAAGCTGTTGCTGTTTTGCGAAAGTTATCATAATTTTTTGAGAACTTTTCAGTTTCGATTTCCTTTGAAAATATCTTAAGTCGAAGCACAGAACAGTCGAATATATTTGTTTGTATTTTGTGCTGTTGCTTTACTGTGTAATTTCAAACAGATCCAGGGGCGAACGCAGGGGGGGTTTTGGGGTGTTAAACCCCCTCCCCCCAAAGTAATTGAATTTTTGAATAATAGAATTTAATTCTACATAGTCATTTGAAAAATTGTAATTTGTTGTTTTCAAAGCAATCTTTCTGCCGACGATGTACACTGAAAAAACAACTTACTCAGATTATGGAAAAGTGGGAATGATTCGGCGCTAAAGACATATTTCCATATTTTGATGTACGATTTTCTTCAAATCAAGGAATAAAAACCAAGTTTTAAAGAAAATTGTACATCAAAATATGGAAATATGTCTTTAGAGCCGAATCATTCCCATTTTTCCATAATCTGAGTAATTTTTTTTTTTTAGTGTATGAATATGTAAAATAAATGAATACATTATTCACTAACAGCGTTGCCGTTTTGATACAATTGTATCTTTTTTGATACTTTTTTTTTTTTTTTTTTTTTTCGTGATTTGATACTTTTTTGTTCACAAACGGCCTATTTTGATACTTTTTTGCTGATAGAATTTAATTTTTTGAAACTATGAAAATGTTAAACTAAAAACAAACCTATTGTATCTGGATAGTATTAAAAAGTTGTGGGAATGTAGGCCAATTAAAAAACCCAGAAAAATATAAACTGGACAGAGACATTTTTTTAATTTGCTTCAAAGTAATGAGTTTGCCTTATAACTCTGTGGCTACTGAACTGGATTTTTTTAGATTTAAGGGCAATTGTGAGTCGAAAATGGACTTCTTTTGAAAATTAGTTCTGAACTGAAAAGTCACCAATAAGGTTTCTATTATTTTTTTAGAGTTTATTGTTAATCATAATAAAGGAAAAATAAAAACTCATTTATTATGACTTTTGGTTTTCGTTCCATGAGCAAACTGTTGTGAAATAAATTTAAATTAAAAAAATTGTGCTATTTGCAAAAAAATACTTGAGTGTCTTAACTAAAATGTCTATATTTTTAATAAAAACAACCAGAAAAAACTGGTCTGAATTAGATACACAACTTTACTTATTCTTTGTTTTTCAAATGAAAATTTTTAAAACCACGGTTGTACTTTTGATACTTTTTGATACTTTTTGTGCTTGGCAATCTGCTTATAAGACCTGGTCCAGAGTGGTCCTTAGTTGTTAAAAGTTTAAATGTAAATGCTAATGCTTGAAAATTACGCTCATAGAAAAACTAAGATTTCTTCATCTTGTATAAATAAATTATTCTCACTGTTTTCTTTCGCTAAATCATGAAACATACCTCTTTTTTGCGTTTCCATAGATATCCGCATTTTTTAGCACTCAAACTTGAAATCTCGCGAAAATCATAATACACTTATTTATACAAACTTTTTCCAGACAATTTTTTTTTTTCAAATGTGTTGACTTTAAATGAGCCAAAGTAACGTTTAAT
Source organism: Urophora cardui (assembly GCA_960531455.1). Classification (NCBI taxonomy): domain Eukaryota; kingdom Metazoa; phylum Arthropoda; class Insecta; order Diptera; family Tephritidae; genus Urophora; species Urophora cardui. Next base: position 102,463,828 of record OY482674.1, read on the forward strand.
GGTGTCTATTGCGTATAGAAGGAGGTTTTCTATAAAATTCAATATATTTTCCACGGAAATACATGACAGAAATTTCTTTTTGAAACACCAACATTTTTTACTTTTGTGTGTAGGGCTGACAACGATGTGGACTTAACGAATATTTAATTCACCATAATCCAATTCGTTCCACCAAAGCTACAATGTAGCTGCTACATGACGAAAAATATGAATTCAGTAGCAATTATGACGCAATAATACAGGTGACCTTTCCTTTTTAGTTTTAGTTTAAATACAGAGAAAATGCAATGAATTGAGCTTTAAAAGGTGCCTTTGTTTAATGTGTGCGTACGTAGGTCCAAACATAAATAGATTTAAGTAAAAATTGTCTGGACGAGTTTTGAGTATTTTTTTTTTGAAAACCCCCCCAAAATATTTTTCTGTGTGCGCCACTGAACAGATCAGTCGATAGTACAGATAAACAGAATTTTAGTTTTAAGTGCGGCTTTTTAAAATTGTTTTTTTTTTTTGTACATTACGATTTCGATTGTGTTCCCATAAATTAAAAAAAAAACAATAACAACAGTGTTGTAAAAACTCGAAATTATGTTTGCCCTTTGCTGTGCTGTACAAATTTCCACAATACAGCAACAGTCGACTATAATTTTTTGAAACTTAAGGCTGCGCAGTTGCAGTAAAGTAGAACTTTTTATTTTTTATACTTCTGCTGCGCTGTTAATTTTTTAATTTTCAAATGAAAATGAAATTCAATGGAAATGAAAAAAAAGTTGAAAATAATTTCAAACCCTGCTCAAAAGACCAGGGCCGTGCGCAGGAATTAGCCTTGGGGGGGGAGGGGTTTAATCTTGGTTTGCATTCGCATACATTTTTCGCTAAGATAAACATATTTGCTGAAGCAGATAACCAGACCCATACATCATAAATTTAAATGTTCTCTAACTTTTCTGAAACTGCATACTCTGATGCTTAAAATTATACCCAAGAAATTTTTTTGGTTGTAAAAATTTTTCTGTATTTGATAGAGAATTTGTGATATGGTGGCATATTATTCGCACTTTTATGAATACATGGCTATAATTAAAGTCCGTTTAACATTGCGATTCTTCGAGGTACGGAAAAGAATTCTGTCAAATATAAAGATAATTGATTGAAATTTTGTGGCATGAGTCCCACAATAGGCCGGAAACAAAAAACAGAAAAACTTTTGAAAATGGGCGTGACACCGCCCCTTTTTGGACAAAGGAATCTACGAGATTTCGGAGCCCATAACTCAAAAAATAATTATTATAATTGATATGTTATGACGAATAATAATAATAATAATATAATACAATGGCGCTATTATAACTCTGACGAGTTTTATGGCCGAGCTTCTCTCCCAATTCGAGGTGTGCTCCTTTTTTGTTTTTCCGACTAATTGGGTGGACCTACAGTTTTATGCCGGCTCCGAACGGCGAATGCATTTTTTGTGAGAAGCTGTTTCATGGCAGAAATACTCTCGGAGGGTATGTCGCCCACTGCCGAGAGGTGACCGCTGCTCTTAAAAAAACCCAATAATTGGATTTTTACTAATTAGAAAAATTTTTTTGGTGTTTACTCCGACTGGGGTTTGAACCCGAGACCTCTGGTATAGCAGGCGAGCACTCTACCCACTGCACCACAGCGGCCACATGACGAAACTTAGGGTTAAACTTTTATTACTTGTACTAATATACGTTAAAAAATTTAGCGAAATTGGTGTATAACCACGTCTACTTTTTTACAAAAACATTTCTAAAATGGCCTTGTGAAATTTGTGACGTGACATCTTTGTAACAAAAAGTCATAAAGGAATGAAATTTTGCACAAGGAATAATATTCATATGCTTAGTCGGATAATTGATACTAATTTTGAAAATGGGTGTGGCTACGCCCACCTCACGCGGTATCCGCATTATATAAAAATACACCGTGTTTCCGTCAAACGTAAACAATGAGAACATCCCTTTGCCAAAATAGTTGACTTATCTGGTCTAATTCTGATTCATCAAAACCTAGTTAACCAGGTCCTGAATAGTACTGTTTACAGTACTTGTTAATTGAAACTGCTCACTGTTTTCACAAAATGAAAATTTTTTGTTATCAGTACAATTTTTTGAAAAATTTCAAACGAACATAGTAGCATATAACTTTGTAATTTCGGAAAGCTCCAAGTGCAATTCAAAGTGCCGAGCTTATGTATTGGCCAACCTTATTTTTTGCAACTTTCACCAATTTCTTCTTCCGTAAAATTATTGTACTAATTTTGTCAAAAATTATGAGTCAAGATTCAATGCAAAATTTATAAACTGTGTTTTGAAAATTTTTGCAAAATCATTGCAACTTAGATTTGGTCATGGGGGGAGGGTTTAACCCCCAAAACCCCCCCCCCCCCCCCGTGCGCACGGCCCTGCAAAAGACTAAAATAATGACATATCTATCAATTTTAAAAATCGGATGTCAAATAACAAAGTTGCAAAAAAAACAAGTTAGAGTCTCAACATAAGCTAAAAATCTTGAGGCGGACTTTTACAGCTGAAAAAAGCTGGGTAATCTAACCGAGTTTTTCGTCCATAAAATATTATTTTTTTTTTCACTTGGATAAAATCACCAAAATAAAGTGTTCATCGTGTTTGTAATAAAACTGTCTAATTTTTAAATGAATAAAAGTTTCCTGATTTTTAAAACTTCTTATAAAAATCCTAATTTGAAAATCAAAAGTTTCGTAAAAAAATTTCTTCTAAATAGCACTTTAGAAACCAGATTTTTTTTTTTATTATTTTTATTTAGTGCACGAAATAGGTTATATATTTTTCTCAAAAAAAAAAATAAATAAATAAAAAAATCCACAATGATGAACCCCCCACGAAATAAATTCCTGGCTACGGCCCTGGTACCTACAGTTTTATGCCGGCTCCTAACGGCGAATGCATTTTTTGTGAGAAGCGTTTTCATGGCAGAAATATACTCGGAGGGTAATGCGCCCACTGCCGAGAGGTGATCGCTATTTAAAACCCCAATAATTGGTTTTTTTAATTAATTGGAAACATTTTTTTGGTGTTTGTGCGGACTGGGGTTAGAACTCGACACCTCTGATATGGCAGGCAAGCACTCTACCCACTACCCCACAGCGGCCACAATATTCAGTCATTTCACTTTTGCAGATCCACTAAAAAAAAATATGACTGAAAGTTCATTTAAACAAAATTCGTTGCTTTTGATATGCATAATAAGGTGGAGTGAAAACATATGGAGATTTTTTTTTGTTCTTTTTTTGAACGTACCAGCAATGAAAAGTTGCCTTTATACGAGTTAATGAACCCCACAAAATTTTATGGCGATAGGATGACGTTTTGAACTGCCCCCAGCCCCGCAAAGTTGAAAGCAATAAGCACGATCTGGTACAAATATGAAATTTTGAAAATTATAAAATCAAAAAACGATGAGGATTGATAAATATGGCTAAGCTGAGTATTAAAGTGAATGCTATTTTTTGGAAACAACAAAAACAAAAGTTATTAAAGGTCAAAGTTTATATTATGCATTTTTTAAATTGCAATTACTTAAAAACTGCTGGACCGATTTCGAATAATTTTATACCATTCGATAGGTACTTTGATTCCCTTTAATTTGGTATACATTTGATATATGACCCCCCTTGCGGGGATCAAGCCCCCTTTTACCCCCCTTACGTTTCATATATAAAGTGTATATCAAATTAAAGGGAATCAAAATACCTATCGAATGGTATAATAACATTCGAAATCGGTTCAGTAGTTTTTAAGTAATTGCAATTTAAAAAATGCATAATATAAACTTTGACCTTTAATAACTTTTGTTGTTGTTTCCAAAAAAACAAAATTCACTTTAATACTCAGCTTAGCCATGTTTATCAATCCTCATACTTCCTTTTTTTGATTTTATAATTTTAGAAATTTCACATTTGTACCAGATCGTGCTACTTTTTTCAACTTTGTGGGGCTGGGGGCACCTCTAAACATGCGAGTAGGTCAATAAAATTTTACAGGCTTATTTCTGGGCTAGAAAGGTGCCGTTCTGGCTTTGGAACAAGTTGAATTTCCAAAAAAAAATTTTCACTCCACCTTAATGCACAACACTGTGTATATGTATGTATATGCATGTGTTTCATAGTAAGTGGCTTAAACAACCAATAGTAATTAGCGGCAGCCATTGGAAGATTTCTGATTGGCTGGAGCTTATAAAGCCAATACGTGTGTGGAGTGTCTGCATTGCAGAGTAGGCAAATTGAGAATTACAAATTTATAGAATTTTCCCATTCCCAACTGCATTACTAATTTTGTATTCTTCGAAAGTGTTCGACAATGAATAAGCGTGAACTCGCGGAAAAAAATTAATTTAAATTTTTTAATATATATATATATGTATATAGATATGTACATACATATACATAGATACATACATATGTAGATAAAACTTATTTAACATAAAACAAAAAAAAATAATAATAAAAATAAGTTGCGTTAAGTGATAAATAACAAGAAAATGGCCAGTTACGATACACAAATTTGCCGAGAAGCGTCTAACTGTTATGGCAGTGAAAATATATATTTCAACGATATGCATATGAGCGATGTTGCCTCTATTGAACGTATGTGATTTTAAAATTACATACATATGTACCTACATAATACTAGAAGAAAAAAGTTAAAGTTAAAATAAGTATACATATGTAGGTAAATATGTATCTACATATATACATAAATATGTATAGGTAGTAAAAATATTTGCATGAAGTTTTCCGCTTAATAAAAGCTAAAAGTTCTTGAAATTTAAAAAAATCAAACATGACCCTAAATATGAGGGTGACATATTAAGAGCGAAAGTAAAAGTATCAATTAAATTGTTTAAATAGCAACTTTCACATTCTCCGCCAAATAGTTCTTCTCAAATTTTCCATTTTCGGGTCCAAATTGCAATAGATTGTTTTGATCCAGATAAACATCGGGATCAAAAAATTGTTGCAGTTGCTTGCAAATTTTTTGTCCGAACCACTGCCACGGGAAGTCGCCTATTATTAAAGCATTAAAATACTCAGTAGGTCTTGGAATCATCGTTTTATTAATCGGGGAGTATTTCTCAATAGATACTCTATTACAACCTATACTTCGTGTATAAGCATACAATTTTGTATACCTACTCTCTTTTAACATTGTCTGTCCTAGGAAGGGAAGTAATAAACACAAACAAAATAAAACAAAACTGAAAAAATTTTGATATTGCTCGGAAAGGATATCAAATAGAGTAATCTTCTGCTCTCGCTTGGGGAGGTCTCGCTCCAAGTTCTACTGGGCAATTTCCTTTCTTTTTTTTTTTTTTGAGAATCTAGCTGGAACTCTGAAAAAGTAACACTGGTTTAATGCATTATATAACTAGTTCGATTAATTAGTTTTTGAGATAACGGTAATTTTTTGTTATCACTTCATTCAAACATTATTTTCGTTGGAGTTACAAATGCGATAAACGCTTCTAACAACATACCTACAACCAGTGATGTGATACGTAGGGAAAATTCCCTACATGTAGGGATTTTAGTCGGAAAAAAGTGACCGTAGGGAAAGAAGGACAGATTTTTATAAAATAGCTAAATGTAGGGATTTTTTTAAAAAGTCAAATCAAAATTTCAATTCAACTTTTTTTCAGTTCAACACTGACTGTCGATCTGAATAATGAAAATGCTGCCAAGACGAGTTAAATCGCGAACCCTTCAATGACGTAATTGGAGAGGGAATACCGTATAGTGAACTATCTAATAACACGATTTTTTTTTTCAGGGCATCGGAGCAAAAGATTTTTTTTTTGGCTATGCTCTTAGCTCCGAATTTTTTTCCCCTTAAGGCCTCTCCGTATCTCTCAAGAAAACGCTCAAGAAAAAATTTGCATTATTTCTTGAGCGTTGAAATGGCAGTAGGAAAGTAATTATATTTTCAAACGAAATGTCACATTTGAGTTTATTTACCTCTTCTGTCAAATTTTCTTGAAGATTTAACTAAAAAAATTTTTTTTGGGAAAACGCAAACTTTTATAATTTCAAAGAGTTTCCTTCTACGGCTAACTACAAAATCACTTTTATTTCCGCCATTTTTATTGTTTTGAGTATTTTATAAGACTAGACTCAAAGGCATGACCCAGTTATTGAAATATATGGCAAAACCCCAGAAATCGAAAATTTCGAGTTAAATCCCTATTGCATAAAACGTGCGATATATACATATGTTACATACAACGCATTAATACATATATTTTTTTTATTATAATAATTGTTCAAAACAGTAAACCATCAGTATTTTATTGTAATTTTTTTTGATTTCTTTGAGAGCCAGTGTGTATGCAGTACGCAGTAGAACAGCCGATTTTCATTATTTAGTAAAAGAAAAAGATGACGCAAACGTCAAAGCTGTGTGATCAATAATTATTTTGCTCCTTAATTTTGTGCTTTAATATTGTATAATAATTTACTTTAATTTAAAAGTTCATTGCGAAAAAGTGAATAATTTAGTGCACTACAAAAGCAATAAAGTTAAACAGATTTTGGTTAATTATTTATTGAATATTTTTAATTTAAAATTTCAAGTGTGATTGCCGAGTCATTTTGCATATTGTTGTTGCAGTTGTGTGGCTAATCTTTTTAACATAAATTGTTTTTGTGTTTTTTGCGTTCTTTATTTTGCACTTTTTCATTTTGCACTTTTTCATTTTCATTTTTATATTCTCTTTCTCTTGTCACAGCTGTTTGCGTCTTGCTGTGCATCTCAAACTGCTCACTGTCATATACACTACACTACTTTCCAAACTGTCACTAACTTACTAACTTTACAGTCTTTCAAACTGTTCGTAGCTATTAACCCTTTCGGTTCTATCATTCGTTTTGACACTTATTTAATTTCTCTCTGACTGTTTACTTTATATTATCTGTAATAGAATTTTATATTCTAAAGTTTAGAATCTAAACATGTCTTGCATATATAAAAACTGTTCTGTTAAAAGTGAGTCCGAGCGTTTCGTGTCTTGTTGGCTGTGTGATGGGTTAGCTCATATAAAATGTGCAGGCATAACAGGCAGAATGCTGGATTTGATAAATGACAGAAAGGGCTTGCGTTGGTCATGCGTGAATTGTAGGTCGACCGAAGTAGATCTTTCTAAACTTTTCAGCCAAACGAGAAGTGGTTTCTCTGAGATTGGAAAGGAGCTACTTTCTTTGTCTGAAAAATTCAAGCACTACGAAAATCTGTTTAATTCATTTAAATGCCTAGAACTCTCTTCTTCATCATCGGCATCTTTACCTTCTTTACTTGGTACGACGGGTGATTCCACTGCTGCACCACGTAATGTGCCAGTGTTGAAAAATCTTCACTTAAATCCTGTACAACCACGGGAGGAACTTATTGACTTAGCTTCACCGAATCCGCATTCTGTGGAGTCTTGTTCTACAAAGGACTCATCTTCAAATTCTAGGTCTTCTAATGCACCTCTCGAAAGTATTTCGGTACAATCAACTATGCCCGAAACGACTGAACCAATTGTTAATAAGTTGGTTGTCGTTCCTCCGAAGAAATCAATATTCGTATCTAGGTTTGATAAAGACACAACCGCGGATGATCTAAAGGGCTATATTTCGTCCAAAATCTCTACTGGAAATATTTTTATCAAAAAATTCAACTTTTCATACACAAGAGACATTTCTTCTTTTAAAATTGATGTATCTCCTCAAGATTATTTATTTTTATTATTTATTTATTTATTATTTATTATTATTTATTTTACTGAACAGTTCATTTTGGCCACCTGGTGCTTTTGTTCGCGAGTTTGAAATCAGGCCTAAAATACATGGTCACAATACGGCGAAAATTTCTCGTACTGCTTCAAAAAACTGAGTATAACCTTAAATTCCGCATTAAATATTTTCTATCAAAATGTCAGGGGCCTGAACACCAAATTAAGTGATTTTTATTTAAAAACGATTGACTGCGTCTATAATGTAATTTCTTTTACCGAAACATGGCTTAAGCCCCATGTTTTTGATTCTGAAATCTTTTGTAACCATTATCAGGTGTATAGAAATGATCGCGTAAACAGAATCGGCGGTGGTGTCTTGTTTGCTGTAAAGTCCTCATTACATTCTGAGGTGGTCAGTACACCTAATATTGGTGGTGTGGAGTCGATTTGCATTCGAATTAAGCAAGCAAAGGATTGGATTTATTTATTTGCTTGCTATATCCCGCCAGCCTGCAATATAAGCGTGTATATGGAATTAGCATCTGTGCTTAAAGATGTACACGCGCTGTTGAACTCCTCTGACTCTATGCTTGTGTTAGGCGATTTTAATCTTCCGTGCATTTCTTGGAGCGTTTCAGAGGAGAATATTATTCCGAACTCATCGAGATCGGACATGAATAGCTTTTTCGATCAGATTGCGGATCTTTCCCTCAACCAGGTGAACATATTTCAGAATGCGTTCGGGAAAATCTTAGACCTAGTTTTTGTAGATGATAGCTCTAAGTATGTCCTTCACCGCTGTGACCCTCTTGTTCTACCGGAGGACTTATACCACCCTTCTCTAGAGATTACATACGAAATTGTAAACAATATTAGGGGCTGCATTCCTAGTTCAGCAAACACAAGTACGTATTATAATTTTTCCAAGGCCAACTTTAAAAAACTTAATAATGAGTTAGCTAGTTTAACATGGCCAAAATTTAATAACGATGTCGAGCAAAACGTTTTACTTTTTAATAAAATTATTCATTGCCTATTTGAAAAACTTGTGCCTAAACGTGTTCATGAGTACAGTGAGCCATTACAACCTTGGTTCACAAAAGAGCTTAAAACTTAAAAAAATAAGAAATCCCGAGCTTTCAAATCATACAAGAAATCGGGCTTGCATGCCGACTACTTAAAGTATGCTGAGCTTAGACGCCAATACTTTGTGTTAAATAAAAAATGCTATAGAGCTTATATACGTAAAATTAAGTCTAATTTTATTCGTAATCCAAAATCGTTTTACAGTTTCGTAAACTCCAAGAGAAAAGTTACTGGGTTTCCGTCTGCTATGAGATATCAAGACAACACTTCAAGTGATAGTCAAGAAATTTCCAATCTTTTTGCACAATTTTTCAAACATAATTATTCCAACATAGAAGAACTTCCATTTCGTAACTATCCATATCGATTATCTCCTAATACATCAATTTACAAACCATATATATCTACAGATGACGTGTTATCAGCTTTATTATCATTAAAAGAGTCATTTAGTTATGGTCCTGACCAGATACCAACATGCTTTCTAAAAAAATGTGCCATAAACCTGTTTAAACCACTAACTGCACTATTCAATAGTTCCTTAGAACAAGGCATTTTCCCTATGCTCTGGAAAGAGTCATTCATTATCCCCCTTCATAAAAGCGGGAGTAGGTCCTCCATAGAAAATTATCGAGGTATAGCAAATATTTCGGCTATTCCTAAATTATTTGAAGCAATAGTTACCAATAGATTGTCTCATTCAACGTCCTCATTAATTTGTGATTCCCAACACGGTTTCTGTAAGGGTAAATCAACGGTCACAAACCTACTGGAGTTTACCACTAGTGTTTCTAATGGATTTTCTCAAAACTTACCCACTGATGTTATATACACGGACTTCAGCAAAGCATTTGATAAAGTCAATCACTCCTTGCTGATTCTTAAACTTGATCTTCTTGGCTTTCAGCCCAGCCTTTTGCAATGGATATCTTCATATCTTTTAAATAGAACACAAAGGGTGATTTTCAAAAATGCTTACTCGTCTATTATTAATGTTACTTCAGGAGTTCCTCAAGGCAGTCACCTTGGCCCGATTCTGTTTTTGCTATTCATTAACGATATAACTACTACAATTAAACACTCAAAAATTTCATTGTATGCGGACGACGTAAAGCTTTTTAGATCAATCTCTTCATTTGATGATAGAACTTTGCTTCAGGAAGATTTAAATTCCTTAGTTTCTTGGTGTGACACTAACTTAATGCCACTTAACCTCAATAAATGTAAATTCATGCGCTTTTCCCGGAAAACCGTACAGCCAGCTTCTTATGCAATAAATGGCTTAGGTCTCGAACAAGTAAATGAGTTTGTGGATTTAGGTGTAATAATGGACTGCAAACTTAGTTTTAACATTCATATTAATGCTACAGCAAATAAGGCAAGAGGTGTCTTAGCGTTTGTAAAACGTTGGTCAAAGGAATTCAGCGACCCATACATAACTAAAACACTCTTTACAACTTTAGTAAGACCTATATTGGAATATGGTTCCATAGTTTGGAATCCATACTATCAGATTCACTCTGATCGCTTAGAGTCAGTCCAAAAACAGTTTTTGCTTTTTGCTTTAAGAAATTTGCCTTGGGATTCTGGTTACAATCTTCCACCGTATACTAGCCGTTTAAAACTCCTTAATCTTCCGACTCTTGCAAGTCGACGAGAAATGTTAGGGGTATTATTTATCGTTAAGCTTTTGAATGGCTTAATTCTTTCTCCTTTCTTGCTAGCTGAAATAAACTTTAACATTCCTTCTCGTTCAACAAGACACTTCAACCCTATCTATTTAAAGCAGTGTAAATCAAACTTTGAATTAAATGAACCTTTCCGGGGTTTATGTAAGAGCTTTAATTCCTATTCCAGCTTTTTAGATATTTCGGACTCACTTTTCATTATAAGGGAAAAAATACTGTCTTATCTTAACACATAGTAGCGATTATTCTGTTATAATTCTCAAGACTAACTTCAAATGTACTATACTCAGCTGATGATTTTATTTCTCTGTAGCTGAGCAGTTTAAGATCTCGACGCTTAACAAACTCCTGCCACTCAACACCTCGGCGTTTTATGTAAATAAAAATATCCGTACGTCATGCGGGTGCGTCTCTCGTGCGGTCGGGCGGGATTGGAGGGCGTGGGTTATTATTATTGTTATTATAAAAGACGTTCATATACTGCCGTGCGGTTTTTTCATTGTTCTAGCATGGAAATAACTAAAAAAGTGTAGGGAATTACGTAGGGAAAATTTTAAACAAGCGTAGGGAAAAGTAGGGATTTTTTTCTTGCTCTGTAGGGAATTTCCAAAAAAGTATCTACCATCACTGCCTACAACTTGTAGTGGTTGAATAAAAACTCGCTGAGCAATAGCGATTTGATCTTCAAATTAAGGTAACGCTGTCAAAGCATTTCCATACACGGAAAAAACGACATTGATGTCACATCCATATATATGGATAATCCTGTCTGATCCATAAACTATGGATGTCATATCCATATAATGGATGCAATACCAATATTTATTTATATAGTACACATTTTTTTTGATATGGTACCCATTATATGGATATGACATCCATAGTTTATGGATCAGACAGGATCATCCACATATATGGATGGACATCAATATAGTTTTCTCCGTGTACGAACGGAATGGAATCGGGCTGAAAATGGTAACACAATGTTCCAACGTATTGAGGTGGTAACTTAATTTTCCTGCTGCCCGGAATACCAAAAGGGTGCTTAATGTACCAGATTCTTCATTTCACCAGTAAAAACCGTATTCGTTTCGGCAAGAGTTAGAGACTTGCGAAAAAACAACCACTGGTATAAAAACAAGTGAAAATTAAACGACCGTTCGTTAAAGTAAAGGAATTGGAAAAAAGGTGTGTTTATTTGATGAAATTTCTTACAAATTTTTATCGATAGATGTCTCCCTATCTTCAAATCTAGCCAAGACTCAATAGGCGAGTTCCCGTGGCAGTGATCCAGATCCGGATAAGAAGTTTGCATGCAAATGCAACAAGAATTCTGTGATCCTGGCGTTTATCTGTATCAATTTCGGATCCGTATAGATTGTAATAGGTTGTTTTGATCCAGATAAATACCAGAATCACAAAATTGTCGCATTTGCTTGCAAAATTTGTATCCGGATCTGGATCACTGCCACGGGAACTCAACTAATGTAACACCGTTCGTTAAAGTACGGACAAAGAACGTATGTTGTACAATATACGTTCTTTGGTACGGAATTGGAGAAAATTTTCTAACGAACGGTATTCAGGGTTGCCACTTTGAAATTTTTTTTCCGACCAAATTCGTCTCAAAACCCTACCAAAATAGCTTTCAGCCGACCAAAATTTTTTTTCACAAAATTCGTCATTTAAGCTGGTTTTTGAAAATTTATGTATTTTTATATATTCATTTAACTGGTATATATAGGAACTTATACATACATATCACTCTTCAAGTATTTTCACATGTTTTAGCTTAAAATAATAATATACGAATGCGTTTATACATATGTATGTACATTAATTTGTGTATGTAATCTATGTTAACCTTTTAAAATAGTTACGACTATGGTTTAACAGGTACGTCCAAGTAGGTATACAAATGAGATCAGAACTTTAATTAAATATCAAAATTGAATCTAAGATCTTTTTTTGTGCATAGTGCTTATTTCTAATTTGTTTCTGAGTTTGGTTTTATTAAAGAAAGTGTAGAAAATCTGCGCCCCGGTGCAGCAGAGCTGTGTGGAAGCGTAAGCAGATTAAAAATAAATTTTGTGAGCCCGCCAAAGCAATTTTCATTAAGCGCATTTGTCATCAAACTAAAAAATGAAGAAAGGGGTTTCATGCGTATGCGTTCACCTAATTTTATCCACTTTACACAAAACTCTGCCGAAGAGAAACACAAAAAGTATTCAAGCAAACTGTTGCTGCGAGAAAGAGACATGAATACATGAACTTTCAAACGTTCTTTCAACAGTGTTGTGGCAAAATCTAGCAAATCAGTGATGTTACTTGAAGGAAGGTAAAAACCTACCAAAATTCAAATCGTGCAACCATCCGACCAACAGGAAAAAAAACCGACCAGTTTTGGTAGGAAAAGCCCACTTATCACATCCCTGACGGTATTGCGTTGATTTCGATGATGGGGGAGACATGTATTGAAAAAAATTTGAAACCATTTCACTTATTCACAATAGAAAAAATTGGCATAATCAGTAAAGATCAGTTTAATGAGTATCTGGCATACTCTCTAAAGGTATCTTAAAGTCTCTAACATATTGTATGGAAACTGTCAGCCAAGAGAGCAGAATCGAGTTTAAGCGAGCAGAGAAGTGCCCAATAAAACACTCCTAAAGTAAATTATGCTACCACAACGGAACAAGGCCGTATAAGGAAATATAGAGCTTCCAAAGACTAAACTACACCTTTTCCAGTTCAGAAAGTTACAATTGAGTTCAGAAAATTACAAATGAAGTTCAGAATTTCCAATTGAAGTTCAGAAAATTTCAATAGAAGTTCAGAAAATTGGTACCCTGACATAATCCCAAGGGGCATAATCCCAAATTTTTTATTTGGGATTATGTCACTCCCCCTAGGGTGACATAATCCCAACTTTTTTACTTGGGCTTATGTCACCCTAGGCGTAGTGACATAATCCCAATTGGGATAATGTCATTTTCAAACCCAAAAAAACATTTCAGTAGTCTTTCTTAGATTTTATTACATTCAGCAAAAAATTAAAGCTGACAATAAAGTAATGTTGTTATATAATAATACATTGAGTATATGTATAAGATGAAATATGTATGTACTTAAATACACATGTTCTCAAAAAATTACTTTAAAACTAAAAAATTACGTTAAAATTAAATATATTTACATATATACAGACTGTTTTCAATAAAACGATAGGTATATAAATATTTGTGTACATTGTATATATGTCTATAAAAAGATGAAAATTTGGAAGAAAAAATCGCGCGATTTTTGATTCCAAATTTTAGCCTGCGGCGCTTTTTTTTTTAATAGATCGATAGGTGTATACATATGTATGTACATATGTCTATAAAAAGATGAAAATTTGGAAGAAAAAATCGCGCGATTTTGATTCCAAATTTTCGCCTGCGGCGCTTTTTTTTAATAAATCGATAGGTGTATACATATGTATGTACATATGTCTATAAAAAATAAAAATTTGGAAGCAAAAATCGCGATTTTGCTTCGCACTAGTACCTACTCGAGTGATTTGGTATTCTGGCTTCCTTTTATTTGGGATTATGTCACTCCCACATAGGTGACATAATCCCAAGTAAAAAAATTGGGATTATGTCACACCATGGTGAGTGACATAATCCCAAATTTTAAAATTGGGGTTATGCCACTTGGGATTAAATCACGGCACCCAGAAAATTACAAATGAATTTCATTAAATTTAATGACGGCGTTCATAAATGAAAATTCATAAACTTGGCGTAGAACAAAATTCAAAATTTTAACAGTTTTTATGGCTTATGAACAATATTTATGAACACTATTCATAGAATTCATTATTGTTCAACTAGTATGCGACAGACAAATGTTTCGTTCGTTCGTTAATTTTCCGACGGCTTTGCATATTTCTGCAATTCTCAGATGATTAGAGAAGCACTTGGTGTAAAAATTTATTATTTGCATTTTCACTTATATGAAATGAAATGTTGCCCTTTGTCTGCATAAGTGCTAGGAAAGTATTAGTTGACTAATTATGTTTTTCCGATCCCTCCGGCCTTTGTTTCTTATTTATTTATTATACTTTTTAAATATATTTTATATTTTTGTTAAAAAAATTAAATTACAAAAAAAAAAAAAAATTCTGTCGCCTTGACATTGACGATAATGAAAAAAGTAGATAAAACTAATGTATTTGGACATTAATATTAATGGAAAAAATAGTTGATTTTGAACCATTAATGAACGGCGTTCATATGCTCAAGATTTTAATGAACGAGGTTTATGAATATGAACGAAATAATCAACGTGATATAAAAATTTTATGAACGGGTTCATAAAATATCGACCACTTTGCGCGCGGGTAATTTTGTCGAAATTTACTTTTTGATGCAAATTTGTCCTACATCCCTCAGCGCATCACCTGGTAAAATATTGTAGCCAGTGTTGCCAGAATATTTTGAAGCTTATAGCTAAATTAAATTAAAAAAATTGCTAAAAATAGCTAAATAATTTTTTTCATAGCTAAAATAAATAGCCAAATTTTTTTTTTTTTTCAAAAATAGCGAAATATGATTTATTTAAAAAGACCTGACATAAAACAACTTCACATATATTAATATTTATATATACATATATTATATATTGTAGCCATACATATATTTGTTTGTATGTACTTATATATTTACGTCGCATAATAAGATTATTACAATGAAAAAAATCAATTCATTACATATGTATGTATGTATGTATGTACATTCAATTGTAGTATTAAAATAAATTATAATAGCGACTAGTTAATATTTAAACTTTAGTTAAAAATTTGATTCAATAACATTTCAAAAATCATATCTTCTTCATTTAATTCACAGGTTGAATTATTATTAATTGAAGGCATTGCTTTAATAATATCGTTAGGAATTTTAAAGTTATTACAACATTTTTCAAGCCTTTTTAGACCATACCTAACAGTCAATAGAGAGTTTAACATAAATAATTGCATTCTATTTCTTTGCTTTGTTTTTATTACGTTCATAACAGAAAATCTACGTTCTATTTCTGTATTACTAAGCGGTAGGATTAGAAAATTAAACACAAAAGATTGTAGTTCTTCAAACGGATTTTCGTTAAGAGCATTTCTAAACTTTCTTACGTCTACCCAAAACTTTATTGTAGAGGTAGTTCCCTTCCATGGGTACGCGTGTAGTTTTTCCATTGCATTTCTAAAATAGTGATTTCCTCCGTGTTAAAGTGATCCTTTTCATCCTTGAAAGTGTCAAATATTTTTGGCTTTTTTACAGAAAAAAATTCAATATTTTTTAAAGATTGAATATTCTGCGGTAAGCGTTGGCGGAGTTGCTCAATTAACTTGATAATAAAGTTCTGAAAAATTTTACGAATACACCGTGAAAAGGACGGTTTAAATATCGCGTATGCCAATGGTCATTTGCGAATTCAAATAGCAAAATGGGCAACAACAAAATGTATGGCAGAGTTGCTTTTGCGCACTGCGAAAACCTTATTGCATCCAAGGGAGATCTAGGAAGGTAGGCTCGGTGGCGAATTCAGAAACTACTTTTTTATTTACAAAGGTAGAGTGTAATGTCAAAATCAAAGCGAATTCACATCATGACCAATAGGAATGGGCGAGTCTCAAGCGAATTCAGATTTTAACTAAGGCGAATTATCATTTTGACATTACACTCTACCAATTACAATAATAAAATACATGGGAAATTTCTGAATTCGCCACCGAGCCTACCTTCCTAGATCTGCCTTGATTGCATCAACCTTGCATATGAATGCACCAATAATCGATAAAATAAGGAAGGCATGCCAGACTATCAACTTTTATATAGTTTGATAATCATAAGGATAAGTATACACTTTCAAGTTTTCATAAACTCGCAGATGACTCATTAGCTTAAAATGATAAACTGATGTGCAAAATAAAGAAATTAAGAAAAATAGCTAAAAATAGCTAAGCTATTAAAAAAAAAGCTAACAAAAATAGCGAATAGCTAAACGCAAATATCTGTAGCTAAACGCCAAAAGTTATAGCTAAATCTGGCTACAAAATAGCTAAAGTGGCAACACTGATTGTAGCTGAAATGCTTATAGTTGTGCCAACAATTGGCTTTCTTTTTTATCGTAAGGTGGAAATTTACTCACTATATTACCATGAACCCATCATTAAAAATGCAAAAGTGTGGAATAAGACACTTGTATTTGTCATATACAAGTGGCCGCTGTGGTGCAGTGGGTAGAGTGCTCGCCTGCTATTCCAGAGGTCTCGGGTTAAAACCCCAGTCCGGACCAACACCAAAAAAAATTTTCTATTTAATTAAAAATCAATTATTGGGTTTTTAGAAACAGCGGCCACCTCTCGGCAGTGGGCGGCATACCCTCCGAGTGTATTTCTGCCGTTCGGAGCCGGCATAAAAACTGTAGGTCCACCCAATTAGCAGGAAAAACAAAAGGAGCACACCTCGAATTGGGAGAGAAGCTTGGCCATAAAACTCGTCAGAGTTATAATAGCGCCATTCAGGCCCGTAGCTAGGGCAATGCCCTACCTTAAAATTAGAATGTCCTACCTTAAACAGGCCAACAAGTGAGATGAATTATTATAATTAAATTTTTTGTCATAGTTTGAGATAAAAAATTATTGCGGTTGCAATGTATGATATGGAGAATCCACCCTGCATCACATATATAATTACATAAATAAGACCATCGAATTTTTGTAGTTTGGTTAAAGGAATGGTTCATTCCGGCACTTTTCTGACAAAAACAAATCTCACTGTGATCGAACAACACCAAAAGCGCGGAATTGATTACTAAGGCTATGTGCTAATCTAAAACATTTTACTCGATGGAAAAATGAGGTGTCTAAATTTTCTATGGTTATCGTTTAATCATTTTCGACACATACCAAATTTAAAGATCTCCACATCTCCACATCTAAATCTGGAAGCTGTACCATCTTGTTGGCTTATTCTCAATGAGTATTGCTTATGTACTGTCACAATAATTATGTGGCAACAAATAGGTATTAAATGTACGGGGAAAATTTTCCAACAGTCTACCACGCGTTGAAAAAAGTCATTGGGGGTTGTAAAGGAGGTCCTCCTGATTCTAATGCCGGAATCGCAATTTGGCGTTAGGTCGGTCGCACGTTGATCGTACCTCAAAGCCGTTTCACACTGACATTCGATATTAGATTGTAAACATGTTCACTGCCACTAATATATTTTGTTGAAATGTTCACCTCAAAAATAAAATTTTACGATCAAATTCTTGAGGGCACAATGCGATTTGCTCCATATATTTCCATACATTTTTACTCACTTTTCAGAAGCGCGACCGACCGAACGCCAAATTGCGATTCGGGCATAAATCCAAAAGTCCCGTCGACCGGAGATATTTGTAAGTTGTAAAATTTACCAAACAAACCCCCAAAACTGCGTACGATTACCGAGGAAAGGCACTTATAAAAACATGCACATATGTATATATGTGTGTAGAACACCTATTTTCTTCGAAAGTAATTTTTCTCGGACCGTGGTTCCTTAATGTCAAGTCGTCCCTTTCGGTAGACAGATGGAAATCTGAGCCAATGTATGTCACTGACCTAGAGAAAAGTGATATATATGCTGATTGATTTTGGAAGCCATGTCTCGATGTAAGATTAATTGTGATACATTATTTACTTCCGCCCTACCTTAAATTTAAGTTTAGCTACGGCCCTGGCGCCATTGTATTTGTCATATACAACCTTTTTTAAATATTATCGTAAGGGACATTTATTCAAATACGCTTATAAAACATTGAGAGCGAAATTATTGTAAGGAACAAAATTATGATTTTTTCGCAAAGTGCAAATTTTTTCAAGAAAAAAAATATCACGTTCAGTATATTAATGAACTATCTAATCGCGTGTTCAATTTCTTTTGAATACACCAATAAAAACAGTAAAAAAAAACAAAAAAAATTCTTTCTTGTAAAATTTGCATTTGTCCCTTACGATAAAGTCGCACAAAGGGGTCGATATTATGAATTTTTTCATAGATTTTATGAAATTATTTGTTATAGTTGAGGACAAGTACAGTTTAAGTGCAGCATTTGACATGCTCAATACACAATACGGTTTACAAAAACCTTCGATTTCCTTGTTTTTATGGCTTTCTGCCCAAATTCTGCGCGTTTTCTGCCGTCATGTGTGGCTGGTCTTAGTGTTTATCACCGTACCATAATTGACTTCTACCTCGCTTTGCTTTAGAGTTTTACTTTGACAGTTCCATTCAGCATGTGCTTTTCAAAGGGACATGTTCACAATTGAGGTGAAGCGAGTAAAGCAAAGTATAAAGTTAGCCATGTCTCAACTTTTTTACACTTTGACAAATATCTCCCCTTATGTGGGTGTGTGTATGTTTGTATATCTACACTTATTTAAGCGATTTCGCGCAATTTCGTGAGAAGTGAACAGAGGAAAGTAAAAAATAACATTCGAATAAGCAGAAAAAAGCAAATTCCCCAAATATTTTACCAAAAATCAGGTTTATAAATTAAAGCAAAAAAAGTGAAGCGGAAATTGTCAAAGTGTTAATTGTAGCAAGCATCTGGAATTTCGCTTTGCTTTAAGGTTTTTTCTATCAAAGTTGGAGCAGACAAAGCCAATTGTGCACGGGCTTTTCCAGGGTCCTACCATAAACACTTCCAGAGATATTCAGCAGGAAAGATTAAGTTTGTATGGGAGGTGCCACGCCCCCTCAATATTTTCAACTTTTTTCAGCCTAAAACCGATTCGTAATTACGAACAACCTTGCAGAAGGAAGCATTCAGTTTAGTTCAAGTTTTAAGGGACCGAACAAACCACGATTCATTTTTATATATGTATCTATATACATTAGGGTGGGTCAATTTGTATGGGCGGAACCTAGGCCATAGTGTTCCTAGCAAATTCGGATTCTGCATTAAATTCTATGAAAAAAAGTATTCTAGAGCATGCCTCTAAAATCAATTTTGAGCTTGCCCATTTTCGATTGAAGTTTATGTACTCTGAAAAAAATACTCGTAGTTAAATCAACAACTTTCCGCTGTTGAATCTCCGTATTTGATTCAACAGCAAAAGTATTTGTTTTAACGGCAAAGTTTTTGATTCAACAAATTTCCGTAGTTAATTCAAAGACGTGCGTTATTGATTCAAAAACTTGCTTGCTGTTAAACATTTTTTAAGTAAAAAGAAAGAAGGATTTGAAAGAAAAAATTAAAAAATAAACATAATTTTTCAAATTCGTTTCAATTTTAAAATAAAATAAAGAAAGTAATATACATACATATGTATGTACATAAATAAAAAAAAAATAATTAAACAAAAACTAATATCTATTGATAAACTCAGCTTTTTTTGATGTCGTGAGAATTGTCTGCAGATGTACTGATGCGTTTGGAAATGGTGAATGGATGAATGACTAAAGTTCGTTTGGTGAAAGCGGGCCTTAGTATTAATATTACTACATATCGAGCCCTAACCGCCAAAAAGTGTATCCAACAAAAATTTAATTTTACAGGAGGTTTTTTTTATTTTCTTTTCATACAGTTGATAATCAGCCTTGAAATTTATTTATGGCCGGTTTTACAATCTGCGGTTAATTTAATCGCTGGTTAGTTTGACGTAAATTGTATGGCGAGCTGTCAAATAAATTGGTTCACCGGGCGAAAATCTCTGGTTAAGTGCTTAACCGGAGGTGGTGAAACCGGCCCTAAGTCTATGAAATTGTGGGAGTTGATTAAAAACGCTAAAATCGATAATTTTGTTGGATTCACTTTATGGCGGTTAGGGCTCGATATGTAAACATACATATATTATATGTATACAAAAAAAAAATAAAATAAAATAAAATAATATCTATCATATTAAAAAAAAAAACTATTTTTACAATTTTCTTGAGGTTAACTTAAATGCGTAAGTATTTGCTTCAATGGTGCCCGTTTTTCAACCAAAAACTTTTGCGGTTAATTCAAAAGCAAAAGTTGTTAGCTTAAATACGAAAAGTATTTGAATCAACGGTGCTCGCTTTTGGACTAAAATTTTGTGCTGTTAATTCAAAAGCAAAAACTGTTAACTTAAATGTAAAAGTATTTCATTCAACAGTTTCCGTTGTTAACTTAAATACGAAAAGTATTTGAATCAAAAACGCTCGCATCTTTGAAACAACAACGGAGCGTTGTTGGGCACATTTAAACTGCGGAAAATTGTTCATTTAACTGCAAAAGTCTTTGTATTTACAACGTTTTTTTTTTCAGAGTAGAATTGTTTTAAGTATAGCAACCCATACTCTTTTAAATTCAACCAGTAATTTTAACGTTATCGCTTTACTTTCTTTTTCATTTTGTTTGTCACTTTAAACACGTTTAATAATGTATAAAAAGTTGGATTTCGCTGTTACGGTTTTGTTGAAAAAAAACCATGTTTCTAAACAACTTCCACTCCTTTAAATGCAAAATGAAAATATCCAAATTCCACAATTTTTGACTAAGAACAATAAAGTAACACTTTTCTAAAGTAGAATCTTCTTCTGATTCCGAATATCACATATACTTGCTTGTGGTAGATCTAGTTTCCGAGATATCCTGGCCAAAAATGATTAAGATGCAAAAATTGCTGTTTCTGCGCTAATTTTGACATAGTGTAGCATCATCATTTTTCCATCAATCAAAAAGCTAAGAACAGCTGCTTAAAGTATGTATTTCAGTCTTTTAATTGCCACTTAGTTTGCCCAAATATATTGTTTCTTCACTGAGATATTGCACTTTCAAACTATGCATGTTTATCCATCCTGGGGCAAAATGCGCCAAGTGTAGGAGGTAAAAAATTTTATGTCACGGATTTCGCTCAAATTTGGTTAAGTTCCTACTATAATTACTAGGTATACGTATTGGAAAGGATTTTTTCCTATCTCATTTTCTTGAAGAGTTATACGTGTTTGAATATGCTCGTTTTTTCAAGGGGCAATGTATGGATAAACATGCACAGTTTAAAAGTGCGATATCTCGGTGCAGGAATAATATATTTGAGCAAACTCAAAGGCAGTTGAAAGACTGAAATATATACTTTAAGCAGCTGTTCTTAGCTTTTTGATTGATGGAAAAATTTTGATCCTACACTACGTCAAAATTAGCGCAGAAACAGCAATTTTTGCATCT
Organism: Urophora cardui; assembly: GCA_960531455.1. NCBI lineage: Eukaryota > Metazoa > Arthropoda > Insecta > Diptera > Tephritidae > Urophora > Urophora cardui. The sequence goes on from OY482674.1 coordinate 102,485,604, forward strand.
TAATCATCTTTAGGCCAGGATATCTCGGAAACTAGATCTACCACAAGCAAGTATATGTGATATTCGGAATCAGAAGAAGATTCTACTTTAGAAAAGTGTTACTTTATTGTTCTTAGTCAAAAATTGTGGTATTTGGATATTTTCATTTTGCGTTTAAACGAGTGGAAGTTGTTTAGAAACATGCTTTTTTTTCAACAAAACCGCAACGGCGAAATCCAACTTTTTATACATTATTAAACGTGTTTAAAGTGACAAACAAAATGAAAAAGAAAGTAAAGCGATAACGTTAAAATTACTGGTTTAATTTAAAAGAGTATGGGTTGCTATACTTAAAACAATTCTACATAAACTTCAATCGAAAATGGGCAAGCTCAAAATTGATTTTAGAGGCATGCTCTAGAAGACTTTTTTTCATAGAATTTAATGCAGAATCCGAATTTGCTAGGAACACTATGGCTTAGAAAATTGACCCAGCCTAATATACATATGTATACATATATATACACATATATATATATGTATATATATATATATAAGTAGAATATAGATATAGATTCTGAAATAGGGCGTTTTAAACCCAGTTCTGAAATAGAGCGATATTGAAGAAAATTCTGAAATAGGGCGTTTTTGAAATAAATTTTGAAATAGGGCATTTTTAAAACCACTTCTTAAGTAGGGAGGGCGTTATTGAAGCAAGTTCTGAAATAGAGCGATATTGAAGAAAATTCTGAAATAGGGTGTTTTTGAAATAAATTTTGAAAGACGGAGATCTTTTACTCAGGCGTCGATATGTACTAAAAAAATGCAAATATTGTGGGTAAAACTCTATAATTTTTATTTCTCTGATAATTTAATCTAATAATTTTAGAACAATGGAGTACATCATATTGTTCTGACTCCAGCAATAATCCAAGCTGCTACATACAGACGGCATGTCCCGGAGCAAGTCAAATATTAAATTCATTTTACCGATCTCCGCAATATTGTTCCGAGTCGTCACCTAAATTTGATGGTAAGAACTGACAAGCTATTTTTGAGAATTTGTATGTTTGGTTTAATTCCTTGATTTTTTTTATTAAACAAACCCCTTGCTTGATACTAAGGCATATTGATAATTTTATAAACATTTTTTAAATGGTAAATAAAATTAAACGTTCAAGCCAGAAATGTTTTTAATTTATGAATTAAACAAGCGATTGTTGAAAATCCGGAAATCTAAAACTCAATCATTCGTCGGTTTTTTATCCATTGCTGCAATGCATTTTTTCTGTCTCAAAAGAATGGCGCGTGGTTTGATTTTATGCGCCTATGTGCAATGGCCTTAGTTTACTGGGGCAGACTCTTGAGTTCGTACTCTGTGTAAACTAAAATATTTTTTTAATACATATGATTTTATTATTGCCCTCATACGTCAACCGCAGAAATTCTCACTGCAAGGCGAGAAGTCATTAACTCTAATCCACCAACTATTACCTGCAAGTATACAGTAAATATTTACTTTTTTACTATATGTTTGTGTTCCCTATGTTTTCTGCAATATCCGTTGTTTTAATTACCTCACTACTACTGTTTTATTTAGTTATTTCCTTTACATATTTTTTCGCTTTACTTTCCTTCTAGACTCTGGCAAGGATTTCCATGAGATTATTCTCACACCCACTTCAACGAAAGCGGTTGCTGTTCCCGCGGTGCGTATAATTAAGAAAAGAAATACTGCCAACAAAAAAGAACGAAGAAGAACACAAAGTATCAATAATGCATTTACATGTTTACGGGAAAAAATTCCCAATGTACCATCAGATACAAAATTATCCAAGGTATGTGTAAATAAATACATATTTAGTATCTAGATTCTAGTTATACACATAAATATGCATGTACATATATGTATTAGAGTGGCCCTTGCGACTATGGAAAAAAATTGTTTTTACTTTTTTTGAGACGCTACCCCCTGAAATGGTTTCGTGTACGAAGAAAATATTCCCCGTTTAATATTTGCTCGATTTGTCAATGTTAACCCGTGCCACAATGTGTTGAAATGATGAACCAAGGGTTAAGCCGGAATTACAATAGCGCTGTGGCTGTGGCAGCCACTGTTTTTCGAAGTCAGCTGATTTTTAGAAACTACGGTTTGTAATGAAACGGCACATAATACAGCAGAGGCAGCTGGCAGCACCGCTCTGTTTAGCCCAAATTCTAAATTCGCTGCCGCTGCCTTGAATCGCAGCCAACTTCTAAGTGTTGATGTGAACTTATGTCTGTTTCCGTACTATCCAATGTAATATATTTTCACTAATTTTGTGTTTCCGTACTTTGATGCCAGCAAGCGGCAGAGAATTTAATTTTTACTTAATTGATTTCCACTGGCAAATATTGCTGGCGGGATGCAAAAGCAAAGAAGAAGAAAGAGCAGAAGAAAAAATGAAACAAGATTGATTATTTTAATTAAAAAAAGTGGACATGAAAATTGTTAGTAAATTTATGTCACCACGTGTCCAAGGTAAAAGGAAACAGACCTAATATATAAAGAAGTCACTGCCAAATACTGCGAACGCTCTATTGTGTTTGGTCTGGCAGTCACTGCTCATATTAGACGCATCAGCTGATTTCGAAAACCGTCACTGCCCACTGCCACATCGCTAATGTAATTTGGGCTTTACATATATGGTTCGGTGCGCTTTTATATTGGACGAATTCTTTTCTATTTTTGAATTTTAGTAGATCGCCAGGTAAAGTTCTTTATTAATAATAATACTAATAATACACTGGCGCTATTATAACTCTGACGAGTTTTATTGCCGAGCTTCTCTCCCAATTCGCGGTGTGCTCCTTAACTTTTGTTTTTCCTACGAATTGGGTGGACCTACAGTTTTATGCCGGCTCCGAACGGCGAATGCATTTTTTGTGAGAAGCTTTTTCATGACAGAAATACACTCTGAGGGTATGCCGCCCACTGCCGAGAGGTGACCGCAATAAATGAAAATAATAATTAAAAAAAATTGTTTGGTGTTTGTCTGGACTGGGGTTAGAACCCGAGACCTCTCGCATAGCAGGCGAACACTCTACCCACTGCGCCACAGCGACCACATATAAATGATTTATACTCCACAAATAAATGATTTGTAAACAAAAGAGACTAATATCTATATATTGAAGTTCTGAAATGTCATGGATCTTTATTTACTCATACATATATACATACAAACAATTTGAGAAAATTGGAATTTTTATTAACGTACTCGTATAAGTTTTTCAATCGGGCAAAACTTTTCAGGGTATTATTTTTTTTATTAAACAAACACATATCAGGGGGTAGTACCTGAAAATTTCCGTCTTCCGAAAATAAGAGCCACTCTAATATATATGTATAAAAATATATTTTATACCCAGCAAAAAATGCGATTAATCCGGGATTTGTCCGTAATCAGTCGCAAGGAAACTTGTGACTAATACAGCTTTACATCCCTTTATATGGAGTGAATTGATCGCGTTTGTACAATTGTAGGTCAATCGATTTCTATAGTTATCCGGGACCTTAAAAAACCTCAATTTCACTCCTACATACAGACAAAACCGATATAATACAACCGGCTATACACATACTTAAATTTTGAGGTTAAAATTCTTTTATAATATTTTTTCTTTGATATCTCAATAACTTTTACTTATAAGGAGAATATATGTGTTATTTATTACTTTGTAAACTAATTACAAAAAATATAATTTTAAGGTTCCTTTTCACTTTTATGGGTACACGTGGTCTACAATTAGTCTACATTCATACCGTTTCGGAAACAATCGGAGACAAATTGGTTAAATTAATCACAGGACTTATAAATAGCCTATTTCTTCTAAGTGAGTTATACTTTAACGTTCCATGTAGAGTATCGAGGCATTTTAAACCACTATTTGTGAAACCTTGCAAAACAAATTTCGAATTAAATGAACCATTGAACCAGCCGCTAATGCCATGACTTTAATAATCACTCCAGCACGTTTGACACTTCATACTTGCTTTTTATTATAAAAAAATAAGTTCTAGCCTCACTTAATAAATAATATACAATCAGCTGATGTGTAGCTGACTAGGTTTAGATCTCGACACCTAACAAACCCCTTCCTGCACGACTCGGCACAAAAAAAAAACATATCTGTGCGTCATGCGGATTGGCGCCCCTCGCGTCATTCGGCCGGGATTTGGAGGGTAAGCCATTAGGTATTATTATTAAAAAAAAAAAAATTATAGCCTGAACAATCTGGGACAAAACTCTGTCGGGATGAATCGCAATTTATTTGCAGGGTATGAACACATAAATATGTATGTATGTACATTTATACTAGAGCTCTAGATACCTGGGTATCGAGCAATTCGAACTGATCGTTTTTGTTTGAAGCCCGTTTGTAATAAACAAACAAACGATTGTTCGATCATTTGAACAACATTTGTTCGAGCTACTCGAAAATTAAAAAAAAAATCTTATATTTAAATATTTTGTTTTTGTTTCTTTTTTTGATTTTGTAATCCCTACTTGTAATTAATTAAAGATACGCGGAATTAATTTCGACAATGCAATAATCGGATCTAATCGACTTAACCATGTCATCCGTCGGTCTGCGTATGTGCGTATGTATGTATGTATATACCTTTATGTTCTTCGATTCAGAATTTGACAACGAAGTCACCAAAGGTGCTCATTTCCTGGGCCCTCACTCTGTAGTTCGATTCGAAAGAAAATTCGTTCGCTTTCGAATTCTATTATATTTATTCTATACAACACTAATGTGCTTTCGTATCGAATTTCGTTTTCGAATAGAACTACAGAATGAGGGCCCTGATCTCCTCACATCTTAACGAAAATCTGTCAAAACGCTAATCGTGTGTGTTTTTTTTTTTAATCCGCACCATTTATTATAAAATTTAAATATTTGACCGAATTAACCCCAGAATAGCGGACGAGTATCTTCCAATCAAGTTAGGGTTTCCAACTGCCCAAAACGTTTTTCTTCGTCTGATCAAACCCCGCTCAAAACGTAAACCCCACTCGTGGCTGGATTCTGTAAGCATTCTTTAGTCATTAGTGGAGACTTTTACGTTGTAAGAATGATTTTATCCCTAGAAAACTAAACATTTAATACTAAACCGCATAAAAATAAAAATTTTGCTTCTCTGAGGCGAGGTTTGGTGTTCTAGGGTGAAGACCAGTCGGTACAAAAAAAGATTACACCTGATCCTGGTGGCGATCCAGTCAGAGACTAAATAAATATCAATTTTATATTGCCGGAGGATTTTTTTATCATACAATTCAAATATAAAATTTACTAGTTTACCATTTTTATACTTAGCTGTACATACATATGTAGTACACAGAGTATTATTGTTTTGATCATATAACGGTTGGTTGTAACCCCATAAAATAATGGAGATCTTGCATACAATGTTTGCTGCAGTGTTTAGTTACCTACATAACCAATGACATTTTTTTAAATCTGTCGTATTGTCTTATTTTCTGCAAAGGAAGTACTTTTATTAAATAATTAACTAAATTTAAATTTTTAAGTTTGATTTGGGTAAATGGAAAATTAGCTGAAAACTATTAACAGCGAAACTGGGGTATATAGCTATTTCGAAAAGGACTTAAACTTTTCTCATCGGTACCCCTTTCGGGAGTGAAAGTTTGAAGCAAGTGAGATTTGAGCTTGAGATCTCACAACTCCGACCCTTGTGACCGAGTGATTTACAGATTAAATATTTTTTACAAATTCATAATATCACTGCCAGGCTGCTGTGAGAACCATTGCTTTAAAATCCTTCGTATTCTTCCCATTAATTATTCTTTATTTTATTTATTTAACTCCTTTTGGCAATTTAATCATTTACACCAAAATTATTTACTTATTTATAAAATATACTTAAATTGGTGTGTGTCTCAATTAGTGGCGGATCCACGGGGGGTTTTGGGGGTTCAAACCCCCCCCCCCTTGTGGTTCATCATAGATCCCAAATTAATGCCTTTATAGATTCTGCGCCCAAATTTCCCAAACTAATCAAGGAAAACTCTATCATTCCAAAAGCAATGTTTGGATGGGTTTAGCTGTCCAAAGGAAAAACTCGACATTTATTTTCATTTATTTTCAGATTATATTTTATATGCACATACATATATAGGTATATGTGTGAAGACAATTGCGCACTTGTCGTCCATCGAAAAAGATGCGAGCATAGTAGGTAGTTGAAAGAAATGCAATTAAAGGCCTCCTCAAACAGAAGCGATACGATACAGCCCACAAACCAAAACGCGATCAATTGTGCATGACGCGATACCAACGCGATACGATTTTGGTTTGTGGGCTGTATCGTATCGCTTCTGTTTGAGCATGGCTTAAAGCATACATGGCCACCCAATGGCTCCAGTGACTCCGTTTGTCTCCCAACAACATCGCTGTGGCTCCGAGTGGCTCCCAACAACAAGCAAATCAATTTCGACAGAATAACGCACATTTCTTTTTTTCACAGAAATCGTCGTCGCGGCGAGCACTCAAACCTAACGGTCCAGCTTCGACCGACATTCATTGTGTAGTTACGCCTTCATACATACATACATATGTACATATGGTTGTACATTTATATCTGCTACCTCGTTCATGTTTAGCAAAATATTTGAATGCCTAGCTGCAGCATATCTATACATATGTATGTATTTAGGTACATTGTACATTTGTTCTTTTCAAAATGACATCTAAGAATAGAAAGTGCTCATCGTATGATTTTTTTTATGTATGTTGTTGCAATAAACCGTTATTTGGCAAAATAATATTTTTATAACTCCGAGAAGAAGGTTGTTGCAATTTTTATTGATGTTGTTGTCGTGTGGCTCCCTTATGCTTAATTTGTGGCCACCTATGAATTAAAGTACAGCGTTGGACATGCACAATATAAATGGCTCGTTGGCGTAGCTGTAGCGCCTTTGATTCGCATTTTGTCATCGCGGTTCGAATCCTGCCTGTGGCTTGTATTTTTTTTTTTTTATTATTTATTTAAAAATTAAAAAAATATTTAAAAATGAATAAAAAAATATATATTTTATTCATGTATACTGGGCACACCACATAACATCCAAAATATGTACCTACATGCGAAAAAAGTTCATGTAGGTACCTTTGGACGCACGTGCATTAAATCAAATTTGTCAAATGCTATTCGCAAATTGCCAAATCGCAAATTTATTTTCTTTTCTTTCTTATCGCTGTTTTTATCGGGATTGTACAGAATTAATTTGGTCAGAAATGTCTGAATCGTTGGAGAAATTGCCTTTTTCAGAGGTATTTCGCAATTCTTGTTTAAATTAACCTTTTAAAAATTTGAGTATATAAAAACAAGAACAAGAAAAATTCTATTAAAAATATAAATATAACCAAAAAGTACTACATACATATATTCTTATTTATTTTGGCTTTAAATGCAAGGGTAAGTGAAATTGATGATCAATTTGCCACCAATACCATACGATACTCATTCGCACGTACCAATGCAAAAATATACATGCATACGTTATACATGTTATTTAGAACTTCAATTGAAATCTCCTGCACTTTATGTGATGACATACATATTGTTAATTTGGAGGGTTTTGAGTTTGGTGTTTTGAAGGTGCGGGAAATGGCGCAACTAGTATATAGAATAATAATAATACACTCAGAGAAAAAATGCATTGTAAAATCAAGTACGATCATACTTAATCTTACAATGCTAAATTTTTATTAAAACAATCTTGTTTTAACTATGAACAACTTAGAATCAAAATTGGCAATTTTGATTTAAAAACTCATTTTTAATTCAAGATTGTAGCCATCTTAAATTAAGGTTGAGCTATTTTGATTCAAAATTGCGATATCTTAGATCAAGTAGAACGTGCTTGTTTTAAAATTGCCATGCTTAAACGCGCTGTGTTTTGGATATTCTGTGCAATTTTCATTCACTAAAAAGCAAGCAAACCCTACGGAGTGAAATATTTTGATTATTTAATATTTTCATATCAAAATGGTAGAAATACAATATATTGTGTACACAAGTGAATTAGTGGAAATGGACCCCGAAATTTTGGTAGCTGAATTCCGTGAAAAATTGTTTACTTGGAGGAAAACGGAGGTGGGTATTGATGATATGGATCATTAAGTATTACCCTAAAGATATTTTCTTTTTTTCTCAGTAACTATGGAATTTACGATGAAACTATGTCTTTGTCCGGTAAGGTAACCGAGTGGCTTACGCATAATTAATCTATTTCATAAAAGAAAATTGTTATAAATGTGTGTACACATGTAAATATTTAAAAGTTTATCAAATAAATTCGCAAGTTCATATGCAAGTAATAATAAGGATTTTTTTGGGTAGGTTTCGTGGTGAAAAATAAATTGGTTGTGGGGAATATGAAAAAGAAAATGGTTCAATGTTAAATTAAGAACATTCTACCTTAAATTAAGATTGGACGTTTTTATTTTAAGATTGCACGATTTTATTTTAAGATTGAACGATTTTATTTTAAGATTGCATACTTTTAAAATAAATACGAATCAATGTAAAATGAAGCATGAACCACGTTAAATTAAAAATGTTAAATGTTATAATTCCATTATAAAATCAACATTGTCCATACTTGGATTAAGAATTTTCCATCTTAACTGGAAATCATGACGGTTTATACTTGATTTAACATTGTTGATGCTTGATTTTAAAATGTTTTTCCCTGAGTGTAGGTGGTATTACTCCATATTTTCACCAGCGTCTGCCCTTAAAAAACATCTTCCAAAAAAAGAAATTTTCAAAACCCCCCCCCCCCCCTTGCCGAAATCCTGGATCCGCGCCTGGTCTCAATATTCTTTGATCACAGTCTTCGTTAAATACTTTAATGAATGTCAAATTTAGAGCCTTGAGATGTGACAAAGTTTCAAATTAGACTATCGATATTCCGTGTGGAAATGTTTGCCTTTGTTTGAATTTTCTCATACCATTGTTTACTTCTTTTTCAGATTAAAACCTTAAAACTGGCTATTTTATATATAAAATACCTTGTGGAGGTATTGGATGGTGATCAGGATCCGAAAACAGGATTTAGCGCAGATTTAAGGCCGCTGCATGGGAAGAGTTCCAGTGATAAAAGATCATATTTAAAAAATGATATAAAAGTAAGCCAAGTACACATTATTAGTATTATTAGTATATATATATATTAGTATATATATATATATATTACGATTTGGAAATATTGGATGGAACAAAGCCAGAAAGCCTTTCGGATATATATAGTGAATAAACACAAGTATATACATATAATTGTACCACATGAATATTTATCCAAGTTTAGGTTGGAAAATCGTTTCGAGTCAAAAAATAGCTGAAATTATTTGCTGCCAAAGTAAGAAACAGCTGTTGAAAAAATAACCAAACAAATATTTTTGATTTTATTACTTTTTAAATTTAAAATAAAAATAAAGTGGTAAACTGAACGATTTTGCTGCGTAAATTTATAAATTTCAGTGAAATTCAAGTCTGACACATATTATGGAACCTTGGCAGCATATTAACTGTGGGTGGGCAATTATTTGAAGGTTGTACCATGTTTAGTTGATGGCGGGAAGATTTGGGTCGATGTCTGTCCGTGTGCGACTAGCTATCCCGGAGCTTCAGCCACTAATGTGGGTTCGTTAAACAAACGACCGACCAAACCATCAACTTAAGACCACCCTAGGCCTAACAAGACAAAAATTTCATTCGCACACGTAAGGGTTTAGAGATCATCGAACAACATACCAATTACTTGACCTGTGAACATCATATCAGATTTAACGCATCAATATATACATACATACATATGTACCCTTTATTTGGCGGCTCCGATTACTATTTGCCGCGTCTCTACCCGCCCAACCACGACCTTCCGTTGCTAGCTGAAAGTCCCAATAGAAATTAACAACAACTGAATTTCAGACCATTCAAATTAAATTAACAATTCATTTTATTTAAATTCAATCTTCCAATCAAAATGGGTTGATACTAATATTTAGGCCTCTTAACATTCTAATAAGGTAAATTATTTCTGTTGTTTTTGATGTTTCTTCTTAACTAAGATATACCTAGATATATTAATCGATTACAATTACCATGTATGTACATTGGTGAATGTTACAAATTTAGAAAAGTGGTCTGAGAGGGTTAAAGATTAATAGTAGTACCACTCAAAAAGAAGATGCGAGGAAAACAAATATTAGCTTTGTTCGTTTACGGTTATTTTTTGATGTTTTTCGAAAACTTTTAAAAACAAACACTTTGTCGCCGTTTTTTTACGCCAAATCTTCAACAGAAGAGAACCAACTGAGAGAGAAAACTGACATTTCATTTTGTGAGAAGCTGTTGAATTCTGTTGGACAAATTTTTGCCAACAGCAATTTTCCAACAGGAAAACAGCTGATTAAACAACAGCTGACTTGAATTTTTGCAAGTAACAAGATTTGCAAAATATACAAATCAATTATAAAATTGGAAAAATACACTAAATTGGCAACAAATATGGATAAATTAAATATGCAAAATAAGTTACATACTTTTTGCGAAGTATTTATATGCATATTATGTACCTTAGTAAATCTCCTTTGCGGGAATATATATTAACGGGCCGCTGTGGTGCAGTGGGGAGTGTTATGGCCACTGTGGTGTGGCGGACAGTGGCTAGTCTGCCATACCAGAGGTCATGGGTTGGATCCCCAGCCTGGATAGAGGGAAAATTTGTATATAATGATCCACGATCCGATAACAATTAATTTTCCAGAGGGTAGGGGTGGTTTCACAGATCACAAAAAAACAAAGTACTACCCTCCGGACGCTTATAGTTCAGGAGACATTTCTTGTTAAATTAATGTATGTATGTGTAGAACATCTTTCTGCGTTGGCGGCTATTGGCCGCGCTTCAATAAAATTACCCTCAGCCGGCAGAATTCTCCTTCTGGATTAATATCCATGGAGCAATCCACAGTTGTTTTGTATAGAACACCTTTTACCTTCAGCCGCGCTTTACAAAAATAACCCTCAGCCGGGAGAATTCTATTTCTGGAGAACTTTAATATTATAATTTAATAATAGTTGAAAGTGTTAAGATAAGATGAATTATCATCTATAGAATATTTCCTGAAAGTTTCACTGAGCCTGGATAGACAACAAATTCTAACTAAAACCCAATTATCCGGATTTTAAAAATAGCAGCCACTCTAGGCAGTGGGTGGCACACCCTCCGAGAGTAGTTCTGCAGTGGGTCAGCTTCAGTATAATGCGCCCGCCGTATTTATTTTCAAACCACTGGAACTTTCGGGAAATCTTCTATGGATGTTAATTTTACTAATTATAACACTCCCGATCACTCCGCAGATATAATTCGAGAAAGGAAATTTTGCTGGCTGGGGCTATTTTTTTTAAAGCGCGGCCAAATGCCGCCAACGCAAAAGTTTGTTCTACTCAAAAGTACTGTGGATCGGTCCATAGAGGGTTATTTTTTTAAAGCATGGCCAGGGCCGGGTGCATTAAATTGAAATCTCTTCTGCGGGGCAGCAGACGCGCAGACATACTGCGGTGGAAAACAGTATGGACATGGGTACAAAGAAAGGCAATTGTTAGTGTGATAATTATTACAATGAAATCATATTTATTAGATAGTAACAGCGAACCCCAGCGGGTTAGGGGGTCTAGAATATACCCGTTGTAAGGAATGCCTGTCGTAAGACGCGACTAAAATCCACCGGCCTAGAAATCGGTTCACGACAGTCGGGCTAGTGTCAGAAGGGACTAGTACCCGAGCGTACCGGATTTATCCGGCAAAGGACTGTCACATCCCCTACACTCCCCAAAACCTTCGGGGAGTGTCTTGGTGGCTACAACAACAACAACATGAAGTTAATTGTATTGCAGATACATACATATGTGCATATATCCCCACTGTTTTCAGGCAGAATTGTAACTCCATTAGCATTTATATAGAACAAACAGTGCCGATTTATTGTAAAAGAGAGTTCCGGATGCATTTCCGAACTTCAAAAAACCTTTTTGCGAGCCTATGCGAACGATTTTTAGATTGAGGAGGTTATCGCGAGGTGACAAAAGACTGACCAAAACGAAACCCAAGGGAAAATTTTCCAACAGTCTACCACGCGTTGAAAAAAAGGACTTGTCGGGCGTTGTAGAGGAGGTCCTGCTTATTCAAAATCCAAAAGTCCCGTCGACCGGAGATATTTGTCAGTTGTAAAATTTACAAGACAAACCCCCAAAACTGTACAGTATTACCGTATGAAGGCGCTTATAAAAACACGCACTATGTATATTTGTGTGTAGAACACCTTTTTGCGTTGGCGGCCTTCGGCCGAGCTTCAAAAAAATAACCCTCAGCCGGCAGAATTCTCTTTCTGGGGTAACATCTATGGACCCATCACACTACCAATAAACTACCAACAAATATCTCGTGAACTATAAGCCTCCGGCAGGTTTTGATTTTAGTTTTGAGATCTGTGAGAGGCCCTCTACCTCCCTGAAAAAGTCATTTTTCTCGGACCGTGGTTCCTTAATCTAAGGCCTACCCTCTTGGTAGACAGATGGAAATCTGAGCCAAACCCAAAACGAATCAAAAGAAATTAAATAAGAAAAAAACTATGTTTTATTTTATTATTTTTATGTTATATGTACATATTACATAATTAACAGCAATAATTTCCACCAATTTTAATATCATTTTAATTTTAATCCTTTTTATCCTTTGATTTTGGGGCTTGTGAATGTAAATAAAAATCAGCTGTTTGCCAAAGCTGTTGAACTCAGCAATTTTTGTGTTCGTTTACCTCTTACGATATTTTTCTCTTGTGAGAGGATAGGTGACATTTTTCTCCAACACCTGGCTGTTGGAGGCTGCTGAGTAAATGCTGTTGGAGAAAGTACGCGAACAAAGCTATTATGCTCTCATTGCTTAGCTAAGAGACATGCTAAGAGTAGCTTACGGTCATTAAATCAAATACGAAATTCAAAGAAAAACATTAGAGAGAAAAAAAACACCAAAAACAAAAAGAAAAAAAAACACAAAGGCAAAGAAAAGCAAATAAGATCACTTACTTGACGTGTTGTTGTTGGAACTCGTAGAAGGCCTCCGACGACGATTCCGCTTTGCTGAAAAATAAAAAAAAGCTACGTGCATACTAACCAGCGTTGCCACAGCCAAAATAAAAAATTTACCAAAAATTACAAAAAAAATTACCAAAAAATTACCATTTTCTTTATCTATATATATATATATATATAAATCAAGCCTATTTCTTCTTCGCCGGCTTTCGCCCAAACGCGTGGAGGGATTTTGACCAAATTTACACACCGGCTGAATACCTTGCCCTAGATGGTTCATATGCATTTTTTTTTTTTTCAAATTCGGAAGTTGGTTCCCGAGATATAGGTCAAAAGGTCAAAACGTGGATCCGAATTTCCCCTTAATATTTTTGGTCGATATTGGTATCAAATGAAAGGTATTGAGCAGGGAATTTACATAAAACAGCACTCATTGTGATTCCTAGGTCGGGTCTCCATATATGGGTCAAAACGTGGACCTGAATGACCCTCGAACATTTCTGAGTGATATTGGTATCAAATGAAAGGTCTTGATAAGGACTTCGACATAGAACTATTTTATTTGTGATGCCTAGGCCGGGTCCCCAAATATAGGTAAATCCGTGGACCCGGATGACCCTCGAATGTTTCTGGCCGATATAATAATAATAATAATACAATGGCACTATTATAACTCTGACGAGTTTTATTACCGAGCTTCTCTCCCAATTCTAGGAGTGCTCCTATTTTGTTTTTCCTACTAATTGGGTGGACCTACAGTTTTATGCCAGCTCCGAACGGCGAATGCATTTTTTGTGAGAAGCTTTTTCATGGCAGAAATACACTCGGAGGGTATGCCTTTCACTGCCGAGAGGAGACCGCTATTTTTAAAAACCCAATAATTGGGTTTTAATTAATTAGAAAATTTTTGTTTCTTGTTTGTCCGGACTGGGGTTAGAACCCGAGACCTCTGGTATAGCAGGCGAGCACTCTACCCACTACACCACAGCGGCCAGTAACTAACTTACTTCAAAAGTTACACATTTTCTACTGGAAATCTACGGTTACAAAAGCACACAACCCCACCAACATACTGGTGACAAACGTCGACAAATTCACTGATGCTGGATGGTAGGTTTTAAAAAGAAAAAAAAAAACAAAAGAAAAATTAATCCAAGCGAAATGCAAGGTGGCGGTAGCCTAATGATTATGCCATTAGCGTACCAAACGAAAAATCTGGGGTTCGAATCTTGGCGGGCGCCCAGAAAAAAAGTAGTCTGAGGAAGAGATGTGGTGATCTCCGAAATATATTTAGGCATAACATCTCCCAAAAAAAAATTAAATGTTTAACACCAAAATTTTTCTCATATAATGGTGTATTAGCCCATGGTATGGAAAAATTACCAAACCGGAAAAAATTTTACCAAATTACCAAAATCGGTTTTAGAGAAAAAAATTACCAATTTTGGTTAAAAATAACCAAAGTGGCAACGCTGATACTAACATCCTCTTAGTATAACTCTATACTCTTATCATCATTTTCTTTTTCTTTTATGAGTAATTATATTTTCTTTCTCTTATATAATTATTACTTTTTTTGTTTTTGTTTTTCTCTCTTTTACTCTTTGGCTAGTGGCCTTTTATTCGGGTGGTGAAACTACTTTTTTTTTTTATGCCACAAATTATACACAAACTTTTACCTGAACCTCCCAATTCACTTCTCTAATCACAACTTCTTTTAGATTTAGAATAAAACTATTACATATTAAATATTACTTCTTCTATACATGATATCTCTCTTTTTTTTTTCTTTTTTTTGTACCTATCCTCTAATTTTTCCACATGAGTTAGGGTATATATGTGTATGTATATACATTTATATACCTGTATATGGGTAGACACTAGTTACATGCAAAAAGTGCATAACTCAAAATTACGATTTTTTTTTTTTTTTTTTTGCATCAAAGCTCACATATACAAATATTTAATAAATGTATCTACCTACTCATATAAACATATATATATAAATATATATATTTTTATCGATTTACCAAATCTTAATCTTTTCTTTTTTATGTTTTAAATTTTTAGCTTTTCACATCCGGACCAAATTAAAAGTATTAAATTATTCTAGATAAATATATTCACTCCTTTTTTTTTTTTTTCTTTCTTCACACAATTTAAGTGACAATTATATCCGTATTCTTACATTTATTTTTCGGGTTCTTTGCAATCACATGGTTTTCGCGCGTATTTTCTAAAGCTCGAGAAGTAACTAATGATCAAGTATGTATCTAATATACATGAAACCAGCGATTAGGCTCTCTTATACCTCAAAATTTTGCGGAACGTCTATAGACAACGAGAAAACATGTGAAATGCACTAAAGTGCGTATAAAATAATATAAAGGCACTTAAGAAAATATGCATAAGGAAAAAAGCGGCGAAAATTTAGTGTCTCAATTCCATGTATGTATGCCTATTCGTACGGGGTAAAAATCTGATTCGAGATTAATTTATAGTCAAAAATGGAAATGTTTCGTTGGATTGATGTTAATGATTTTTATGGATTGTGGCTCGGTCCAAATAACGCTTCCTCATCCTCGCTATCCAAAATTCCATAGCTGCAGCACGTGGTTACATATGTGAATCCTCCTCGGTTGATCAGATGTAGATAGATATTAATTAATTTCGCGAGAAAATTCCCGCTTTTAAGCCGTTTGACCTTTGCATCAAAATTAATTCCGTGCACGATAAATTATGTCGCCAGAAAATTTTAAAGACTTTTAAGCAAAAACGCGACAAACTAATTTTCTTCTTGAAAATTATTTAGACTCGCGACTTCAGCAACTTACGGATTTTTTCTGCTTTCAACTCCAAATCCAAACGAAAAGAGACTTTTCGGTACTGATCGTGCCCCTTTTATAGATCACGAAGAAGAAAAATGGTGGCGTGATGAAAAAGCGAGAAAGATACATATAAAGGTACGATATATATCTAGCGTTTATCTTTTCTGGATCTTGTCATAACTTAACAAAGATTTTTATGCTTGACAAGCCTTCAAGTCTTTGCCGTGATACCAGCCTGTTTTTCCTCCTTTTATAGCTCGGTCTTGCACCTTGTACATATTATTGCCTTTGGTGGCAATTATGGTTGCTTTGACGAAAACAGGCGCTAGCTTCGAATTAAAGCGTTTGGATTTATCGCTTAGAACAAAATTTCTTCTATACACTGTGTCGCCTATATTAAATATTTTGCTTCGGCTTCGAAGGTTGTAGCGTTTGGCCGATTTCTCAAAAGCGTCCTGTATTTTATTCATGAGCTCAGTACGCACGAGTCGGAGCTTGTCAATCCTATCTATAACACACTTTGTCAGTTTTACTTTTTCAATTTAAAAGAAGAAATCGTGCTTTCCTTCGGAATTTTAGCGCGATTTATTAAAATAATTTCTACAGAAATGTTATATGCATTTTTTTTGTCAAAAATAGCATTCAAATTATTAATTGCTAATTTTTACTATTTTTCCGTTTCTAGATTTTCTGTTCGTTTCGCTCTTTATGAGCGCAATTCCTTCCGTTTTTCTATTTTATTTTCAGCTAGCTTCTGGTTTTATAAGAAACATAGCTAATATGAAGTTCTAAGACAGGGCTTCACAGCGTCTTCGTATAAGAAGGACAAAACTCTGAAATAGGGCGTTATTGAAGGAAATTCTGAAATAGGGCGTTTTTGACACAAGTTTTGAATATGGTGAACTTTTACTCAGCCGTCGATATGTGAGTGCTTACGGAAGAGCGAGAAATTTTTATTTTTATATCTGAAGTGCATATTTTTGTGTCTGTGCCTATGTTTGGGGGCAAACCTAAAACAAAGTGCTTATGGAGTGAGCTTCAAAACCTCGAACGTTTTGTTTTTGTAAAATATCGCGTAAAATCATTAATACATATGTACATATGTCTACAAACTTAGGGCCGTGTACTCAACCTCCGGTTAAGCACTTAACCACAGATTTTTGTCCGATTAAGCAATTTATTTGACAGCTCACCATACAATTTACGTCAAATTAACCAGCGATTAAATTAATTATATGTTGAGTAAACGGCCCTTAATCTATGGTGTTTAAAAAAAAAATTAAAGTAGCTAATTGAATGTTGATTTGACAGCTGTAAAAATAGGGCTTAGCAATATAAAGATGCGATGATATTTAAGTTTTATAAAAACGATCCTCCTAATTTTTTTCATAAAACATGGGTTATTCTCGATCAATTTGTAGGTACCTACCTATCCATAGTCTTAGAAACTAAACGATTTTGGTATTACCTACCTACTCGATTAAATTAATTAACATAAAAATTATTGTACCTACTTACTGAATTTATCGCACCCAAATTGGATTGCATTTTACTCACACTGTAGGTATTTACTTAATAATGGTGGACAATTTATTTTATTTTGCTATTCACTTAACACCGCATTAAAATGGTTTAATTATAATTACCAAATCATGTACATACATATTTATGCATGTGCCAATGTATGTATGTATATATAAACATGTTTGCCGTAAAAAGGGGTGTTTTCTTACATTTATACATATGTAGATACTTGGAAAAGATGGTTGTCATAACAGGGCAAATTTTTGGTACTACATTAATTAAGCAATTGAGTTGTTGTTGCCTCATTTCACTAAAAGCAGTCACAGATAAGCCGCACACTTTCCACTTGTCCCGGCCGTTAGGCGTCAACAGTCAAGCCGACCGACCAGCCAGCTGCAGATGCTGGATAGATGGATGCCGCATGAAAGTGTTCAATTGGTGTATATATATGTTTGTACATTAGGGCGGTCCAAAATTGTAAGAACAAAATAAAGTTCAACCGAAATCCACGGAACAATTCGCATTTAATGCGACCGTACTACGGAAATTTATTCCTAAAATTTTGGCTTAATAGGTACATATATTAAAGTTTAGAGGTCGCGCAAATACAGTAGACGCTCACAAATTAGAACTCTTAGTAATTAGAATTTCCAGAAATTAGAATCAATCTTTTGAATACATTTTGTTTTTTTTTTTGTTGCAAAATAGATAAAAAAAAAGGGAATCCCCAATTTATTCATATTACGCTCGGTATTGGTTGGATTTTCGTCGCTATCTGTACAGTTTTTGTTATTTTTTGTTTGAATTCGATAACACTGGATCACAAAATGAAATTTTTTGTCTGTACTTTGGACGTGACTATCCTATCTATATGTAAAATCGGTCGCTGATTCCGAAAATCGGGTTCATTTTTAATTCTATGGGAAGGTTTTTGAGATATCGGCAATTCACCGTTATTTGGCCAATATGTCCACTTAATCCAGTATATCTCTTTAACACAGTGAGTTATCTTCCTTATGGTGACACCAAACGAAAGAAAATTAAATTTTCTTTTCATGGCTCCTATAACATTTTTCTCTAACTCGTATAGTTTCTGAAATATTGACGATTAAATTTGATTTGATTGATAAATTTTTTCGATTTTTTACGATTTTTTGAAGAAAAAATTGATTTTGTCAGACAATATCTTTAAAACCAATGTCTTCACCTTCGGTTTTACTCTTTTACATGAAGCTCCATTCTATTGGGAAAAAGATAAGCTATCAACGAAGAAAATCCATTGTAAAATGGAAAAGTTATAGGCGATCAAGTAAATAGAGCCAAGTCGCGCAATGCCTCTTTCATTTGGTGTCACCCTAAGGAAGATATCTCACTGTAGTTAAGAGATATACAGGATTAAGTGGACCCATTGGCCAAATAACGGTAAATTACCGATATCTCAAAAACCTTCCCATAGAATTAAAAATGAACCCGATTTTCGGAATCAGCGACCGATTTTACATATAGAAAGGATGGTCGCGTTCAGAGTATTTTTTGGCTGTAGAGCAGTGTAATTGGAGTTTTTGTTTTTGGACCTTTTTTTGACTTAGCGCATAAATACACACATATATGTATATTGGATTGTTACCTTATGTTTTCTCGTTTTTATGAATAAAATAGAATAAGACAAAATTTCATTGTAGTTTTTGAATGCAAATTGACTTACATTTTAAGGTTTTATTGAAATAAAAAAACGTCCAGGAATTAGAATTTTTCAGAAATTAGAATCACGCCGCCGCTGTGGTGGGTAGAGTGCTCGCCTGCTATGCCAGAGGTCTCGGGTTCAAACCCCAGTCCGAGAAAAAACCAAAAAATATGTTCCAATTAGTAAAAATCCAATTATTGGGTTTTTTAATAGCAGCGGCCACCTCTCGGCAGTGGGCGGCATACCCTCACTAAAAATAAAATTTCGTAAAAAAACTACGAAAGACTTTCGTAGTCTAGAGTTTCGTAAAATGTACGAAAGTTTCGTATATATTACGAAATTATTTTTCTCAACAAAATCTAATTTTACGAATCTTTCGTAAATATTACGAAAGGGCTTTCGTAAACCATTTTCTAATATTTTTTTCGTATATATTACGAAATATTTCGTAAATATTACGAAACACTTTCGTAAATTTTCTTAAAATCATTTTTACGAATAATTTCGTATATTGTACGAAAGTTTTCGTAACATTATCAAAGGATTAAAAGATTTACGAAATACTTTCGTAATATATACGAAATACTTTCGTAACATTATCAAAGGTTTAAATGATTTACGAAATACTTTCGTAATATATACGAAATACTTTCGTACAACAATATTTTACCGTACAAGTCTTCTTTCATTGTACACAGAGCCAAAAAGTTCACCTACAATCAAAGAGACTGCCACCTAAAAAAGCTATTTCGCCGAGGAGAGGGAGAGGGGACAAAATTGAAGAAATTTTTGCTAGAAATTCTTCTGGATTTTAGCCTGAATTTCTTCTTAAATTTATTTAAAAGGATATCGAATGAAAACGAGGAGATAACTTCTTGTTTATTAATTCTTTACGTCATTTTGTAAAAAAAATTAAATTGTTAGAAGAAATCTGCTTGTTTTTAGGAGAAAATTTTTATAAAGCAAATCAATAAGGACATCCTCTAATTTTTACTTGAACCTTTTTGAATTTATTAAAAAGGAAAACTTTTTATTTTTAAAAGAGCCCTTATTAATTCAAATTTTGCTTTAAACGTCTTAACATACGTACATACATACATATGTACATATATACTCGTACATACTAGAAGTATGCATAACAGTTATTGCATCAGCCACGTTTTATGCGTGCAATTACATGTTCAAGAAATTAAAAGGGAGAACTTTTTATTTTTAAAAGAGCTCTTATGTATTTCCTCCGTTCGTCTATTTCACTACGGCTTTGCACATTTCTACAATTCTCAAACGATTAATGAAGCACTTGGTATAAAGAGTTTATTATGTCCATCTGCACTTATATTAAATGAAATGTTGCCCTTTGTCTGAATAAGTCCTAGGAAAATACTAGTTGACTAATTATGTTTTCCGATGAAAATCAAGATTATCTTCTTAATAATATTAAACAGGGTTTCTTCTTAATTTTACAGGTTATCTGCTAAATTTATGTGAAAAGGTTTCCATATTTATTCTAGGAGTCATCTTCTAAATTTTATTTAATAGGTTTTCATCTTAGTTTTAAAGGTTATCTCTTAAATTTTACTGAAAATGATTTCATCTAAAATGCACGGGTCATCTTCTTAATTATATTGAAAAGGTATTCATATTAGTTTTACAGATTATCTACTTAGTTTTATTAAAATGAAATATCCAGTAATAATAAGACGGACATCTTATTGGAGAGAAAGCATAGAGAAATCCGCTAAACTTTGTTCTAATTTATAGGGCATTTTAGGTGGTATTTTGGCTCTGTGTAAAGTGTTGAGTCGGTGCAATAATATAAAAAATTATTTTAAGTAGTAAGTGCGTAATGAAAAAGAATAATGCATTGTATATAAAAAGACGATATTGATATATAAAATAAACTGTGATATTTTCCAACTTGATTAAACTTAAGGGTGAGTACATTAGTTGCATTTACTTTACTTTTTTTCGGTCTTATCTATTTTCCTAAATAAATACTTAATAAAGTAATATAAAGAGATATTTCTACACTCAGAGAAAAACATTTGAAAAACATATGAAAACGTACTTAAAATGGGCAAAAACGTATTTAAAAGTGATGTAGATACGACCATTTTTATTTTAAAAAGGTTCACTGTAAAATTGTAAAATTAAGGAAAAACATTTAAATTTAAAAATGTTTATTCAAGCCCTATGAGATTTTTAACCTAAAACTTGCGCTTTTATTCCCTTCATTTTAATTTTTAATTTAAAAATGATTCTATTTAATCCAAAATACATTTTTATTTCAAAAGTTTCATTTTAAATTTACAAATTTTCATTTTTAAAATAAAAACGATCTGGTTTAAAACGTGCATTATAAAAATAATTTTTTTTTTATTTTTTTCTCCGAGTGTAGCTGCTTGAATTTTAAGGTTTTAAGTAGTTTCCCCTTATCTTTATCTTTCTCTATCTTTATCTTAGTCAAAATTTTTTTTTCTTTATCTTAGTCTTAATTTTTTGTTTTTATTTTTCTTTTTTTCTTTTTCTTTTTTTTTCTTTTTCTTTTTATTTTTCTTTTTTTTTCTTTCTTTTTCACAGAGTTATCTATTTAAGTGGATCGGAACAACGTCCACATTTGCAAATTGCGATTTCCAAAGTTTCCTATGTTTGTCAGAACACGTATAAGCAATAAGTATCTCTTGTTTTATTAGTTACTAAAATTAATATTAATATAAATGTAAAATATTAAAATAAATAAAAAACTTTTAAATTAATTGAATAAATTAATTTTAGTAGATATTTAAAACTAAAATGAAATTATCTAAACTTATTTCTTATGCATATAGTATAAAACATCTTTCTCTTAGCATTATTTTATTGTACATATTTCTAAAAAGTTTTCAAATTTCGTTGAAATATACATCATATGTACATATATATAATTATGTAATAATTATGGTATTTTTAACGTTAAGCTAAAAAATAATTTGGTCAATTGTACAACAATTTGACAGCTCTAACAGCCTTCGTAAATATACGAAAGCGGTTTCGTAATATTTACGAAATCTTTCGTTGCTCAAAAGTACGAAAGTATTTCGTAAATAGTACGAAAGCCTTTGTAAATACTACGAAAGTATTTCGTAAATAGTACAAAATCCTTCGTAAATATACGAAAGTATTTCGTAAATACTACGAAACTATTTCGTAAATAGTACGAAACCTTTCGTAAATACTACGAAAGTATTTCGTAAATAGTACGAAACCTTTCGTAAATACTACGAAAGTATTTCGTAAATAGTACGAAAGCCTTCGTAAATATACGAAAGTATTTCGTAAATACTACGTTGCTCAATTTTACGAAAGAATTTCATAATATGTACGAAAGATTTCGTAATATTTACGAAATATTATTTTGAGTGCTCCGAGAGTATTTCTGCCATCAAAAGTACCTCAAAATTTGCTTCTCCTTTTACATCAGTGATTGTACGTAGGTAATTTTTTGGAAAGCCCTTAATGAACCAAAAATCCATTTTTTAACATTAAAAAAGGAACACATATGGTTTTAAGAATAACAGAAAAAATAACCTTGTTTCGCAATGGTTTGTTGGGTTTTAATTTTTTTTTACCACCTTAATGTACATATGTACGTATTTACATATGTGCATATGGATATTTGTCTTTGCAACCCAATAAAACTTTTCTTAATTCCCAAATCACAATCCCAAATCTCAAATGCATCTCAAATAACCGTTCATATCGTCCTGGATTTAAAAGGCCATTCTTGGTAGTGGCTTTTGGGCTTAAGGCCAGGCCCGTAGCTAGGGGGGGGCATTGTGGGGCAATGCCCTACCTTAAAATTAGAATGCCCTACCTTAAAAAGGCCAACAAGTGAGATCAATTACACTGTAGGTAAATTTTTAACTTTTGAAATATCACAGAGAAACGCCGAAACACGTAAACTTAATTTTTGGCTGTAGAATACGATGGCGTTTTCAGAAAGTCAAAGTTAGCTCTTGTTTTCGAGAAATATAGGAAAGAACTTTCAGAGCTCTGAAGATAATTTTTTTCCGTCTATAAACTTTACTTAGGTTTTGAACCCTTTTCCCGCGTAAGGATTTTGACGGTTGTTCTTACTTAATTGGGGCATTCTAAATTCAATTCCATTACTAGTTTTTCGAAACTGGCTCCGGTTTATGAGATAACGGTATTTAAAAATTACAATCAATTTGAACTTTTTTGTTAATAACTCAGTCAGTTTATGAGTTAAATTGCCCAAACTTTGCACATGACCATATTTTAGCATTACCTTAACTTTTTCTGAAAATAATTGAAATCGGGTCACTATAACATATAGCTGTCATATAACCGATTGTTCAGATGTGGACATTTTGGGGCATAGCTTCGCTATTTAAACAGCTAATGACATGCAACTTTGTAGAATTTGTACTTGTATTGACCTTAATCTATTCCCTGAAAATTGTCAAGATCGGGCCTCTATAACATATAGCGACCATACAACTGATTGTTCAGATATATGGTTTTGCACTTTTATTTTTTTATAACTCCGAAAATAGTCATTCTGCGTGAAAAAGTAACATAAAGACTTTTATTCAAAATGAATAGGTGAAAAATTTTCTCATATACGATTTCCACGTATCTGCATCAGTTATTGCACTTTTGTGCAACCAAATTCGCAATTTCACCATAGGCATTTTTTTCAAGCCCAATAACTCATATGTGATTAATTTCATATCAAACCCAATCAATATGCGTTGAACCCGACCCCCTCAGAATTTGATGAAATTTTGCATTGAGGTACATCTTACCTACACAAACACAACCTCATTTTTAGAAATTACATTTTCGAAAAATTGTGGGCGTGGCAAGGTATCGAAATATTCGAAAATATTCGAAAATACTCGAAAAATGACGATAATAGGTACTTTTAAAGTGTGATTACTAGGAATGGCTTTACCGATTTCAAAGCTCTTCATTCCATTAGAAAGGTATTGAAATTAGCTTTCAAAAAATACACTGTAAAATTTTTTTTTTATTTTAGTACACTGAAAAAAAATGTTTTTCAAAATAAAATTTGAAACTGAAAAAACACTTCAAAGATCAAGCGATTTTGAAAAATAAGAACTTTTTTTAGAAAGGTCTATTTAATATACATACATATATAACATATCTGAAAACTAAAATGGCCTTTTTCTTTATTTTTTTTTAATTTATTTAAGTAAATGCATCTCTTGGCTTTCTTATATTTGGATATCACGCGTAAATTAATCAACCGATTTCAAAAATTTTTATACCGTTAGAAAGGTATTAAAATCATCTTTTGAAAACATACACTGTAAAAATTCTATATTACACTAAAAAAAATTTCAAATTTGAGAAATTTTTGAGGGGGTCGGGTTCAAAATGTTCGTTTTTTCAGCCTTTGATATGAAATTCATCATATCGTATTAAATGAATTAGATGATCTGTATATCGTCTTACAGAAAATTAAAAGAACTATTACACAGTTTTTAAATGAAGAAAATATATGCATGTTTGAGGATTTTATACGCATTTGAATAATTTTTTTGTTAATTTTTCATAAAATTTTTCTCGAAATAATACCTAAAAGTATGCTTCAATTGTTTTCAAACAATAGTTTTATCACGTGCAAAGTTTGGGCAATTTAGCTCATAAACTGACTGAGTTATTAACAAAAAAGTCCATATTAATGGTACTTTTTAAATACCGCTATCTCATAAACCGGAGCCAGCTTGGAAAAACTAATGATGGCATTGAATTAATTAAGTAAGAACAACCGTCAAAATCCTTACGCGAGAAAAGGGTTCAAAACCTAAGTAAAGTTTATAAACGTGAAAAAAATTACCTTCGGAGCTCTGAAACTTCTTTCCTAAATTTCTCGAAAACGAGAGCTAACTTTGACTTTCTGAAAACGCCATCGTATTCTACAGCCAAAAATTAAGTGCGGGTGTCTCGGCGCACAGTGGGGGCACCTCCATACAAACGCGGCCAAAAATAGTAATAATTAAGCTAGAATCTTGAAACTCGGAACTTAAGCTTTTTTTATTGCAATTAGTAAACTGTGAAAATTTGAACAAAATCCACCCACAAATACGCCCACCTCCCATATAACGGTATTTTTGAAATTTCAGAATTTTCCTAACTATTATAGCTAAAATGCTCGATTTTGATTAGTGTATACATTTTTGAAATATAAATCAAATGCAGTAATCATTTTGGAAAAGGTGTAAAGCACTTCACCGTTTTTAAATTAGAAATATATGCACTTTTAAGTATTATATAAGCATTTATCATAAAATTTTCATACAAAAAAATCGCATTTCAAAAAAATTTTATGCCATAAATGAAATTACACTTTTATAAAGGATTTCAGTGTGCTAAACCTGAATCTGGAGCCAGATTTTCCAAATTGGTTCTAGTTTTTGAGATATTCATGTCCAAATTGGCAAAAAACACGTTTTTTGGCTCTATTCACTGCTTAATATCTTTTATGTAATTACCATCCACTCAAATTCGATTAAACCAGTTGAAAGCATAATCATTACCCTTGAAAACAGCGTTTAGTTTCTTCGAATATCTTAATTAGAATTGAAAATATCGATATTTAAGTTTCACCATTTTGACGAATATTACCCATACAAAAAAATTTAAACTTTTTGAAGCATACTTCTGGGCATTTTGTATGGGAAAAATGTACGAAAACTTAAAAAACACCTTCGATAAGAAAGTTCATAAAACAAAATGGAGCAAACGAATTTTTACGATTTTTTCACCTGTTTATAAAAGACATTTAGGACTATGAAATATTAAAAAATTGAGGAGGTCATATTTTTTGTTTTTTTTTTAATTTCATTTTAAAGTTTTACAATTTTTACCATTTTTTTTTTATATTCCAAAAGAAAAAAGCTGTCAAAGATATGAATTAACGCTGATAAAAAAAATTAGCTCATAATTTAAAAGTATGCACTATTTATTGCAGGACGATAAAGAAATATTCGATTATTCGCCTAAATATAAACGTTTTTCATAATGTCAAAATTAACATAATTAATGCGTTTACAGAAACGCAGTTTTAGGCAAATGGGAAAAAAATTATAAAAACAAATGGAGCAAGTGGATTTTTAAAATGAAAATGCAGTTTGATTAAGAATATATTATTTCAAATCGTAAAAAAAATTTGAGGAGGTCATATTTTTTGTTTTTTTAATTTTTTAATTCAAAGTCGAGAAAAAATTTTTTTTTATCGACATTTTTTGTCAATTTTTGAAAATTCATATAAATTCAATAGTGAACGGTATTTACAACTGCGTTATAATTTCTGAAAGAGAAAATCATTATCTATGTAATGATGTATTACTCGAGTTCATATGTTAACAATTAAATGTGAGAGCATTTTGTATGAGGTGTGTTCATTGAGAAAAAAAAGAAGCTATTTTTTGCTCAACTTTGGGCACCCGGTACGGCTAAACGAAAAGAGACTCAAAAATTTTTATATAAGCTTTTTTATTACAATTTGATGTATCTGTCGATTTCTATTTAAAAAAATTGTTTTACTCATACTTTAATTTTGAATTTATTTTTGGCCGCTATCACCCATTGTGCGGCGTTTCGCTGTGATATTTTGACCTCCCTACAGTGTTATTGTAATTAAATTTTTGTTTCTTTGAGATAAAAAATTATTGCGGTTGCAATGTATGATATGGAGAATCCACCCTGCATCACAGATATAATTAAATAAGACCATCAAATTTTTGTAGTTTGGTTAAAGGAATGGTTCATTCCGGCAGTTTTCTGACAAAAACTAATCTCACTGTGAGCGAACAACACCAAAATCGCGGAAATGATTTCTAAGGCTGTGTGCTAATCTAAAACATTATACTCGTTGGAAAAATGAGGTGTCTAAATTTTCTATGGTTATCGTTTAATCATTTTCGAGAGTTTTTTTCTCACCTTGACTTGCGTGCATACCTACAGGCGACCCACATACCAAATTTAAAGATCATAGCTCTCTTCGGTATGGAATAATCGAAGGAAATTAAATTAAAATTAAAAATTTAAAATATTAAATTTTTTGTTGCATTACATTTTTTATAATATTTTCGGCTTAAATTTTGTCTCTCGCTTATTTGCGTATGGCGGTTGGTCGCTATCTTCCATTAATTATATTTCTATTCACATGCATGTCAATTGCCAAAACTGACCTAGCGCTCAATGGTTGTAGTGCCAAGACTGACTTCCGCCCTACCTTAAACCAACGCTGCCCTACCTTAAATTTAAGTCTAGCTACGGCCCTGCTTAAGGCCCGGTTATACTTGCATAGCATAGCAAAGCAGGGCAGCGCAAAACATATAGCGCATAGAGCTGATTACACTTCGCATAGCCGTGCAACCATGGTTAATTAATACAAGTTTTCGCATCCCGACATTCGTACATACATACATGCACACTCCATGTAAATTGTTTGTGTATTCTGTGGTGCTTCTGTCATGGTCATAGTTCGCCTTTGTAGGAATCATATTGCACCATGCTCAAAATTGACCCAAGTTTGATATAAGCACCATTATTAAAGTAAATAAGTAGAAAAAAGTTAAAAATCAGCTGTTTAGTAAGTTAACCTGTATAAATTAGCCTTGCGTGCAACCCTTCGCACACTCAACACACACACATTCGTGTTGCCAAATGCCAAATCGCATAGCACATAACACAGAAATCAAAATTCAACAGACTTGTATGCTGTGCCCTGTGCCGCTATGCGTTGAGTCAGTGGCGTAGTCACGGGGGGGGGTTTGGGGGTTTATTTTTCTGATACACATTTTTTTTGTTTGTAAGCTCGAATGCTCGAATGTTTGTACGGGCATTTGAACAACAAACGGGCTTCAAACAAAAACGATCAGATCGAATTGCTCGATACCCGGGTATCTAGGGCTCTAGGTAAAAGTCGATTTTATTGAAAAATATATACTTGTCGTTTTCGATTCGCCATCACACAAGCGAGGTCGGATCGAACAAAAATGTTTGAATCCATAATGAGTAGTAGCCATACTCGCTAACTTGTCGATAAAAATTTCCCTCTGCTCGCTATCATTCACATATAAATTTGACAGAAGGAAATTGTGAATCGAAAGCGGCTACAGTGACTCAAAAAAAAAAAATCATACGCCAGAGTTTTTAAATTAATTTCAAACAGTTCTGTCGAAAATTTGACTCTCTTATTTGATGTATTGTGGAACGATCCTCCGTCATCCCTTGTCAAGTTTGGTTTGGAGACAAACCGGTTTCGGCTAATATGCGCCATCTTCAGTGTCTTTTTTCGTTCTCTGAAGATGGCGCATATTAGCCGAAACCGGTTTGTCTCCAAACCAAACTTGACAAGGGATGACGGAGGATCGTTCCACAATACATCATATTCCTACCCTGTCGGAAAAACAAGCAACCAAAAAGTACTCTCTTATTTTCGTTTAAAAATGTAAACAATTTTTCAATAAAAATCGCCTTAAGCAGGATTTCTAAGCTTATGGAAAAATCCGAAAAATCGTAGAAATTTCTAAAAGTGGATTAAAAATTTCAAAGCGCGGCCAGAATTTATAGAAGATTTTGAGGAGATTTCTAAGTGTACTGTTATGTAGCCAACCAATTTTAGTGTAAAAAGTGCTATTCCCAATGCTGTAAAAATTTCCGTCGATTTTAGTAATTTTTTTCTGTAGGGTGTTTACGTTATATGTACGTGAGACCGTTCCAATTAAAATTTCCGAAAAGCCAATGAAATTTTTCAAAAAGTTGAATGTTGCATATTATTATATTACAATTGAATGAGCTGCAAAATTGCATACTCAAAAATCTTCTAAAAAATGTAGCTTTATAATTCTTAGCCCCTTTTTATGATAAGTACTTCCTTAACTTTGAAAAATTGGAAATACTAAAAATATTGCCTAAAAAGTTAACAATAATCGCTGCTAAATATCTGGGTTACTTTCGAGCATATATTTTTATTTTATGTAAGAAAAAAACAAAAAAATTAACTTCAGATATGCTAAGTTACGACCATCTGGGGCAAGTGCAGAGTATGGGGTCGGGAAAAAAGCGATGAATTATTGTTCCCCATTCTATTTCCAATATGTGGATATGTTTTTTTTTTCTGTAATTGTAACAATTTTACAAAATTCAATTTTGGGCGCATAAAACTTGAAAATCTACCTATGCGCGTAGATTTCCAGAAGAGAATATGAGACTTACTTTTGAAGTATAGTTAAAGGCCCTTGGCAACTGACAATCTGGCATGTCAAGCAGTGTGTATGTGTGAGTTTTTTTGTGTGTGTTAGTGCAATCGGCAGTCGTCGTGCTACACGTTCTTGTTCGGGCTCGCGTTGATGAGAATCAAATCTTTTAGATATTTGCGTCAATCACCCGACACTCACACATATGTATACACTTCTTAACATTCCAGATTTTAAGTGGCCAAGGGCCTTAAGAGTTTGATATATGTATTATAAGCGATATTTGTGTACTAAAATGTTAAATTATAGTCTGAAAAAATTACATTTCGCTAGCTTAGAGTGCAAACTGTGTAAGTCCACTTTTATGAAAAAATGTATTTTTATGTAGAACGCTAGAAAAATCAAATACGCACCGCGCTAAATAAGTCTGAGATACTTGTCATATTTCTACTCGTTGTTATTCAGTGATACGCAAATTGTGTAAGTCCAAAAAGCGAAAAAAATTGTGTAAGTCCAAAATATTTATATGAACAGAAATTTTTTTTCATTTCGAATTTTTTTTTCTTTTTTGTTTTTTTGTCTCTCCTACAAAGTTTTAAAAAAGGACTTACACAATTTGCATTCTAAGCTAGCGATTTTTATCATCATTTACCGAAAAATTCTCTAGCTACGCCACTGCGTTGAGTAATCGATTACACGGAAAGCACATTAAACAGATTTCGTATGTGACAGTTCTTATGTTGTGCGCTGCTGTGCTATGCAAGTTTATTCTCAAATTAAGAATTTAATTTTCTCAGACATGGAACGAAGTGCTATATGTGTGATGTTTCTAATTTATTCGTATGATTCAAAATGCCGACGCCTTTCTCAACTTATGTATACTTAATTGGCCCGCCAGAATTAATACTTTTCCGGCAATCCGGCTCCGTTTAACTGACAGCATATTTTAATTTCATATATTTGTTACGGCAAAGTTGAAGTACTGAATGTGTCGATCGTCATGCAAATACATGTAATTTTACTCTGTTGTCAATTAAACGAATTGCTGGATTGCCGGAAAGTTATTAATTCTGACGACCCTATAAGCCGTTAACTGAAACTCAAATTCAAAATTAATATTTTCTCAACGTTTGGGATTTTTTCGTCTGATGTTTATTGGGAAGCTATAAACGCTTAAAACTACTTAGTAGTAAACGTTGACATGCCCACATTTTCCGCAAATTTTTAAGGGTTGCGTAAGTTAAATTAAGTGGGTATAGCAAATACCACAGAATTCTGTATACCTATGTATAGGTATGTATGTACATTAGGCATATAATTTTTTACAATTTTTGCAAATACGAAAAGCGGCATACCATAGTCGAATAGAGCATCAAAAAATATAAACCCCATTATTTTTTTTTTTTGCGAGATTGCAAAAAAGTTTCCGCGCAAAACGAAATTACTTTTTTATCAGAATTGCTGAAAAAAAAACAAAAAGTTTTGTGCAGTGTACACGTTTTTCTTCATAATAATAGATATTTATTTAACTAATAATCTTCCTATTATTCCAAACGCCTTTTAATGGGCCTCAGGGAAGTGCCCCACCCACCCCGAACTAATTTTTCTTCAGATTCAATGTAATAATAACACAGCTGTGCGCGGAACGTTTTTGAACCGAAATCACTTAAAAAAGTGATATTCATTACTTGTACAATATTTGCCACCACGTGGTGGTATGCCAAATTTTTCGTCAATATTTGTTATATGCCTAATGTACATACCCTCCATAGAAAATTATAACTAGTGAGCAAAATTTCTTGTTCACAACTAGCGAAAATATGTCAAAAAGGCACTAATTCAATTGTGTTTAGACCCTCACCAGTTCAAAAGTGATCAATTGAGTGACCATTACAAGAAATTCTTCAATTTGTATGAAGTTTCGAAATAACTGAAGCATTTGCTACTAGGAATTTGCATCTTCACTTATGTATACTACATATATATAAAATAAAAGCTTTCCCTTCGTTTCAGGAAATCCTAGGAAAATGCGAATTAACTCAGGCATATCTTTATTATTATTTTACTTCTTAAATATATTTTACATTTATATACATTCAATAAAAAATTAAAGAATAGCAATTTAAAAAAATTATCAGTCTCCTCAGCTAGGAATTGAACCGCAGTCGTCAGATGCCAAGTCAGATGCGTTAGCCACTGTGCTATCGCGCCACTTGTATTAAACGAGTCAAATGCTGCACTTAAATAGCAGATATAAGCTGCAAAATTTGTAGGAAGCTGCAGCCAGTTCAGTACTATGGGAATTGTGCCAATGAACGAACTTTTGCAAACTGTAGAATTTAGTACCTACTAGTTCGGAACTATCGAAAACGTATTGCAAAGGGTGACAACTGAAGCCACCTAAGACACTGCCGTGTTAAATTCGCCATTTGTTTGTATGGAAAAGAGTATAAACGCGCACTAGTAGTGTGGAAATATGCACTAGAAATTAACTCGTTCTGAACTATAGATTTTCTCACAGAGTACATCCATATGTACATATGTTTGTATATGAATATATGCATGTACATAAATATGCTTATAGATCTATGTATGTAAGTGAAAAGTGGCATTATGTAACAAGTGCATCTGCACTGTACATCTTTGAAAATATCTGTGGCAATTTGCAATAATCGCTTAAGTCGAAAAATATGATTTCGAGATAAATTGATTTTTATATTCGAAGGTGTTTCTTAGCAAATCATAAAAGTCGATTAAAAACTATGGACGCAAAAACAGTGAGCCATTCACAATGTTGCGATCAAATTTTGTAAATAAAACAAATAGTCATGAAGAAATTTGATTAAGTATATACATCTACTTTGGCTGTTATAGCAAGTTTAATATACCTCTATTGTAAGTTAAGCCTAAATATTTTTATTTATATCTTCTGATTGAATTAAGTTATAAGATTAATAATATAATAATACAATGGCGCTATTATAACTCTGACGAGTTTTATGGCCGAGCTTCTCTCCCAATTCGAGGTGTGCTCCTTTTTGTTTTTCCTACTAATTGGGTGGACCTACAGTTTTATGCCGGCTCCGAACGGCGAATGCATTTTTTGTGAGAAGCTTTTTCATGGCAGAAATACTCTCGGAGGGTATGCCGCCCACTGCCGGGAGGTGACCGCTGCTCTTAAAAAACCCAATAATTGGATTTTTACTAATTAGAAAAATTTGTTTGGCTCGGACCGTGGTTTGAACCCGAGACCTCTGGCATAGCAGGCGAGCACTCTACCCACTGCACCACAGCGGCCACAAGTTATAAGATTGGGGGTTTTAAAAAAATATAGAGTTTTAAAAGGAGAATAACGTGGTATATATGTATAACTCGAAATCTTCCTAAGTCGACTTAAGCGGTTATTGCTTGTGACCACAGATATATACTTACATATATTCATATATACATACATTTATTTTTTAGTCTGATTTTCGACCACTGAAGACGAACTTTATTTCTATTTATTATTTTAAAGTAAAAACAGACTTATTGTTTTTATAAAAAATTGACACATTTTGTCTTATTATGTTGTCATATTTACATATACATACATATATGTATGTATGCAGAGTTGGGCAAAATTTATTCGAACAACGAATAGGTAATAGATGAATAAATTTTTTTTATCTTTATTTGAATAATAAATTAATTCGTTTAAATTATTCGAATAATAGATAATTTTCATTTACATATGTAAAAACAAACAAACATACAAACAAAAAAAATAAACAAATTTTTTTTTACTATTACTCAGTTGTTATTTTGTTGTACCCTGAGTTTGTATTTATTATTTGAAATAACGAATAAACCTCAGAATAATTATTCGTAGGGAATTTATCTGAATAAAATTTGAAAAATAAATTTTTATTCAAATAATTATCTAAATAAAAATTTATTCGAATAATGCCCAAGTCTGTATGTATGTACATACATATGTACATACCCTGCAAAAAAGTTTTGCTTATTGCTGACAAATCAGGTCTAAAAAGGTGTACGCTGGCAGCGCTGCTTCTGTTATGCACTCACAAGGCCGTAGCTAGACTTAAATTTAAGGTAGGGCAGCGTTGGTTTAAGGTAGGGCGGAAGTAAATAATGTATCACAATTAATCTGACATCGAGGCATGGCTTCCAAAATCAATCAGCATGTATATCACTTTTTTCTAGGTCAGTGACGTACATTTAATACCTATTTGTTGACACATAATTATTGTGACAGTACATAAGCAATACTCATTGAGAATAAGCCAACAAGATGGTTCAGCTTCCAGATTTAGATGTGGGGATCCACGTCTAAGTGCGAGTGAGTACTGGGTGGGCGATACGAGTAAATAGATACGACCAAAAGTACCATTTAAGTTTATTGTTTCTGCAAACTTATTCTAATAATAAAAATAGTAAAAGCATTCAAAACAGCTGAATTCTGCGGTTCGCCATGTTATTAAAAATGCGAAGAACTTCGTTCAGATCAACCGATTTTGTTCTCTTTTTCTCAAAGGCGAGAAATACCATACCAGCCATTCTCTCGTGACCCATTGACAGCCTTTGAGGCCTATTGATTGCAGTTATGGGCCCGTCAGAATGAATACTTTTCCGGCAATCCAGCTCCGTTTAACTGACACATACTTCAATTTCATATATTTGTTACGGCAAAGTTGAAGTACTGAATGTGTCGATCGTCATTCAAATACATGTAATTCCACTCTGCTATAAGTTAAACGGATTGCTGGATTGACGGAAAAGTATTCATTCTGGCGCCCCCATTAGTGTTGAAAAGGTAGTTTCGCACACTGCAGTACTACATCCTATGGTCGCTATAAATGCAAAAAGTTTATATGTTTCTTTAAACGCCTCTCGTTGCGGTGAAGATAGGGACCAAATAAGCGAGAGACAAAATTAAAGCCGAAAATATTATTAAAAAATGCAACAGAAAATTTAATTTAAAAAATTTTTAATTTTAATTTAATTTCCTTCGATTATTCCATACCTAAGAGAGCTATGATCTTTAAATTTGGTATGTGGGTCATCTGTAGGTATGCACGCAAGTCAAGGTGAGAAAAAAATTCTCGAAAATGATTAAACGATAACCATAGAAAATTTAGACACCTAATTTTTCCATCGAGTAAAATGTTTTAGATTAGCACACAGCCTTAGAAATCATTTCCGCGATTTTGGTGTTGTTCGCTCACAGTGAGAACAGTTTTTGTCAGAAAAGTGCCGAAATGAACGATTCCTTTAACCAAAGTACAAAAATTCGATGATCTTATTTAATTATATCTGTGATGCAGGGTGGATTCTCCATATTATACATTGCAACCGCAATAATTTTTTTTCTCAAACTATGACAAAAAATTTAATCACAATAATTAATCTTACTTGTCGGCCTTTTTAAGGTAGGGCATTCTAATTTTAAGGTAGGGCATTGCCCCACAATGCCCCCCCTAGCTACGGGCCTGTGCACTCACTCTCTCTGCTCCTAACTTTCTAATACTTATTTCGCATGGCGGATAAGCCTTTGGAATAAGGTGTGCTCTTAGAGAGAGAGTACTCCTTATGGCCTGATGACTTCAACACAGGAAAATCAGCCTTATCTTAACCCTTATAATTTCCAGGCCTTATTTCGTAAGCCTTCAAATCTGCTGTTTTAATAATAATAAATAAGGCTTAGATTTTTTGGTGGGTAGATATGTAGATACATATAGATATGTATGTATGTTAGCATCTTTTTTTCGGGGATAGATAAGTTTACATATCCCGTGGCAAATCTATTTGTTCACTCCCACAAAATTAAACAGAAAAAACAACAATTATATATGTAAATGTGTATTGATATCATTGTGATGTTTGTAAGTACATTGTATGTACGTACGTTTTGTAAGTGAATTTAAATTTATTGATTATATCAGGCTACATATGTATGTACATTAAGGTGGTAAAAAAAAAATATAAAATCCAACAAACCATTGCGAAACAAGGTTATTATTATTCTATTATTCTTAAAACAATATGTGCTCCCTTTTTAGTGATAAAAAAAACTTCTTTCTTCTTTCATTAAGGACTTTCCAAGAAATTACGTACCCCGACTGATGTAAAAGGAGAAGGACATTTTAAAGCATTTGCACGACCTCAAACTTTAATATTTAAGGCAAAAATTGAGGTATAGATTTAAGTAATACGGTCGCATAAAATGCGTTTTGTCCCACGAATTTCGGGTGAACTTTACTTTCTGCAAATAATTTTGGACCACCCTAATGTACATAGTATGTACATACTAAGGAAATGTCTTATTACTTTCAAGAGCTTAATGGATTTCACGATAAAAGTCCTTAAAATAGAAAATAGCAATTTAAATCATAAAACAGTGTTTTTTCATAAGCTTTGAATAACTATGTACATACACGTATGTACATAAATAAGTACATAAAATGATGTACATATATGTATACATATGCACGTATAAGAGTACAGTATTACACCGCCTACATAAATGTAATTAGTTTTAGGCCGAGCTTCTCCCCTATTTCGATTTGTTTTATGTCGGCTCCGAACGGCGAATGCATTTTTTGCGGCAAT
Source organism: Urophora cardui (assembly GCA_960531455.1). Taxonomy (NCBI): domain Eukaryota; kingdom Metazoa; phylum Arthropoda; class Insecta; order Diptera; family Tephritidae; genus Urophora; species Urophora cardui. The sequence goes on from OY482674.1 coordinate 102,521,634, forward strand.
CTTTTTTATGACAGAAATGCACTCTGTGGGTATGCCATCCACTGCCGGACATTGACGGATATTTAAAAAAAAACCAATAATTGGGGTTTAATTAATTAGAAAATTAATCAAATTAACTTGAAAGAGTTTTTAGTGCTTAGTACGAAATTTTTTTTATTTTAATTAAATTTTTTATTGTTGGGGTCATGGTTTTTCGTGAAATAGCTATACACTCAACCTTCGCTGTAAATAGTTGTTGAATTTCTTTTCCACTTATTGAAATTAATTCTGTTGGTCCGAGCTCGTTTTGATTCCATGACCACTGGCATGGCATGCGATTACTCTACTTTAGGTTGCGTAGGGAACGAAATTATACAATTCGGTCTGATATTACCTGTGAGTGAGTTTCTGTAACAAAATCGGGAAAATTGTCGATTAATTGACGTCATAATAATACGTTCCACACTTTGTCACCACCTAAAAAGCAAGTGAGAATCTATCGATGAACGTCATTATGACGTCACTCAGTCGAAAACATTGACAGAGTTCAGTTACGAAACTCAGTATTATGTTTAATAACAAACAATATTTACGAATTTTTTCTAAAAAGTGTAATTTTTAAATTATTTTAGGAAAAATTCGTAAACATTTTTTGTTATTGAACATAGTTTTGAGACACGCCAAATTATTTCTGTCAATTAGTTGTCAAATTGCATCAGACCTGCAGAGAGCCGAGCCGGGCCAGTAAGTTACAAGCAGCTTTTTTGACTTCAACTGTCGTCGGAATGTCTCATATGTATGTATGTATGTTAGCTGGAGATAGTAGCTTTGTTCAATAACTCAAAGTTTTTAATTGCTTTTACAAATAGTTACGAATTTTATGTTCAATAACCCAAAAAATTTGCAAGAGACCCAAATTGGGAGAGTAAGACTTCGAGAGAGTTGAAAATAGTTGCAAGTAAAATTTTCACTTGCAACTACTTGCAGCTTTAAAAAAATAGAAGCGTCAAAAACATATGATCACGAAAATTGCAATTGGAAATATGCCAACATTTCAATCGCAAATTTCTAATTGCATACTAAATAAATTAGCGCAAAAAGAAATCTTGACGATGTTGTGGAATATCCAAAGTAGATTTTCCTCTTCCTAATTCAGTTATTTGTGGCCGCTGTGGTGCAGTGGGTAGAGTGCTCGCCTGCTATGCCAGAGGTCTCGGGTTCAAACCACGGTCCGAGCCAAACAAATTTTTCTAATTAGTAAAAATCCAATTATTGGGTTTTTTAAGAGCAGCGGTCACCTCTCGGCAGTGGGCGGCATACCCTCCGAGAGTATTTCTGCCATGAAAAAGCTTCTCACAAAAAATGCATTCGCCGTTCGGAGCCGGCATAAAACTGTAGGTCCACCCAATTAGTAGGAAAAACAAAAAAGGAGCACACCTCGAATTGGGAGAGAAGCTCGGCCATAAAACTCGTCAGAGTTATAATAGCGCCATTGTATTATTATATTATATTATTATTAATTCAGTTATTTACATTCATTTTCAATTTCAAACATTTCAATTACAACCTAACCTAAAAATTAAATTGTGAAAACAGCGCATCAGCTGTTTACTTGCAAATGTTTACGATTTTGTGCAAAGATGACTTGATACGAAACTCTTTTTTACTCTCTCACTTTTATGATTTTCCCACGGGTTTTCTGTGGCTTTGTTGCCAGCATCAACACAACAGAAAACCCGGCCGATCAGCTGTTTGTACAAATTGCAGGTGCCAGAAGGGAAAACACGCCAAAATAAATAGGCGCATTTGGTGGATTTAGATTTTTTGTTTTGTGTGTTAAATTTTGTTGAAATAATAATGAATTATGAAAAATATCGAGGTAATTGTATTGCTCGTGTATAGTGCAGTGCAGTTTATTGTTTCAACTGGAAAAAATTGTGTTTCAGTTAAAATTATAAAAAATATGTTAATGAGATGGAACGCGGGCAGCGGTTATTCAGTAGATTTATATATATGTCCGGTTAAAAATTATTATATTTCAGTTCTAATATATTCACATTTTAATAGAATTGCAAAATAGAGTAAAATATTTCTTAAAAAATACCACCCAACTACATGTATTATCGTTCACCACTTTTTGTGCGTTATTCTTAATTTGTCTAAGATTGGGTTTTGAACAAGAATATTCAGAATGTGGGAAAGTCATACTATCCTGTGTATCACTTTTGTGGTTATATCCTTATATTAATTTGGTATAAACAAAATTTTATTATTGCTAGTCTTCAATAGCATAAGGAAGCCGAATAATTCCCAGAATTAATATGTAAAATACCCATTTTCAGTTTTCGAACAGAGTGGCACCAATGAAAAATGTTATAAAAAATGCGCATTTTGACAGCGCTCTCACGAAATGAAGAGTTTCGTATCTAGTTATCTTTGATTTTGTGTTCAATAACTTTGGTTGATAATTTTCTCTTTTACTCGTTTTTACTCTTAATTTGTCACTGGTGCTCTTATTGCAAGTAAAGTTGTTGAACAAAGCTAGTGTCTCAAATATTTATGGGTGGCGCAGTCTCGCGACCCCTTATATGTAAGCTGCTGCCAAAAATAGCTGATGTTGGCAAGACGCTCGTTCACCGGTATACTCGACGCACAGTGGGAGATTCGCCTTCGCTAGCGGCGGGAAACTAATAACCTTCAGAGTAGAGAAGATATCTTCAAGCGGTTTTTTTTTATTAATGAAGAAATTAAAAAAAAAATCTCAATAATTTGTTTTACTTATTTGTTTTTTTGTTTTATTAATCCATGTTCATTGTACAAATAGTTCTAAAAAATAAAAAATTTATTATTGCGCAAAGTGCGCAAGTGACAGATCACAAAAACATATTTTACCCACAATAAATACCTTGATATTATCTAATAAAAAAAGCACACTTATTTAAATAAATATAATTAGGGGATTCATAAAGCGTCATAAAGTCATATGTAAAATATTGTACGGAAATATTTATAAAAAAGTTTTCCGAAGCCCTGTGATGAAGTAAACAAAAACAGCTGATCAAATGCCACGACCCAAACACATATCGTGCAGAGTTGTATTTATTTAGTACACATACAGCATAGAATGCAACAACAAAATATTATGACTTATCACGATATGACGTAATATGACAGGTTGTGAATCCCCTAAATATGTAGATTAGATTTGATTTTGAACTTAGAAAATAATTTCTCCAAGTCAAGTAAATCTAAGAAAACTGGATTTTAAATAAATAAGGAAACATTTATTATAGTAATTGTTTTTTCTTGTTTTTGGAAATAAATAATTAAGAACAAAATTTGTTGTTTCAAGCAAAACTTCTAAACTTAGTATATGTACATATACCTATTAAATAAAATGAGAAAAAAAATATTTAAAAAGTAAGAAATAAGGAAAATGAAAACTAATCACGAGGAATCAGAAAATCCTAATTAGTCAACTAGTATTTTCCTAGGACTTGTTCAATGAAATGAGAACATTTCTTTTAAAATAAATAAAGATGCAAATAGTGAACTCCTTATACCAAATGCTTCATGAACAATCTGAGAATTGCAGAAATATGCAAAGCGGATGGCAAATGAAAAAAATACAAGTAACTTTGGCAATGCAAATTCAGCAAGAAATATTTTACTCAAGAGACCGTTTTCTTATTATACTCAGCTGTAATAGTACACAGATTATAATAATTTTGATTTCATAATGGTGGATTGTAAGGGAATGAAATAATTGAGATAAATATGGACTTATATATATCAAAATGATCAGGGTGAAAAGAGGAATCGATTGAGCCATGTCCGTCCGTCTGTCCGTCTGTAAACACTCTAACTCGCGCAAAAATTTAAATATTTTGATGAAATTTGGAATGAAAGTTGATATCAAGACTGGGACAGTTGGTATTGAAAATGGGCGAAATCGGATCATGACCACGCCCACTTTCCCTATATCGTTGTGCCATACGAAAACAAGCACTTTCAAAATTTTTTACAAACAAATTGTATGAAAGACAAAGATATTTGTGGACCACCCTTTTGGAATTTGTAACGTAACATCTTGGTAACTAAAAGTCATAAAGGGATGCAATTTTGCACTAACAATAATATTTATACTTATGCTTAGTTAGATGATTGATACAAATTTTGAAAATGGACGCGGCTGCTCCCACTTTATGCGGCACTCGCTTCATGTAAAATACACCCTATATCGAACAAACGCAAACAAACAATGAAAGCATACAGCTGAGTATCTAATGTTCGATTCCATTCGAACATAGGCTTCCTTACTTGTTTATTATTATTCCTTTATTGTACATATACATAAATATGTAATCATTAAAATATTTACCTATGTATTTTTATTTTTTCACCAACAGAATATCCATCGATCGAATAAAGGACGTACTGGCTGGCCGCAAGATGTGTGGGCATCCGAGTTGATTCCCGATCAAGAGTAATGAGCATTATTGTGATTTGTTTCGATTTTGGGTGTTTTGAACACTTTTCAGTGCGTATCCTGAAACCAATTTTAAAAGGGAAACACAAAATTACTGTGTTTACCATAGCTTAATCAGCCGCAATGAATTTAACTGAAGTTTAGTTTTTTAAACTTGGTTTTAGTTCGTCATCATAGAACGTTATTTTCGTAGTTTATATTTTGTGTTTGTTTATTCCTTATACGACTATGATATATATCAAGGGTGGATCCAGAAAGACATTTAAGAGGGAAGGTCTTAAATAATTATGTATGTATGTATGTATATAGTATTATCAGGATCAGAATTTAATATCGAAACCTCTGTCTGGATCGGCGAACTATGGCGTCGCTGCCGAAAAAGCGTGTCAAAAATCAAAACTTTCATGAAAGTGTTCCATAAATCGGATATACATATGTATCTAATAGAGAATTTTCCAGCGAACACGAATATGTAACCTTTATTAAATAGTTTGGGAGGTAGAGCCGCTCAAAGTTGACAAATTTTCAACACAGAAAAAATTTGTTCTTTTTGTTCTTTTTTTTTTGCATTTAAAATTGTTTTGCCTGTAGGTAAAGCGGTCGGTTGCTACTTCTTTGTATTTTGATGAAAGGTAATTCAATTCTATGCGTACCGCTGTGGTGCAGTGGGTAGAGTGCTCGCCTGCTATGCCAGAGGTCTCGGGTTCAAACCACGGTCCGAGCCAAACAAATTTTTCTAATTAGTAAAAATCCAATTATTGGGTTTTTTAAGAGCAGCGGTCACCTCTCGGCAGTGGGCGGCATACCCTCCGAGAGTATTTCTGCCATGAAAAAGCTTCTCACAAAAAATGCATTCGCCGTTCGGAGCCGGCATAAAACTGTAGGTCCACCCAATTAGTAGGAAAAACAAAAAGGAGCACACCTCGTATTGGGAGAGAAGCTCGGCCATAAAACTCGTCAGAGTTATAATAGCGCCATTGTATTATATTATTATATTATTATTAATTCAATTCTAAATATAAACAAAAAATAAAATTTCTTGTTCTCTAGCAGAATTCATAAAGTCTACCTGCGTCCACCTGCGATTTTACTTTTTACATCAAATAAAGTGAAACAACCTTGGGTACAAATACGCGTCTAGGCAGGTACACATATGGATTTCTCAGTCACTAATCCAGCACGAATAATGAAATTTCATCCACTTAATGAGATCGGGCCGGTATAAAGAAATATTCTAAAATTTTCAAAAATGGGCGGTACCACGCCCACTTATTAAAGGACACAATTTTAAAGTTTTATAAGTCATAACTCAGAAGCTATCCCAGATATATCGATGAAATTTGGTACGAGTGATGTAGGTACTTATTAAGGCGAATATTTGGACGAAAAATTGCCAAAATCGGTTGACGACTACGGCCACTTTTATATATGGGTATTATAAAGGAGTGTAACTAAAACATTTTAAGCGATATCTGTCAAATATAAAGATAATTCATTGAAATTTTGTTCCATGACTCCAAATATAGACATAAAACTAAAAACACAAAAATTTTTGAAAATGGGCATAGCACCTCCTCCTTTTAGAAGCAGGAATATACGACATTTCGCAGCCCAAAACTGGACATATAATTGATATATTATGACGAAACTTAGTGTTTTAGTGTTTACACTTTTTTACTGGCGCTAAAATTTGTTAAAAAATTTAGCGAAATCAGTTTATAACCACGCCTACTTTTTTACAAAAACCTTTTTTAAAATGGCCTTGTGAAATTTGTGACGTGAAATCTTTGTAACTAAAAGTTATAAAGGAATGAAACTTTGCACTAGCAATAATATTTATACGCTTAGTCGGATAATTGATACAAATTTTGAAAATGGGCGTGGCATTATATAAAATACACCGTGTTTCCATCAAACGCAAACAAATAATGAGAGAATCCCTTTGCCAAAATAGTTGACTTACCTGGTCTAACGCTCAAATGAAGCTTTAAAAACCAAATTTCATTATTTTTTCATTAAGTTTATACTTACAAATTCTTGTTTTTGCATTTTTATAAAATTTTAAATTTTGACGAATTATTTTGAGGCATCCTATTATTGTGGGCCTTTCTACCACAAAAAGTTCAAATAATTAGCTTTCAGATGCATTTTAAATCTTTGAAATATCTCGATTGGTTCAAAAGTTATGATTTTTGCAACGATAAAAGCAAAAAGGCGCCATAGTGCCGCGCTTGATAGATATGCACATTAGGGTGTCCCGTTCATGTATGAAAAAAAGTTTTTTCGAGCTACGCTATCGCAAGAGGTATCAAAAGTTGCGTAATTGAATACAGATCACAATAAAAGTAAAAAACCCGGAATTGAATTCGATCTTGAGGGCTCTACCGAGATCTGAAATTTTGTTAATTTCATATACTTAGAAACCTAAACTTTAGAGCTAAAATAATAAAAATGTCATACTCAAAAGTTATTTTATTATTGAGATTAACCATATAAGTACAGAGAAACAAATTTATTGTATTTAATTAATTTAAAAAACTTAGAATTCAAATATATTTTTGTGTCCAAATTTTGGTATTTCTGCTTGAGATTGCGACTATAATATTCCTTTGAACCAGTGGGGATATTTTTGGCTTCCGTCCGCTTGTTTATACATTTGGATTATATTTTACAGCATTTTTCAATAATATTTCAAAGCTATTTCACATCTCATCAATTTCCCGGCATGAAAAACACTTATTTTGGAGATTTTTTCTTTTTGCTATAAGTTGAATAGTGCAGGGGTCTCCTCGACCCATTCTGAGTCCCTGATGGCATTATAGGGTTAGAAACCTAGTATATTATAAAACTTTATTTGATGTTTAGTTTTTTATTATCTACAAAAATTTCCACCCTTTCGAAAAAAATTTTAATTGAAGTTTGGTGTCCCTATTATTTTTCACAAGCTGAAACGAACTCACTCCACAAAATCATCAGCCATTATGAAACGACGCAACAAATGGCCGATTAAATAACTGTTCCTTACTTCGGAAACATCTGAGCAAGAAATTAATGTATAAGTTTTGACCATTGTTTAGAAATTGAAGCAGGATCGATCTTTGAAATATTTCAAGGCAAGATATGACTTTCGTTTAAATAAATTAAATGAAATAATTTTAACATAATTCGTTTTAGTAAAGTATATTATTTATATAATTTTAATTCCGAATTCTGTAAGGCTGCGAAAGAAAAATTTTTACACCTATTTTAGTGTCAATATGTGTATATTTGAATTTGATGGATTTTTTTTTTTGCATGTTAGAAATAATAAAAAATAACATATTGTTATGAAGTTAAAGCATTTTATTTTATATGAAGTTTTAATAGTTTTTCTCTGAGATGATACTTAAAAACAATATACATATATTATTCTGTTTTTACGATCCAAATTTTCTTGAACTCGCGGGAACACTGAACGTATGAAAACCCATTTTGCGGTGACAACACTGCATACTAGTACCTTCGCCAAGGGCTTGTAGTCTCTTCTAAATCTTTTCTGATTCCAGAATATTCGTAACGTTATAAAATTAAACTTTAGGCAAATAAGAACTTTATGCTTTAGTTAAAGAACCGTATTGTTTTTTTATCGAACAGTTTCTCTACGATTGAAAGGCAAATAAAATACAGAAGCCGAATCAAACCCATTGTAGAAAATATGTGTATGTACGAGTATTTTCATTGTAACTACATGGAATTCAGATTTTTGCACTTAAAAGTAAGTTGCATAAAAAATTAAGCGAATAGAACTTATAAGAACGAAAAGAATTACATAGTAAGCATGCAAACAATATGCGGATGTAATATACGTTGTGGTAAGTGGGCGTTCTGCATGAATGACAAAACCGCAAAACTTTGAAGATCGGTAGAGCCCTGAAGATCTAATTGTGTTTAGTTTCTAAAACTTGTTTCGTAATTTGCGATCAAAACCGCAAATTTTGAAGGGTCTTGTGTTAAGTAAATCCAAAAAAAAATATTTCGGGACACCCTAATGCACATATCCATGTACATATTTATCTTATCTACTTATTTAATAAACTATTATTACGTACCGACAAACATGGAAATAAGTAAAAAAATTAATGGGAGAATCCGTCGAAAGATAAAATGACGAAAAAATTAAATGTTAAAAATCAAAGGATATTTCTCACCATATACATATTTGAGAAATTCAGTATTTGGGTATCTTTTTATGACTAGATGATCATTTATCGAAATCGGCTAAATCGGACCACTATAAAATATAGCTGCCATACAACCGATTGTTCAGATTTTACATTTTGGTGTATAACTTCTCCATTTAAACAGCTTAGAACTCATAGTGGTCTTCACCAAATTGTCAAGACTATACTAGCTGCCATACAACCGATTTTTCAGATATAGCCTTTTTGGGGCATAGCTTGCTCATTTAATCTACCAGAACGTTTCTAAATAATATTTATTCACATAGACTCCCGAATCTATTATATAAAAATTATTGTGTGTCTGCGTGACCTTTATGGACTCCCAAGGCCCTCGACCGATCTTTAGGAAATTTTCACAGTAGATTCATGTAGTATTAGCGCACATGATAGGTCTCAAATCAAAGGTGTTGAGCAGACCTTCAACATGAACTTATTTTTATTGTGGTGCCTAGATATGGGTCATAACGTGGAACCCTGTAACCCCGGAAAGTTTCTGAGCGATATTGGTATCAAATGAAAGCTGTTGAGGATAACTTGAACAAACGGCTCTTTAAATATTGATGCCTAGGCCGGGTTCCAAGATATGGCTCAAAGCGTGGACCCGGATGACTCGTGAATGTTTCCGAGCGATATTGGTAGCAAATGAAAAGCGTTGAACAGTTCTTCAACACATATCGCACACTAAATCAAAAAGCGTTACAACTCAAAATTCAAAAATTTTCAGGAGGCAAAAAACTTTTTAATTTTTATAGGCAATGATATGGGAAAAGGCTACGTATAATAGTTATTTCTCAGTTAAAAAAGACTCAGATGGAAAAGATTTTTTGGAAGCCGCTAGAGATATATTCTGTGTACCAATTTATGGAAGAAACCCGATTTCGAAAAATTTTGAGTTGTAACGCTTTTTGATTTAGTGTGCGATATGTAGCTATTTTCATTGTGATTTCTAAGTCGGCTTCCCAGAGATGGCTCAAGTAGTGTTCTCGGATGGTGATGGATAATCCCGGTAGGCAAAGGTAAAGAAAAAATTTAAAGCAAAAGGAAAAAAAATCGTTCTACAATACATCATATTCCTAACCTGTCGGAAAAGCAAGCAACCAAAAAGTAATAACAATATTTAACGCTATGTATACTTTATTGAGCTTTGAAGGCAGTGGCGTAGTAACGGGGGGTTTTGGGGACAAAACCCCCCCCCCGAAAGATTCGTTTTGACCATAAAACCATCTTTGACTTTATTAGCATACATTTCTTTTTCAGGAAAAAATCAATGAGAATAGTAATTTTTCGAAATTGGTAATTCGAAATTTAGCGCTTTTTCACGAAGTATTACTTATAATTCTAGCGTTTGTTGAGCCGTAGGAAAGTGCAAGAACCGCAGGAATTTTACCACAATTTACATTCTTTGTACTTATATTCGCTCTTTTGTGGTAAAATTCCTGCGGTTCCTGCACTTCCCTACGGCTCAACAAACGCTACAATTATTATACGGTATTGCTGTTATTAACATGCTAATAACAGAAAAGTAACGCCAATTATTTAAATTTCAAGTTTTCTTTCAATTACTTATCATCTTAATCAAATAATATTAATATAAACTACAATGGGAATAAATATGCAATGTATAAGAGTATCTGAACTTGAGATTTTACTTAATGTCTGTCAAAATGGAATATTAAAAAACTAAATTATATAAGAAAATTATTATTTATAACCGTAGCACATAGGTAGATTTTCAAGTTTTATGCGGCCAAAAATATTTTATTGTGTACATCTATTCCAAATTGCTTGTTTAGTGCAAAATTTTAATAATTTGTGTTAAAAGTAGAGCTCTCGATTTTTTTTTGAACATTTTCGAGTAGCCCGAACAGTTGTTGTTCAAATGCTCGAAGAGTTGTTTGTTTGTTTATTACCCGTATGTTTGTACGGGCATTTGAACAATTCGGGTATTTTGAAGTTTGTTTTTTTCTTTTGTTTATTATTTTTTTTTTTCTTTATATGTAGTTGTTTTTATTTTTGTTTTTCCGATACACATTTTTTTGTTTGTAAGCTCGAATGCTCGAATGTTTGTACGGGCATTTGAACAACAAACGGGCTTCAAATAAAAATGATCAGATCGAATTGCTCGATACCCGGGTATCTAGGGCTCTAGTCAAAAGTCGATTTTATTGAAAAATATATACAGTGACTCAAAAAAAAAATCATACGCCAGAGTTTTTAAATTTATTTCAAACAGTTCTGTCGAAAATTTGACTCTTATTTTCGTTTCAAAATGTAAACAATTTTTCAATAAAAATCGCCTTAAGCAGGATTTCTAAGCTTATGGAAAAATCCGAAAAATCGTAGAAATTTCTAAAAGTGGATTAAAAATTTCAAAGCGCGGCCAGAATTTATGGAAGATTTTGAGGAGATTTCTAAGTGTACTGTTATGTAGCCAACAAATTTTAGTGTAAAAAGTGCTATTCTCAATGCTGTAAAAATTTCCGTCGATTTTAGTAATTTTTTTCTGTAGGGTGTTTGCGTTATATGTACGTGAGACCGTTCCAATTAATATTTCCGAAAAGCCAATGAAATTTTTCAAAAAGTTGAATGTTGCATATTATTATATTACAATTGAATGAGCTGCAAAATTGCATACTCAAAAATCTTCTAAAAAATGTAGCTTTGTAATTCTTAGCCCCTTTTTATGATAAGTACTTCCTTAACTTTGAAAAATTGGAAATACTAAAAATACTGCTTAAAAAGTTAACAATAATCGCTGCTAAATATCTGGGTTACTTTCGAGCATCACCTACATTAACCAAGATATGCGTTAGAAATATAAACATTAAAATTAAATATAAAGCACAAAAAGAAAATTATTGTAGGTACATATGAAAAACTCTGTATCTAGTAGTGAAGTGCGGCTTTGTGCGACGTAAAATTTTGTCGGCTAACTACTAATTGTTCTAGATATCATGTCCGAGGGTTAATTTGACTGAGTCTGACAGAGCAACATAACAAAACCAATTTTTAACATGAAAAAGAGTGATAATTTTTTTTAAATATCCCAACTTTAAAAGCTTAAAATTATAAACTTAGAATTATTGGAAACCAAGGATATTATTGAAAAGTGTTAATAATTACTTGAACCTTTAGGATTCATTACGATTACTTAAATGAAATGCTTTAAATAATAAATATTCAAGTTGAAACTAGCACTTAAAAATATGTAAGAAAAAAACAAAAAAATTAACTTCAGATATGCTAAGTTACGACCATCTGGGGCAAGTGCAGAGTATGGGGTCGGGAATAAAGCGATGAATTATTGTTCCCTATTCTATCTCCAATATGTGGGTATGTTTTTTTTCTGTAATTGTAACAATTTTACAAAATTCAATTTTGGGCGCATAAAACTTGAAAATCTACTTATGCGCGTAGATTTCCAGAAGAGAATATGAGACTTACTTTTGAAGTATAGTTAAAGGCCCTTGGCAACTGACAATCTGGCATGTCAAGCAGTGTGTATGTGTGAGTTTTTTTGTGTGTGTTAGTGCAATCGGCAGTCGTCGTGCTACACGTTCTTGTTCGGGCTCGCGTTGATGAGAATCAAATCTTTTAGATATTTGCGTCAATCACCCGACACTCACACATATGTATACACTTCTTAACATTCCAGATTTTAAGTGGCCAAGGGCCTTAAGAGTTTGATATATGTATTATAAGCGATATTTGTGTACTAAAATGTTAAATTATAGTCTGAAAAAATTACATTTCGCTAGCTTAGAGTGCAAACTGTGTAAGTCCACTTTTATGAAAAAGTGTATTTTTATGTAGAACGCTAGAAAAATCAAATACGCACCGCGCTAAACAAGTCTGAGATACTTGTCATATTTCTACTCGTTGTTATTCAGTGATACGCAAATTGTGTAAGTCCAAAAAGCGAAAAAAATTGTATAAGTCCAAAATATTTATATGAACAGAATTTTTTTTTCATTACGAATTTTTTTTTCTTTTTTGTTTTTTGTCTCTCCTACAAAATTTTAAAAAAGGACTTACACAATTTGCATTCTAAGCTAGCGATTTTTATCATTTGTAAAAAAAATTATAGATTTTTTTGGTAATTTTAATTTTGGTAAATTTTTTACATTGGCTGTAACCCCCCCCCCCCCCCCGAAAAATTCTCTAGCTACGCCACTGTTTGAAGGCATATGAACGTCACGTTCGCCACTATGGATTCGCCCATAGTATGTAGGTATACATACATACATACATATATATGTATGTACTTACGCAATTTCTGCCGTTTGAGGTCATTGAATTATAAAATACTCCGGCGGTTCGTCTTTCTTATTTATCCGATTAATACGATTACACCCACCCGCAAATACGTACCTACGTATGAATAGTCCACTTTCAAAACTGGCTATGTGAATTTTTTTCGATATTGAGTTTTTTATGGATTATGTAACAACATTTAAAGGTGTATAATGTCCATTAAGAATTTATTGCAAAATCCTTCCGTATTCTGAAAATATAGCGTTAAATATGATTATATTTTCAAAAGTCTCTATAGATTTTATATGTACACATTCAAAATTCTATTTTTGTTTTTTCTAATGAAAAATTCACATGGGGACTTTTGAGAGTGTGTAGATACATATTTATGTATACATATAAGCTAAATAGTATATTGGGTAATTAATAGGGCAACAGAAAATATGCCCTAAAAAATTCGTTTTTAGCGCTAAAAATATGTCCTTAAAAATATATTTTAAGCGCCAAAAATATGCTCTTAAAACTTGGTTTAAGCACTGAAAATATGCCCCTAAAATTTTTTTTTATATACTTAATAAAAAGATATACGGCATTGTAGGTTGTGTGCTCATGCAAGAGATTCCAGGTTCAAACCCTGGCCCGGACAAATATCAAAAATTAGTTTTAAATAAAATTAGAACACTTTTTGTAATAAAAAATATTTTTATTAAAGGTACATTTGTATTTATAGGCACAAAAGCGAAATAAAAAGTTCACATTTTATTAAATTATAATACGTTTTGTAACAAAAAATTATTTTTATTAAAGGTACATTTTATAGGTACAAAATAAATAAAAAAAATTCACATTTGCGAAACACATCTTCGTTACCAAGAGAAAACAAGTATTTTAACATACGAAAATCTATATATATTAGGGCGGGTCAATTTGTACTGACGGAAAAAACCTACTTTGTTTCGGGCACAGCTGCATTCTCTGGTCAATTCTAAACAAAAAAGTCCAAAGGAGCATAGTTCTAAAATGAAGTTTGACCCTCCGCAATTTTGATTTTAGATAGTCATCCCTAAAACATTTTTTTACATTTGTTAAAAGAAATGTAGTTGAAGATACTCAGATTAAATTTTGAGATTTATTTGAGTTGAACCGAACATTATCACAAAATTTAAGCAATTTGGGTAAAGTTTACAAACGACGAAGAATTCACTCAGATCTTAAACTTCTTTCCTAAATATCTCGAAATCAAAATTTATTACGGATATTCTGAATACGTCATTGTATTATGCAGGCAAAAATTAAGTTGTTTCGGCGTTTCACTTAGATATTTCAAACTTTTAAGATATACCTGTTGTAACATAAAATAATTGGGAGAAATTCTAAAGAAGGGGTTTGGAAAATTAATGTATTTCCCTAAAAAATAATCAAGTTGCATACTTATTTATTCAAATTGCAAAATTACAAAATTTTGCGATAAATATTCAAATAGAAAACTATGTCGATTGTCGCGGGAAGTTTTTAAACGTAGAAAAAGATCTTTCCACGTCAACTGAAGGTATCGGGGCGTATTTAAAAGTAAGAATTTCAGTAACTGTGTAGCGTGTAGTGCTACACGTTCAATATGAATATTGCGATATTTTTCTCGCTCTGAGGTTCAAGATATTTTACTTCCGTCCTTTTCGCACTTTAACTTTAAATTCATTTATTGCCAATATTGCGATCCGCGAGCCATCAATACTCGATGCTACACTATCAATATGAATCGCGATCCACGGATTGCATCAATATACATTGACCGTCTGACGTATGCCTATGTATGTACAGCTGATTCGTGTAGCACATTTGAATGAAGCATTGCGAAAATTATTAAATTCGCCTTGAACTTGTCACACAAAGAGGAATGGCAAATAGTATGCGCATATACAAAACAAAGTTGCCAGAGTACAAAATTTAAATAAAAACAATTTTACGAGGGAGATGGAAAAATACGACGAAATACATACTATGCTAAAATATGAATTTATAGCAAAACTAGCTGACCCGCCAGACGTTGTTCTGCCTAAAATTTATTCCTATAAAGCCTAAAGGAATAATCCTAGATTACCGTGTTGCCGTATCTCTATCCCTATTCTTATCCCTATCCCTATCCATATACCTATCCCTATCCCTATCCATATCTCTAGCCCTATCCCTATGCCTATTGTATCCCTCCAGATTTTCTATGGTCACCCCTGGTCCACATTTTGGTCGATATCTCGGAAAACGGGTCGCATAGAGTCTTGAAAATTACCTCTTTTTTAAATACTCACCAACACCTTTTATTTGATACCCATTTTGTAGAAAACCCGTTTGGGGTCACACTTGGTTCATATTTCAGGAAATACCTCGAATACGGGGTCTTATATGGGACCAATAACTACAGCATGTTCAAGCACTCGTCAACACCTTTCATTTGATACCCATATCGTACGAACCCGTTATAGGGTTGCCCTGGTCCACATTTTGTGGAATATCTCCAAAACCTTCCCGGATTCTTATACTTTTTTTTTGGCCATAAACCATGTCGGGCTCAATCGAAAACTACGTGCAAAATTTCGTTTAAT
The DNA here is from genome assembly GCA_960531455.1 of Urophora cardui. Lineage (NCBI taxonomy): Eukaryota > Metazoa > Arthropoda > Insecta > Diptera > Tephritidae > Urophora > Urophora cardui. The sequence goes on from OY482674.1 coordinate 102,537,173, forward strand.
TCAGTCCAGCCGTTCTGGAGTTAAATCATCAGGGAGGAAAATGCGGCTTATTTTTATATAATAGATATGCCAAAAATATGCAAATAAGTCAAGATATGCAAAAATAAGCCTTTTTACCTAAATATGCGAAAATATGCCCTAAAAAGGTAGGCTTATTCTCTTCGTCTTGAGCTAAAACGCCGATATATATTTATCATATGTAAATAGGACTGCAACAGAAAAATATGCATTTGCATATCTTCTGTTGCCCTAGTAATTAAATTTGGTACATTTTGTAATTGTATTAAAGAAATAAATAAAATTACGCTAAGTATTTACAAACAAAATTATTCCCCATTGCATACATGTCTGTATGTATGTTTGGCAAATGTATCTATGTATGTACTTACCTCTGTAGAGGTAGTAAAAATAAAATGTAGGTACCTACTAGGTATACAAACAAATCTCTTTTTCTTTCAGATACCCAATAAACACAACGGATTCGCCTCGAATTCGAGACGAGTTCGCTTCTCTGATTATATTATCGCGGCGATAGTTCGCGACAATAGATCGGCGAATCCGAATTCCCAGGCGAGTCACCCCTCATTTGCGATTCGCGCATTTTTATATTCTCGGATCGTTGGCGATTCGAGATTTAGACTCATTGGCGAATACATTCTGGAAAATCTTCTTCTGCGAATCCGCCTCGAATTCGCCACGATATCATCCGAGCTTTGCAGTCGCTTGAGTAGAGTTTTAAATGGTAAATTAAAGTCCAACAGGGAATTTCTTCGTGTAAAGCAAGATTTAATAAAATTAATAAATGCTATTGCGATAATTGATTTTTCTCGAGTCCATCTCGAACTCGATACAAGTCCGAAAAATTACATTCACCTCCGCGAATTCATCTCGAATTCGCCGCGATATCATCCTCGCGTCTGTGTTTATTGGGTAGTTTTATTTTATGAACCTATATACATATGTACATACACATATTGTATAGTTTTCTAAATGAATATACATAGTTGTGCTATGAACACGTGTTCAGAAGCACTTGAGCACTTGAATTTAAGGATTTGTTTTGATTGAGTTCTGAAATCATAAATTTGTATACATATATTGCATGTAGATAACTATGTATGTATGTACATATAAATATGTCCCAGTTGGAAAGGTGGTCATGCTTAAATTTTAGGACGCATGATCGGAAACTGAATGAAGAAAGGATGAGAAGCAAATACCTACAGGACGACGTCTGACATCGTCGTTTCAACCTGTAAAGTCATCCAATCGCCTGAGGGATCGGAGAAACATAGTTAGTCAACTAGTATTTTCCTATGACTTATTCAATCAAAGGGAAAAATTTAATTTCAATGCTTCACTAACAATTTAAGAATTGCAGAAATTTACAAAGCCGACGGCAGATGAACGAATTAAAGAAATTCCTAATTTTCCTACAGGGTACATACAATGTACATGCATATGTACATTAGATGAGTTTTTTTTTTTTGTATGGGATTCTTTAAACCTTCTCAGACCCTCCCTCCGGCACCGGAATATGAAAATAGGATGTTTTAGAGTAAGTAAACTGAAAAAAAAATTCACTTTTCCAAAAACTGGATGGAGCTACACCGAAAACCGCGAAAATTCCCAGAATTTCAAGGTATGTTTAGATTTATGTCTGAAAAAATTTAGGATTTTGCACAAGAAAAAAATTTATACCCACCCATACGAAGAATTAACCGCTAAATCGAATGGCATATTCAGTTTTTTGGTACACTACCCAGGGAAGGTAATAACGCGGCCTAAAGTGACCATTTTCTTTTTTTTCTCATGAATCTTCAACTTCTTGCCCTATACTCTTCCCGAAAGCGAAAGTTATTTTTTAACTAAATCACACGGTAGGCTGTGTTATTTAATGCGCTTTCCAGAAATGTATAGCTATTAAAAATCGAATAAAATTTGGATGAGTTCGTCAAGTTTAAATGAAGTAAAGTCGGGTATAAAAGGGTAACATATCTTAAAATTTCTTAAATTTTTTAACAATTTTGCTCTTGAAGGCGGTTTTTTGGGTTTTAAGTGATAGTTTTATGTGGATGGATAACTCCACAAATGCAAAAAAAAATAGAAAGGCCGAGACCGCGGATAACGGACAAAAAGTTGAGCCGGATGGTGCCAAAACATTTGTGGGCAATATGGGTATCAAAATAAAGATTTTACCTAGGACTTTAATGTAAAGTCAATCCATTTTGCTGTGTCCACCGTTTCGACACATATAAGTAAAAAATTCGACTCAAATGTCGCCGATATCCTTTAAAATATTCTGTAGGCATCCTGGACCACTTATTCGCCAGTATATCAGAAATTGGCTAAGAAATTGGCATGTAATAAGTTCCATACGCAAGCCCTAGTTAAGACCTTTAATTTGATACCAATATTGCCCAATAATATTTTGGCGCCATCCGGGGCCACGGTTTTTTCCGCTATCCACGGTCTCGATCTTCCAAATTTTTTTTTACATTTGTGGAGTTATCAAACAAAATAAAACAATCACTAATAACCCAAAAAACCGTCTTCAAGAGCAAAATTAAAAAAAAAAATTGAGAAATTTTAAGGTATGTTACCCTTTTATACCCGACTTTACTTCACTTAAACTTGATGAACTCATCCAAATATTATTCGATTTTTAATAGCTATACATTTCTGGAAAGCGCATTAAATAACGCAGCCTACCGTGTGATTTAGTTAAAAAATAACGTTCGCTTTCGGGAAGAGTATAGGGCAAGAAGTTGAAGATTCATGAGAAAAAAAAGAAAATGGTCACTTTAGGCCGCGTTATTACCTTCCCTGGGTAGTGTATCAAAAAACTGAATATGCCATTCGATTTAGCGGTTAATTCTTCGTATGGGTGGGTATCAATTTTTTTTCTTGTGCAAAATCCTAACTTTTTTCAGACATAAATCTAAACATACCTTGAAATTCTGGGAATTTGCGCGGTTTTCGGTGTAGCTCCATCCAGTTTTTGGAAAAGTGAAATTTTTTTTTTAGTTTACTCACTCTAAAACATCCTATTTTCATATTCCGGTGCCGGAGAGAATATCTAAAAAAAAACTCATCTAATGTACATAGATGCATAGGTACTCATTAACAAATTTATTTTCGAAAATTTCAGCCTAATTAACTAGGAATAAACAAAGCCAAAAATAACAAATCTATGTACATACGTATGTACATATGTATCAGGCGCGGATCCAGGATTTCGGCAAGGGGGGGGTTTTGAAAATTTCTTTTTTTGGAAGATGTTTTTTAAGGGCAGACGCTGCACATACATAGGTAGATTTTACGAATTTATGCGGCCAAAATTGAAAATTTTAAAATTGGTACAAATACAAAATCCAAAATCCCTCTACGTTTATAATAGACCGGGTCTTCTCGGCTTTTATAGACAACGGGGGTGTCCCTGCCGCTAGTCGAAACTTATTAGGGGCTAAGAATCATTCATTCAATTTTAATATAACAATATGCAACATTCAACTTTTTGAAAATTTTCATTGGCTTTTCGGAAATTTTAATTGGAACGGTCTCACCCTACACCCTACAGAAAAAAACTTCTAAAATTGACGGAATTTTTCACAGCATTGAGAATTTCACTTTTTACACTAAAATTGGTTGGCTACATAACAGTACACTTAGAAATCTCCTCAAAATCTTCTATAAATTATGGCCTTGCTTTGAAATTTTTAATCCACTTTCAGAAATTTCTACGATTTTTCACATTTTTTCCATAAGCTCAGAAATCCTGCTTAAAACGATTTTTATTGAAAAATTTTCTATATCTTTAAACTAAAATAAGAAAGTAAAATTTTCGACAGAACTCTTTGAAATAAATTTAAAAACTTTGGCGTATGATTTTTTTTTGAGTCACTGTATATATTTTTCAATAAAATCGACTTTTAACGCATTAAACAAGCAATTTGGAATAGATGTAGACAATAAAATATTTTTGGCCGCATAAAACTTGAAAATCTACCTATGCGCGCTGGTGAAAATATGGACTAATACCACCTACTATTATTATTCTATATACTAGTTGCGCCATTTCCCGCACCTTAAAAACACCAAACTCAAAACCCTCAAAATTAACAATAGGTTTGTTTCTTATTAAACTAGAAACTAGCTGTGAAGTGAGCAAAACGGAAAGAATTGCGCTCATAAAGTGCGAAACGAACAGAAAATCAAGAAACGGAATAATAGTAAAAATTAGCGATTAGTAATTTTAATGCCTTTTTTGACTGTTAATGGTTATTTTTTCTAAAAAAACATTTAATTTTGTTTTGTATACATGTATGTATTTTGTTTATTTATTTATTATTTTGCCCGACGTTTTGGTAAACCTCCTTTACCATCTTCAGGGGTCGACTTTATTTTTGCAAAATCACACGAAATCTAAATCTAAATGTTTGTTTTCTTTCATATCTCCACGTTCGTGTGATTTTGCAAAAATAAAGTCGACCCCTGAAGATGGTAAAGGAGTTTTACCGAAACGTCGGGCAAAATAATAAATAAATAAACAAAATACATACATGTATACAAAACATTCTTTTTAATTAAAATAAGGCCAAAAAGCTCAACAAAACTTAGAATCATAAAACGAAGACTGGCCAAAACAAAAACATCATAACATTTAATTTTCTTAATTTCTATTTCAAAAATTCATAAAATTTCAAAAGTAATAAAAATCAAAAGTATTCGTTTGTTTATTTTTTCAACAGCTGTTTCTTACTTTGGTAGCAAATAATTTCATTTTACTAGCTGAAATTTGGAGCTGTCAATAGCTCTCTTCTGCTATTTTTTTGACTCAAGAAACGATTTTCCAGCCAAAACTTGGCTAACTATTCATAACTAGCTAATAATAAACGGACCTAATATGTATGTCATCACATAAAGTGCAGGAGATTTCAATTGAAGTTCTAAATAACATGTATAACGTATGTATGAATATTTTTGCATTGGTACGTGCGAATGAGTATCGTATGGTATTGGTGGCAAATTGATCATCAATTTCACTTACCCTTGCATTTAAAGCCAAAATAAATAAGAATTTATGTATGTAGTACTTTTTGGTTATATTTATATTTTTAATAGAATTTTTACTTTATTGAAGTTCTTGTGTTTATATACTCAAATTTTTAAAAGATTAATTTAAACAAGAATTGCGAAATGCCTCTGAAAAAAGGCAATTTCTCCAACGATTCAGACATTTCTGATACAATCCCGATAAAAATAGGGATAAGAAAGAAAAGAAAATAAATTTGCGATTTGGCAATTTGCGAATAGCATTTGACAAATTTGATTTTATGCACGTGCGTCCAAAGGTACCTACATGAACTTTTTTCGCATGTAGGTACATTTTTTTGGATTTTATATGGTCCAACCATTGCTTTTGGAATGATAGAGTTTTCCTTGTTCAGTTTGGGAAATTTGGGCGCAGAATCAATAAAGGCATTAATTTGGGATCTATGATAAACCACAAGGGGGGGTTTGAACCCCCAAAACCCCCCGTGGATCCGCCACTGATATGTATGTATGTATACATACATATACTATGTACTTTAAACCTGGGAAGTATCTACTAGGGATTCCAATCCCGGGATCCCGGGATCCCGCCCTTTCTGACACCCCGAAAATCCCGGGATAGTTAGAATTTTATCCCGGGATTTTCGGGATAAGATAAAGAGAGAATATTCCGCTAAGTTATATTTTATATAAAAATCGGACTTCAGATTCAGAATCAGCGCACCGAAATCCTTTAGAAAAGTAGAATTTTATTTGAGTTAGAAAATTTTTTGGAAATTTTTTCGGCCTGTGTAATTAAAGTCCAAATCCCGGGATCCCGGGATTATAAAATAAAATCTCGAAAATCCCGGGATCGTAAAAATCGGAAAAATTGGAATCCCTAGTATCTACATATGTGCATATGTATGTATGTACATTAGGGCGGGTCAATTTGTACTGACGGGAAAAAACCTACTTTGTTTCGGCCACAGCTGCATTCTCTGGTCAATTCTGAACAAAAAAGTCCAAAGGAACCTAGTTCTAAAATGAAGTTTGACCCTCCGCAATTTTGATTTTAGATAGTCATCCCTAAACAAATCTTTATATATATTACGCTAAGTGATTTTTTGTAAGCACCATAACTTTTACACCGTTATACCGATTTTCGAAAATGTGGTGTCAGATGAAAGGGCTTGACCTGTAGATGTGCAGGAAGGTTTAATTTTTTTGAAGAGGGTTGCCAGATGTTTGAAAATTTAATTTTACTGTATAGTTTGTTTGATCTTAAATTTTTTGGCACCATATGAAAGGGCTTGACCTGATATTAAGTAATTTAATAAAAATTTTACAAAAAGGGTTGCCACCTGTTCAAAAATTCAGTTTTACGCTATAGTTTTTTTGATTTTTAAATTTGAGGTGTCATATGAAAGGACTTGGCATGGAAATGAGTAATTTATTAAAATTTTTACAAAAAGGGTGCCACCTGTTCAAAAATCCATTTTTACCCTAAAGTTTATCTTATCTTTATATATATCTTTATATATATTACGCTAAGCGTTTTTTTGTAAGCACCATAACTTTTATACCGTTATACCGATTTTCGAAAATGTGGTGTCATATGAAAGGGCTTGACCTGTAGATGTGCAGGAAGGTTTAATTTTTTTGAAAAGGGTTGCCAGATGTTTGAAATTTTAAATTTACTGTATAGTTTGTTTGATTTTTAAATTTTTGGCACCATATGAAAGGGCTTGACCTGATATTAAGTAATTTAATAAAAAATTTACAAAAAGGGTTTCCACCTGTTCAAAAATTCAGTTTTACGCTATAGTTTGTTTGATTTTTAAATTTGAGGTGTCATATGAAAGGACTTGGCATGGAAATGAGTAATTTATTAAAATTTTTACAAAAAGGGTGCCACCTGTTCAAAAATCCATTTTTACCCTACAGTTTATCTTATCTTTATATATAATACGCTAAGAGATTTTTTGTAAGCACCATAACTTTTACACCGTTATACCGATTTTCGAAAATGTGGTGTCAGATGAAAGGGCTTGACCTGTAGATGTGCAGGAAGGTTTAATTTTTTTGAAAAGGGTTGCCAGATGTTTGAAAATTTAATTTTACTGTATAGTTTGTTTGATTTTAAAATTTTTGGCACCATACGAAACGGCTTGACCTGATATTAAGTAATTTAATTAAAAAATTTTCAAGAAGGGTTGCCACCTGTTCAAAAATTCAGTTTTACCCTACAGTTTATATTATCTTTATATATATTACGCTAAGCGATTTTTTGTAAGCACCATAACTTTTACACCGTTATACCGATTTTCGAAAATGTAGTGTCAGATGAAAGGGCTTGACCTGTAAATGTGCAGGAAGGTTTAATTTTTTTGAAAAGGGTTGCCAGATGTTTGAAAATTTAATTTTACTGTATAGTTTGTTTGATTTTAAAATTTTTGGTACCATATGAAGGGGCTTGATCTGATATTGAGCAATTTAATAAAAGTTTTTCAAAAAGGGTTGCCACCTGTTCAAAAATTCAGTTTTACGCTATAGTTTGTTTAATTTTTAAATTTGAGGTGTCATATGAAAGGACTTAGCATGGAAATGAGTAATTTATTAAAATTTTTACAAAAAGGGTGCCACCGTTCAATAATCCATTTTTACGCTACAGTTTATCTCATTTTTAAATTTGAAGTGTCATGCAAGGCCTAGCACTCAAGATGGGTAATAAAAGGAAAGGGAAGAGGAAAATGAAAGGGACGGATATGGCGAAGGACAGGAAGCGAAAGAGGAAATATGAAAAATAAAATGGATAAAGGGAAAATAAAGCGCAAATAAAGGGGAAAGGGGAAGAGAAAGAGAACTAGAAAGAAAAGGAGGAGCGCGCCAAATGGCCTTTTGGAGGTCGCTTTAAGGTTACCATAGTCTAGAAAAATATTCGGCAGAAAACTTCACTATGGGGCTCCTTGGTCAAAATCTTTGTATAAAAAATCTAGGTCCACAGAAAATAAAACCAGTAGCTATGAAGGTATGTCAAAAAATTTTCAAATGTGGCAATAAGTGGTCTTCTACCCTCAAATTGTCGCACAGTGTAATTGAAAGCCACAGCATCGCGTGGCCGGGTTTACTAGTTTTTTATATTTGTTAAAAAAAATGTAGTTTGAGATACTTAAATTACATTTTGAGGTTTACTTGAGTTGAGCTCATCCGTCGGCCGACACATCATAGCAAAATTTAATCAATTTGGTTGTTTTTTAGGGAAATACATTAAATTTTCCTAACCCCTTTTTTAGAACTTCTCCCAATTATTTTATGTTACAACAGGTATATCTTAAAAATTTGAAATATCTAAGTGAAACGCCGAAACACGTCAACTTAATTTTTGCCTGTAGAATACAACGACGTGTTCAGAATATCCATATTAAATCTTGATTTCGAGATATTTAGGAAAGAAGTTTCAGATTTCTGAAAGTGAATTCTTCGTCGTTTGTAAACTTTACCCAGGCTTTGCACTTTTTTCCGCGAAAAGATTTTAATAGCTGTCTACTTAATTGGGATATTATAAATTCAATGCCACCTCCAGTTTTCCGAAATTGCATTCGGTTTTCGAGATAACGGTAGATAAGGCGCATTTCTGTCGTACCCAAGCATGAAAAGAAAACTAGCTTATTCATAAAATTACCTCCAAAGCAACAACACCAACTCGACTATTTTTAAAATAGTCGAGTTGGTGTTGTTGCTTTGAAGGTAATTTGATGCATAAGCGAGTATTCTTTTCATGCTTGGGTACGACAGAAATGCGCCTATAATTAAAATTTACCATACCCCATTTACCCCTGGTAATAACTCATTCAGTTTTCGAGCTAATATATCAAAACTTTGCACGTGACTGTATCCTACTATTACCTTAACTATTTCTAAAAATAATCGAAATCGGGTCACTATGGCATATAGTCCCCGTACAACTGATTGTTCAGATATATGGTTTTGATCTTTTATTTGTTCCTAACTCCGAAAATACTCCTTCCACGCAGAAAGTATTATAACAACTTTCATTAAAAATTAATACATAAACAACTTCTTCATATACGATTTCGACATATATGCAACAGTTAATGCACTTATGTGCAACCAAAGTCGAAATTTCAAAAAAAAAATTATTTTCTAAGCTCGTTAACACATGTATCATATTAAATCAATTAGATGAGTTTTATATCATCTTATAGAAAATTAAAAGAAGTATTATCCAGTTTTAAAATCGTGAAAATACATGCACTTATAAGGATTTTATACCTATTTGATTAAATTTTTCTTTGTTAATGTTTGATAAAATTTTCGTACAAAACAATCACGGCGAGGCAGAACAAATTTTAATACGAAGGTCAGACCACCCACGAGGTTATTGCGGAATATCAAAGTTCAATGCTTCACTAACAAGTATCTGTCAAAAACAAAATCGCAAAGTGGTAGCTTTTTGAGATAACCGCGATTTTATATATTTCATGTTTTCGCGGAATCTAATATTCGCCACAGTCCGAATTTTTTCGATTGGTATACCTTGAGGATGATCTTTATTTCTTGAGTGAAAAATAGTAGTAGGCAAGAAATTTTGACGTTTATTATTCCACCGTGAATACCAAGTGAAACGAAGAAGATCATCAAAAACGTAAACAAAATAAACCATTTTGTAAAAATGAGAAATTGATAAGTTCTTAAAAAACATTAAATAAAAGCTTTAAATATTTGTTTTCAATAGTTTTATTTTGTTGTTATTTTAGGAAATCATCGAAAGCGACGAGGATGACCTTATATTACTGCTAAACTGTAGTATATTGATGGCCGGAATAGAAGTAGATGTAAGAAATTGATGTCAACTTCCGCTTTGCATCATTACACAAATTGTGCACTATATTTTTTCCGATTAATTTTTCCATTTTCACCACCATTTTTATCAACATGTAACAAAAGCCAACAGACGTCAAAATTTCTTTAAGAAATAAATGCTCGATATATTTCTTGGCAAAACCTGTGTTGCTGTGTTCGCATTATGTTGAAAAATAGTGGTAAAAAAGTGTATTAAATTTCTTGAGAGGTCGATACTCGCTCAAGAAAGTTTCACAAGAAAAATCTCTTGAGCATTTCTTGTACGTCATTTTATATGGAACTTTTGCGTTTCTTGAGAGGTCGATACTAAGCTTAAGTTACGAATGCATGTATGTGAACACCCATGATTTAGCGAGGTAATTTATGCGAAAATACATAATTTCGGATTTAGTGTGAATGTTATTCATGAAGTATTCCTTCATCACTAGATCCATTAGAGCCTATACACACTTGCGACTCAATCGATTTAGTCGAATGTTGATTTGCATGGGAATGTATGGAAGCATTCACACTACATTCAATTAGTTGTACAACTGAAACAGTTGGATTTGCAGCCCAATTTCATTCCAACTGAAACAGTTGTACAACTGCTTGATCAGCAAGGCGCCCTTCTACGTATTCACACTTGAGACAATTTAGTCGAACGACTACAACAACAACAGTGATATTCGTAGTGGAAAGAGTTGCCATGCTGACAGAACTACTTTTATTTCACTTTTGGTAAATTGTAGAGATTGAATATTTCAATTAATATTTTCAAAATGTTTAAAAACAAAAGGTTCGTTTCTTATTAACTACACCATTTCCAGATGGATTTTAGAAAGCGTTAACTGGATTTTAGAAAGGGGAAATTGGATTTTAGAAATGTCAATTGGATTTTAGAAAGGGGAAATTGGATTTTAGAAATGTCAATTGGATTTTAGAAAGCGTTAAAGGGATTTTAGAAAACAAAATTGGATTTTTGAAAGCGTGAATTGGATTTCAGAATGTGCGTTTATAATAAATTTTACACAGAATTTTTCGAATAGAAATTCTTTATTGCGTATGAAAGTATAAATTAATAATTATATAAATTTTCGAAAATCCAATTTACAGTTTCTAAAGTCCAATTTCCCTTTTCTAAAATCAAATCGACATTTCTAAAATCCAATTTCCCCTTTCTAAAATCCAGTTGACGCTTTCTAAAATCCATCTGGAAATGGTGTAGTTATAGACAAGAATTATCTAACTAAGGATATTTACTTCCGTTTTCATATGTTTCTTGATATTGTTGTTCTCTTCAAATGTCATTAATCGCATTTTAAAATAGAAATAATGAAAATGAAATTTCATGAAAATTATTAATGGCTGATTTTTACTATTTTTCCGTTTCCTGTACTTCTGTTCGTTTCGCCTTTATGAGCGTAATTCCTTCCGTTTTTCTCTTTTCATTTACTTGACAGCTAGTTGCTAGTTTAATAAGAAACAAAGCCAAACAATGTATGCACTTTTTGTTTATTTTATTGTTTTTTATTTATTAATCAAGTTGACAGCTGACAAGAAGGTGCTTTCATGTAAGAATGCAGATAAACTTTAACAATTTAATACTTCATCACTTTATATGAAGACCACTAATGTAAAATTTGCTGAGTAAAATGTGAACATTGGCAACACTATGTCATTGTCAATCGCACGACTATTTAGTCTCAAGTGTGAATAGCTGCCACCGATTCGACTAAATAGTTGGAGTAGTGTGAATACAACAGTCCAATTCGACCAAATCGATTGAGTCGCAAGTGTGTATAGGCTCTTAACAAAGATGACTTGATACGAAACTCTAAGGTTGTTCTCTCTGTGTGATTTTGGCCTGGCAAATTTGCCGAGATGACATAAGTGTGATAAATTTGCTGAGCACTACAACAAAATACACGTCTTGTCAAATTTGGAGCTTCGGCAAATTTCTCAATCCGTGATATTTGATATCATGAGAAATGCAACCATGTTATTACATTCACAATAGTCTTCTATGAGAAGTGAGTTTAAATTTATGTTTCTAGTTCTTTTTTTAAGTATTTTATTTTATTCAGATAAAAAATTAATTAATTCAAAACTGAAGCAAGCAAAGCAAAGCGACAACAGTCGTATAAAGAGTGGAAAGAATATGGCTAAGAGGCTAGTTCACAATGAAGTCAGTTCGAATTTTATTTTCTTAAAAGTGCGCTCTCTCTGTGTGAGAAATTTCTCAAGATATCATGATCAGTGATGCCGTTTTGATACAATCGTATCAAATGTGCTACTTTTTTAAGCCGAAGATAATTTTTATTTTGCCGTAGAACAAATTTGATATATTTTTAATCCGTATCAAATAATTTTGATACAATTTAATCAAAATCAAAGAATATTAACCGATTCTTTTTCATTTTTAAGATTTTCTTAAAAATTTGAACAACCTGTGAATGCCACGAAAAACATGTATTGTGAAGGTCTTTAAAAATACATAAAAGGGCAATATTTTGTCAAACTTTATAGTAGGCATCACTGCCCATGGAAGGAATGAGCACGAATCACTAAAGGCTGGTATCGACCTCTCAAGAAACAGCTCAAGAAATTTTTAGCTTTATTTCTTGAGTAAAAAATAGTAGTAGGCAAGAAATTTTGACGTTTAGTAATCCACCGTGAATACCAAGTGAAATGAAGAAGAGCATCAAAAACGTAAACAAAATAAACCTTTTTGTAAACATAAGCAATTAGTAAGTTCTTAAAAAATATTAAATAAAAGCTTTAAATATATGTTTTCAATAGTTTTATTTTATTGTTATTTTAGGAAATCATCGAAAGCGACGAGGATGACCTTGTTACTGTGGTATATTGATGGCCGGAATGGAATAAAATATGAGAAATCGATGCCAACTATGCCCTTGCATCATTAGAAAAATTGTGCATTCTATTTTTCGTTCCTTTTTTGCCATTTTCACTAACGATTTCCACGATTTTTTTTCAACACGCAACAAACGTCAAAATTTCTTTAAGAAATAAATGCTCGATGATATATTTCTTGGCAAAACCTGTGTTGCTGTGTTCGCATAACGTTGAAAAATAGTATTAAAAAAGTGTACTAAATTTCTTAAGAGGTCGATACTCGCTCAAGAAAGTTTCACAAGAAAAATTTCTTGAGCATTTCTTGTGTCATTTTATATGAAACTTTTGCGTTTCTTGAGAGGTCGATACTAAGCTTAAAGCTCGCCACACGTGATGGCAGATGGCGTCTTCATGATCCAATTAAAAGGTCATGTCAGTTCGCTGGCCGCCATTTTTTTCGGTTTTAGAAAAAAGTATCAGGTCCTCATACGTCATTTCCTTTTGCAATTGGCACAGCTGTTTGTTTGGTTGTTCGCGGCTTTATTGGTCCTGTGACGTAAGCAGTATTTGACATTTCCGCCTACTGGCATTACCGTCTCAATATATACACCGTGTGCACATTGCCCGAAATACAAGGAAATCGAGGGTTTTTGTAAACAATTTTTTGGTGATACGAAAAAAAAAAAATGGGCGTATCAAATTTTTATACGGGTTAAAAGCTCGAAAACAGCCTTCTTGATTAATTGAAGTGTTTTTTTCCAAAAAATTTTCGGTGATACGAAAAAAACCATGAAGGTATCAATTTTTGATACCAAATTTTTTGAGGCTGCGGCAACACTGATCATGATATCTCGGCAAAAAGATTAGACAGAGAAAACAACCTTTCTTTTTTACTCTCTCACTTTTATGATTTTCCCACGGGTTTTCTGTGGCTTTGTTGCCAGCATCAACACAACAGAAAACCCGGCCGATCAGCTATTTGTACAAATTGCAGATGCCAGAAAGGAAAACACCCCAAAATAAATTGTCTTATTCGGTGGATTTTGATGTTTTGTTATATGTGCCCAATTTGGTTGAAATAATAAAGAATTATGAAAAATACCGAGGTAATTGAATTGCTTGTGTGTAGTATGCAGTGCAGTTTATTGTTTCAACTAGAAAAAATTGTGTTTCAGTTAAAATTATAAAAACATATGTTAATGAGATGAAACGCGGGCAGCGCTTCTTCGGTAGATTTATATATATATCCGGTTAAAAAATTATTATATTTTAGTTCTAATATATTCACATTTTAATAGAATTGCAAAATAGAGTAAAATATTTCTTTAAAAATACCACCCAACTACATATATTATATATCGTCCACCACTTTTTGTGCGTTATTCTTAATTTGTCTGAGATTGGGTTTCGAACACGAATATTCGGAATGTGGGAAAATCATATTATCCTGTGTATCACTTTTGTGGTTATATCCTTATCTTAATTTGGGATAAATAAAATTGTATTATTGGTAAAGTCTTCAATAACATAAGGAAGCCGAAAAATTCCCAGAGAAAATATGTAAAATACCCATTTTCGGTTTTCGACAGAGTGGTACCAATGAAAAATGTTATAAAAAATGCGCATTTTGACAGCGCATTGTCCATTACGCCGAAACTCCACAAAACAAATTCTGTTACTTTTGTCGAACATTAGCCCTGTTTTTTTTCAAGCGCATATACATCTGCGCTTAAATTTTGTATGGATTTTTAAGCGCACATCTCTATCCGCGCTTAGTTGTCCATACAAAATTTAAGCGCAGATGTATATGCGCTTGAAAAAAACAGGGCTATTATCATGTCTAAAATCTATGTTTTCATATGCGTGGGCACTTCATTATGTTAGACATAATTTGCAAAATGGCGCCGAATTGACATGCCGTGTACGCAGAAGCACTTAGGGCCGTTTACTCAAGCTCCGGTTAAGCACTTAACCACAGATTTTTGTCCGGTTAAGCAATTTATTTGACAGCTCACCATACAATTTACGTCAAACTAACCAGCGGTTAAATTAATCAGATGTTGAGTAAACGGCCCTTAGAAAGTTAAAAAAAATTGTTTAAAATTGGCGATGATGCTCGCAAACTGTATATATGCACTTAATGTTCTTATTATTTATTTTTTAAGCCCAAACACTCAAGCCAAATGGACGCCGTGCGAAATTTCACGTTCAATGTGGAGATGTTGCCACTGTGAATTTTTCGTTGAAATGAAAAATTAGTTGTCAAATCATCAAACTGACAGCTCATTTTAAGGCAATCTTGTTAACGCCGAAACTCCACAAAACAAAAATTATGTTAATTTTGTCTACCAGAATCATGTCTAAAATCCATGTTTGTATATGCGTGGGCACTTCATTATGTTAGACATAATTTGCAAAATGGCGCCGAATTGGCATGCCGTGTACGCAGAAGCACTTAGAAAGTTAAAAAAAATTGTTTAAAATTGGCGATGATGCTCGCAAACTGTATATATGCACTTAATGTTCTTTTTATTTATTTTTTAAGCCCAAACACTCAAGCCAAATGGACGCCGTGCGAAATTTCACGTTCAATGTGGAGATGTTGCCACTGTGAATTTTTCGTTGAAATGAAAAATTAGCTGTCAAATCACCAAACTGACAGCTCATGTTAAGGCAATCTTGTTAAAGCAATTGCCTTGGCATCAATGTTATACCAGAAGACAGAGGCGGTCTCCATTTGAAATCTATGTTATAATGGTGCTTGTGATGACAGAATTCTGTTTTGAGGAGACGCCGGGTAAAGCAATTGCCTCGGCATCTCTGTTATACCAGAAGACAGAGGCGATCTCCATTTGAAATCTATGTTATAATGGTGCTTGTGATGACAGAATTCTGTTTTGAGGAGACGCCGGGTTAAGAAAATTTATCGGAAAGTATGAGATGCGATTAATTTGTACCGGAACAAATTAATTTCAGTACATCGAAATTTTCCTGTTTGTGTATATTTCTTTCGGAAATAGCGACATAATTTTTTGAGAATTGAGCTAAATCAATTTGTGTGAAAATTAGTACAGTTGCGAAAAACGTGAATATTAATAAAATTTTAAATTGCGTTTACTGCTGCACACATGTACCAAATATTATATTCGCCCGTAATTAAATCCGTTTTAATATTAAACGCAAATATGAGTGATTCAGGTGACTTTGAACATTTATAGAACATTTGGAGGAAACGGGACGAAGGAAATAAAAAAAGAGGTAGAAGCGTGCTACCTATTGAAAAACTAGCGTAAACCAGAGAAAATTTAACAAAATATATAATATATGCCCAGCAAACAAAGCGAAGTAGTGTCTGACGCCATTTTGAATATTGTCTTCACCCACTGAACGCTTGTGTAACTTGTTCATTCTACATATATACTTATGTAGAACACACAACCCACAAAAAAAAAGAAAAAATCACGAATTGATTTGCGTAAACAAAATTATATAATATACATATAAACTGAGAAAAAATATAAATAGCAAACAACCAAAAATAAAACTTTTGTTATTGCTCAAGGTGTAATGTTTACTAAGCAGTGCCATTCAATTAAATTGTTTAACACGAAAAGGGAAAACCGGCTAGTTATTGTTAAAAAGGGAATCATTGTTCACCCATCTACGATGTTTAGAAACGCAACAACAAATATATGTACATCATTGATAACGACCGCCAACCAGAACCAATTCAGATTTGTTGCCAGCCTCCCGGCGAGAATAAGAGTTTGCTGTGCTTAGATTGACCATTGCACGTACATAGTATTGCGTGAGTCGTTGTCTAGCACTATAATTTTAGGCTTTTAAGTTATATGCATCGTTGAAGTAAAAGATAACCAGCAAAAAGTAAGCACGAAATATAAATACAGCCTACAGGATCGCGACCGTTACAATTACATACATACATATATTATCTAATACTTGTACTTGAAAGGAACCATAAAAGCCGAAAATTAACCATACATATATAGATAAAGAATATCTCGAATAACTCCCTATAACCAGCTTCATTTCGTCACCATACAAAATGAAGCTATTGGAAAGTTCACGTTTCGAAGCAATCAATAACGCTTTGTCCATACAAACTGGCGGCGGCAGTACCATTTTTGGCCGCATTGAAAGTTACTCATGCAAAATGGTTGCTGCTGATAAGGCTTTGTATAAGCGTTTCACCGCCGATACGCACGGAGTGGGACCACATGATTTGCAAGCTCTATCACCACCCCAAACCTTGGCTGATCTCTCACCAAATTTCCATCGCAATAATAGCCAATCTGGTGATGAAGGTGTCATACTCTGTGATACCATTTCACGTAAAACATTATTTTACCTGATTGCTACATTGAATGCATCGTTTGAGCCCGATTATGATTTCTCGGATGCTAAGGTAATTAGCCCTTAACATATATGTGTGTATATATGTACCTGAAGTCCTTTTCCATTATATTTCCTTATAAATATAATTTAAATAAATCTCATTTAATCTTTTTGTTTTAACTACAGTCTCATGAATTTAGCAAGGAGCCTTCTTTACAATGGGTCATGAATTCGGTGCATTCGAATTTATCTGCTTTAGCTGGCGATCAATATCAAGTGTTGCGCCAACCGTTGTGGACAGCAATCGACGATGAAATTATTCTATCCGACTGTGACATTTACAGCTATAATCCCGATCTAAGTTCTGATCCATTTGGAGAACCTGGCTGTTTGTGGTCTTTCAACTATTTCTTTTACAATAAGAAATTGAAACGCATTGTCTTCTTTACATGCCGTGCTGTTAAGTAAGTTTTCCAGTGACGTGTCTTTTATTTATTTCAGATAATTTGATTACTGATGGTTTTTCATTTATTTCAGCTCAATTTATGCTGGCGATACATCCGACTTTTCAATGGAAGATGATGTCTACTAAGTTTTTTAGTTTTGCAAAAAGTGATGCTTAAAAGTACTCTGAATTAAGCGTCGTTAACTAAAAAAATATGTATGTACTCGTGTTTAAAGTTTCATGGAAAAGTAGGAATACATCCTTGTTTGCTATTCATAAAACTGGAACTTTGAATAGCAAATAAATTATTTTCATGATGATGATATAAAATCTCAATTTTCTGAAAATAATATAACCAAGTATACATACATACATAGATATGTGCATCACTTGCGTAGTGGTGTAAGAAACAAAGAAGAATATAGGGTTGTTCAGAGACGCATCATGATGCTCGAAAATTTTCACGATATGCAGAGCGCTGATAAAGATTCATAAAGGCAACAATCGTGTTTGCGAAAGTGTTAACAAATCTAAAGATACAGCACTTGTTACAATTGCAGTGCTGCGAGTGCTGAATATCACTATGCGTTTCTGAACATACCTGTATTTAGAAATATATAAACAATACATATATCTCAACGACGATTTATTATAATCCTTATGAACCGTTTCACAATACTTAATATGCGTATTCGGATCCTGTACGGTTGATAAAGGAAGAACAAAAATGATATTTCAATATTACATATACAAATGTGTATCTTTCATTGTATATTTATTGGCATGAAGGCAGGTGAGAGCTGCGGTGTGAGAATTCGTGCCTTTAAATATACACGATGCCAATAGTTTAGTTTAAAACTGAAATATATATATAATTCATAATATATAACATAAAAAACTTATAAAATTAAGACTCCAGCTTAAATGGAAAATATAAATAACCTAAAACAAAGGACATTGGCAACTTTATGTATGACCATTGAATTACTAACATATGTAGATTGGGTCGTATTAATAACAACCAAGCAAATGCTTTTACTCAAAATTTCAGAAATTTGACATTAATTTGTATGAACCAAATTTCAAAATTTTAGTAACAGGTCTCAAAACTTAAGCAAAAGCAAATGCTTGGCGTTTATTAATAAGAGCCATAATATACTTTTTCCAAATGCGCAAGTTGCTTAGACGTTGACGCCATAAAACCACTAATATTATTCTACTTAAGCAAATAATCGCTGTTAATCGTTTCAATATTTCGCATATAGACACTCAATGAAGGAGCAGTTTATAGAACTTAGTTTTAGCAACATTTATGCATGAATTGCCAAAATTACTTTTTCCGAAGACATTATTCGATTTTGCACACTTTAGTCTGTTTACAAATACTTATGTATGTACATACGTACAAATGTACATTATATACATACAATCTTAGTACTATAAACTAAAACCATGGCAAAGTGACAAAATATTTGTTATGTGTGGAGACTTGAAAATATGCAATTACAATGGCAAATCTCACCATACATTATATACAAGTTTATCTATACTTTTTCAAGCTGTACTTCAGAAATTTGCAAAGGAAATGTATAGAAAAGTTCTGAAATCTACTTGGATTTTTCTGAAGTACAACTGGAAAAGGTGTAGAAATAATGTAAACGTCACCATCATGTTATATTTTTCTTCGTCGCTTAACTTTTTCGTGTTCTTTGTTTAAACAAGCGATTGTTAAAATGGATAAATTAACAATTCTCTTAACTAGTAATAAGCTGATTTATAACATCCTTTTCTCAGATAGTTTTAAATTTTAAGAAATATGAAGTTGCGTTATTTAAAAATGCTTTCATAATTATAACAAAAAATACAACTTAAATAAACTATTTGAACTCAGATTACAATATATTAGCATGTAAAGAAAAAAGATTAATAAAAAGCAATATTAAATTGCATTCATCAGTGTGGTTTTATTCTCATTTATATATTTCATTTTATTTTTCTTTTAAGTACATTGATGCAAAATATGTTCACTCTGCACAGTTTTTCGAATGTTGCGTATACCTTTCCAAGAATTGTTCATTACTCTCTGAGGAGTTGAGCGATTGTAGAAACAAATTGAGCAGTCGATGGTTTTTGTGTGCTAAGCAAAGTACTCCATACTAAAGGAAAGTTAAGTCACAATAGTAATACATCAAAATTGTGAATTTATGAAATATATATGTAAAGTTTCAATACAAGAGAGCTTAAGGTGAAGGAAACTTCACTCAACTTGGAGCCGATGTGGTAGTTTTTGACTGGAACGTTCCGGCACTTGGAACCGCCTGCTATGGGGACGATACCAAACTTCTATGAACAAGAAGCACAGCGGTCGAAATTCCACCATTTAAAATTTTTTAATTTCCATCTCAGAGTCTACATACATACGTAGCATTTTAAATTTTTTATTTAATTAATGCGCTTGAACACTATTTTGCCATTGGTGATAATGAAATAGAAAAGTTATTAAGTTTATATTATAAAAAAAAAAACTGTATAACCACAAGGACCAAAATTGCCAAAAACAATCACCGCTGACAGCGGTCCGCTGTACCTATCAATAATGTTCTTTTTAGTAAAAAGAAAGAGGTGGCCAGTTTGTTTAGTATATACTTCCCAAAAATAGTTTAAGGGATATACATCATGAAAACTTCAGCTTGGGTATGTTCAGAAACGCACGACCCTTATAATATTGGCATAAAAAATAGATTCTATATATATATGTGGAGGGATTCTCAATTTCAAATGGCGCGTGCAAATGCTATATGTACATATTAAGACTGTTCGGCACGCTGATAATTTGTACAAATTTTCCTGAAATTTTGTCGAATAGTGTTCGGCACTGCAAGGAAAAAGCGCATTTTTACATTTGATTTGCACAGAAAGTTGCAAGTTTTTGCAGAGTCTTTTTGACTCAGTAAAGATTTGCAACGTGCCGAACAGAACTATTTATGAATGACATATAATAGGTAGGTAAATATGTATCAAGTACCTTTACACAAAGCGGATACCAGCGGCAGTCTAGACGTCCACCGTTCGGATTCAAAATAGTAAGTGCTTTTGACAAATTTCTTAAATCCCTTTGTAGCAAGCAGGTTCGTACTAAGCTCATTTTTATGCTATGTTGTTCTCCGGAGCGCAATCCTTTGGCGTCACCATCGTAACTGTGAATGGGTCGGTAACAAGCACTATTTCGATCTTTCCAAACATCATGCTGTGTATCCTTGATCGCCTCCAATGCTCGTTTGAATTTACTTTTTGGTATCTTAACAATATTGTCATCTTTCATCTTCACTTTTTTGGTTACTTTTTTAAGTCTCGGAGTTTGTTTATTCATCCCGAGCTATTTATTTATTTCTGCCGAGTTTTTTTATATTATCAACAATGCGCTTAGAAGCAAAGATGTTATCTATGCTTAGAAGGGAAACTAGTGATGGGCGAGTCCGAGATGTTTTATTCGATTCTCTCGATTGTTGAAACATCTGTAGTGAGTTTCTGTAACTCATATCGGTCAATGTTCTCTACTGAAATAGTCGATTTGACGTCATCATGACGTCATTCTCGATGCATGCGTTTCTGTATGAAAATGAGTCGAATGGATCGATAGAACTGACAAATCAGCTGATATGTTCCATTTCAAATTCAGTAGGAATGATCGATTAAAGGTGTTTCTGTAAGCAAAATTGTCGATATATTATCTATCAATATACTCGCCAACTTTTTAAACGGTGAGAAAGCTTTGACCGGTCGAAAAAATGGACAAAACAGCCGAATTCAGCCAGAATGTAAGTATATTTTAATTAAAATAAATTATGTATGTATATATGTACATGCTATATATTAATGAATATACATTTAAATATATTTAAAGGATTTGTAGAGTCTCTTAAGGAGCGTTTTTGTACTCCCAAAATGCACACATACTCACGTTTCTGCCTGTACATGCGCATTGTCGCTTGTCAAATTAGAAATAGGTCTATATTTGCGGCAGCGACAAATGCAACCCTTCTGCCGTGAAGTCGTGTTGGCGTTAAAATGTGTGCGCCCATAAGAACGTGTGCATTTTATTTTGACAGCTGGCTGCTTGGCGCTCGCCGGTTCGAATGTGCTTAGAGCATTACATTTATTTTGGCGTTTAAGTTCTCGATTGTCGTTTCATTTCCATCACTGTTCCGAATTTTATCGATTAATGCTTGTAGAAACACTCGCTATCGATCAATAGAGAAGTTTTGATAGAATCGACGTGACGTCATCAAAATAGACAAATCCACTCGATTTCTTACAGAAACTCACTACTGGAATGCTCTCGATTGTTTTCATTCGTATTCGAGTCAAGTCGTAAATGGCCTTCAGTCGAAACAATCGCTAAAACATCTCGGACTCGCCAACGATTCCTCTCGTTTTCAAAGCAACTCTACAACATCTCGGACTCGCTGCAAAAAATACATAATAATTGTTGTTGCCGCTTGAATATTAAAATTGCTTTACAAAACATACAGAGTGGTACAAATCTATTGCCTTTGTTGCTACTCGTAAAATTCATTTGTTTCATAAGCGTCTCACTTCAGAAAATTTATTAATGTTTAAATAATTAATTATTATTATTATGCACGACACTGTTTAGTTGTGATTGCAATAATGCAGCGTCTATGTATAGCATATTTTTCAATTTGGTTAATTTATTTATGTATTTGCCTCACTTTCATTAAAAATCCTACTTTCTTTATCAACAAACCTCATTCAGTTTATTTTATCAACTAAAACATATCATTAAAACAACAGCCGGCCCGCCGACTCGGAACAATCGCAAAAACATCTCGCTTGTGTAGTCGAGATGTCATCGAAACAACCTACGACTCGCCGACTCGGAACAATCGCAAAAACATCTCGCTTGTGTAGTCGAGATGTCATCGAAACAACCTCCGACTCGCCGACTCGGAACAATCGCAAAAACATCTCGATTGTGTAGTCGAGGAGCGAGTCAACTTTTGACTCGATTGTGATTTTGCAACGATGGCGATTCTCTCGATTGTCTAAACATCTCGGACTCGCCCAACACTAAGGGAAACTGTTACTGTGTAACCTAAATCAAACGCACGCCGTCAATTTACTGTCAAAAATTTCTCATGCCCATACAACTTGTATGGGAGTAACCGAAATTGAACGGCGTGCGTAAAAAGCAAATTCGACGCCCAATTTTTGTTTTGCGTGACAGTTGAAATTAAGCATTGTGGGTGATTGTTTGCCAAAAAAATTGACACTTGCTTTTGATATCGTGTCTGTTAGGTACATATTCCACAAAATAACAAGATTTTCTCTGATTTTCTGTATTTTTCTATTTCTTTATCTGAACACGCACGCAAGTCAATTTCGGTTCAACGCATATGAAAAATTTGCGTGCGTGCGTTAAATTGACGACTTGCGTTTGATTTAGGTTACACAGTTATAGAAATTCAATTCCTTGGGCTGTGTGCACATGGAGGAACAATAAAGGAGAATGCATAAGATCAGCTGACTTCTTCTTCAATCGTCATAAACACACGTACACAAGCATTTTTTTTTGTTGACATATGCCACACACACACGCACCCTAGTATTTCACACAGCATGATTCAACAATAAAGGTTTTCGCATGACGACATACCTTCATACATAGTGGGGCCAGAAGTGTCATGCAAAGAGGAATGTAGAAGAATTTGACAGATTCGGCCCCTATGGAAATGCTAGGGTGCGGGTGTGTGTGGCATATGTCACAAAAAAAAATGCTTGTGTTCGTGTGTTTATGAAGATTGAAGAAGAAGTCAGCTGATCTTATGCATTCTCCTTATTGTTGCTCCATGGCTGTGTGCCAATCGGTAGAAAAAAATGAAATTTTGACATAAGGGAGTAAAATTTTGGCAGTATTCGTGGTGAATTCTAGTGTCATAATTTTACCTAGCTCAATGGGCTAGGTAAAATTTTGACATTTTGTAAGTACATACACATACAAGTAACACAAATATGTAAAAACAAAATAATACCATGTCTCCACATAACGTGTTTCGCTCTTTTTTTTTGCATTTTCTCTCTCAATCTTGTTTCGACACGGAAACCAGTGCCGAAACTCGCCAATTTCCATACAAATTTCTGAGAGCGAGTGAAGATTGAAACACTTGTTTCGTTCTCAATCCTCTTGCCAACCTCGATGATATCGATGTCTTTTCTAATTTTGTATCGAAAAACTATCGAAATCTCACACAGCCCAAAACAAAAACACAAAATATAAGCAACCATAAGGGGCATTTCAGTTATTACATCTGGGTCTGGGTTAAGATAAATTTTTACTGAAACAATCCGGCTCATAATGAAAATTGGCTGCACTTGAAAAGAACTAAAAAGAAGAAGAAACATATACAACATATACCCAGCAGTAAAAATCTGAAATGAATCCTTTATGAAGCACTGATGAAATTCATCATGAGGAGGCATCAGTGAATGCTTTCATATAAAGGCTGCTGAATTTTTTCAAATAAATGGTTTACTTTCCTCACTCCGTTCGGAGCCGACATAAAACTGTCCAATGGTAGGAAAAACAAAAGGAGCACACCTCGAATTGGGAGAGAAGCTCGGCCATAAAACTCGTCAGAGTTATAATAGCGCAAAACAATTCTAATGTACGTTGAAAAGACACAAATACTCCCTCAAAAACAATTTGATTGACTTTAAACTTTAAACTAAATGAAAATAACTATTTCAAAAATTATTTTTTTGGAAATTTGAATTTAAATTACTGAAATAAATTATGAAACTCAAATGGCGGGATAGCTATGTATTCCATGTTATAAGGAGAAGCCAGTGCGCAGTATAATTTTTCTTCCGGACTTTTTCTCTCCCCTTACGGCCAAAGCAGAAGCTTACAAGAGGCAAATTTGAAATTAGTATTTCCATATATTTTTTATTTTAAATATAATTTGTTTTATAGTTGTCAAATTGAAAAATTTGTCAGAAAAGCTGCCGAATGTCAAAAAACCTACCGAAATACAAGCTGGCTCGTGTGTTTATAACCGCCTAGATGGTATTTCGTTTGGTTTTTTCAATATAGCTTGCACGCTTGCACCAACGCAAAACGATAGTGATGAATATTCAACAAAGAATGATCAATGATCATTTAGCAGTGAAACAAATTTACTGCAGGGTATATGTATATATATGTATACATACACAAATGTCACTTTTCAGTTCTGCCAAATCAAAAAAGCAGTGTGCTGCCAAATCAGCACGGAAAAAACAAATCGAACAGGGCGGATCAGAAATTGAACCAGCAATTTATCTGGTTTAATCGAGCTGAAATCTTTGTTGTTGCATTTACATGCAAAATTTTTTATCTGGGTTAGGATCACCGTATGTGAAACACGGCTATACTGTGGCGAATATAATCGGTTCCACTCTCACATCACTAAATGACTGAACACATCTCTAAGGAAACTGCCAGAACTAGAAGAAGAGACCAGATAATTTCCAGTGTTGCCAGAATTTTCCAGATTGCGTTTGACCAAAGAACGTAAATCTATAAGAAGGGAAAATTCGCTACTTGAAAAGTGTTCTGAACATTGTCAAAATATACAAGTCTCCCAACTCATCGAAAATCGATAACAAAAAAAGACGATATGTTATCGGAAAATGTCAAAATCGGGGACAGATTGGTATGGCGGCGACTTCCGGGGGTACAGATTGGTATGGCGGCCGGATGTGGTTGTTGTAAGAAAAGGTACCATAATGACATGGTCGTAGCAATCAAGACAGAAACGCAAATCCGGAATTGGGAATTGAAAAAACCAATTCATAATTCCGAAAAGATATTAAGGCTGAGTTCCCAAAACGCAATTCCCGAAGAGAGCGTAAACACCAGCTATTCCACGAATAACATGTGCAAGAATATAAAATCTACAACCTACAAAACAGAAAGAAGAAGAGCAACTTATATTGCATCAAAAGGCTAGGCTCATATCAAAAATAAATTAAACAACATTTGCGTGCAAAACAACGGCACGAAGCTGAAATGAGAAGAAAAAAACTGAAATGAAAAGAAAATAAAAAAGGCTCCGTTGGTCCATCCAATCCAATTGACATCGGCCGTCATCATCGTCCATCATTCCATCCATATGTACCTACATACATACATGTATACATACACACATACAATTGTGTCTTACCTATATAAGTGCCACTAATTCGGTCATGCTTACACCACCTCCAGGGAGATACTCGGCTACACATACGAGTCCTGTGTATCACTGCACTAATTAAATGTAGGAATCTCATTGTGATGTATGTATATGTATATATATACCTACATACATATGTAGATGTTGACGATTTTTATCATGCATGACTTGCTGAAATGAGAAGAAAGAAAAAATCACGAATTTTAGAAATACATATGTAAATATCTTCATATACGTCCACAAATACATACATATATACTATATACACATACCATTGTAAGTTTTGTAACAGATGTCCTTGTGGTGGAGGAATCGTTTCGGCTGATGCCCTGCAAAAATCATTGGATTATGTGGTCCATTTGTGGTAGGTTGAAGTACTTTCAAAGTGATCATTAACATGGCCCAAACGACCGATTAATGTATCTGCATGGGCTCGGAGTTAGCCTAACATGACAACGAAAACCAAATGTTTATGGCGATGACGACGAACCACGTGTATACATACATATGCAGTTATGTTAGGTACTCCATCAATTAATCCAATGTAGGTACTGGTGCATATACTCCATTGCAATGACATGACATGCCCATATTTTGGATGCGTGCAAATTTTCAATCTACAACCGTCAGCGTTCAACTGCTGCAATATCAGGTTGTAAGTTTCTTCGTGATTGATATGAATGTGTGTGGTATGGGCTTTATATAGCTTTCACACCGAAAGTACAATGTGCACAGACAAAAACGTGTGCTTGCAAATTTTCAATCAACAACCTTCAGCGTTCAACGGCTGCAATATCAGGTTGTCTGTTGCTCGATAAGTTTCTTCGTGATTGATATGAATGTGTGTGGCGCAGGCCTTTTATAGCTTTCATATCGACAATACAATGTGTAGCGAAACAAACGGTACCGCTTATAATGTGTAAAAAAGTGTTGAGCTAGCCATCACAATTTTCTACGTGTAGCTAAGCAATTATAGCCTCTTAAGTTTTTTTAAGTATTTCGCCCGTCTCAAATCATTTGTGGTTTTTTGCACCTTCCACTTTGCATTTTTAAACAAAAGTACTGTCACCATGAAGTCCAGCAATTGTAAGCGATGTTTGGCGCATTCCGTACGTTCACCAAACCACTCAGGAATGGCTTCATTCGTCTTTCTTATTATATGTTTTTTTATTAATGCCCTCACGCCTTCTTTGTGCGAATTTTTTCGAAAAATCTCGAGATACCACTTCATGTGTTTCACACACATTTCGAAGACAAAGTCATTCGGATTCACCAATCGGTTTTGTTCGATATAATTTTTTGCTCTTATAAATGCTTCCGAGGTGCTGAGGTCAACTCTGTTCTTTACCAGTTTCTCATGACAACTGGAGCATTTTATTTTTCTGACGACCTGCTGGTAAATGGTATACCCTGCGAAATATCGTTTTACACCGGTTTCTAATGGATGTGAATCTTCTACGGCAAACAGCT
Source organism: Urophora cardui (assembly GCA_960531455.1). Classification (NCBI taxonomy): domain Eukaryota; kingdom Metazoa; phylum Arthropoda; class Insecta; order Diptera; family Tephritidae; genus Urophora; species Urophora cardui. Next base: position 102,564,440 of record OY482674.1, read on the forward strand.
CATCTGGAATATCCTCTACCATATCTTCTTCCATAGGTAGGACTTCATCCACGGCTGGATTTTCGGCTTCGATGGCAGCATGCGGATCTTCGAAAAACAGCTCATCTGGAATGTATTCTATTATACTCTCTTCCACGGCTAGATTTTCGGCTTGGATGGAAATATGTGGATCTTCGGCAAACAGCTCATCTGGAATGTATTCTATTATACTCTCTTCCACGGCTGAATTTTCGGCTGGAATGGAAATATCTGGATCTTCGGCAAACAGCTCATCTGGAATGTATTCTTCCACGGCTGGACCTTTTTTCTTATTCGTTGTGGTGTTCTCTATATCCCAATCAAGGAATACGTCGTCGTCAATCTCGCAATTGCCTCCCTTATCAGCGTAATTGTGTCGAAGGATTTTCATAGACATCAGCCTGGCTACAATATATTGAATGTCGTGTGCTGTTGGGTGGATGTTTATGCCCTGGCTCGCTCTAATCATATAAAAAAAATTTTCCAAGGAATCGGAATTCAAATTACCCGACAAAACAAAATCAACAGTTGGTGATGTAAACAAATCGTTTGATAAGTTTATCATCGCCTTTAATGTGATGATGAAACCTTTGACGCATTTACTCTGATTGTGGAAATTAATTCCCTCCAAGTACTCTATGTACTTCAACATGCGTTCAATCTTCTGTTGTGAGCCTTTCCTTATTGGACCCTTCAGAGGGTTTTTATTCCCAATGAATTTACAGTCCAGCTCATCGAACAGGTCGTTCATTGTTTTAATAAACTGTTTTGTCGGGTCTATACAGGCCAAGAACTCTTCGTTCTTGCCAAACATATTTCGTTCCTCCATATATGTGATGCCAGCGTACACAGAGTGGCTGAGCAATTGTACGGCCCTCGAAACGTTCATTTTTTCATAAGTGTTTGGATGAACGTGTGCTTCCGTAAGTTTCGGACATATTTTAAAGTTTTCATTGCTCTTGTCGATATCATACAACATTCGAACCACTGCATTCCTTGCGGTACCATAAATTGTAGTCACCCCGTCAACATTAAGGAAATTATTCCTTATATTTTTTATTAGATGGCAGTAATCATATAAAAAATGTATTTTTTCGCCTTTAAACCAAATGTACGGAACTTCTGGCCGTATTCTAAAAATATTATATGCGGATTGGTTCGTCGATCCTTGGTCGCAAATGGCGGCTTTCACCCTTAGTCCGATGCCAAATGCTTTTACAATATTTTTTTCTATCAAATCCTTTAGTTCTTCTGTTGCTACTGCCGATCGTGACACGTAGTATGAAAGCACATACTTCCACTTTGCAAGTATGCCTTTCACCATAAAGAAAAGGCACTTGTCCGCGATTTCCGGTTCGCGTTTGCCATCGCCGCTATCCACATATCCATCAATGACGTCGGTAAACTTATTGTACTGCAAATCTTTTTTTATGCTGATTTCATCCCATACTATCGAGCATATTCGCTCATTTTCCGACATAGTTTCAATTATTTTCTTTAAATTTTGCATGACATTTTCGTCAAAGCCAGGGCGAATATAACGAATAGGGCGCCATTGAAGCAATGACCTTTTATGGGGGAGGCGGAACCCCAAGTCATTGCGCATAAACGAATAAGCTTTCGTTGACATATAGTTGACATTCTGCGCCAGTGATTTTTCCTCATCTGTGTACCATTTCTTTTTCGCAGCGGTAATCATTCTTGCGAAGGTAATTGCGTCTTCGCTGCAGCCACCATCTGCAATGATTGCTCTTCTTTTCAAATCATTCATATCTTCTGTAAGATTTTCAATTTTTATCCGCAAACCATCTATCGTTTCTTGCATTTCCAGTGCATTCTCTCGATGACCACGTTCAGTTTTTGCAAATATTTCATGGTCACATACCGGTTCTAATCCTTCATAGCTATGAGGAATGTCATATAGCTGCCGCTTTTCTTCTAATCCAGAGTAGTGGGCGAATTCCTCCAATGTCATTTCTGGTTCACTCTCAGGGTGCTCTTCTTCCAAATTTAAATTTGGAATGGCACCATCTAATAAACGTTTATTTTTGATCAATTGCTTGTCGAAATGGCGTTCACATACGTATAGGGTTCTGCTAAAAACTTCTCGAACATTCAATTTGCACGCCCGTATCCACTCGCTCCTTTGAACATCGGTTTTCGGAAAAGCGAACAATGTTGCGTCTTTTATTCTGCATGTTTGAACGCAGCAAGTACGTGAAGACACAATAACCGATTCCTGCGCTGGTTCCCTGTCGTGCCCTTTAAACGTAAGTGATAAAAATAATAAATAACCTGGCAATTAAAAAACTCTGTTCTAAGCCAAACCAGATATGGAAAAACTGCAAACCCAGAAATGTGGGCAATGAATAGGGCTAGTAAAAAATGCAATTAAAAAAAATTTCATAAAAATTTAAATAACTGGAAAAGAGATGGCAACTTGGCGTGGGTACCAAAAAGGTTTACTGAATTATCTTTTATTTAGTATATTCGTTTACAAAATAAATTTAATAATGTCGAGAGGCAAACACTTGTTTGGCAGGAAGCTTTCAAAGCCTTTGTTTCGATTTCGGTATTGGTAGATAAATTCTAAGATTAAAAATATAGTATGTTTAAATAATGGAATGAAAAAATGGTATGCAAAATCTAGTAGTTATATTTAACATTTTGTAAAAAATTGGCATCGTCATATAATTTAGATAAAAGATTCTGTGGTAACTTACCCAAATGTTTGGTCGGCACTGCTCCTCTTTTGAGCATTTTACCAACAAGATCTGGTTCAAAATGGATGCTGCAAACGTACCGCAGCTTATTTTTCATTGGCGGCAACCTCAAGTTAGCAAGCCACTTTTCCTTAAGGGCCGGATTCACAGGCACCAAGAAAAATCTAAGTGTGTGATCATTTATACTGTCACGACCACAGTTCAAAACGCAACACTTTCTCAAAGAAGGCATTATTTATTATTATACGTAGTAATGAAAATTACTGTTTTTGTTTATAAATTGAATATTTTAGCACAAAACACAAATAGCACTTGTTATCCACACAGTATAATGTAAAACATTGAACTTTTGTTCCAAATCTCACCCTTTTTCGCAAAATTCCTCCTCATTATACTCCTCTTCAACAGGTTGAAAGTTCTCAGAAATAACCGTAATCTTGATTTCTTTGCTTGATTTTCTAATGGAGTTATTAGAATAAGATTCTAATGGGAATGAAATACTTGCATATATGTACGAAGATACATATCTATATACATGTGTAACGGCAGATATTCTTGTTGACAACAAAACTTTTGCCTAATTATATATAGATGCAGTGATATCATTTATAACAAATGCAACATATATATAAATTTAACATAAGTTTTGTTAAAAATAACCAGAAATTTCACTTTATATTGGGTGAAAACAAAATACTTGCTTACTTATTTATGGTTGTATAGATATCTTATTCAACTCATACAACACATAAATAATAAAAACACTTATTTTGCCATATTATTTCACTTAAAACTTTGCAAAATACATTTTTGTTGATTGTTTACATTTTTGTTGATTGTTTACATTTTCAGTTTTTGTTTTGCTACAAATATTCGGCAATGGCCGACACTTATTCGGCAATGGCCGACACTTATTCAATTTTCTTTCCTATTGCTTCTGGTGTAGAGATAACCAATTTACATTTTCAATACACTTATTTTTCTAGTATTGTCCGCAATTTCACTTAAATATTATTAAAATTAGTTTATTTTTTTGATAAAAAGCAATGATAATATTTGTGGAGGAATATTTTCTTATATTTATATAAATATATGCACATATGTACATACATATGTATTTCCCATTCTCATTGCACAATGGCCGACACTTCACTTGATTCACTTATATTATTGGCAAATTTTCTGTCATTTGCCTTTCTTTCACATTCATTTTCATCACCACTCACACTCTATTAATTTATAATTTATTAATTTATATTTTATTAAAATAAAATCACTGTTTTAAACAATTTTGTTAATAAAACACCAATTCCAACCGTTCACTCGCGTTGGAACCATCGGAATAAGAATAGAATCGGGGCACGTAAAGAAATACAATTATGAATTCGTCGCGAATATGGGTTCAAAACGACTCCTGGATTGCGGGTCACTACAACGAGAAGGCCTATTCGGTACACTTTTAAAGTAGCGTATTTTCCCTTCTTATACATTTACGTTCTTTGGTCATGCACAATCACTCGCTCGACTAAGTTCCACTTGCGTATTTTCTCTTCTTATAGATTTACGTTCTTTGGTTTCACAGACTATATAAGGCGGCGAGCAGGCGCTCCGCAGTCAGTCGTAACTTAACCGTATAAGTGTTAACATCAAGTCAAGTAAAACAAGTGTAGACTTTTTAGTCGTGAAATAAAGCGGTGTGAATTAAGAAGTAAATAAAGACTTTTATTTAACAATTCAGCGATACGAACCCGATAGAAATAATCGAGCTATCGACAAATACGTAACAATTGGTGTCAGAATTGGAATTGTTAAATAAATTCCAGGACCAAGGATAACGAAGCAAGGATAACGAATCAAGGATAACGAAACAAGGATAACGAGACAAGGATAACGAAATAAGGATAATGGCAAAGTTAAACGAACTGAAAATCCAAGCGCTTAAAAGGGAGTTAGAAAAGAGAAACCTGAGTACAAACGGCAATAAAATTGAACTACAGGCAAGGTTAAGAGTAGCTATGGAAGCATATAACATTAATGTAGATGAGTTTGATTTCAACGATGATGTGGAAGAGGTCCAAAAGGAAGAAACCCAGAAGGAAGAGGCTCCACAGTCAGTAGCAAACGTAGACATGAATTCGATATTGGCTGTACTGGCACAGATGTCAGCAAAAATGGAATCACAACAATCATTACTTTTAGAAGAGGTGTCCAGTATTGCAACTCAGTTGGGAGCGCAAGAAAAACGCATATCCTCACAATTAAAATCACAGGATGCAAAAATTACGCAGGTTGAGAAAAGACAAGATAAAATTGAGGATAATGTAAAAAAGTTGGAAGCCCGTCTTCAGGAGATCCATATAAGTCGTCCAATCGCTTCAACTGCTACACAGAAGATAAAACCTCTGTCGTTTGATGAAAGTGGTCCATTTCAAGTATTCAAGCTACAGTTTGAGAAAACGGCAGTTGTAAATAATTGGAGTGCGGAGGACAAAGTCGCTGCCCTGTTCGTAGCATTGAAAGGACCAGCTGCAGAAATATTACAGACTGTTAGCGAGGGCGAAAGGAACAGCTATGACGCAATTATGGGTGCCGTTGAAAGACGTTATGGTAGCGAACACAGGAAGCAGATATACCAAATGGAGTTGCAGAATCGCTTCCAGAAACCAAATGAGACGTTACAAGAATTTTCTTCTGAGATTGAGAGACTAGCTCATTTGGCAAACGCAGGAGCACCTCAAGAATTCATCGAAAGAATGAAAATTCAAAGCTTCATCAATGGAATACGAGATATTGAAACGAAGCGGGCTACCTATGCAAATCCAAAAGGAACTTTTGCTGAAACGGTATCATATGCCTTGACGCAGGAAACAGCATCTCTATTGAGCAAGCCCACCTACAAGGCTCATCGTGTGGAAGTGGAAACGCCAGACTTACTAAGCAAAATATGGGAGGCGTTGAATGAAATGCAGAAAAAGAAAAGTAATGCTGTGAAATGCTTCAGATGCGGAAAAATGGGACATATAGCACGTCACTGCAGCAATAGTTCCAGTAAGTTCAGCACTGCAGATTGGCGCAAGCGCAAGGCAGAGGGGCATGAACAAGCGCCAAAATTAACTGAGTCGTTAAACTAAAGCGGGCCAGCCAAAAGGGGCGTGGGCTGGTCCCCACAATGGAATGCCCCATAATCTCTGTCTCTCAGTTGGGAAGAAGCACGAGTAATGTTACCATTGCTGGGTTGGTGGAAGGAATGGAGCGCATGTTGACTGTGGATACGGGAGCATCTCATTCCATCATTCGATCTGACTTGGTAAATAGGGAAGTAAGGCCATTGTATGGAGCAAAATTGCGTACGGCAACAGGCGAGGATACCCAAGTCCTAGGGGAAGTTACATGCGAAGTTGTAATTGGAAATGTTGTCGTACTACACACCTTCATAGTGGCGGAAATTGTTGATGAAGTCATAATTGGCGTGGACTTCCTAATCGGCCAAGGCATTAAGATTGACATGAAAAACAAGGTAATGAGTTACAAAAACTTGGAGGTGCCGCTAAATTTTGGCTATGATAAGAGATACAGCAGTAAGAAAGTGCTCGTGGAAGAGAATCAGCAGATACCGCCAAAGTCCGAGGCAATTATTTGGGCAAAGATTGATGGAGATTGTGGGACAAACAAATTGTGGGTTGTTGAAGCAGAAACAGAAACTAAATCAAATGTACTTGTTGGAAAAACCCTGGCTATGACAAACCAAGATGGACGTATACCAGTAAGAGTACTTAATGAGTTCAAGTCACCAGTCAAACTCTCCAAAGGTGCTATCTTGGGAAAGTGCGGAGAGGTTGACATCATCATGAATTGCGAAAAATCCCAAGGAGAAGTTTGTAATGGCAATACAGATATTTCAGATGAAATAAATGCATGGACAGAAGAACTGCAGGAAAATCACAAAAGAAAGGCGAAAGAATTACTTGCCAAGTACTCCAGCATATTTGACAAGGATGGTACAAAACCAGGCAGGACAAATATTGTGAAGCATCAGATTGACACCGGAGATGCAAGGCCAATCCGTCAGGCTCCTCGCAGCGTCCCATTAGCTAAACGTCAAATGGTGAGCCAGATTATACAAGAAATGAGCGACAGTGGGGTAATTGAACCATCAGTCAGTCCATGGAGTTCTCCGGTAGTACTTGTTAAAAAGAAAGATGGCAAGATGAGATTCTGCGTTGACTACCGGAAACTGAATGATGTAACGAAAAAGGATAGTTACCCATTGCCAAGAATTGACGACACTCTGGACTCGTTATCTGGAACGGAATGGTTTTCAACACTGGACTTGAAAAGCGGCTATTGGCAAGTAGAAGTAAAAGAGGAAGACAAGGAAAAAACAGCCTTTAGTGTTGGCGATGGTCTTTGGCAATTTACGGTGATGCCATTTGGATTATGTAATGCCCCAGCTACCTTTGAGAGACTTATGGATCAGGTACTGAAAGGATTACACTGGAAAACATGTCTTGTGTACCTGGACGATATAATTGTACTGGGAAAAAGCTTTAATGAACATCTCGAAAATTTGGAGGAAGTTTTCCGAAGAATAGCTGGCGCTGGTCTCAAGTTAAGTCCTAAGAAATGTGCATTATTCAAGAAAGAAGTAAAATACTTGGGACATAAAGTGACTACAAAGGGCATCTGCACTGATAACGAAAAAATAGAAGCAGTAAAAGATTGGCCAAGACCTCGGAATCTACATGAATTGCGAAGCTTTCTTGGGCTGTGCACATACTATCGCCGATTTGTACCAAATTTTGCCAGCGTAGCAAATAGTCTGACGGAGCTTATGAGGAAAAATAAGACTTTTGAGTGGGGGAAGGAACAAGAAATGGCTTTCCAAACGTTAAAAGATCGGCTTTGTACTGCTCCAATGCTAGCATACCCGGTTCCAGGAGCGAGGTTTATTTTGGATACTGATGCGAGTGGTTATGCTATAGGAGGTGTTTTGTCACAGGAAATCGACGGGCAGGAGAAGGTTATCGCATACTACAGCCGATCAATTGGGAAACCGGAAAGAAATTACTGTGTAACACGAAGAGAACTATTGGCATTGGTAGAATGCATCAAACACTTCCATAAGTACCTCTATGGTCAACGATTCCACGTCAGGACTGATCATGCAGCGTTAAAATGGCTTTTGAAATTCCGAAATCCGGAGGGTCAGTTAGAAAGGTGGATTGAGCGACTACAAAATTATGACTTTTCTATAGACCATCGTAAAGGCAGTACCCATGGAAATGCTGATGCAATGTCGCGGCGGCCATGTAATCTTGAATGCAAGCATTGCTCTAAAGCTGAGGAGAAGGAAGACATCATAGGTGTTCGGTTAATGACAATAACATCTACAGACGAATGGAATGCAGAACAATTAAGGAAGTGTCAGCTAGAAGATCCAGATCTGGCACGTGTAATGATCGGTTTGGAGCAAAATGAACGACCATCGAAAGAAGAGATGTCATCAGAGAGTCCTGTTGCCAAATCATATTGGGCACAGTGGAATAGTTTGCAATTGGTAAATGGTTGTCTACATCGTGTTTGGGAGAGTGAAGATGGTCAAAGTTCTAAAACATTGATAGTTGTTCCAAGGAAAAGAATACCGGATGTGCTAAATGAACTACACAATGGTCCAAGTGGAGGTCATCTTGGAGTAACAAAGACGGTAGAGAAAATCAAGAAGAGGTTTTATTGGGTCGGCTGCCGTCAGACAGTTGTTGAGTGGATTGCGAACTGCGATGTGTGCATAAAGGCTAAGGGTCCCAAATCCAGGAGTCATGGGCTGATGAAACAATACAACTCAGGAGCACCATTTGAGAGAATTGCCATGGATGTAGCTGGGCCATTTCCTACTAGCAAACTTGGAAACAAATATGTACTGGTGGTAATGGATTACTTCAGCAAATGGCCGGAGGTGTACCCGATTCCAAATCAAGAAGCAGAAACTATAGCCGAAGTATTCACCAACAATTGGGTGACGAGATATGGTGCACCTATAGAGCTACATTCTGACCAAGGAAGGAACTTCGAATCAGTTGTGTTCCAGGAGATGTGCAAGACACTGGGTATTAGGAAAACCCGAACAACTGCGTTGCATCAACAATCAGACGGCATGGTAGAAAGATTTAACAGAACATTAGAGGAACATTTACGAAAAGTGGTGGACAAGTTCCAGAGAGATTGGGACACTCATATTCCTCTGTTCCTGATGACATATCGATCGGCCGTACACGATACAACAGGTCAGACTCCCGCAAAAGTAATCTTTGGTAGTGATCTTCGACTGCCAGCTGACTTGAAATTTGGGATAAGTGCTGATGCTGGAATAAATGCCAGACAATCTAACAACGTTCTGGAAGAGGAAATGAGAGAAATACATGAACTTGTAAGACAGCGAACAAAGATCATGAGTGACAAGATGAAGGCCAGATACGACAAGGCGATGAACTCAGAAGGTTTTGTTGAGGGAGATCTAGTTTTGCTATACAACCCGCAGCGAAAGAAAGGTTTGTCCCCGAAATTGCAGTGTACTTGGGAAGGGCCATACAAAGTGATTAAACGGCTCAACGATGTTGTGTATCGCATACAAACGATTGGAAGACCGAGGAATAAAATGAAGGTGGTTCATCTGGAAAGGCTAGCAGCATTTGGAACGAGTAATGTGTCAGATCGGGACGATCAGACTAAGGCACTCTGCACACGGAGCGTACTCTTTTAGATGCGTATTAGATACTACAGACGAAAGCTGTACGCTTTGATGTCGCGCACGTATATTTCAATTGAAGGCTGCACACGAGTCGTCAGCTTCATGCATTCGTCAAAGTATGCTGGCTACATGTCGCTTGACGTAAAGCAGTGCTGGTAGCTAGGCGTACTACGCTTAGAAAACAGGAAGAAGAAGACGTTTGTTTACATTTTTCCACATGGTGAAATTTATAAAAGCAGTAAAATTTGTGGAAAAAATCGGAAAAAATTTGTGTATAATTAAAGAAAATGGAAGATTACATAAAATTTTTCATCTTTTCTATTTAAAGCTTCGAAATTTAAAGCAAATACCGTATTATTAATTTGTTTGTTTGTTTTGTGCAGCGAAGTTTTATGTCGCTTCGTGTGCAGATCTTGAGGCGTAGGGAAATCGACGCTACATGAAATGTCTGGTACGCGTCTATGACGATACGCCTCGTGTGCAGAGTGCCTTATGGCCTGGTTATGCTACCAATCAAGCTGGTCGAGCACCGTGTAATTGTTGTTGTGCACTCCGACGGTGAGAGAATTTTCGGACTCTCACATCCAGCAAACTTGCTGTGTGAAACAGGCAGCCAGCAAACGAGGTTTCAGAGGTAATAATGTGTTATGTTGTGTATGTGCTCAGTAATTATCATGTGTTATGTTGTGTATGTGCGCTCCAATCATCAATGTAAGCGTAACCACCCCTCACCAATCACGAAATGTTTCCGATTTTGATTGGCAATCAAGATTGTAACCATAACCATAGCATTAGGTGGAGGGCAGTGTGGCGAATATAATCGGTTCCACTCTCACATCACTAAATGACTGAACCCATCTCTAAGGAAACTGCCAGAACTAGAAGAAGAGACCAGATAATTTCCAGTGTTGCCAGAATTTTCCAGATTGCGTTTGACAGACTATATAAGGCGGCGAGCAGGCGCTCCGCAGTCAGTCGTAACTTAACCGTATAAGTGTTAACATCAAGTCAAGTAAAACAAGTGTAGACTTTTTAGTCGTGAAATAAAGCGGTGTGAATTAAGAAGTAAATAAAGACTTTTATTTAACAATTCAGCGATACGAACCCGATAGAAATAATCGAGCTATCGACAAATACGTAACAATACAAACATTTAAGAAGAGCAAGAAATTGAAATGTTAAACTGAATCACGATCAGCCACGTGGAGACGGGTTATTTAGCAAGATGTTTTGCTAGATGTTTTGTTGGTGAAACAAGTTATGTGGAGACGGGCTTTAACATGAGATGATTACATGAATACACTTCTTCTGTTTCCATCAATATTGCCATCAACAATTACATTCATTTTACGTTTTAAAATTGTATCGTTGTCCGTTTTCGCCCAAAAGTTTATCTTTGTAACTGTCAAAATTTTCTATTCCGTTTGGCACAGCAAAATTGTGTTTTTTATCTCAACATGGTAAAATTTTCTACCTCATTTTCCCATAGAGAAAAATGTTGCCGATTGGCACACAGCCTTAATAGCAATCAGTACTCCCCACTATGGGACAACACGAGAATGGAGGAATGGCAAACAACCCACCAAGGTTGATACCAGTTGATACATAAGGTTGGCTTGGTAGAAACATCTGACTAGTTTTTCCTTACCTAAAGTGTCAAACTGTCACTGTCAAAATATACAAGTCGCACAGCTCATCGAAAATCGATAAAAAAAAACAGTCGATATGTCATCGGCAAATGTCAAAATCGGGGACAGATTGGTATGGCGGCGACTTCCGGGGGTACAGATAGGTATGGGGGCCGGATGTGGTTGTTGTAAGAAAACGGACCATAATGACATGGTCGTAGCAATCAAGACAGAAACGCAATTCCGGAATTGGGAATTGAAAAAACCAATTCATAATTCCGAAAAAAAATTAAGGCTGAGATCCTAAAACGCAAATCCCGGAGAAAGCGTAAACGCCAGCTACTCCACGAATAACATGTGCAAGAATGTAAAATCAACAACCTACAAAACAGAAAGAATAAGAGCAACTTATATTGCATTCACGATCGTCATTGGGCCATAACAACAACTTCATAATCAGCTGAGCACAGCTGTTCGACCTGTTTGACACACATCCCAGAGTCAAGTCACTGTTCTCCATACACAATGCAAACTGTATGTGTTTGTTGCTTTTCTGGCATGCATGTGTTGCTTGGCCAATTGAAAATGGACGTTTGACAATTGAAATAGCAAAACGGGCAACAACAAAATGTATTGCAGGGTTACTTTTCAGCTCTGCGGTAACCTTATGGATCAACCTTGCAACCCACATTCAGCCATGAAGGAACTAGGAAGGAGTATGCAGGCGATCAGCTGACTTCTTCTTCAATCTTCAAAAACACACGAACACAAGCATTTTGTTTTTGTCAACATATGCCACACACACACACGCACACACGCATGCGATAACCTTTATTATTGAATCATGCATTCAGCTTAGCACTGCTGTTTCGATTCTATATTCTGTGGCTAAGGCATTAGTTTCATATATCAAATAATTTTTAAAATGGTGAATTTCAAAGACTGAAGATATATAATTTTTAACTCATAACCAATCTTATCTTAGTTTTTAATATCATATGTATGTATTTATTTTTATTAAAAGTGTGTACTATCAAAATATATGCAAACATATCGAGCCCTAACAGCCAAAAAGTATAACCAAAAAAAATGATCGTTTTTAGCTTTTTATGGAAATTTCATAGCGGTGAAATGTGCCGTTTAGAAGCTGGAGACTAAATAAATTTCAATGCTGCATACAAACTGTATGCAAACAAAATTAAAAAAAAAAACCTTCCCCTGTAAAATTTACTTTTTGTTAGATACACTTTTATTGCGGTTAGGGCTCGATATGTTCATATAAAATTCAGCATTTCGATTTTGATGTCAATTAGTCAATATACATACATACATAACGCACGTTTTATGCAATAGGGATGTAACTCGAAATTTTCGATTTCTGGGATTTCGCCATATATTTCAATAACTGGGTCATGCCTTTGAGTTTTGTCTTATAAAATACTCAAAACGATAAAAATGGCGTAAATAAAAGTGATTTTGTAGTTAGCTGTAGAAGGAAACTTTTTGCAATTATAAAAGTTTGTTTGCGTTTTCCCAAAAAAAAATTTTTTTGAGTTAAATCCCTATTGAATAAAACGTGCGATATGTAATATGTATTCGAGTACTAAACCAGTACTCGAGTACTGTACAGGAATACTTTTCTCGAGTACTTACTCGATTCTTTTCTTAACGAATACCAAAATACTCGAATACCAAAAATTTCCGACTCGGCACATCACTAGTATGGATGCGATCAGCTGAGTTCGATAACCACCTAGGTATTTGGAACAATAAGAGCCTATACACACTTGCGACTCAATCGATTTGTTCGAATTGGACTGTTGTATTCACACTACTCCAACTATTTAGTCGAATCGGTGGCAGCTATTCACACTTGAGACTAAATAGTCGTGCGATTGACAATGACATAGTGTTGCCAATGTTCACATTTTACTCAGCAAATTTTACATTAGTGGTCTTCATATAAAGTGATGAAGTATTAAATTGTTAAAGTTTATCTGCATTCTTACATGAAAGCACCTTCTTTTCAGCTGTCAACTTGATTAATAAATAAAAAACAATAAAATAAACAAAAAGTGCATACATTGTTTGGCTTTGTTTCTTATTAAACTAGCAACTAGCTGTCAAGTAAATGAACAGAGAAAAACGGAAGGAATTACGCTCATAAAGGCGAAACGAACAGAAGTACAAGAAACGGAAAAATAGTAAAAATCAGCCATTAATAATTTTCATGAAATTTCATTTTCATTATTTCTATTTTAAAATGCGATTAATGACATTTGAAGAGAACAACAATATCAAGAAACATATGAAAACGGAAGTAAATATCCTTAGTTAGATAATTCTTGTCTATAACTACACCATTTCCAGATGGATTTTAGAAAGCGTCAACTGGATTTTAGAAAGGGGAAATTGGATTTTAGAAATGTCGATTTGATTTTAGAAAAGGGAAATTGGACTTTAGAAACTGTAAATTGGATTTTCGAAAATTTATATAATTATTAATTTATACTTTCATACGCAATAAAGAATTTCTATTCGAAAAATTCTGTGTAAAATTTATTATAAACGCACATTCTGAAATCCAATTCACGCTTTCAAAAATCCAATTTTGTTTTCTAAAATCCTTTTAACGCTTTCTAAAATCCAATTGACATTTCTAAAATCCAATTTCCCCTTTCTAAAATCCAATTGACATTTCTAAAATCCAATTTCCCCTTTCTAAAATCCAGTTAACGCTTTCTAAAATCCATCTGGAAATGGTGTAGTTAATAAGAAACGAACCTTTTGTTTTTAAACATTTTGAAAATATTAATTGAAATATTCAATCTCTACAATTTACCAAAAGTGAAATAAAAGTAGTTCTGTCAGCATGGCAACTCTTTCCACTACGAATATCACTGTTGTTGTTGTAGTCGTTCGACTAAATTGTCTCAAGTGTGAATACGTAGAAGGGCGCCTTGCTGATCAAGCAGTTGTACAACTGTTTCAGTTGGAATGAAATTGGGCTGCAAATCCAACTGTTTCAGTTGTACAACTAATTGAATGTAGTGTGAATGCTTCCATACATTCCCATGCAAATCAACATTCGACGAAATCGATTGAGTCGCAAGTGTGTATAGGCTCTTACCGGAAAAACGATTATAATCGGTTAATTTCTTTCGGTTAACGTTTAAGGGCCGGTTTCATAAAGCCCGGTTAAATTATTTCTAATCGGCGATTGGTTAATCGCCGATTTCTTTAATTGGCGATTTCGTTTTCACCAAACGCCGATTAAGTAATCGACGATTTGGCCGATCATTGTGAACAAATAATGAAAAAATTCACTGTGAATAGACAAAAGCAGCCAACTTATCTGATTTTCCTGTTGCTTAAATCAAAAAAAAACTTCGTTGCATTTTTGAAAAATTAATTTATTTGAAATTAAATACATATATAAAATTTAAAAATGGAAAGGAAAATAGAAAAAAACAACAATAAAAGTCGCCTTCCTAATTTCACAGGAGCGGAAGAGACGTTGTTGATTTCTTTGGCTGAGCAATATGCCAGCACAATTGAAAATAAAAGGACTGACTCGGTGTCCACCGAAGAAAAAAGAATAGTGTGGGAAAAAATAAATCGTTCTTTTGAAGCCCAGATGGGCATTAAAAGAGGTGCCAAAAATTTAAAAGAAAAGTATGAGAATTTGAAACGAAAAGCTCGGAAGTGCCTTGGGGAAGAGCGAAGGGAATTATATAAAACGGGTGGTGGGCATTTCCAAACGCATACTGACACCAACACGGAAAGATTAGCTGCGTTGATGGGCCAGTCAGCAACCGGTTTTAGCAACAGCTATGACAGCGATGGTAAGATTGCCTTAAGTTCATAATAAGGCCCGTTAAACTTGTAACTATATAAAAATGAATTGTATTTCAGTTATTACGTATGAAATAGAATCCATTGAAGAGCAAGAGCCTGAAATTCTGGAGGAATAAATGAGAAGCTACACGCAGGAGCCTGAGGAGACCGTGGAAAATGTAGTGAAGTATATTTCCCATTTATTTTCCCAAATAAATATATACTTTTTTAGACCACTGCAAACAATTGGAGCGGCGGATGGAATCCAAATTTATTAAAAAAGAAAACTTCGGAAAAACTTGCGGGGCAAAATGAGAAGAAGGGGAAAATTGACCACCAACAAAGCTTTTGGGAAGACGAGAATAAAAGAGCTGCTGACAGACATCAGTGGGCTAAACAAAAGCACGACATAGAGATGAAAGAAGCAGAAATGAAGTTGGAACTGCTAAAAATTAAAATTAAATTGAAACAGTCTACGTTAGAGTATACCCATACCGCTTCGTCCGAATTGAATTTTATTTCTATCTCTACTCCAAACGCATCCCTACGCCTATCCCTATACCCATCCCTATCCCTATACCCATCCCTATCACTAAACCATTGTGTAAGGAGAACAGTGAAATAACTCTGGGATGTGTTTAAAACAGGTCGAACAGCTGTGCTCAGCTGATTTTGAAGTTGTTGTTATGGCCCAATAACGATCTTGAATGCAATATAAGTTGCTCTTCTTCTTTCTGTTTTGTAGGTTGTTGATTTTACATTCTTACACATGTTATTCGTGAAATGGCTGGGGTTTACGCCCTCTCTGGGAATTGCGTTTTAGCAACTCTGCCTTAATTTCTTTTCGGAATTATGAATTGATTTTTTCAATTCCCAATTCTAGAATTGCGTTTCTGTCCTGCTTGCTACGACCATGTCATTATGGTCCCTTTTCATACAACAACCACATCCGGCCGCCATGCTGAACTGCCCTTCAAAAATGGCCGCCATGCTGGTCTGCCCATCATTTTCACATTTGGCGATGGCACATCGACCATATATCGACTTTTTTTAATCGATTTTTCGATGAGCTGGCTCACTAGACGTTTTACACTATGCACTAAACCATACCTACATCAACAGCAGCACCTACCGTATCATGGTCCAATTAAAAGGTCATGTCAGTTCGCTGGCCGCCATATTTCTTTCGGTTTTAGAAAAAAGTATCAGGTCCTCATACGTCATTTCCTTTTGCAATTGGCACAGCTGTTTCTTTGGTTGTTCGCGGCTTTATTGGTCCTGTGACGTAAGCAGTATTTGACATTTCCGCCTACTGGCATTACCGTCTCAATATATATACCGTGCTACCGTATGTTTCCTATTTTGATTTTCCGGGCAATCTGCTATAATCGCGCACGATACAAGAACAAGAAATATATAAAATACTGCCTCATCTCCCAGCACCGCTGGTATATCCTGCACATGACGATGTTATACGCACTGCCAATTTGATACGTACAGCGAAACGTCTACTAGTCATAATCGGAAAGGGTGCAGCTTATGCACACGCAGAAAATATATTACATCATTTTATTGCAAATAATAACTTGCTATTCCTACCGACGCCAATGGGTAAAGGTGTTTTTTCGAATACGGCACCGCAATGTGTTTCATCGGCACGTTCGTTGGCATTTTGGTAAACCTCCGCGTTATAGTGAAGACGCCAAATTTATTCAAGTTGACATTTGCCCAGAAGACCGTACAAGCGTCTATTGCCATGCAATCGGACATAATGCCATTTGCCGAGCAAACTTTTGAACAAATGAATGCTGTGAATTTTGATGGTGGGAGGAGCTGACCAATAAGTGCAAAAGCAATCGCGAACAAGTAAGCAACATGGCTATGGAAACAGCCTATCCGCTCAATTATTACAGTATTTGCGTGAGCTTATACCACGCCATGCGATAATTGTTAGTGAGTGTGCCAATACTATGGATATCGGGCGTTCGATGCTTTTCAATATATTGCCACGGCATCGATTAGATGCTGGTACATTTGGTACGATGGGTGTTGGTCCTGGTTTTTCTATTGCGGCAGGACTGTTCTGCCGTGGCCGTTTTCCTCGAAAGCGTGTAAGATGTATTGAAGGCGATAGTGCTTTTGGCTTCTCTGGGATGGAAATTGAAAATATGGTGCGCTATAAACTGCCAATTACTATTGTAATCGTTAATAATAATGGTATCTATGGAGGCTTTGATCAAGAAACATCCGATTCTATTCGAAATGCTGGTAATTTGTCATTAGTAACTCCATCTGTATTGGGCGTACAAGTTCACTATGAGCAAATGATGAGAACGTTTGGCTTAGATGGTTATTTCTGTAAAGAAATATCTGAATTGCAGGCAGCACTAAAGGACGCACTAAAACTTCAAGATAAACCAACTATAATTAACGTAGCGATAGATCCTTCATCAGATCGTAACCCACAAACATTCAATTGGCTAACCACATCGAAGTTATAAAAGTTTTAAGTGTGTAGTGAAGATTTTAAATGGTAAAAGGATTTAACTATGTTAGGGTCACCCTGTGACAGTTCAATTTGTTCGCTTTATATACGTACATGAAATTCCATTTCTCATTGCTATGATACATAAATACACATATATATATTTATCTACTTATGTATACATAATAACCGCTACTGGCCGTTAGCCGCTGATATTCGCAAATCATTTTTGTCATTGGGAAGAAAAATTGGTAGAGTGCAGATGTGCCAGAAGAAGTACAATTGTGAAACGCGCAATTAATTTGTGTTAAGTTGACCAACATTTTATTAAATAAAACATCAAAATATACCTTCCCAATCGTCTTTAAATTTTAATATTCCAACAGTTTTCACAATTTTCGGCACATCTGCACCGCGTTTATACATATATAAATGGATTTGGTAATCGAAGCTGGCACACCTGCAAAGTTGCGTCTATAATTTGCGAAATCTACAATTTAATTATATCATAATTGGACAATTTGAAATAAAATCCTGGCGAACGTCTCGCATCGACGTATATGTACATATAAATTTGACGTTGGTATATGTATTTGCCGGAGAATTGTTTGCTGGAGCAACAGGTTCGCAACACACATTAGGGTGGTACGATTCGAGTCAGTGGGTATATGTCAAGAACTGGACAATATTTTCTACGTAGTCGAGTGGTCAAAAAAGTGAGTAACAACGATTCATCTTTCGAAAGTGCAACAATGGAGGATTCAGCACAGTCAGCCACAGTTGGTGAGGACCATTTGAACGCCATTATTGCAACCTTACACGCATTGAGGACATCGGTGGATGAGCTGCGAAACAGCGCACTGGAAAGCCAAAGAGACATCATAACGTTACGCAACGAAATACAACCACGGCTCGAGAATTCTACGGTGCATAATGGGTCGGCGGTCTCAAGCCAAGCCGTTGTGCCAGCTAACGATTCGACGGTAAAGTTATATGATCTGCCAACATTTAACGGCAATGCAGAAGAGTGGCCGCTTTTTATAGCCAATTATAATGAAACAACCCAAGCCTTTAGGTACAGCAATCGACAAAATTTAATGCGGCTGCAAAAGTGTTTGGTTGGGCCAGCAAAGGAGGCTGTAATATCGATGTTAATTTACCCGAACGACGTGCCGAATGTGTTGGGTGAGCTTCAGTTTAGGTTTGGTAGACCAGATATTTTAGTGAAGTCGCAGCCCAATAAATTACAACAACTTCCAACGATATCGGAGCATAAGCCAGAACAATTGGTGCCTTTTTCTACACAGGTTCGTAATGTGGTCGCGTTCATAAAATCTGCAGGATGCGAGCAGCATTTATCGAATGTTTGCTTGTTGGAGCAAATGGTTTGCAAGCTTCCTGCCAGCAAGCAATTCGACTGGGCAAAGTATGCAGCCACAATTACGCCATATGCGACTATAGATCACTTCTCTACGTGGCTTAGTGATCTGGCTAGAATCGTGTGTATGATGCCAGCGTCTAATATGAGCAGAAATTTTCCTTCCAATAATAACCGACGACTGATGCACATTCGGGAAGAAAGACCGGCCGAGCCGACGTCATGTTTTCATTGTGGTGCTAATCATACAATATCAAGGTGTGAAACGTTTAAATCACTTACAGTGCCGGAAAAGTGGGAAGTAGTGAAGAGTCGTCAACTCTGCTTCGCTTGTCTACGCAAAGGTCATAATACGTCAAGGTGCCGGTCCAGAAAAACGTGTGGCATAAATGGATGCGTAAGGTATCATAATCCAGTTTTGCATAGTGATGGGCAACAGCAACAAACAAATGTTCGACAAGGTAATCAAAGAGATACGAATACACAACCACTTTTTAACTGTCGTGTTATGCAACAAACATCGAAACAACTTTTCAAGATATTACCAATTGATATTTATGGCCCGAATGGCAAGTTTACGGTTTTGGCTATGTTTGACGAAGGATCAGCGATCACAATCATAGAAGAAGCGACTGCAAAAATTATTGGATTAAAAGGCCAGCGACATCCTCTTACTCTTCAGTGGTACAACGACAGAGTGGTAACCGAAGAATCATTCAAGGTAATGTTCGAAGTTAGTAGCTGCTATGATAATAAACGATTTTCTATGAGGGACGTACATACGGTAAAAAATTTGAATTTGCCTAAACAATCTTTTGCAAAAAATGATTTCTGTCATTTAAGGGACTTGCCGTTGCAAGATTACAGTTTTGACAAACCAGTTTTATTAATCGGATTGAACCAAGCGTATTTGGGTATCAGCACCAGCACGGTACAAGCTGACAACTGTAGTCCTGTAGCAATCAAAACGTCATTGGGTTGGCTAGCATACGGTCCGACTAAATTTACGACATCGACAAGCTTAAGAATATTATACATGCGTGAATGCCAGCAGCTACAGAAACTAGTGTCGGACTACTTCGAAACAGACAGCTTCGGTACAACTCCAGTAAATACTAAACTCGAATCCGAGGAAGAAAAGCAAGCAAAGGCAATACTCCAATCCACGACAAGGCTAGTGGGTAACAGATATGAAGTGGGGCTTTTGTGGAAAAAATTTCCTCCTCAACTTCCATGTAGCAGAGACATGGCGATGAAACGTTTGTTATCAGTTGGGAAGCGAATGCGTCAGGACGCTGAGTTTGCTGAGCGCTATAAAGGCGAAATGTCAAAATACGTCGAGAGAGGATATGCCATAGAACTTACCGAGCTAGATATTAATGCGTCACATCGTAATGTTTGGTATTTACCGCATTTTGCTGTTTTTAACCCTGATAAACCCAATAAGCTTCGCATAGTTTTTGACGCCGCAGCCACAGTCAATGGCATATCATTAAACTCAGCCTTATTGAAAGGTACAGAGCAAGCGCAACCGCTTTTGCGTATATTATTGCAGTTTAGACAGGGTAAGATCGGAGTGGCCGCTGATATTAGGGAAATGTTCTCACAGATAAAGGTTCGATAATCAGATCAACATTGTCAACGATATTTATGGAGAGAGGGTAACTTCAGCGAACCGGTTAAAGAATTTATGATGACATCGATGATTTTCGGCGCCGTTTGCTCTCCTTGCATCGCCGAACATGTAAAGAATTCAAACGCGGAAAGATTTAGAGATAGCTATCCTGAAGCAGCATCTACCATAATAAACAAACATTACGTGGACGACCTGGTTACCTGTTTTAATGAGGCGCAAGACGCCATAAGAGTTTGTCAACAAATCACTAAAATCAATTTGGAAGCGGGTTTCGAGCTGCGTGGATTTATTTCTAACTGCATCAATGTCGAAAGGGCTTTGAACAATTCACTCACAACTAGATGTGAAGCAATTAATATGGAACGAAACGAAGCAACTGAAAAGATTTTGGGAATGTGTATTGGAACACTGCAGACGACGTGTTCGAGTTCCGTACGAGATTTCATCGCGTGCCAAAGTCAGTTTTGTCCGGTAACCGCGCTCCTACTAAGAGGGAATTACTTAGCATCGTTATGGCTGTGTTCGACCCATTCGGGCTACTAGCAAATTTTTTAATATTTTCGAAAATCTTGATACAAGAAACTTGGAGACAGGGAATCGGTTGGGATGAGGCTCTTCCTATTGCACTAACAGAAAAGTGGATGCCTTGGTGGACAGAATTCCAGCGCCTTAGAGAATTTCGAATTCCACGACATTATGCACCTAGCATGCAATACAGCAAAAATATTGAATTACACATTTTCGTTGATGCCAGTCAGGTAGCATTTGCAGCAGTTGGGTATTTCCGCATTGTGCATGGCGAAGAAGTATATGTAACGTTCGTAATGGCCAAAACTCGAACAGCTCCTCAACGATTGTTATCGATTCCCAGGCTCGAGTTGCAAGCAGCAGTGTTGGGTACGAGACTAAGTACAATGATCGTTCATAATCATGACATAGAAATAAATCACGTATGGTATTGGAGCGACTCGCAAACTGTGCTGCAGTGGATACATTCATCTAATAGGAGGTACAAACCATTCGTAGGTCATCGTGTTGCAGAGATCGTTAATGCTAGTGCTCCTGAACAGTGGCGATGGGTACCCACTAAGGACAATCCAGCAGATTCAGCTACGCGTCCAGCTAATCCACCCCATTTCGACAAAGACGCCCGTTGGATCGATGGTCCCGAATTTTTGCGGCATAATGAACAAAAATGGCCAGTTACAACTGTTGAACAACCTGTAATATTGCTCGAAGAAGTCCAAGCCAGTCGTCTCCTACATTGTCAGGCAAGTGAACATTTAATTGATTTTACTAAATTTTCTTCGTTTTTAAAAATGAAGCGCACTATGGCATGGGTGTTACGGGCCAAAAATATATTTAAAGGAAAAGGATCCACGATCGTAAAGAAATCCTCAGAAACACTCAATGCAGAGGAGCTCATTGAAGCGGAGAAGATAATTTGTCAGCAGGTACAGAAACAGTGCTTCGCTGCTGATATCGCTGAACTCTCGTCCTCGCGTCAATTGTCAAAGCAAAACTGTTTATTCAATCTTACGCCATATTTAGATGAGGATGGACTTCTGAGAATCAACGGTCGTATCGATGTGGCAACGTACTTACCAATTGGGGCCCGTCGTCCAATAATATTGCCAGCCAAGCACATCGTCTCAGAACTCATCGTGCGGCATTACCATGAGGCGAGCTATCACCAAAATTGCGCAATAACCATTAACGCAGTAAGGCAATCTTTTTGGATACCTCGAATAAAATCGCTTTACAACAAGGTGCAGCGAAATTGTATTATATGCAAAATAAGAAAAACGCACCCCATCGCACCTAGGATGGGACAACTGCCCGCTGATCGTGTCACCCCATATGTGAGACCTTTTTCTTACACTGGAGTAGATCTATTTGGACCCCTTAATGTCGCAGTTGGCCGCAGGAGAGAGAAAAGGTGGGGTGTAATTTTTACATGCTTGACTATAAGAGCAGCACATATTGAACTAGCGCAAGATTTGTCGACGGATGCATTCATCTTATGTTTGAGAAATTTCATCAATCGCCGTGGCACCCCGGTACGAATTAGGAGCGATAATGGAACAAATTTTATTGGCGCTCAAAAAGAGTTAAAAAATGCGGCACATTTACTTGACGTTGATCGAATCCAGTCAGAGGCAGCAAAGCGACACATTGAATGGTTATTCAACTGTCCAGCCAATCCCAGTGCAGGTGGATGCTGGGAGAGGTTGATACGAATTGTAAAGTCATTACTGAATCAAACCTTGCGTGAGGTAGCACCTCGAGTGGCAACATTGCAAAGCGTACTTATAGAGGCGGAGAATATTATAAACTCGCGTCCCTTGACAGACTTACCGGTGTCTCACGAAGATGATGAGCCACTCACGCCGAACCACTTTTTGCTTGGTTGTGTGAATTCAACGCAAACCCCACAGCCAGTTGACGAAACCATATGCTTGCGTAAGCAGTGGCGAATAGCACAAAACTTAAAAGACCGGTTGTGGAAACGGTGGTGTACCGAGTATCTTCCCCAATTATTATGTCGCACAAAATGGCAAACGAAAACTGACCCGCTCCAAGTTAACGATTTGGTATTAGTCTGCGATCCTAATCAGGCACGAAGTCAATGGCAGAAGGGTCGCATCACGAAAGTATTCCCGACGAAGGATGGCCAGGTTCGCATTGCAGAGGTGAAAACCAGAGGAGGAACTTTACGTCGTCCAGCCACACGTCTAGCTCGTATCATGATTAGTTGTGAATCTCAGGGAGATTCACGGGGGGAGGAGTGTTAGGGTCACCCTGTGATAGTTCAATTTGTTCGCTTTATATACGTACATGAAATTCCATTTCTCATTGCTATGATACATAAATACACATATATATATTTATCTACTTATGTATACATAATAACCGCTACTGGCCGTTATAGGGGCGTCAGAATGAATACTTTTCCGTCAATCCAGCAATCCGTTTAACTGACAGCAGAGTGGAATTATATGTAATTGAATGACGATCGACACATTCAGTACTTCAACTTTGCCGTAACAAATATATGAAATTGAAGTATGTGTCAGTTAAACGTTGCTGGATTGCCGGAAAAGTATTCATTCTGACGGGCCCATTAGCCGCTGATATTCGCAAATCATTTTTGTCATTGGGAAGAAAAATTGGTAGAGTGCAGATGTGCCAGAAGAAGTACAATTGTGAAACACGCAATTAATTTGTGTTAAGTTGACCAACATTTTATTAAATAAAACATCAAAATATACCTTCCCAATCGTCTTTAAATTTTAATATTTCAACAAACTATTAACTGCAATTGTTTTCAAATAACCACACATCTTAAGATAGATATGTAAAAATATTTAATGTGACCTCTTGTGAAGTGAAGCTTAATTGAAGAATTATAAACTCCAAGTAAAGTTTCGCTTAATATATATTTTTATATACATACATATATATGTATAAAATACTTAACATTTTGAACATTCCAATCAATTCTTTTTTTGTTTTTAAATATTCAAGCAACCTGTAGTTCCAGCCAGAGTCTGGTGTATTCTGTATGTAAATAGTATAAAACCACAAACGAATATATTTATATGAATCAATAATAATGATGATAATGCCGTAGCAATTATTAGACAAATTAAAAAGTCTTATTTAATCTTTTAAATTAATTATTTCAAATAAAAAAGTTTAATACAAATACAAATATGTATATATATGTATGAAAAAAAAACATACAAAAAACGCAAGCGAATTAGATTTAATGTTGAAAACAATATATCGCTAGCTTAGAGTGCAAATTGTGTAAGTCCATTTTTCAAACTTTGTAGGAGAGACAAAAAACACAAAATAAAAAACTTTCAAAATGAAAAAAAATTTTCTGTTCATATAAAAATTTTGGACTTACACAATATTCTTCTCTTTTTGGACTTACACAATTTGCGTATCACTGAATAACAACGAATAGAAATATGTCAAGTATCACAGACTTGTTTAGCGTGGTGCTTATTTAATTTTTCTAGCTTTCTACACTTAAAAACACTTTTTCATAAAAATGGACTTACACAGTTTGCACTCTAAGCTAGCGATATATACATATATATATATATAAATACATAATACAATGCAAAAGGATTGTATTTGTTTTGTTACAAGTTAAACCCAAACATTTGTGCACGTAGGTACATATGTTAAATGTATTTAAAAAGCATTCTTATGGGCTCATCAGAATGTATACTTTTCCTACAATCCGGACGCGTTTAACTGAATTATATGTGTTTTTACGGCAAAGTTGAAGTACTAAATGTGTCGATCGTTATTTTAAACACATTTAATTCCACTCTTTTGTCAGTTAAACGGATTAGTCGATTGCCGGAAAAGTATTAATTCTGATGGCCCTATTATTCATACATACATACTATAGTATACATATGTATATATTTTTTTACTTTCTAACTAAGCTTTTCTCAGTTCAATTTTCAGTTTTACACAAGCAAAATGTTAATTACAGAATTCAAGTAATTTAAACTTACAATAAGTTAAATTAACACAATTTTGTATTTTTTTGAACAAAATATGTAATTGCATACTAGCACATAAATCCAGTGAATAAAAGTTTAATAGTTAGAAGTTAAATCTCGGAAAAATTTTATTTTACATTGTCAATTCTGGAGGTTATGTGGATAAATATTATTTAGAAACGTTCTAGTAGATTAATTGGAGAAGCTATATCCCAAAAAACTATATCTGAGCAATCGGTTGTATGGCCGCTATATGACAAATGATTAGCTAGTCATAAAAAGATACCCACATACCGACCTTTTTTTGTACAGATTCGCCCTATAATTAATTTATCTAAAATTAGCTATACTATAACTGTATATAGAAAGATGCTATACCACACAGATTTCGTTCAGCCCAAACGGTACAATTTCAATACAACTGCTAGTACAAATACGTTTCCTTGCTGCAGCTACTGAATGCTCGTTGTACACCATAATCGCACATATCATATTCACCAAATCCGACTTAATGTCGGTGGCATTGATGCAAGAAATATATGGGACACTGTAACGTTTCGCTGATAGCGATGAACAATTTAAATATTAATTTTTGCTTGTGTGTAAACCAGTATTTTCACGCAGAGCACCCAAAATAGCATCAAAATTGGCCATTGATATCATTACACCGGTCGGCATCGATACCAACAAGATATCTATTATATAAAAATAAGTCGCGATTTCCTCCCTGATGATATAACTCCAGAACGGCTGGACTGAATTAAATGAAATTTTGCACGTAGTTTTCCATTGAGATAGGGATAGGTATATGGATAGGGATTAGGGATTAGGAATAGGGATATGGATAGGTATATGGGATAGGGATTAGGGATTAGGAATAGGGATATGGATAGGTATATGGATAGGGATTAGGGACAGAGATAGGTATATGGGTAGGAATATGGATAGGGATTAGGGATAGGGATTAGGGATTAGAGATAGAGATAGGGATAGGGATTAGGGATAGAGATAGGTATATGGGTAGGGATAGGGATTAGGGATTAGAGATAGGGATTGGGATTAGGGATAGGGATTAGGGATAGAGATAAAGATAGGTATATGGGTAGGGATAGGGATTAGAGATAGAGATAGGGATAGGGATTAGGGATAGGGATATGTATATGGATAGGGATATGTATATGGATAGGGATTAGTGATTAGGGATTAGGGATTAAGGATAGGGATAGGGATAGGGATAGAGATAGAGATAGGTATATGGGTAGGGATAGGGATTAGGGATTAGAGATAGAGATAGGGATTAGGGATAGGGATATGTATATGGATAGGGATTAGGGATTAGGGATAGGGATAGGTATATGGATAGGGATTAGGAATAGGGATATGGATAGGTATATGGGTAGGGATAGGGATTAGGGATTAGAGATAGAGATAGGGATAGGGATAGGAATTAGGGATTAGGATCTAGGACTTTTCCTTTAGAATTTATAGGAATAAATTTTAGGCAGAACAACGTTCGGCGGGTCAGCTGGTTGAGTATAAAATCGTTAAATTTTTCCAAACGTACATAGCCGTTTGCCTCCCATTTGTCTTCATCGTGAGTTAAGTTTTTGGGTTGCAAAAATTGTCGTTAGCATATGTATGTATATTTCGTTATGGCCTGAAAAAAATTAAAAAATTTACATATGTATGTGTATTATTAGTGGCTCAATAAGTTGATTTATAAACTAACCTGGCAAAATAGTCTCTGATTAAGCTCGAGCTCATGAAAGAGGCTTCATGCGTTTCTGACGTGTATTCATCTTCATCTAATGTATTTTCAGTGGACTCTTGCGAATCACTAACATCTTCTTCGGAAGGATCAGCATCTCTGTTTTTCCGAGCGATGTTATGTAAAACAGCGCAGGCAACCACAACTGCCATAACTGTGTCTTGTGAAATCCTTAATCCTGTGGAAAGAACTGGGAAGCGACGCTTCCACACGCCAAAGCACCTCTCTATACAATTTCTCGTTCGTATTTGAGACTCATTGTACAACCGTTCGGCAGCGGTATTGGGATGTAAAAGTGGGGTCATCATGTACCTATTGACACCATACCCACTATCGCCTAGTATAAAGCAGTCTTTAAATTCACTTGACTCAAAACGGTGTTTAATACGGCTGTTATTGAAAATGTTTGAGTCATGTGCGGAACCAGGCCATCGACATACAATATCAGTTATCTCCAGATCAGCATTGCAGACAGCTTGTACGTTATACGAAAAATACCCTTTCCTATTTCTAAATATTTCCGCACTTTCTCCACCGGGTGATTGGATCTTCACATGGGTGCAATCTATGCAGCCAACGACTTTTGGAAATTTCGCAATGCGATGGAAACTACGATTAACAATTTGCAATTCTGTACTGGTTTTAGGCATTTGTATGTATTGCTTGGAAAGCTCTGCAATTGCACACGAAACCTTTTTTACGACGCGGCTTGCAGTGGGTACACTCACTCCACAGAAATCAGCTACTGTTATCAGAAAGCTTCCTGACGCATAGAAGCGCAATGATAGCAGTAGCATTTCTAGTGGGCTAAGAGCTCGATTTCTGTAAAAAGAATTTTATTATCAAATTCTGGAGGGTCCACTTGTATTATTATATTTCCACAAACCTTTCGGTGTAATTTCGAATTTTGTGCTGAATTTTTTCCAAAACATTGCAAGCGCTTTTTTTGGAAAGACGAAACCTTTGAATAAATATGTCATCGTCATATTTTTCGAGCAAATTTTCTCTCTTTTGAAATGCCCGTGGTCTTTTTGTGCATCGCAGAGAACTCAAATTAGAAATTGTATACAGCTCCATAGCAAATTCAAATAATTAATTTCGTTATTTTTTGTTAGTTTATTTGACACCTACAAATTAGTTAATTTTCACAGCTGTCAAATGTCAAATTTTTCCTCGGTTAGCTGCTAATCGGTCGTCCATGGCCTGACGCGATACAAAATGACGCGATACGATTTTGCTGTGTGGGCTGTATCGTATCGCTTCTGTTTGTGGGGACCTAAAATTCGAGATTTAAAATGAAACTCGGATTATGACGATACTTTTCTGCATACAACCCTGTGTTTTTCATGTTATAGATATTTTTTGGCGAATTTGGGAGAAACGTCAAAATGAAAAGTAAACAAAATGTACGCCAGTAAGCATTGCCCAATAAGAATCGTATCGCAATAGTAAGTTGCTCTTCTTCTTTCTGTTTTATAGGTTATGATTTTATCGTCTTTTTTTTAGTTATACATTCTTTAACGTATTAATCGTGTAAAAGCTTGTGTGGTTGCTAGCGTTTTTCAAGTTAAATAAAAACAAAATATCTGCTTTTTACATTCACGAAAACAGCCATCGAACGGTAGTTTCCTATTCTCTTTTGACTGCTACCACCATATTATTATTGGGTCATGCAGGTAAGGAAAATTGACAGTTGATAATCGTCTCCCAGCAAATCTAGATTTCATGTTATATGTAAACGGGTACATTATCCAAAGGAGATTTATGGCTAATCAAATAGTTAGCCAAGTTTCGGCTCGAAAATCGTTTCTTGAGTCAAAAAAATAGCAGAAGAGAGCCATTGACAGCTCCAAATTTCAGCTAGTAAAATTTTCCCTAGCTGAAATTATTTGCTTCCAAAGTAAGAAACAGCTGTTGAAAAAATAAACAAACGAATACTTTTGATTTTATTACTTTTGAAATTTTCTGAATTTTTGAAATTGAAATAAAGAAAATTAAATGTTTTTTTACAAAAAATAACCATTAACAGTCATAAATAGCATTCAAATTACTAATCGCTAATTTTTACTATTATTCCGTTTCTTGATTTTCTGTTCGTTTCGCTCTTTATGAGCGCAATTCTTTCCGTTTTGCTCACTTGACAGCTAGCTGCTAGTTTAATAAGAAACAAACCTAATGTCTGCACTTTAAAAAGCGTTTTCACAATAGCCGGTTAGCACTAATCGCTCGGTTTACGGCTGATTAAATTTACCGGCCATGGACGACCGATTAGCAGCTAACCGAGGAAAAATTTGACATTTGACAGCTGTGAAAATTAACTAATTTGTAGGTGTCAAATAAACTAACAAAAAATAACGAAATTAATTATTTGAATTTGCTATGGAGCTGTATACAATTTCTAATTTGAGTTCTCTGCGATGCACAAAAAGACCACGGGCATTTCAAAAGAGAGAAAATTTGCTCGAAAAATATGACGATGACATATTTATTCAAAGGTTTCGTCTTTCCAAAAAAAGCGCTTGCAATGTTTTGGAAAAAATTCAGCACAAAATTCGAAATTACACCGAAAGGTTTGTGGAAATATAATAATACAAGTGGACCCTCCAGAATTTGATAATAAAATTCTTTTTACAGAAATCGAGCTCTTAGCCCACTAGAAATGCTACTGCTATCATTGCGCTTCTATGCGTCAGGAAGCTTTCTGATAACAGTAGCTGATTTCTGTGGAGTGAGTGTACCCACTGCAAGCCGCGTCGTAAAAAAGGTTTCGTGTGCAATTGCAGAGCTTTCCAAGCAATACATACAAATGCCTAAAACCAGTACAGAATTGCAAATTGTTAATCGTAGTTTCCATCGCATTGCGAAATTTCCAAAAGTCGTTGGCTGCATAGATTGCACCCATGTGAAGATCCAATCACCCGGTGGAGAAAGTGCGGAAATATTTAGAAATAGGAAAGGGTATTTTTCGTATAACGTACAAGCTGTCTGCAATGCTGATCTGGAGATAACTGATATTGTATGTCGATGGCCTGGTTCCGCACATGACTCAAACATTTTCAATAACAGCCGTATTAAACACCGTTTTGAGTCAAGTGAATTTAAAGACTGCTTTATACTAGGCGATAGTGGGTATGGTGTCAATAGGTACATGATGACCCCACTTTTACATCCCAATACCGCTGCCGAACGGTTGTACAATGAGTCTCAAATACGAACGAGAAATTGTATAGAGAGGTGCTTTGGCGTGTGGAAGCGTCGCTTCCCAGTTCTTTCCACAGGATTAAGGATTTCACAAGACACAGTTATGGCAGTTGTGGTTGCCTGCGCTGTTTTACATAACATCGCTCGGAAAAACAGAGATGCTGATCCTTCCGAAGAAGATGTTAGTGACTCGCAAGAGTCCATTGAAAATACATTAGATGAAGATGAATACGTCAGAAACGCATGAAGCCTCTTTCATGAGATCGAGCTTAATCAGAGACTATTTTGCCAGGTTAGTTTATAAATCAACTTATTGAGCCACTAATAATACACATACATATGTACATTTTTTAATTTTTTTCAGGCTATAACGAAATATACATACATATGCTAACGACAATTTTTGCAACCCAAAGACTTAACTCACGATGAAGACAAATGGGAGGCAAACGGCTATGTACGTTTGGAAAAATTTAACGATTTTATACTCAACCAGCTGACCCGCCGAACGTTGTTCTGCCTAAAATTTATTCCTATAAATTCTAAAGGAAAAGTCCTAGATCCTAATCCCTAATTCCTATCCCTATCCCTATCTCTATCTCTACTCCCTAATCCCTATCCCTACCCATATACCTATCCATATCCCTATTCCTAATCCCTATCCATATACCTATCCCTATCCCTAATCCCTAATCCCTATCCATATACTTATCCCTATCCCTAATCCCTATCTCTATCTCTAATCCCTAATCCCTATCCCTACCCATATACCTATCTCTATCCCTATCCCTATCCTTAATCCCTAATCACTAATCCCTATCCATATACATATCCCTATCCATATACATATCCCTATCCCTAATCCCTATCCCTATCTCTATCTCTAATCCCTATCCCTACCCATATACCTATCTTTATCTCTATCCCTAATCCCTATCCCTAATCCCTATCCCTATCTCTAATCCCTAATCCCTATCCCTACCCATATACCTATCTCTATCCCTAATCCCTATCCCTATCTCTATCTCTAATCCCTAATCCCTATCCCTAATCCCTATCCATATTCCTACCCATATACCTATCTCTATCCCTAATCCCTATCCATATACCTATCCATATCCCTATTCCTAATCCCTAATCCCTATCCCATATACCTATCCATATCCCTATTCCTAATCCCTAATCCCTATCCATATACCTATCCCTATCTCAATGGAAAACTACGTGCAAAATTTCATTTAATTCAGTCCAGCCGTTCTGGAGTTATATCATCAGGGAGGAAATCGCGACTTATTTTTATATAATAGATATCTTGTTGGTATCGATGCCGACCGGTGTAATGATATCAATGGCCAATTTTGATGCTATTTTGGGTGCTCTGCGTGAAAATACTGGTTTACACACAAGCAAAAATTAATATTTAAATTGTTCATCGCTATCAGCGAAACGTTACAGTGTCCCATATATTTCTTGCATCAATGCCACCGACATTAAGTCGGATTTGGTGAATATGATATGTGCGATTATGGTGTACAACGAGCATTCAGTAGCTGCAGCAAGGAAACGTATTTGTACTAGCAGTTGTATTGAAATTGTACCGTTTGGGCTGAACGAAATCTGTGTGGTATAGCATCTTTCTATATACAGTTATAGTATAGCTAATTTTAGATAAATTAATTATAGGGCGAATCTGTACAAAAAAAGGTCGGTATGTGGGTATCTTTTTATGACTAGCTAATCATTTGTCATATAGCGGCCATACAACCGATTGCTCAGATATAGTTTTTTGGGATATAGCTTCTCCAATTAATCTACTAGAACGTTTCTAAATAATATTTATCCACATAACCTCCAGAATTGACAATGTAAAATAAAATTTTTCCGAGATTTAACTTCTAACTATTAAACTTTTATTCACTGTATTTATGTGCTAGTATGCAATTACATATTTTGTTCAAAAAAATACAAAATTGTGTTAATTTAACTTATTGTAAGTTTAAATTACTTGAATTCTGTAATTAACATTTTGCTTGTGTAAAACTGAAAATTGAACTGAGAAAAGCTTAGTTAGAAAGTAAAAAAATATATACATATGTATACTATAGTATGTATGTATGAATAATAGGGCCATCAGAATTAATACTTTTCCGGCAATCGACTAATCCGTTTAACTGACAAGAGTGGAATTAAATGTGTTTAAAATAACGATCGACACATTTAGTACTTCAACTTTGCCGTAAAAACACATATAATTCAGTTAAACGCGTCCGGATTGTAGGAAAAGTATACATTCTGATGAGCCCATAAGAATGCTTTTTAAATACATTTAACATATGTACCTACGTGCACAAATGTTTGGGTTTAACTTGTAACAAAACAAATACAATCCTTTTGCATTGTATTATGTATTTATATATATATATGTATATATCGCTAGCTTAGAGTGCAAACTGTGTAAGTCCATTTTTATGAAAAAGTGTTTTTAAGTGTAGAAAGCTAGAAAAATTAAATAAGCACCACGCTAAACAAGTCTGTGATACTTGACATATTTCTATTCGTTGTTATTCAGTGATACGCAAATTGTGTAAGTCCAAAAAGAGAAGAATATTGTGTAAGTCCAAAACTTTTATATGAACAGAAAATTTTTTTTCATTTTGAAAGTTTTTTATTTTGTGTTTTTTGTCTCTCCTACAAAGTTTGAAAAATGGACTTACACAATTTGCACTCTAAGCTAGCGATATATTGTTTTCAACATTAAATCTAATTCGCTTGCGTTTTTTGTATGTTTTTTTTTCATACATATATATACATATTTGTATTTGTATTAAACTTTTTTATTTGAAATAATTAATTTAAAAGATTAAATAAGACTTTTTAATTTGTCTAATAATTGCTACGGCATTATCATCATTATTATTGATTCATATAAATATATTCGTTTGTGGTTTTATACTATTTACATACAGAATACACCAGACTCTGGCTGGAACTACAGGTTGCTTGAATATTTAAAAACAAAAAAAGAATTGATTGGAATGTTCAAAATGTTAAGTATTTTATACATACATATGTATGTATATAAAAATATATATTAAGCGAAACTTTACTTGGAGTTTATAATTCTTCAATTAAGCTTCACTTCACAAGAGGTCACATTAAATATTTTTACATATCTATCTTAAGATGTGTGGATATTTGAAAACAATTGCAGTTAATAGTTTGTTGAAATATTAAAATTTAAAGACGATTGGGAAGGTATATTTTGATGTTTTATTTAATAAAATGTTGGTCAACTTAACACAAATTAATTGCGCGTTTCACAATTGTACTTCTTCTGGCACATCTGCACTCTACCAATTTTTCTTCCCAATGACAAAAATGATTTGCGAATATCAGCGGCTAACGGCCAGTAGCGGTTATTATGTATACATAAGTAGATAAATATATATATGTGTATTTATGTATCATAGCAATGAGAAATGGAATTTCATGTACGTATATAAAGCGAACAAATTGAACTATCACAGGGTGACCCTAACACTCCTCCCCCCGTGAATCTCCCTGAGATTCACAACTAATCATGATACGAGCTAGACGTGTGGCTGGACGACGTAAAGTTCCTCCTCTGGTTTTCACCTCTGCAATGCGAACCTGGCCATCCTTCGTCGGGAATACTTTCGTGATGCGACCCTTCTGCCATTGACTTCGTGCCTGATTAGGATCGCAAACTAATACCAAATCGTTAACTTGGAGCGGGTCAGTTTTCGTTTGCCATTTTGTGCGACATAATAATTGGGGAAGATACTCGGTACACCACCGTTTCCACAACCGGTCTTTTAAGTTTTGTGCTATTCGCCACTGCTTACGCAAGCATATGGTTTCGTCAACTGGCTGTGGGGTTTGCGTTGAATTCACACAACCAAGCAAAAAGTGGTTCGGCGTGAGTGGCTCATCATCTTCGTGGGACACCGGTAAGTCTGTCAAGGGACGCGAGTTTATAATATTCTCTGCCTCTATAAGTACGCTTTGCAATGTTGCCACTCGAGGTGCTACCTCACGCAAGGTTTGATTCAGTAATGACTATACAATTCGTATCAACCTCTCCCAGCATCCACCTGCACTGGGATTGGCTGGACAGTTGAATAACCATTCAATGTGTCGCTTTGCTGCCTCTGACTGGATTCGATCAACGTCAAGTAAATGTGCCGCATTTTTTAACTCTTTTTGAGCGCCAATAAAATTTGTTCCATTATCGCTCCTAATTCGTACCGGGGTGCCACGGCGATTGATGAAATTTCTCAAACATAAGATGAATGCATCCGTCGACAAATCTTGCGCTAGTTCAATATGTGCTGCTCTTATAGTCAAGCATGTAAAAATTACACCCCACCTTTTCTCTCTCCTGCGGCCAACTGCGACATTAAGGGGTCCAAATAGATCTACTCCAGTGTAAGAAAAAGGTCTCACATATGGGGTGACACGATCAGCGGGCAGTTGTCCCATCCTAGGTGCGATGGGGTGCGTTTTTCTTATTTTGCATATAATAAAATTTCGCTGCACCTTGTTGTAAAGCGATTTTATTCGAGGTATCCAAAAAGATTGCCTTACTGCGTTAATGGTTATTGCGCAATTTTGGTGATAGCTCGCCTCATGGTAATGCCGCACGATGAGTTCTGAGACGATGTGCTTGGCTGGCAATATTATTGGACGACGGGCCCCAATTGGTAAGTACGTTGCCACATCGATACGACCGTTGATTCTCAGAAGTCCATCCTCATCTAAATATGGCGTAAGATTGAATAAACAGCTTTGCTTTGACAATTGACGCGAGGACGAGAGTTCAGCGATATCAGCAGCGAAGCACTGTTTCTGTACCTGCTGACAAATTATCTTCTCCGCTTCAATGAGCTCCTCTGCATTGA
Source organism: Urophora cardui (assembly GCA_960531455.1). NCBI lineage: Eukaryota > Metazoa > Arthropoda > Insecta > Diptera > Tephritidae > Urophora > Urophora cardui. The sequence goes on from OY482674.1 coordinate 102,599,310, forward strand.
GTGTTTCTGAGGATTTCTTTACGATCGTGGATCCTTTTCCTTTAAATATATTTTTGGCCCGTAACACCCATGCCATAGTGCGCTTCATTTTTAAAAACGAAGAAAATTTAGTAAAATCAATTAAATGTTCACTTGCCTGACAATGTAGGAGACGACTGGCTTGGACTTCTTCGAGCAATATTACAGGTTGTTCAACAGTTGTAACTGGCCATTTTTGTTCATTATGCCGCAAAAATTCGGGACCATCGATCCAACGGGCGTCTTTGTCGAAATGGGGTGGATTAGCTGGACGCGTAGCTGAATCTGCTGGATTGTCCTTAGTGGGTACCCATCGCCACTGTTCAGGAGCACTAGCATTAACGATCTCTGCAACACGATGACCTACGAATGGTTTGTACCTCCTATTAGATGAATGTATCCACTGCAGCACAGTTTGCGAGTCGCTCCAATACCATACGTGATTTATTTCTATGTCATGATTATGAACGATCATTGTACTTAGTCTCGTACCCAACACTGCTGCTTGCAACTCGAGCCTGGGAATCGATAACAATCGTTGAGGAGCTGTTCGAGTTTTGGCCATTACGAACGTTACATATACTTCTTCGCCATGCACAATGCGGAAATACCCAACTGCTGCAAATGCTACCTGACTGGCATCAACGAAAATGTGTAATTCAATATTTTTGCTGTATTGCATGCTAGGTGCATAATGTCGTGGAATTCGAAATTCTCTAAGGCGCTGGAATTCTGTCCACCAAGGCATCCACTTTTCTGTTAGTGCAATAGGAAGAGCCTCATCCCAACCGATTCCCTGTCTCCAAGTTTCTTGTATCAAGATTTTCGAAAATATTAAAAAATTTGCTAGTAGCCCGAATGGGTCGAACACAGCCATAACGATGCTAAGTAATTCCCTCTTAGTAGGAGCGCGGTTACCGGACAAAACTGACTTTGGCACGCGATGAAATCTCGTACGGAACTCGAACACGTCGTCTGCAGTGTTCCAATACACATTCCCAAAATCTTTTCAGTTGCTTCGTTTCGTTCCATATTAATTGCTTCACATCTAGTTGTGAGTGAATTGTTCAAAGCCCTTTCGACATTGATGCAGTTAGAAATAAATCCACGCAGCTCGAAACCCGCTTCCAAATTGATTTTAGTGATTTGTTGACAAACTCTTATGGCGTCTTGCGCCTCATTAAAACAGGTAACCAGGTCGTCCACGTAATGTTTGTTTATTATGGTAGATGCTGCTTCAGGATAGCTATCTCTAAATCTTTCCGCGTTTGAATTCTTTACATGTTCGGCGATGCAAGGAGAGCAAACGGCGCCGAAAATCATCGATGTCATCATAAATTCTTTAACCGGTTCGCTGAAGTTACCCTCTCTCCATAAATATCGTTGACAATGTTGATCTGATTATCGAACCTTTATCTGTGAGAACATTTCCCTAATATCAGCAGCCACTCCGATCTTACCCTGTCTAAACTGCATGCATAAATGTTCATGCTGGATTTGAAACGCAACATTTTGCATTTTCGAAGATGGCTTTTCGAAAAGTGTTCATGCTGCCGCGTTTTGTAAATGCGCATTTGAGAAGTTCGAAACAAACGGAGCTAATATCCCAGATTACGCAATCAGGTGTTGAGGTTTATTTTTTTGTTTTCTCTAATTAAAAAAATAGAACAAGAATTTGCAAAATATGTAATAATATAATACACTAATTTTGAAAACCAAACGTACCAACCGCTTTGGTATTAATTTTGATCTCTGTTTTGTTTACTTTCGTTCATTACATGTAGAGTGACGTCATCATGGAGCTCGTGTGCCCATGCTCATGCTACTCTATATGCGTAATCTTGTAGGTATTTCGTTCTTGTATTGCCAGAGTGTTGCCACTATTTTCCATTCGAATGGCAAATTTTTTCGAAGATTTCAGGGTTGCTTTCTGCGTTAGCATTCAAAACGCAAAAAATTGGTGCGTTAAGTTGCATTTTGGTGGTGGCATTTGTATGGAGAAATGTAACATTTAATGTTGCGTTTTGGACTTAACACAAAACTGCCTCCGAAACGCAAAACGCAGGCTCACCATGAACATGCTATAAGACTGCTGTTTGGATAATTTACATTCAATAATATTCAATATTAGCCTTATGTTATGTTCAGACACAACCTTAATTGAACATTAAGAGCCTTCATTCAATTTTCAAGCCCAATGATTCTCAATTTACCATACAAAAATTGACCAAGTTAATGCTTCATTAGAAATTAATGAGTTGTTAATGAAGAACAATTCTGCATGCAACCCTGTTAAAAGGCTTGTTTCATAAGTAAAATGAAATGTCATGAAAAGAGAAATGTGATTAGCGTCAGTGTCCACTAAACAGGTTGGTTCGTCAGATCAGCTGCATTCTTGTTCTTCTTCATCACCTATCAAATTTGTTTTTATTTGTGCTTATTTTATACATGCATTCGTGTTTACGATTGGTAAAAATTGTGAGATGAAAGTCAAATTATTTCGTCCTCCTTGCATTTTGACATTTAGGTCACGAGAGTTTGATATTCAGCTCACGGCGTGTATGTGTGTATGTATCTTGAGCCGACCTGTTAAATGGGCCAAGTAAATTAAATATGTCTGAACACCAAATCTAAAGATGTTCAATCAACCCCAATTGACTTAATTAATTTTTATGTCTGAACATGATATTAGGAAGAACTAATTTTTCAAAAGAAACATCGTAAAGTACATGGCGTCGAGGACTGTTTATAATGACCGCCAACGAAAATAGCCTTTCCACAGGTGCTGACGATGTAAGCGGGGTGCTGAATCTTAAAGATCCTTTCTTTATCAGAGGATATATTTTAAAACAGCCATGGCTGCTATCAGCATCGTTCAAACAGCTCTGAACAGCTACATTTGACAACTATGTATCATTGCGGCGAAAAAAATTACATATCAGCTGGTCTGCCGATACCACCTTTCTAGTTGCATCATGGCTTACGTAATAAGCATTTTAAAAATATTCCCCTTTCACAATTTTAATCATATAAAAACACACCAAAGTAGTAAAAAAGTACTAAACTACTCCTAAATTTGTCCCCCTTTTCTACTCCCTTCAAATGCATGACCGGAATAAGAGTGAGACGTTAAACTGCTGTCATTGGCCGTGATATCACCTATTTTTATTTCACCATGTTCAAAGCCTAGTGTTTGAAAATTCTTTGTGGTTGGGTGTGTGAATTCGATACCCACGTTATTGTTGGTTATCGATTTTTTCGATAAAGTGCTTAGCCTTTTCTGGTAGGGATAGGGACATACTTTTAGAGATGTGTTTGGCCATTTATCTTAGAGAAGTGAATAGAACCGATGATATTCGTCACCCTGTAAGATATTCTCTTCTCAGTTTATTCCCTACTAAGTGCTAATAAACACTGAAAACGAATGAAAACATTTGTTTGCCAATGGTAGAGAATAATTATTTTCTTATGAAAATTCTGGCCTAATATTTGTACCTATTTTTTGTTTGTCTTTGGAAAGGTACAGAAAGAAATATGTAACTACTTGCAGATGTGAAACTTGGTAAATTGGTGTGAAAATTCGTGAATATAACAGTACAAATTTCATATTGTATATACCACTATTTCGACTTTCAACCGATGTGAAAAAAGTAATAAGAAAAAAAAGCAAAATGTCGAGAGATATCGATCAGGAAGTTTCTGAAACTTTGTGCACACTTCTAAGTTTTGATGAGGATAATTTTCTTACTCAAGAAGAAGTTGAAGAGACATTAAGGAATTGCCCTAATCTTGGAAACCATTCCACCACTATAGATGACACCGACTACTATCAAGATTATGATAATAGCAAAGGTGCTGAGACCGGAAACGATGATATTCCCCATGACATTGGGCCATCGGATGCGCAGAAACACGAAAATCTTGAACTTGAAGAAAATAAAGAGCAAACCAGTGAACCAGCACCGGCAAGTAAACCAGCAGAGGAGCCGATGGAAATTGGGGAATTTACGGAAACTCCTGTTTCTGCTACCGCAGCCGCCGCCGTAGATTGCTCATCGAGCAATTTATCGAACTTAATAGACGTTATAAAAACAGAATTCAATAGCGTGTCTGAACAGATAGCAGCAAAATATTTGGAGCCTGCAAAGCATACGGAAACTGCAGCCGATGGGCCAAAAAGCGAAAAAACAAATGAGCAGCAACAAATGGATGTGAAATTGGAATTCACCTGCGAATCGGAGAAAATTACCGAAGAGCAACTCGCAAACGTTGATTTTTTTGAGGAGGATGAGTATAAAAAAGATTTAAATTTCAATTATGATGTATCACAAGTAGAAATTGGTTGCACAAATGACATTTGTGATAAAGAGAGAGATGAAAATGCCGTAACTGATTTCTTCGATAATTCCATTTCATATCAAAGTACTGTAGAACAAACTAATGCATCAATTGGGGAACCGATCTTGAACGCCGATAATGATCATGAGATTTCCAGTATAATAATGAGCGATCATAATTATACAACACAAGAAAAAACAACAAATGCAGAAAATTTGCATAAACTTTTAGTTAATCATATTTTAAATAAAGGTTCCCAATCCTCCAGTACATCTGTGAAATCTATAAAAGCAGTCACCGACTTTGTTGATCAGATGGTGGAAAATATAAATTTGTTTCGTACGCATAACCAAGTTCAAATCGATTCTATAGAGAGCCAGCCAAACGATTCAGAAAAAAAATTAGATATATTTCCGATTGGAAAATCTTCAAATATGACAGTTTTTGATGATGAGTTAATGAATTTGTCGAAAAAAGAATTTAAGGATCACGATGCTAACAACACAGATACTAAAGAATTAACAAATGCTGGACAAAATGCACAAACAGACTATATAGTAACCGATGCTGAAGGCGATGTTAAAAAAGAGATTAAAAATGAATCAAATTTACAAGAAGACATTCTTTTCGCAAACATTAGTGTATCTTCATTAGCATCACCGAAAGCTAATTGTTCTGAGCCATTGGAACATGTAGAGCGCGAGAGTGATGTGCTATCTGTGGGAAGTTCCAAATCACATGAAATCGCAAGTGTAAGTACTGAACTGAATGATACTATTATAACTCCACCAGCAACAGAAATTTCGCAAGAAGCACATAGCGATAAAGATACCTCAGATATGCTGGAAGTTAAAAGTACTACCGTGGAATCGGAAACTTGTGAAAATACTCAAATGACTTTGAAAGAAACCCAAGAAGTTACAGCAACAGTATTGCAAGAGGAGGAAGCCAAGAGCTCGCCAAATGAGACTGCTAGTGATTTGAAAATCGCTAAAATGTCAGTTTTTGATGAAAAATTGGCTCAAATGGCTGACGAAAATGATAAAGAAATATGTGATGACTTGGACACCACTGAAGAATATCCAGACAACGATGACTCCTCTAAAGTGGCGTCTATGGATGATATTTCAGACGAACTCACAAAAGAAAAAGATAACTTAAAATCCAATGCAAATATATCCGAGTCAGCGGCGAAAGACTGCGACGGCAATTTCAATGTAATGAATATCGCATCGATCGCCTCTCCGCCCGAATATTGCTCGGAACCTTTGGAGCATACCACTTTCGACGAGGCCTTCGATCTTAAATGTAATGAAAAATCAACTGTCATTAACCATTTGGACTCGCTCAAATTGTTTGCGCAATCATTGCGTGAAGATTGTGAAACTTTCACTTCATCCACAACAACAATTGAAAGTAAACTTCAGAAATATATGCAAGAAAAACTTGAGATTTTCAAGCGGATCGCTCAAGCCGCAACAGGCTTCAGTTTTGAAGAAAAGGGCATACAGACTGATGAGCGTGTATCTAAAAGTAAATTACGCAAACACAATCAAAATAATAAGAAAATTCTATTAGATCCAACCGATTCGTGTTCAAGTTCCAGTGATTTTAGCAGCATATCGGATGATGGGAATGCAAGTGCAAAGAAATTGCAAAGAAATCGTCTGCGCTCAAAGCGAAGATCGGTCGGCAACAGCGCACAACTGGATACAGCGACACAATTTATTGGCGGCGGCGAAAATGAAATCAAGAAAGAGAGTATAGCGGCTGATTATGACGATGGTGTCGCGCTGGTTGATTATACACAATCGGAAGTATTTGAAACGGAAACATTTTGCAGTGACACATTCACACACATAAGAAAAATCAACAAGAGCGATAGTTTAAGTGATGATGGCATGGAAAGCGATACGGTAGTTGATGATACGTGGCAGCGCAGCAATAAAAGCGGCAGCAGCAATGCCACCGCGCTTCGCAAATCATGTCAAAATGAAAGCGATAAGGAGAATTCAGCGGGAAAGGCCGTGGTGAGCAACGGTAAACAACCACAAGACGAAGGCGATAAGGAAATCGAAAGGTTTGTGGTGGATTCTCCAATGATTTACATATGTATATATATAATTACCATATTTTTCACTTTCCACTTTTTCATCAGGCTAATTAATCTCAATGGTTTAATAAAACGACCGCCTGTTGGCACATCAAAATCGGCAGAGGGAAATGAAAAGGCCAGAACGAAATCGGCAAATTGCAAAAATAAAGACATATTGGCGTCATTTACAGAAGATGAGCTGCAAGCGGAAATATTCTCTGATCCCAGTTTCAGTGAAGTGAGTATAGCAAATGAATATGTACTGATGAATTAAGATACATTTTCAAATATATCATGCTACAGCGAAAGATAGTTATGTACATACAACAGTAAAAAAGAAAACGAAAACAATATACATTCCTTATTTTTCCTGCAGAGCGAAGAAGAGATTATAACAGAAACGCAATTCTTAAAACGCTGTAATGAAAATGTGAAACAGCAATTGCTCAGCGATTCGAGTAGCGACAGCAACGAAGAGGATGTCAGCGACAATATCGAAGAAATCTTGTCCAGCAATGAAGGCAGTGATTCACCATTAGTCGAAAGATTCTTAAAGAAATTCAATGCCAACGACACCGACGATGAAGATGATGATGATGAAGATGATATGGAAAAATGTGATAGTTCAAATATAAAACCAACAGGAAAATCGCAAGAGAAATCGGATATAATGGAGGCTACAATGGATAAAAACAAATCAACAAATTCATCAGAAAATTCAGATTGTGAAATGCTTGACGATATGTTCACAACAACAACAATAACAAGACCAAACAATAAATCAAAATCACTGGAGAAAATGCTCTCCGTAGTCGAGAAACGTAAGAAAATGAGTCGACTATGTGATTCGATTAGTTTGAGTTCGGAAAGTGAATCATCAGCATCCTCAGATGTTGAGGCTGTCGAAGAATCTAAATCACGTATCAAACCAATGCTGCGACCTGAGCAGTTGGCAGGTGTTACGCGCGAAGCCCAACGCAACGAGGCTGAACGGATACGTCGCTTGGAGCGCAAACATAAAACGTTGACTAAATTGTTAAAAGAAAGACCAGACGTGCAAGAAGATTGTAATTTAATATTGGATTATATCGAAGAAAGTAAGACATTTATAAAAGTTCATCCAGATATTGTCAAACATTTGAAACAGCATCAACGTGAAGGTGTTCGATTTATGTATGATTCTTGTTATGGCGGCATCGAAGCGTTGAAAAAGAGTTCCGGTTCGGGTTGTATTTTGGCGCATTGCATGGGATTGGGCAAAACGTTGCAGGTGAGTGTAGAAAAAATGTTTCTTGCAACATTTTTGCTACAATTTTTGTTTTTTTAATTTCAATATTTATTGAGCTTATTTTTGGTCGGTGAAATGAAAAGACACACACAAACCTTTTTTTTTACTTCAATCACAAACTATGTTTTATGTTTTACAGCTAATTGCACTGCTTCATACCGTTATTTCGTACAAAGAACTAAAAACCAATAAAGTTTTAGTATTATGTCCCAAAAGTACCGTTATGAATTGGGCAGATGAAATTGAACGTTGGCTGGGCCCACTTAAACCTAAATATTACACATTCAATGATACATCGTAAGTTATAGTTTTTTTATGTACATATGTATATCTCTTCTGATATTTTAAAAAATAAATTTTGATTTTCTCTTTTGCTCTGGCAGTGACATCAACGACAAAATACAAATACTAAAAGTTTGGTCTTCGGCAACGACAAGCGCTGCTGGCATATTATTAATTGGCTATGAGGCTTTTAGAACATTGGTTTTTTATCATTCATATAAAAATCGTGGCATTCCCCAATCACGTTTGGACAGCATACGTAATGATGTCGATAAATATTTACTGAGTCCGGGTATTTTTTATTTGTTTTTGTGTTATAATCCATTTTGTTTAATTTCCTATATTTTTTTATTCTCATAAAACTCCAGGCGCTGATTTAGTGGTTTGTGATGAGGGTCATATTATAAAAAACAGTAAATCGGCTATAAGTTTGGCGGTATCACAAATAAAAACGCCGAAGCGTATAGTTTTAACTGGCACACCAATACAGAATAATTTGAAAGAGTGTAAGTATGGGTGAGAGTGCGTAATTAATATTAGTTCTTCAATACCGTATAAATTCTATAAGAGAATTAATGACATCACAATGTTCTTCTATATATTAGATTACAGCATGGTGAACTTCATAAAACCATTATTTCTGGGTACCGAAAAAGAGTTTGCCAATCTTTATGCAAATCCTATAAAGAACGGCCAGCACAAGGATTCAAGCAAACGAGATATACAAGTGATGAAGCAAAGATCGTTTGTTTTACACAAAAAACTGTCTAAATTTGTGCAGGTTAGATTTTGATATGGTTTTAATTACATATTTATTTCTTTTTTGTAATACATTTTTTTTTTTAATATTCATACGTATTTTCCTCTTATTTGACAGAGAAAAGAAGCAGAACTTCTTAAAACATTTTTGCCACAAAAATACGAATATGTACTCTTCATACCAATGACAAAGGTTCAGGTAAGTTGTCAATTAGTTGCACGATTGTTTTTAATATACTTTCTCACTCACGTGTTCAATATCCGGTTTTTAACGGTTCTGTTTTAAAACCCAATCGGATCCTGTTCTGTAAAATTACGCAGGTTTCAACGGTCATGAGTTATGACTTTGACAACGAAATTGTTTTAAATGGTTGTGGTCTTGGGTTGAAGCACAAAAACAGTTTGAAAAGTTTGTGATTTGGGCTTTGAAAAACGAAAAGATCTTAAACGACAATCGGGTATAAATACCGATCTATTCAGGTTTAATTTACATATATGAACCCCAAAACTACCATCTTAACTGCCTTCCTTATAGCCCGTGCACAATTGACTTCTCCTCGCTTTGCTTCAGAGTTTTGCTTTAACAGTTCCGTTCAGCATGTGCTTTCCAAAGGGGCATGTTCACAATTGAGGTGAAGCGTGTAAAGCAAGGTATAAAGTTCGAACTCTCCTAGAATTCGCCACGATAACATCTGCGGAACTGTTATATTCGTGTTCAGGTATAAATGTAGAATTTCAGAACTATAATGATTCTTTATTGCAAAACAACTTAAAAAAAATAGAAAAAAGAATATCGCGAAAATTGATTTTCTCGAACTTGCCGGGAACTCGAGCCGAGTCCGAGAAATTACATTCGCGAAAATCTGTTTTCGCGAACTCGCCTTGAAAGATTTTCGGAATCAGCGACCGATTTTACATATAGATAGGATAGTCACGTTTAGAGTATTTTTTGGCTGTAGAGCAGTGTCATTAATAACCGTTATAGCAACCAAAAAAACTGTTGTGGGCTTGAATACTCGGTATGGCAACCAAAAATTGTTTTGGGCTTGGTTATTCAAGCCCAAAACGGTTATTTGGTTGCTATAATGGTTATTCAGGCCCAATTTTTTTTTTTTTTTTTTTGTTTTTATAATGTTATAATTGTTATTAAGGACCAACAAATTTTTTTTCTCATGATAATGGTTAAATATAACCATTCACCAAATTCTTCAGGGTAATGGTTAAATATGACTTTTACCCCATTTTTCTTATAACCGTTACGTCCCTGGTTTTTTTTTGTTCTTTTCTGTTGATATTTGCATTTGCATGTCTATGCATACATGTCTACCTACGTACTGAAAATGTCAAGCGATTCACACAAACACAGCAACGCACTAACACGAAGGTCGTTTACGCTTTTTTCGAAATCGTTCGTACCAAAAATATAGATGTTTACTAAGGTGGAGTGAAAATATATGGAGATTTTTTTTTTGTTCTTTTTTCGAACGTACCAGCAATCAAAAGTTGCCTTTGAACGAGTTAATGAACCCCACAAAATTTTATGGCGATAGGATAACGTTTTGAACTGCCCCCAGCCCCGCAAAGTTGAAAGCAACAAGCACTACCTGGTACAAATATGAAAATTTGAAAATTATAAAATCAAAAAACGAAGTATGAGGATTGATAAAGATGGCTAAGCTGAGTATTAAAGTGAATTTTTTTCTTGGAAACAACAACAACAAAAGCTATTAAAGGTCAAAGTTTATATTATGCATTTTTTAAATTGCAATTACTTAAAAACTACTAAACCGATTTCGAATATTTTTACACCATTCGATAGGTATTTTGATTCCCTTTAATTTGTACAATTTTCCAGTGGGTTCCATAACACCCCCCTGCGGGGGTCAACCCCCTTTTACCCTCCCTACTTTTCATATATAAAATGTAATGTATTGTGGAACGATCTTCCGTCATCCCTTGTCAAGTTTGGTTTGGAGACAAACCGGCTTCGGCTACAATGCGCCATCTTCAGTGTCTTTTCGTTCACAAGCAACCAAAAAGTATATAAAATGTATATCAAATTAAAGAGAATCGAAATACCTATTGAATGGTATAAAAATATTCGAAATCGGTTCAGCAGTTTTTAAGTAATTGCAAATTAAAGAATACATAATATAAACTTTGACCTTTAATAACTTTTGTTGTTGTTTCCAAAAAAAAAAAAATTCACTTTAATACTCAGCTTAGCCATGTTTATCAATCATCATAATTCGTTTTTTTTATTTTATAATTTTAGAAATTTCACATTTGTATACAGAAGAAAAAATGATAGGGATGGATGGCTTGGGGACATAAAGATTAAATATCAGTATTTTCTAGCAAATCATATTTACATTATAAAACACCCTTTTTGAAGAACATTTAAATTTTTTCAGACGGTACTTTACGAGCGTATATTATCGATAATATCAAAGAAAGATGATCGAGGTAAAGGCTTAATAACAGATTACACATGTTTACGAAAGGTGAGTTTGTTGCTATGGTGAATTCTTATTTAAATTACTAATTATTCATTCGTTGTCATACATTATAATAATAAAGATATGGACTCATCCTAAAGTACTGGAAGATGCTTGGATAAATGCAACCGCTGTAAGTATCGTTATTTAAGAGAAGGTTACAAGAAAATCATAATAATAAATCACCAAAAAGGAGATTATTCTAAAGCGATTTGCGTACCAATTCATTTACCTCCCCTTTACAGCAAAAGCACCGAAAAGATTCTTCGCGTAAAACCCCAGCCGTTGTTCACTCAGACGACGACCAACCGGATGATGTTTATGACAGTCAAACTGGTGTAATATCTGTAACGAATGATTGGTGGCGTACCCTACTTTCAGAGAAGGATTTAGAAACAATATTGCCAAGTAATAAGTTTCGCACAATGTTTGAAATTTTGAGAATGTGTGAGGAGAAAGGCGAAAAATGGCAAGTTTCTGTTAATTTATTTCAACGAATATATTAACTAATTTATTCACCTAATAATTTATTGCAGTCTAATATTCTCTGCTTTTGTAGCAGTATTAAATGTGGTGGAGTACTTTTTTAAAAAGATGAACGATAAGGACCCTGAGACATTGAATGAATTAAGTAGGACAATATACAATTTTATTGCAATAACAAAATTCTAAAGATTTCCATTCTAGAAATGTCTCAAGGCTATCAGGTGAAAAATTCATGGATACTCGGTAAAGATTACTATCGACTGGATGGTAAAACGCCCAAACTGATACGCCACAAAATGATTGAGCAATTCAATTCGGTTAGTAACAAACGTGCACGTGTGTTTTTGATATCCTCTAGAGCTGGTGGTCAGGGCATAAATTTAACGGGTGCCAATAGAGTGATAATATTGGATACATCATGGAATCCATCTAACGATCAGCAAAATATTTTTCGGGTATTTCGTTTGGGTCAGAAGAAAAATTGTTATATATATCGATTGATTGCAATGGTATGTAGAAAGAAATTTTAATGATTTTTGATCCCTAAAAATGGCAAATATATAATTTATATTTAAAAATCGCGTTTGACGCTATTTCTATAGGGCACAATGGAGGAAAGAGTATACTCACGATCGGTGACAAAGCAAGCAATGAGTTTTAGAGTTGTTGATGAGCAGCAGATTGATCGACATTATAGTATGTCAGAATTAACTGAATTATACAGGTAAAAACTACTTTTTTAATAAAAAAAAATAACGCTCAATTAAACCTGCATACTTTTATTTCAGCTTGACAGTGCCGGATTATGCAAATCGTCCAATGCCAGATTGTCCACAGGACAGTATATTAGCTAGTTTGCTTTTAAGTTATCCCAATTTGGTGTATAAATATCATGAGCATGATAGCTTACTCGAGAACAAAGTGGAACAAGAATTGAGCGAGCAGGAAAAGCAAGATGCCTGGGCTGCATATGAAAGAGATCAGCAATTGAATTCAGGTGAGCAAGTTTTCTTTATAAATATAAGTACACACATACGTATATATTTCGATAACATATCTGAGCGTTTTTTCATTGCAGAAATTCGTGAAATGCCAAATCCGGATGAGTGAGTTGTGAAATAATTGTATAGTACATCATATATTTATCAAATTAGCACAGACACCACAAATACAAGCACCAAAGATTACAGCAAAATTTTAAACTGTCAATAATGATTCTTCTAATATTCGTTTCTATAATCCATTAGAGTGCCTCTAAAACTAAGATCAAAATAAGGATACAAATACCTTCTTTCGAAGCAACACAAAGAACCCAATAGACTTTATTAAATCTTTGATGTTAGGTTCTGCAACTTAGACAAAATTTGTTCAATCTTACACGATGTTATGCGCACATAGTATATGGAAACACTAAATATCAAAGACGAAAACCACCATCTCCCAGCCACATAGGGGAATTCTTATTACGCGTTACCGTATTTACATACATACATACGCTCTCTTGTTCTCAGCCTTGCATATCACATTGTCACAAATCATAAAACTTGTTATTTTTGATGTGAGCTATTAAAAGTTTATTCAATTACTTGGAGTTTTCTGAAATACAGCTGGAAATAGTGTATTAAAGTGAATGAGCCACACATGTGCCCCCTTGTTTTCAATCTTGAATATGTTTGGCTCTTCTCTTTTCGCGCCACATCGTGTTTCATTGTCATCCCTTGCCTAGCACTTACAATGGATCAAGCTCGCCCATATATGCAAAAAGCCACAGCGGGCTATTTTACCCAACATGACAATCCAAAAGGAAATACTTTTTTGACTTTTTCAGTGTCTGTTGTGCTCTCCACGCATCACACTATCTAATCTAAGCTAAAATTTTCAACATTTTGCGACACCTCGAACCTTTTTTCAGGCATACATATGTACATATGTTCTTGGTTATGATTAAGGTATCCTCTCATTAATTTATATTTTTGATATTTCATTACAGCATACAGAATAATGTTTCAGCACCTAAATTTCCGTCATACTTGGGATCCTTATCTGCTTTTAGCGTAAGTGTGCTTAAACAAGTTTAAAATTTCTTAAATAGATCACATAAGCATGCTGTTTGCTTCCTTCTTTCGTTTTAAATTACTGTGAACTGCAGTTTACTACATTGCTCTTTTTCTTATAACATATTTACAGCAAATGTCGGCATTATTCAACTACCCAAATTTCTCACCAGCAGCGCTATCACCATATCTGCCCTATCTCCCACATTTGGGCAATTACTCAGCAACCAATCAACAATATTTAGAGATGCGCAAACGTCTTGCCGACAGCACCACTAGTCCATTTCCCTATCCGGATATAAGCACATCGCTTGGCAGCACCACATTCGGTGCGTCGCCATTCGCGCAAACACCACCACCACCAAAATCTATGTCTTCAACTAATCCACTTTTGAATCCTGATTTGAGTGCAATGCACAGTAATGCATTGCATACGAATCCATTGAGTGCTCTAAGCGATTTGAATTTGTTCGGTTTAGGTGGCAGTGCCACCAACAATCACATGGCGGCAGCATTGCAGCAACAACAACAACAACAGCAGCGACAACACAGCTCACCCACATCATACGGCGCACCAACAAACAATCACCCATCAGTGACGGCGGCGGCGGCGGCGGCAGCAGCAGCTAATTTCGATTATCAAATGTATGAAAATAGTTTGAAAAGTCTAGTCAATTATAGACATGATTTTAGCGGCAATGCAAACAAATCATCGAAGGGTATGGGTAACATAGCACCGTCATCATCGAAACCAGCCACACCAACATCAACACCGACCCCGCCAACATCAATTAGTCAATTCCAAAAGTCACTCTATTCACAAACAAGGCCCGCCTTGAATAGCCCAACGCCGAGAACAACACCAGAACAACACCAACAACAACAAAAATATACTACTGATAAAAATGCTGGCAAAGCATCATCACCAGATATGCCGCTACCATTGAACATCAGCAAGAGCGCATTTGGTCAAGCGGGCGGCAATTCCAGTGGCTCAGCACGAAGCTCACCACAGTTGGCGCATATGGGTAGCAACAAAAGAACGTATAATGATGTGAATATAACGAGTGTAACAAGTAAAGCGAATGAAGAACATCGTGCCACATCGAATCAAAAATCATCACTACAAAAAGATATTCACCACAACAGTGGTGGCGGAAGCGGCGCAGGTGGCCTACCAAGTTATCAACAATCATCGTTCAAAAATAGTGGCAACAATTTATATACAAAAAAAGATTTAAGCAGTAATGCAGCAACAACTACTACAAGTGATAACATGAATAGGAACAACAGTAACAACAACAACAATCATAAATCAGCAATGCAAATTATACCTACCACCAGCCCACCGGGCACGTCCAGCATAACGAACAAATTCACCGATATAGCACCGAGCATTTCGTTGACGGCGGTACCACCCACTAATGCCGCCGGCGCTAGCAATCAAACCAAAAATCTAACAAAAACTTCTGCCAACAATAAAATGCCAACAACAAATAAGAATGGCAATAACTCAAATAATAATAATCTCACCGATTCAATAAAAAACCCATCTTCAACTCCTTATATCCACCCAGTAAAACTTTTTGAAATGAACAAAAAGCAACAGCAGCAACAAAATCAGCAGCCACAACCAAACCGCGTCAACAGTTCTAAATCCAATATCTTGCCAACGAAATTAACGAAAGCAGTAACATCCGAGTCGCTGACGAAATCGTCCGCTGCAGCAACCACCTCGTCGACGGCGACATCGCAATCGTCGAATGCAGCGCAGCAAAAACAAAAGCCAAGTGAACTCGGCGTGAAGTTATTAACAGCCATAAGGAATGTACGCAACAAGAATCTTGCGGCGAATAGCACCACCAAAAACAAGCAACAAAATCTGTCTTTGCAACAACAAACAACAACTGCCATGGCAAATACAAGCAACAGTAACAACAACGCCAGCAACAATCCCGCACGCACAGTGGCAGCAACTACGATTTCAGCTGTTAAAAGTGCAAATAGCACTCCGAAACCGACAACAGCACCAACTACAACAACCGCATCAAAAACTTTGCAAATGCAAAAAAAGCAACAACAGCAGCAACAAGGCGATTTACGCAAAGTGAGGGCACCATCTTTGGAAAAGCGACAATCGCCCAACATTACAACACACACACAAGCATCTTCGTCGACACCGTCTGCTTCGAAGTCATCGTCAGGTGGGCAACAGGCGCAGAAAGCACCCACATCAGCGTCTACATCTTCGAGCGCGTTGAAAATACAATCGACTAATAAACCGCCATCAGCATCATCATCGAATGACAATATGTTAACGTACATTTTGGAAACGTGCATTAATCAAAAAAAGTTTGCAATTGGTAATCCAACAAAGGGGTAAGTAAATATTTACCATATATTTATATAGCACTAGCAAATACCCGTCCCGCTTCGCAGCGACGAAAAAAGTCTTTATGTTATAATGAGGGTTTTCCTCTACATTTCCCTTTCTTTCTTTTACCTTTAGCTGTGGCTGCTGTGGTGCAGTGGGTAGAGTGCTCGCCTGCTATGCCAGAGGTCTCGGGTTCAAACCCCAGTCCAAGCGAACACCAAAAAAATGTTTTCTAATTAGTAAAAATCCAATTATGTATTGGGTTTTCTATGAGCAGCGGTCACCTCTCGGCAGTGGGCGGCATACCCTCCGAGTGTATTTCTGCCATAAAAAGCTTCTCACAAAAAATGCATTCGCCGTTCGGAGCCGGCATAAAACTGTGCTGTAGGTCCACCCAATTAGTAGGACAAACAAAAGGAGCACATATCGAATTGGGAGAGAAGCTCGGCCATAAAACTCGTCAGAGTTATAATCAGTGGTGCCAGATTGAGGGAAATTTCCCTTTTTGAGGTGTGTTGTCGCCCTTTCCTCGGCGACTTACTAATAAAAGCAATTTGTTTTGTTGGTACTATCGCCCTTTCCTCAGCGATCATTTAATTAAAACAACTTCTTGTTGTTCTCGCTATTTGGGCAGCGAGTCAATAATTGATTTTTATTGAACAGAATCAATTCCTTTTATACACAAAATTTCTTATGTACTACTTATTTACTATAATACATATTTACACTAATTCTTACTAGCTATGTAAATATGTATGTACATATGTACGGCTTATGCATTTAATGTGTAGTCAAGTGCCCATGCACATACATACGTACATACGACTTAGCTTAAAGGTAAATGCGACAAATCAGAAATACGGCGTCAGCATAAAATTTGGCTGTTGTTTGTTTACGTTATAAATTTTAATAAATGAAATAGGTTGAATGCACTTTTAGTGCATTCCATATTTTTTGTGTTTTAAATTACGAGTTGAATGTACTCAAATATTTCTGATATGCTACACCTCCTTTCCTAAAAAGAATGCTTATACATTTGTAGGGTCAATGTATGAGCATTCTATTACATTTAATGGATTTCTTATCTTACTTGCTTGTGTTTATTTATTCATTTCGGTAAAATTAACATTTCAGTTTTTGTTTTGTGCTTACATACTTATATTTATTGGAAAAAGTGAAAAATTTTTATTCTATAGGTTTAAGTCTATTTTTATGTACTATGATTTTCTTATTCGTGTAGCTTAGTGTATAATTATTGTGATTATCAATATTTGTTACTTTATAGGGAGTTAAACTATAATTATTATGCTTATCAATGTCTATTACTCTATAGGGAGTTAAACTATAGTTATTATGTTTATCAATACCTATTACTCTATAGGGAGTTAAACTATAGTTATTATGTTTATCAATACCTATTACTCTATAGGGCCCCTTATATTTACTGTCTAATTTATGACCGGTTTCATCTTTTACTAAGACTAAATCTCCTATATTTATTTCCTTATGCTGAATTTTCTTATCATAATAAATTTTCTGTTTTTCTTTAGCTTGTCTTACTAATCTATTAGCTCTTTCCTGTGCTATTTGAAGTCTATATTTAACTTCTTTGTCATAAGCCTCGTAATTGTACAGTGGGCTGATTGTATCTTCTTGTAGAAATTCGTATGTCGGTGCTGGTTTTCCGAATATTAGTTCAAAAGGACAGTAACCATGAACTGTTGAAGGTGTTGTATTATAACAATAAGTAAAGTACTTGAGGTACTCATCCCAATCGTCTTGTCAATGGATATGTATGAACGTACATATTCATTGAATGTTCTATGGCTACGTGCAACAGTGCCTAACGTTTGATGATGGTAAGGTGTTGAAGTTTTGTGTTCAATTTTTAACAATTTACTTAGTTCTTGAAAAACGTTATTTTTATATTCGGTTCCCATGTCTGTCAGTATTGTTTTCATACATCCATAAATGATAATAAAATGTTCGAATATAGCTTTGGCTACTGTTTTTGCGTGTTTACTTTCAATTGGAATTGCTACTAGGTATTTGGTTAAGTCACATATTATGGTGACTGCATACTCATTTCCATTCAATGATTTTGGAAATGGTCCAATTGTGTCAATTTGAACTACATCGAATGCCTTAGTTGGTGTTTCGGTTATAGTCATTTGATCTTTTAAATGTATTCTTGTTTTATTTTTATTACAATGATCGCATTTTTTAATATATTGTTTTATGTCATTTTTCATATTTTTCCAGTGGAATTTTTGTTTTATTTTATTTGTTGTACGATTGATTCCTGGGTGGCCACCATTAACAGGATCATCGTGATATTTATGAAGAATAGTTTTAATTTTTTCATTATCTGTCACATGCATAACCTCCGGAGTTAATGCAATGATTAAATTTTTGAGAACTTTGGTACCTTTTTCTTTAAATTTATCTACTCGAGTATAATTATTCTTAAACAATTTGTCTCCTAAGGACAATTGTATTTTATTTATTTTCAAATTGCCGGCTTCTTTCATAAGCCTGGCAAAGAATTGATCTAAATCAATCTTCGCCTCAACAATTAAATTATCAATATTTATTTCGCTACAAATTTTCTTTCCCTTTTTGAACTGCAGTTTCGGGGGGTCGAAAACGAGCTGAGCTAGCTTTTTTACTTCACATTTATTAAGCGCTTCGTATATTATAGGGTTCTCATTGTGACATTTTTCTTCATTTTTTATATTATTACTGGATTTTTTCTTAGTTTCCGATCTAGTGGTAACTTTCAATATTTTACATGCTTCGATTGACATTTCTTTTAAATCGCGATAGTGCGTCTGCTACATAATTCTCTTTTCCTGCTATGTACTCCACCCCAAAGTCATATTCTTCCAAATCTAGTCGAATTCTAGTTAATTTTGATGATGGGTTTTTCATCGAAAAAAGGTAATGGTCTGTTTTGATTGTGAATTTTCTGCCGTAGACGTACGGTCTGAAATAAGTGATGGCCCAATGAATGGCTGCTAATTCTTTTTCAATCGTTGCTTTATTTATTTCGCCTTTTGTGAAAGGTCTAGAGGCATAAGCAACTGGTAATTGTTTTCCTTCGTATTCTTGACTTAGCACTGCTCCGCAGGCGTATCCGCTTGCATCTGTTGTTATGTAAAATTCTTTATTGAAATCGGGATATTGTAAAATGTTTGGGCTAATTAATGCATCTTTTAGATAGTTGAATGATTTCTCACATTCTTCTGTCCAATTAAATACTACTTTCTTTCTACAAAGTCTTGTTAATATTCTAGAGTATTCCGCGAAATTTGGTATAAATCTTCTATAGTAATTGCAGAATGCAACGAATCTTTTAGCTTCGTCGGCATTCTTGGGAGTTGGATAATTTTGAACTATTTTGTATTTACTGGGATCAGGTAAAATTCCTTTACTTGTGCATTTGTGTCCAAGATAAGTAACTTCTTGGTTGAAAAATAGACATTTATCTGGATGCAATTTTAAATTGTATTTTCTGCAAGTTGTGAATACATCTTTTAAGTTTTTAATCATATGCTTTTCGGAGCATCCTAATACTACTAAGTCGTCCATATACAAAAATGCTTGTGATGGTTTTAGACCGGCGAATGCTAAAGTCATCATTCTTTGAAATGAATTTGGGGCTACTTTAAGACCATAAGGTAATCTTTTGAAACGGTAAGTACCATTGTCTGCTGTAAACGATGTTATATCTCGGGATTCTGGGCTTAATTCTATTTGATGAAAACCTGACATTAAATCTAAGCAAGAAAAATATTTTGCTCTACCTAATTGATCTAGAATATCATCGATTCTTGGTAATGGAAATTTATCTGCAGTTAACTTTTTATTTACCTGTCTATAGTCAATAACTAGTCTCCATCTTTTATCGTTATTACCTGGGAGTGACTTTTTCGGTACTAGTAGAACAGGACTATTG
This sequence comes from Urophora cardui, assembly GCA_960531455.1. Classification (NCBI taxonomy): domain Eukaryota; kingdom Metazoa; phylum Arthropoda; class Insecta; order Diptera; family Tephritidae; genus Urophora; species Urophora cardui. Next base: position 102,619,460 of record OY482674.1, read on the forward strand.
TACTCTGACATTGATGGTTCTATTAAGTCGTCTTGTATTAGCTTATTTACTTGTTTAGTAATTTCCTGTTTGTGAGCTTCTGGTATTCTATAGTTTTTTACGTAAACTGGATTGTCGTCTTTCATATAAAGTTTTTGTTTGTAAAAATTATTAGTGGTTATAGGTTCTGATTCTAATGCAAATATATCAATAAATTCTGAACATAAAGTATTAAGTTGAGATTTAGCAAATGATGGAAAATTTTTATTTAATCTTTCTAATTTTTCTTTATTATTTGCTTCATTTTTCTGTTGATTATTTACAATTATGTAGTCGTTTAAATTTTCTGTATTGATATTGTAATTTTGTATAGTTGCATTTTTATCTGTTGTATTAATAATTCTAACAAATGTTTGATTTGGGTTTACTATTGAATTGGCAATAAAAATTCCTTCTGCTAATTGTTGATGTGGTATGAATAATTCAGTATTGTTATTTTTTATGTAAATTTGTCGAACTACTTCTGATCTAGCTGGTACTGATATGCAATTAACAGTCGCACAGTGGGGGCACCTCCATACAAACGCGGCCAAAAATAGTAATAATTGAGCTAGAAACTTTAAACTCGGAACTTAAGCTTTCTTGATTGAAGATAGTAAACTGTGAAAATTTGAACAAAATCGGCCCACAAATACACCCCCCTCCCATATAACGGTATTTTTGAAATTTCAATATTTTGTTAACTATTATAGCTAAAATGCTCAATTTTAATAAGAGCACACATTTTTTAAATATAAATAATATACAGTAATCATTTTGGAAAAAGCGCAAAGTATTCCATGGTTCTCAAATTAAAAATATATGCACTTTTGAGCATTTTATAAGCATTCATCATAAAATTTTCCTTCAAAAAAATCACATTTAAAAAAATTTTTATACCACAAATGAAACTATACTTTTCTAAAGGATTTCAGTGTGCTGAATCTGAATCTGAAGTCAGAATTTTCAAATTGGTTCTAGTTTTTGAGATATTCATGTCCAATTAGGCAAAAAAACACGTTTTTGACTATATTCCCTGCTTAATATCTTGTATGTAATATTTTTTTATTCAAAATCAAATACACCGTTAGAAAGCATAATCCATCCCCCTGAATATGGCGTTTAAATTTTTCAGATATCTTTATTAGAATTGGAGAAATTGTTGTTTAAGTTTCATTAACTTGGCAAATTTTCCCCATACAAAATTATTAATACTTTTTGAAGCATACTTTTGGGGATTTTGTATGGGAAAAATGTATGAAAACTTAGAAAAACTCACTCCATAAAAAAGTTCATAAAACAAAAAAGCGCAAACGAATTTTTAAGATTTCTTCACCTGTTTATAAAGCACGTTCACTAGCACCAAATATTAAAAATTTGGAGAGGTCATATTTTGTATTTTTTTTTATTTCATGTTGAAATTTTCCAATTTTTACACAATTTTTTTTTTCTGTTCGAAAAGAAAAAGGCTGCAAAAAAATAATGATAACGCTGATAAAAAAAATTCTTTCATAATTTGAAAGTGTGAACCATTGCCTACAACACGGTGAACAAACTATTCGATTAGTCGCCTAAGAATAAGATTTTTCATAATGTCAAAAGTAGCCTAATTATTGCGTTTTGAAAAAGGCACTTTAAGTCAAATGGGAAAAAGATTATTTAAGCGAAAAGCGCAGGTGGATTTCAAGAATTAAAATGCAGTTTGATTAAAAATATATCATTTCAAAACATATGAAAAAATTGGGGAGGTCATATTTTTTATTTTTTTTATTTTTTTGTTTAAAGTTGAGCAAAATTTTTTTTTTACGACTTTTTTTGTCAATATTTGAAAGTTCATATAAATCTAAGAGTTACCGCTGGTTACAAAAGGCTTATTGTTTCTAAAAGGCCAAATCAATATCTATGTAATGATGTATCACTCGATTACATACGTTAATAATTGAATGAGTTACAGCATTTTGTATAAGGTGTAATTGTTGAGAAATAAAAGGACCTATTTTTTGCTCAGTTTTTAACACCCTGTACGGCTAAACAAAACGAGACTCAAAAAATTTTATATAAGCTTTTTTTTTACAAATTGTTATATCTGTCAATCACTTTCAGAAAAATTTGATTTGCTAATACTTTAATTTCGATTTTATTTTTGGCCGCTATCACCCAGTGTGAGTCGGTTCATTTGTCATTTGAATTGCTATATTTTCTGGGAAATCATATGGACGTAATATCAAAGTATCTTTATCATTTTGATAGTCCAAAATGCAATTATATTTTTTAATGAAATCAAGTCCCAAAATTCCGTCGCACGGGATTGGGAAGTCATCTTCTACTATGTGAAATTTGTGTCGAATCAAAAGATCGTCACCCTTTAAATCTGTTTTAACTGTTCCAAGGGTGCTTGTTATACCCTGACCAATGCCTTTTAAATCTGTTTTTTGTAATTCATTAATTTTAACATCATTTTGAATTTGTCCCTTTTTTATTAGAGAAATGTCAGCTCCTGTATCTATTAGGAGAGTTGAAGTTGAATTATTTAAAGTTGTTTTGGAGGATATGTAGCTGTTTAGGTGTAAATTAAGTACACAAATTTTTCTTTCTATGTTTGGAGTGGAGTTTGTTGGTTTTCCTGCTGGGTATAATTACGAACATTGCGAGTGTTGTTGGTATTGTTGCGATTATTTTGTCGCTGTTGATTACCAAAATTCCTATTTTGTCTTTGTGAGTAATTGTTGTTTGATCTGTTAAAATTGTTATATCTTTGGTTAGATCGATAATTTCTATAATTGTTATTGGAAAAGTTTCTACGGAAGTTGCCGCGGTAATGATTTTGTTGTCTTATATTCAATATTGCGTTTGGGTTGCCTGTTACTTCAGTGCAACTGTTTGTAAATTTTGAAATTGCCTCGTTCATTGAGGTGAACGTTCCGGCTTGCATGATTAGTTTTACTTTATCATTAGAACAATTTTTACACATAGCCTTTACAGCTGCTTGTGTAGCATATTTTCCTGCTAAATCTGAGGTTAACCCATCAGATATATATGCTCCTTCTAATGATTTTGTTAATTTTTCGATTTCAGTAGTATATTGGTTGGCTGTTTTACTGCGTTTTTGGATGTTTAGCAGTTTTGCTGTTAATACTTCTACTGATTCGCCTTTGATTGATCTTTTCAATTTTAATTTTATATCTTGTATTGTATTCTCATTCTGAATACAATTTCTTGCTGTGCCTTTTAGTTTTGCTTTTATCATAGACACTGCAAGTGCTTCATGAGCATCCTTGATTTGGTCTAGGATGTCGAGTGCATCTATGAAGCTATTTAGATTTTCTGAGTTGCCATCAAACTCTGGTAGGACAGACGATGCTGTTTTAATGAAATCTACCGCTGTCTGAGGCATTGTTGAAGTGTTTGAATTATTGGCACTTTCTGAATGAGTTTTAGGTTCTTCTTTATCGTTTGAAGAATTTTTGTTTTCGGCTTCCGTTGGATAGTCCGGTAGTAATGAATTTGTGTCAATTTTTATGTCTTTGTTGAATGACGTGGGTACTTGTTCTTCAATCTCGTATCGTGCTAGCGATGAAACAAGCATATCCCTGACGTGTAGGTATATTTGGTATGCCTGCTTTTGATGATCAGCTGTAAGTTTACTATTTATATTTCTCAAGGCGTTTCCTATTCTATTTAATGCATCTATTATAAAACCTAAATGCTTAATAATTGTTTCTCTTCTAATAAAAACATTCTTGTTAATGCACTTGTATGATTTTTCTGCAATGGATTTTTCATTTAGTAGTGATGCATATATATTATCCCAATTATCCATTGAAAAGTATCTATTTGGTATTGATTTTTATACTTTGTCTAATCCATTTGCACGACTAATATATCGCTTTTTCAGAATTTTGTTGTGTACCGAATAAATTTTTAGAAATAAATTTAAACAAGATACAATTGCAATAACAAGAAGAATTAGCTTGATTGAATCTAAAGCTTCGCTGTGATCAATTTCTATGGAGTTAACTACATTTGCGTTGGGTTTATCAATTTTTGATGTTGTTCCACCCATATTGATTGAATATTATTAAAAAAAATCCTAAAATCTGAAAATACCGAATTTTTCAAATGCACGTTGTGTTTCTTCTATTCTTGTCGTAGGGTTGATGACGTCTTCTAATGTTGGTTCCCTAGTCATGCCTATGATACGCCAAAGAGTCCTTAAGGATTCTAATTCCTTTATGAAGTCCCTAGTCTCTATTTCATTAGGAAGTGAGCCTACTGGATTCCTTGATTTGGGCATTATAATCACAATAATTATTTTTGTAACAATTTATGTATATATTTATTTATTTAGTTAAAACATTAAAATTAGCATTGCTGTGGCTTAGGCCAGAAAAATGTATATATGTATTTTATGGTGAAAATACAAAATTCATTATGACAAAAATTGTTAGTGTCCAGAATTGACACGGCAAGGATTTTTGGTCTCTTGCCCTTCAATAGGCAGCCGCAAGGTTGCCATAAGGTTTGTTAGTATTTAGTTCAGAAGGCCATTAGTCAGCCTTTCGATCGCAATTTGTTTTTTTATATATTTTCTTTTATCGGTTGTATCCGCAAAAACGAGTTGTTGATACAGTGTAGCTATTCGTCGCCGCGCTTGATATTTCTTACCACCCCGTGGTTGTGCAGGTTCTCGGGGAGCTGGGCGTTGTTGACGTCGCCTGTATTCCTCGATCGTAATTGCTCTAGGACCTTGAATTGGTTGTCGTTCTGGCTGCTGTTGCTGTTCTTGATGATTTTGATGTTGCTGATCTTGTTGATTTTGATGTCGCGGTCGTAATTCTTCCCAAAGTTCCTCGAAGCCTTCCATGGATACTGATATATTATCTTT